>JAUIMM010000042.1:7957500-8557500 GCA_031769625.1 Taudactylus pleione | reverse complement strand
TAGTGCAGATCGGTAATGTTGAGTATAGAGGGGTCAGGGGGTAGTGCAGATAAGTAATGGTGAGTATGGAGGGATCAGGGAGGTTGTGCAGATACGTAGTGGTGAGTATGGGGGGGTCAGGGAGGTAGTGCAGAGAGGTAGTGGTGAGAATGGAGGGGTCAGGGGGTAGTGCAGATAGGTAGTGGTGAGTATGGAGGGGTCAGAGGGTAGTGCAGATAGGTAGTGGTGAGTATGGAGGGATCAAGGAGGTAGTGCAGATAGGTAGTGGTGAGTATGGAGGTGTCAGGGGGTAGTGCAGATAGGTAGTGGTGAGTATGGAGGGGTCAGGGAGGTAGTGCAGATAGGTAGTGGCGAGTATGGAGGGGTCAGGGGGGTAGTGCACATAGGTAGTGGTGAGTATGGAGGGGTCAGGGAGGTAGTGCAGATAGGTATTGGTGAGTATGGAGGGGTCAGGGAGGTAGTGCAGATAGGTAGTGGTGAGTATGGAGGGATTTGAAGGTAGTGCAGATAGGTAGTGGTGAGTATGGAGGGGTCAGGGAGGTAGTGCAGATAGGAAGTGGTGAGTATGGAGGGGTCAGGGAGGTAGTGCAGATAGGTAGTGGTGAGTATGGAGGGGTCAGGGGGTAGTGCAGATAGGTAGTGGTGAGTATGGAGGGGTCAGAGGGTAGTGCAGATAGGTAGTGGTGAGTATGGAGGGGTCAAGGAGGTAGTGCAGATAGGTAGTGGTGAGTATGGAGGGGTTGGGAGGTAGTGCAGATAGGAAGTGGTGAGTATGGAGGGGTCAGGGGGTAGTGCAGATAGGTAGTGGTGAGTATGGAGGGGTCAGCGAGGTTGTGCAGATAGGTAGTGGTGAGTATGGAGGGATCAGGGAGGTAGTGCAGATAGGTAGTGGTGAGTATGGAGGGGTCAGGGGGTAGTGCAGATAGGTAGTGGTGAGTATGGAGGGGTCAGGGAGGTAGTGCAGATAGGTAGTGGCGAGTATGGAGGGGTCAGGGGGGTAGTGCACATAGGTAGTGGTGAGTATGGAGGGGTCAGGGAGGTAGTGCAGATAGGTAGTGGTGAGTATGGAGGGATCAGGGAGGTAGTGCAGATAGGTAGTGGTGAGTATGGAGGGGTCAGGGGGTAGTGCAGATAGGTAGTGGTGAATATGGAGGGGTCAGGGGGTAGTGCAGGTAGGTAGTGGTGAATATGGAGTGGTCAGGGGGTAGTGCAGATAAGTAGTGGTGAGTATGGAGGGATCAGGGAGGTAGTGCAGATAGGTAGTGGTGAGTATGGAGGGGCCAGGGGGTAGTGCAGATAGGTAGTGGTGAGTTTGGAGGGGTCAGGGGGTAGTGCAGATCAGTAGTGGTGAGTATGGAAGGGTCAGGGAGGTAGTGCAGATAGGTAGTGGTGAGTATGGAGGGGTCAGAGGGTAGTGTAGATAGGTAGTCGTGAGTATGGAGGGGTCAGGGGGTAGTGCAGATAGGTAGTGGTGAGTATGGAGGGGTCAGGGAGGTAGTGGTGAGTATGGAGGGGTCAGGGAGGTAGTGCAGATAGGTAGTGGTGAGAATGGAGGGGTCAGGGAGGTAGTGCAGATAGGTAGTGGTGAGTATGGAGGGGTCAGAGAGGTAATGCAGATAGGTAGTGGTGAGTATGGAGGGGTCAGGGAGGTAGTGCAGATAGGTAGTGGTGAGTATGGAGGGGTTGAGAGGTAGTGCAGATAGGAAGTGGTGAGTATGCAGGGGTCAGGGGGTAGTGCAGATAGGTATAGGTGAGTATGGAGGGGTCAGGGGGTAGTGCAGATAGGTAGTGGTGAGTATGGAGGGGTCAGCGAGGTAGTGCAGATAGGTAGTGGTGAGTATGGAGGGGTCAGGGAGGAAGTGCAGATAGGTAGTGGTGAGTATGGAGGGGTCAGCGAGGTAGTGCAGATAGGTACTGGTGAGTATGGAGGGGTCAGGGAGGTAGTGCAGAGAGGTAGTGGTGAGTATGGAGGGGTTAGGGGGTAGTGCAGATAGGTAGTGGTGAGTATGGAGGGGTCAGGGAGGTAGTGCAGATAGGAAGTGTTGAGTATAGAGGGGTCAGGGGGTAGTGCAGATAAGTAGTGGTGAGTATGGAGGGATCAGGGAGGTAGTGCAGATAGGTAGTGGTGAGTATGGAGGGGTCAGGGGGTAGTGCAGATAGGTAGTGTTGAGTATGGAGGGGTCAGGGGGTTGTGCAGATAAGTAGTGGTGAATATGGAGGGGTCAGGGGGGTAGTGCAGATAAGAAATGGTGAGTATGGAGGGGTCAGGGGGTAGTGCAGATAAGTAGTGGTGAGTATGGCGGGATCAGGGAGGTTGTGCAGATAGGTAGTGGTGAGTATGGGGGGGTCAGGGAGGTAGTGCAGAGAGGTAGTGGTGAGTATGGAGGGGTCAGGGGTAGTGCAGATAGGTAGTGGTGAGTATGGAGGGGTCAGGGAGTTAGTGGAGATAGGAAGTGGTGAGTATGGAGGGGTCAGGGGGGTAGTGCAGATAGGTAGTGGTGAGTATGGAGGGATCAGGAGGTAGTGGAGATAGGTAGTGGTGAGTATGGAGGGGTCAGGGATGTAGTTCAGATAGGTAGTGGTGAATATGGAGGGATCAGGGAGGTAGTGCAGATAGGTAGTGGTGAGTATGGAGGGATCAGGGAGGTTGTGCAGATAGGTAGTGGTGAGTATGGAGGGATCAGGGAGGTAATGCAGATAGGTAGTGGTGAGTATGGAGGGATCAGGGGTGTAGTGCAGATAGGAAGTCGTGAGTATGGAGGGGTCAGGGAGGTAGTGCAGAGAGGTACTGGTGAGTATGGAGCGGTCAGGGGGTAGTGCAGATAGGTAGTGGTGAGTATGGAGGGGTCAGGTAGGTAGTGCAGATAGGTAAGGTTGAGTATAGAGGGGGCAGGGGGTAGTGCAGATAAGTAAATGTGAGTATGGAGGGATCAGGGAGGTAGTGCAGATAGGTAGTGGTGAGTATGGAGGGGTCAGAGGGTAGTGCAGATAGGTAGTGGTGAGTATGGAGGGGTCAGGGGGTAGTGCAGATAAGTAGTGGTGAGTATGGAAGGGTTAGGGGGTAGTGCAGATAGGTAGTGGTGAGTATGGAGGGATCAGGGAGGTAATGCAGATAGGTAGTGGTGAGTATGGAGGGATCAGGGGTGTAGTGCAGATAGGAAGTCGTGAGTATGGAGGGGTCAGGGAGGTAGTGCAGAGAGGTACTGGTGAGTATGGAGCGGTCAGGGGGTAGTGCAGATAGGTAGTGGTGAGTATGGAGGGGTCAGGTAGGTAGTGCAGATAGGTAAGGTTGAGTATAGAGGGGGCAGGGGGTAGTGCAGATAAGTAAACGTGAGTATGGAGGGATCAGGGAGGTAGTGCAGATAGGTAGTGGTGAGTATGGAGGGGTCAGAGGGTAGTGCAGATAGGTAGTGGTGAGTATGGAGGGGTCAGGGGGTAGTGCAGATAAGTAGTGGTGAGTATGGAAGGGTTAGGGGGTAGTGCAGATAGGTGTGGTATGGAGGGATCAGGGAGGTAGTGCAGATAGGTAGTGGTGAGTATAGAGGGGTCAGGGGTTAGTGCAGATAGGTAGTGGTGAGTATGGAGGGGTCAGGGAGGTAGTGCAGATAGGTAGTGGTGAGTATGGAGGGGTCAGGGGGGTAGTGCACATAGGTAGTGGTGAGTATGGAGGGGTCAGGGAGGTAGTGCAGATAGGTAGTGGTGAGTATGGAGGGATCAGGGAGGTAGTGCAGATAGGTAGTGGTAAGTATGGAGGGGTCAGGGAGGTAGTGCAGATAGGTAGTGGAGAGTATGGAGGGGTCAGGGCGGTAGTGCAGATAGGAAGTGGGGAGTATGCAGGGGTCAGGGGGTAGTGCAGATAGATAGTGGTGAGTATGGAGGGGTCAGGGGGTAGTGCAGATAGGTAGTGGTGAGTATGGAGGGGTCAGGGAGGAAGCGCAGATAGGTAGTGGTGAGTATTTAGGGGTCAGGGAGGTAGTGCAGAGAGGTAGTGGTGAGTATGGAGGGGTCGGGGTAGTGCAGATAGGTAGTGGTGAGTATGGAGGGGTCAGGGAGGTAGTGCAGATAGGAAGTGGTGAGTATGGAGGGATCAGGGAGGTAGTGCAGATAGGTAGTGGTGAGTATGGAGGGGTCAGGGGTAGTGCAGATAGGTAGTGGTGAGTATGGAGGGGTCAGGGGGTAGTGCAGATAAGTAGTAGTGAGTATGGAGGGGTCAGGGGGGTAGTGCAGATAAGAAATGGTGAGTATGGAGGGGTCAGGGGGTAGTGCAGATAAGTAGTGGTGAGTATGGAGGGATCAGGGAGGTTGTGCAGATAGGTAGTGGTGAGTAGGGGGGGTCAGGGAGGTAGTGCAGAGAGGTAGTGGTGAGAATGGAGGGGTCAGGGGTAGTGCAGATAGGTAGTGGTGAGTATGGAGGGGTCAGGGAGGTAGTGCAGATAGGAAGTGGTGAGTATGGAGGGGTCAGGGGGGTAGTGCAGATAGGTAGTGGTGAGTTTGGAGGAATCAGGGATGTAATGCAGATAGGTAGTGGTGAGTATGGAGGGATCAGGGTTGTAGTGCAGATAGAAAGTGGTGAGTATGGAGGGGTCAGGGAGGTAGTGCGGAGAGGTAGTGGTGAGTATGGAGGGGTCAGGTAGGTAGTGCAGATAGGTAATGTTGAGCATAGAGGGGTCAGGGGGTAGTGCAGATAAGTAATGGTGAGTATGGAGGGATCAGGAGGTAGTGGAGATAGGTAGTGGTGAGTACTGAGGGGTCAGGGAGGTAGTGCAGATAGGAAGTGGTGAGTATGGAGGGGTCAGGGAGGTAGTGCAGATAGGAAGTGGTGAGTATGGAGGGATCAGGGAGGTAGTGCAGATAGGTAGTGGTGAGTATGGAGGGGTCAGGGGGTAGTGCAGATAGGTAGTGGTGAATATGGAGGGGTCAGGGGGTAGTGCAGGTAGGTAGTGGTGAATATGGAGTGGTCAGGGGGTAGTGCAGATAAGTAGTGGTGAGTATGGAGGGATCAGGGAGGTAGTGCAGATAGGTAGTGGTGAGTATGGAGGGGCCAGGGGGTAGTGCAGATAGGTAGTGGTGAGTATGGAGGGGTCAGGGGGTAGTGCAGATCAGTAGTGGTGAGTATGGAAGGGTCAGGGAGGTAGTGCAGATAGGTAGTGGTGAGTATGGAGGGGTCAGAGGGTAGTGTAGATAGGTAGTCGTGAGTATGGAGGGGTCAGGGGGTAGTGCAGATAGGTAGTGGTGAGTATGGAGGGGTCAGGGAGGTAGTGGTGAGTATGGAGGGGTCAGGGAGGTAGTGCAGATAGGTAGTGGTGAGAATGGAGGGGTCAGGGAGGTAGTGCAGATAGGTAGTGGTGAGTATGGAGGGGTCAGAGAGGTAATGCAGATAGGTAGTGGTGAGTATGGAGGGGTCAGGGAAGTAGTGCAGATAGGTAGTGGTGAGTATGGAGGGGTTGAGAGGTAGTGCAGATAGGAAGTGGTGAGTATGCAGGGGTCAGGGGGTAGTGCAGATAGGTATAGGTGAGTATGGAGGGGTCAGGGGGTAGTGCAGATAGGTAGTGGTGAGTATGGAGGGGTCAGCGAGGTAGTGCAGATAGGTAGTGGTGAGTATGGAGGGGTCAGGGAGGAAGTGCAGATAGGTAGTGGTGAGTATGGAGGGGTCAGCGAGGTAGTGCAGATAGGTACTGGTGAGTATGGAGGGGTCAGGGAGGTAGTGCAGAGAGGTAGTGGTGAGTGTGGAGGGGTTAGGGGGTAGTGCAGATAGGTAGTGGTGAGTATGGAGGGGTCAGGGAGGTAGTGCAGATAGGAAGTGGTGAGTATAGAGGGGTCAGGGGGTAGTGCAGATAAGTAGTGGTGAGTATGGAGGGATCAGGGAGGTAGTGCAGATAGGTAGTGGTGAGTATGGAGGGGTCAGGGGGTAGTGCAGATAGGTAGTGTTGAGTATGGAGGGGTCAGGGGGTTGTGCAGATAAGTAGTGGTGAATATGGAGGGGTCAGGGGGGTAGTGCAGATAAGAAATGGTGAGTATGGAGGGGTCAGGGGGTAGTGCAGATAAGTAGTGGTGAGTATGGCGGGATCAGGGAGGTTGTGCAGATAGGTAGTGGTGAGTATGGGGGGTCAGGGAGGTAGTGCAGAGAGGTAGTGGTGAGTATGGAGGGGTCAGGGGTAGTGCAGATAGGTAGTGGTGAGTATGGAGGGGTCAGGGAGGTAGTGGAGATAGGAAGTGGTGAGTATGGAGGGGTCAGGGGGGTAGTGCAGATAGGTAGTGGTGAGTATGGAGGGATCAGGAGGTAGTGGAGATAGGTAGTGGTGAGTATGGAGGGGTCAGGGATGTAGTTCAGATAGGTAGTGGTGAATATGGAGGGATCAGGGAGGTAGTGCAGATAGGTAGTGGTGAGTATGGAGGGATCAGGGAGGTTGTGCAGATAGGTAGTGGTGAGTATGGAGGGATCAGGGAGGTAATGCAGATAGGTAGTGGTGAGTATGGAGGGATCAGGGGTGTAGTGCAGATAGGAAGTCGTGAGTATGGAGGGGTCAGGGAGGTAGTGCAGAGAGGTACTGGTGAGTATGGAGCTGTCAGGGGGTAGTGCAGATAGGTAGTGGTGAGTATGGAGGGGTCAGGTAGGTAGTGCAGATAGGTAAGGTTGAGTATAGAGGGGGCAGGGGGTAGTGCAGATAAGTAAATGTGAGTATGGAGGGATCAGGGAGGTAGTGCAGATAGGTAGTGGTGAGTATGGAGGGGTCAGAGGGTAGTGCAGATAGGTAGTGGTGAGTATGGAGGGGTCAGGGGGTAGTGCAGATAAGTAGTGGTGAGTATGGAAGGGTTAGGGGGTAGTGCAGATAGGTGTGGTATGGAGGGATCAGGGAGGTAGTGCAGATAGGTAGTGGTGAGTATGGAGGGGTCAGGGGTTAGTGCAGATAGGTAGTGGTGAGTATGGAGGGGTCAGGGAGGTAGTGCAGATAGGTAGTGGCGAGTATGGAGGGGTCAGGGGGGTAGTGCACATAGGTAGTGGTGAGTATGGAGGGGTCAGGGAGGTAGTGCAGATAGGTAGTGGTGAGTATGGAGGGATCAGGGAGGTAGTGCAGATAGGTAGTGGTAAGTATGGAGGGGTCAGGGAGGTAGTGCAGATAGGTAGTGGAGAGTATGGAGGGGTCAGGGCGGTAGTGCAGATAGGAAGTGGTGAGTATGCAGGGGTCAGGGGGTAGTGCAGATAGATAGTGGTGAGTATGGAGGGGTCAGGGGGTAGTGCAGATAGGTAGTGGTGAGTATGGAGGGGTCAGGGAGGAAGCGCAGATAGGTAGTGGTGAGTATTTAGGGGTCAGGGAGGTAGTGCAGAGAGGTAGTGGTGAGTATGGAGGGGTCGGGGTAGTGCAGATAGGTAGTGGTGAGTATGGAGGGGTCAGGGAGGTAGTGCAGATAGGAAGTGGTGAGTATGGAGGGATCAGGGAGGTAGTGCAGATAGGTAGTGGTGAGTATGGAGGGGTCAGGGGTAGTGCAGATAGGTAGTGGTGAGTATGGAGGGGTCAGGGGGTAGTGCAGATAAGTAGTAGTGAGTATGGAGGGGTCAGGGGGGTAGTGCAGATAAGAAATGGTGAGTATGGAGGGGTCAGGGGGTAGTGCAGATAAGTAGTGGTGAGTATGGAGGGATCAGGGAGGTTGTGCAGATAGGTAGTGGTGAGTAGGGGGGGTCAGGGAGGTAGTGCAGAGAGGTAGTGGTGAGAATGGAGGGGTCAGGGGTAGTGCAGATAGGTAGTGGTGAGTATGGAGGGGTCAGGGAGGTAGTGCAGATAGGAAGTGGTGAGTATGGAGGGGTCAGGGGGGTAGTGCAGATAGGTAGTGGTGAGTTTGGAGGAATCAAGGATGTAATGCAGATAGTTAGTGGTGAGTATGGAGGGATCAGGGTTGTAGTGCAGATAGAAAGTGGTGAGTATGGAGGGGTCAGGGAGGTAGTGCGGAGAGGTAGTGGTGAGTATGGAGGGGTCAGGTAGGTAGTGCAGATAGGTAATGTTGAGCATAGAGGGGTCAGGGGGTAGTGCAGATAAGTAATGGTGAGTATGGAGGGATCAGGAGGTAGTGGAGATAGGTAGTGGTGAGTATGGAGGGGTCAGGGATGTAGTTTAGATAGGTAGTGGTGAATATGGAGGGATCAGGGAGGTAGTGGTGAGCATGGAGGGATCAGGGAGGTTGTGCAGATAGGTAGTGGTGAGTTTGGAGGAATCAGGGATGTAATGCAGATAGGTAGTGGTGAGTATGGAGGGATCAGGGGTGTAGTGCAGATAGAAAGTGTTGAGTATGGAGGGGTCAGGGAGGTAGTGCGGAGAGGTAGTGGTGAGTATGGAGGGGTCAGGTAGGTAGTGCAGATCGGTAATGTTGAGTATAGAGGGGTCAGGGGGTAGTGCAGATAAGTAATGGTGAGTATGGAGGGATCAGGGAGGTTGTGCAGATACGTAGTGGTGAGTATGGGGGGGTCAGGGAGGTAGTGCAGAGAGGTAGTGGTGAGAATGGAGGGGTCAGGGGGTAGTGCAGATAGGTAGTGGTGAGTATGGAGGGGTCAGAGGGTAGTGCAGATAGGTAGTGGTGAGTATGGAGGGATCAAGGAGGTAGTGCAGATAGGTAGTGGTGAGTATGGAGGTGTCAGGGGGTAGTGCAGATAGGTAGTGGTGAGTATGGAGGGGTCAGGGAGGTAGTGCAGATAGGTAGTGGCGAGTATGGAGGGGTCAGGGGGGTAGTGCACATAGGTAGTGGTGAGTATGGAGGGGTCAGGGAGGTAGTGCAGATAGGTATTGGTGAGTATGGAGGGGTCAGGGAGGTAGTGCAGATAGGTAGTGGTGAGTATGGAGGGATTGGAAGGTAGTGCAGATAGGTAGTGGTGAGTATGGAGGGGTCAGGGAGGTAGTGCAGATAGGAAGTGGTGAGTATGGAGGGGTCAGGGAGGTAGTGCAGATAGGTAGTGGTGAGTATGGAGGGGTCAGGGGGTAGTGCAGATAGGTAGTGGTGAGTATGGAGGGGTCAGAGGGTAGTGCAGATAGGTAGTGGTGAGTATGGAGGGGTCAAGGAGGTAGTGCAGATAGGTAGTGGTGAGTATGGAGGGGTTGGGAGGTAGTGCAGATAGGAAGTGGTGAGTATGGAGGGGTCAGGGGGTAGTGCAGATAGGTAGTGGTGAGTATGGAGGGGTCAGCGAGGTTGTGCAGATAGGTAGTGGTGAGTATGGAGGGATCAGGGAGGTAGTGCAGATAGGTAGTGGTGAGTATGGAGGGGTCAGGGGGTAGTGCAGATAGGTAGTGGTGAGTATGGAGGGGTCAGGGAGGTAGTGCAGATAGGTAGTGGCGAGTATGGAGGGGTCAGGGGGGTAGTGCACATAGGTAGTGGTGAGTATGGAGGGGTCAGGGAGGTAGTGCAGATAGGTAGTGGTGAGTATGGAGGGGTCAGGGAGGTAGTGCAGATAGATAGTGGTGAGTATGGAGGGGTCAGGGGGGTAGTGCAGATAGGAAATGGTGAGAATGGAGGGATCAGGGAGGTAGTGCAGATAGGTAGTGGTGAGTATGGAGGGGTCAGGGAGGTAGTGCAGATAGGCAGTGGTGAGTATGGAGGTGTTGAGAGGTAGTGCAGATAGGAAGTGGTGAGTATGCAGGGGGTAGTGCAGATAGGTAGTGGTGAGTATGGAGGGGTCAAGGGGTAGTGCAGATAGGTAGTGGTGAGTATGGAGGTGTCAGCGAGGTAGTGCAGATAGGTAGTGGTGAGTATGGAGGGGTCAGGGAGGAAGTGCAGATAGGTAGTGGTGAGTATGGAGGGGTCAGCGAGGTAGTGCAGATAGGTAGTGGTGAGTATGGAGGGGTCAGGGAGGTAGTGCAGAGAGGTAGTGGTGAGTATGGAGGGATCAGGTGGTAGTGCAGATAGGTAGTGGTGAGTATGGAGGGTTCAGGGAGGTAGTGCAGATAGGAAGTGGTGAGTATGGAGGTGTCAGGGGGGTAGTGCAGATAGGTAGTGGTGAGTATGGAGGGATCAGGAGGTAGTGGAGATAGGTAGTGGTGAGTATGGAGGGGTCAGGGATGTAGTTCAGATATGTAGTGGTGAATATGGAGGGATCAGGGAGGTAGTGCAGAATGGTAGTTGTGAGTATGGAGGGGTCAGGGATGTAATGCAGATAGGTAGTGGTGAGTATGGAGGGATCAGGGGTGTAGTGCAGATAGGAAGTGGTGAGTATGGAGGGGTCAGGGAGGTAGTGCAGAGAGGTAGTGGTGAGTATGGAGCTGTCAGGGGGTAGTGCAGATAGGTAGTGGTGAGTATGGAGGGGTCAGGTAGGTAGTGCAGATAGGTAGTGGCGAGTATGGAGGGGTCAGGGGGGTAGTGCACATAGGTAGTGGTGAGTATGGAGGGGTCAGGGAGGTAGTGCAGATAGGTAGTGGTGAGTATGGAGGGGTCAGGGAGGTAGTGCAGATAGGTAGTGGTGAGTATGGAGGGATTGGAAGGTAGTGCAGATAGGTAGTGGTGAGTATGGAGGGGTCAGGTAGGTAGTGCAGATAGGTAGTGTATACTCAGGGGGTAGTGCAGATAAGTAGTGGCGAGTATGGAGGGATCAGGGAGGTAGTGCAGATAGGTAGTGGTGAGTATGGAGAGGTCAGGGGGTAGTGCAGATAGGTAGTGGTGGGTATGGAAGGGTCAGGGAGTAGTGCAGATAAGTAGTGGTGAGTATGGAAGGGTCAGGGGGTAGTGCAGATAGGTAGTGGTGAGTATGGAGGGGTCAGGGGGTAGTGCAGATAGGTAGTGGTGAGTATGGAGGGGTCAGGGAGGTAGGGCAGATATGTAGTGGTGATTATGGAGGGGTCAGGGAGGTAGTGTAGATAGGTAGTGATGAATATGGAGGGGTCAGGCGGTAGTGCAGATAGGTAGTGGTGAATATGGAGGGGTCAGGGGGTAGTCCAGATAGGTAGTGGTGAATATGGAGGGTCAGGGAGGTAGTGCAGATAGGTAGTATTGAGTATGGAGGGGTCAGGGGGTAGTACAGATAGGTAGTGGTGAGTATGGAGGGATCAGTGAGGTAGTGCAGATAAGTAGTGGTGAGTATGGAGGGTTTGGGAGGTAGTGCAGATAGGTAGTGGTGAGCATGGAGGGGTTGGGAGGTAGTGCAGTTAGGTAGTGGTGAGTATGGAGAGGTTGGGAGGAGGTGCAGATAGGTAGTGGTGAGTATGGAGGTGTTGGGAGGTAGTGCAGATAGGTAGTGGTGAGTATGGAGGGGTTGGGAGGTAGTGCAGATAGGTAGTGGTGAGTATGGAGGGGTCAGGGGCGTAGTGCAGAGAGGTAGTGGTGAGTATGGAGGGGTCAGGGAGGTAGTGCAGATAGGTAGTGGTGAGTATGGAGGGATCAGGGAGGTAGTGCAGATAGGTAGTGGTGAGTATGGAGGGGTTGGGAGGTAGTGCAGATAGGTAGTGGTGAGTATGGAGGGGTCAGGGGGTAGTGCAGAGAGGTAGTGGTGAGTATGGAGGGGTCAGGGTGGTAGTGCAGATAGGAAGTGGTGAGTATGGAGGGATCAGGGAGGTAGTGGAGATAGGTAGTGGTGAGTATGGAGGGGTCAGGGAGGGAGTGCAGATAGGTAGTGGTGAATATGGAGGGGTCAGGGGGTAGTGCAGAGAGGTAGTGGTGAGTATCGAGGGGTCAGGGAGATAGTGCAGATAGGTAGTGGTGAGTATGGAGGGATCAGGGAGGTAGTGCACATAGGTAGTGGTGAGTATAGAGGGGTCAGGGTGTAGTGCAGATAGGTAGTGGTGAATATGGAGGGGTCAGGGAGGTAGTGCAGATAGGTAGTGGTGAGTATGGAGGGGTCAGGGGCATAGTGCAGAGAGGTAGTTGTGAGTATGGAGGGGTCAGGGAGGTAGTGCAGATAGGAATTGGTGAGTATGGAGGGATCAGGGAGGTAGTGCAGATAGGTAGTGGTGAGTATGGAGGGGTTGGGAGGTAGTGCAGATAGGTAGTGGTGAGTATGGAGGGGTCAGGGGGTAGTGCAGAGAGGTAGTGGTGAGTATGGAGGGGTCAGGGTGGTAGTGCAGATAGGAAGTGGTGAGTATGGAGGGATCAGGGAGGTAGTGGAGATAGGTAGTGGTGAGTATGGAGGGGTCAGGGAGGGAGTGCAGATAGGTAGTGGTGAATATGGAGGGGTCAGGGGGTAGTGCAGAGAGGTAGTGGTGAGTATCGAGGGGTCAGGGAGATAGTGCAGATAGGTAGTGGTGAGTATGGAGGGATCAGGGAGGTAGTGCACATAGGTAGTGGTGAGTATAGAGGGGTCAGGGTGTAGTGCAGATAGGTAGTGGTGAATATGGAGGGGTCAGGGAGGTAGTGCAGATAGGTAGCGGTGCGTATGGAGGGGTCAGGGGCATAGTGCAGAGAGGTAGTTGTGAGTATGGAGGGGTCAGGGAGGTAGTGCAGATAGGAATTGGTGAGTATGGAGGGGTCAGGGAGGTAGTGCAGTTAGGTAGTGGTGAGTATGGAGAGGTTGGGAGGTATTGCAGATAGGTAGTGGTGAGTATGGAGGGGTTTGGAGGTAGTGCAGATAGGTAGTGGTGAATATGGAGGGGTGAGGGGTTAATGCAGATAGGTAGTAGTGAGTATGGAGGGATCAGGGGGTAATGCAGAGAGATAGTGGTGAGTATAGAGGGGTCAGGGGGTAGTACAGATAGGTAGTGGTGAATATGGAGGTGTCAGGGAGGTAGTGCAGAAAGGTAGTGGTGAGTATGCAGGGGTCAGGGAGGTAGTGCAGAGAGGTAGTGGTGAGTATGGAGGGGTCAGGGGCGTAGTGCAGAGAGGTAGTGGTGAGTATGGAGGGGTCAGGAGGTGGTGCAGATAGGAAGTGGTGAGTATGGAGGGATCAGGGAGGTAGTGGAGATAGGTAGTGGTGAGTATGGAGGGGTCAGGGAGGGAGTGCAGATAGGTAGTGGTGAATATGGAGGGGTCAGGGGGTAGTGCAGAGAGGTAGTGGTGATTATGGAGGGGTCAGGGAGGTAGTGCAGATAGGTAGTGGTGAGTATGGAGGGATCAGGGAGGTAGTGCAGATAGGTAGTGGTGAGTATGGAGGGGTCAGTGAGGTAGTGCAGATAGGTAGTTGTGAGTATGGAGGGGTCAGGGAGGCATTGCATATAGGTAGAGGTGAGTTTGGACGGGTTGGGAGGTAGTGCAGATAGGTAGTGATGAATGTGGAGGGGTCTGGGGTTAATGTAGATAGGTAGTGGTGAGTATGGAGGGGTCAGGGAGGTAGTGCAGATAGGAAGTGGTGAGTATAGAGGGGTCAGGTAGGTAGTGCAGATAGGCAGTGGTGAGTATGGAGGGGTTGGGGGTAGTGCAGATAGGTACTGGTGAGTATGGAGGGGTCAGGGAGGTAGTGCAGATAGGAAGTGGTGAGTATGGAGGGGTTGGGAGGTAGTGCAGAGAGTTAGTGGTGAGTATGGAGGGGTCAGGGGTTAATGTAGATAGGTAGTGGTGAGTATGGAGGGGTCAGGGATGTAGTGCAGATAGGAAGTGGTGAGTATAGAGGGCTCAGGTAGGTAGTGCAGAGAGATAGTGTTTGGAAAGGAGGGTCAGAGGGTGGTGCAGATAGGTAGTGGTGAGCCACCCAGTAACTCTTGCAATGCTGGTCAATTGTGGCTAAATGAGACCATTACACATGTACTAACATTATGCCACAATGTCACCCATATTATGCCACAGTGTAGTGCCCACACATTATACCATTGTAGTGGCCACACATTAGACTACACTTTAGTGCCTACACATTATGCCACACTGTAGTGCATTCCACATTACACCACACTGTTGTGCCCCCCCAGATTATGCCACATTGTAGTATCCACAGATTGTGGATACTACATAAAGTGTAGTGACCACACTTTATGTCCATTTGTAGTACCCAAACATTATGCCACACTGTAGTATCTACAGATTATGCTACAGTACCTGTAGCACCCACAGATTATGCCATCAATAAAGCCCAAACATTATGCAACACTGTAGTACCCACACATTATACCACTGTAGTGCTCACACATTATGCCACACTATAGTGACCCCCATATTATTACACACTGTAGTGCCCACACATTATGCCACCTGTAGTACCCACACATTATGCTAGACTATAGTGCCAACACTTTATGCTATACTGTAGTGCCCACACATTATGCTAGACTATAGTGCCAACACTTTATGCTATACTGTAGTGCCCACACATTATGTCATACTGTAGAACCTACACATTATGCCACACTGTAGTCCCCACACATTATGCTACCTGAAGTGCTCACACAATGTACTCACCAGCAGCATCCTCAGGCAGCCGACAGAGCAGCAGTCACAGCCTCACAATGAGTCACTCACATGAGGCTGCGTTGCTGCTAAACTCCAGGTCAGAAGAGCATGTGATGGGCTCCTCTATTCAGAGCTCAGCACATACTCCTCCGACCCCACTGCAGAGACTATTGTGATTTATTACCCAGTAGTGTACTGCAGTGCTGAGCCTGACTGCACTGTGCCCCGGTTTCCTGCGTGTAGCTGGTGGCCGTCTCAGTCACAGCCTTGATGACTGCCCGGCAAGCGATAGAGGGCGTGGCTACAAATCAGTGGACCCACTGGGATTTCACCGAATGCCCAGCAGCCCAGTCCAGGCTTGGCAAAAGGTACACTTTATGGGATGAGGGGGAGGGGTGTTAATTTACTTTTTCCCAACGGTGGCTAATATCTGCAGCCGCTGGGTGGGGGGGGGTCCTGCTGTGCTGACCGATCAGCAATGATCAGCAGTACAGGAGACACTGGGGGAGGGTGCAGGCAATCAGAGGGTCCAGAAGGTCCCTCTGAGAGCAGCAGCTGACACTGTTTATATGACTGGTAGCACGAGTGATGTCAGTGGGAGAGATTTCGGCTCTGTTAGAGCCGAAATCTCTCTGGGGTTTGCGGCAACGAGACCCTACCACAAGGGTTTCGTCGCAAGCCCGATGGTCGCAATGGTCTTGACCATCGCGACCATCATCATGGCCGCTCGCTATAGCTATGCGACCGGTCAGGAGGCCGTTCGGAAAAAAAAAATGCCCGGCCCTGATTCAGAGCGAGCGCTCTGTCAGAGTGTCCGGCTCTGAATCAGGCCCTCAGACACATAGCTATTGACCATGTACCCAAGACAACTAGAGGCGGAGACAGAGCAACTCGCCTCCTTCAAGTCGAAGCCAAATGGATCTTCAACTTAAACACCATCAGTCCAGCCGGCCTCAATGAGAAGATCTCGTGGTCAATTGATTGCACATTTCTTTTATTTCCATTCTTTCATTTAGTATGTTGTTTTCTTAATCTTCATTCCTTCAAGGACTGGATTACCCTTGCTCGGTTCTATGACCACGTCCCCATTCCTTCTACTTGTTTTCTCTTAGTCTGTTTCATGTTTATTTATGCCCTTCGGCCTGGTGCACGTTTGCATACATCACCTCTGCTGGACATTCATTACATTATATCGTCGCCACTGTGCCTATGCCTCCCACCTGTTCTCTCTCAGTCCGATTCATGTTCATGCCCTTTGGCCCGATGCATGTCTGCACATACCACCTCTGCTGGTCATTCATTATATTTTCGCCACTATGCCTATTTTTTCATTTACTCATTTCTCATCTTTTCTTCACACGCATTTTAATGAGCCTTGTTCTTTTTTCCTATTTCTCTTCCTGGTTTCTACATTCTCCGCTTTCTTTTTTCTTTTCCTCATCCCCTTTTTTTTCTCTCTTACTCTTTTTTTCTTCTCCTTTTTTTAATTTCTTTTGCTTTTCTGCTTTTTTCCTCCCCTTCCCTCCTTTTCTCATTTGGGCCCCCTTTTTTCCCGTCTTTTTCTTTTTCTCCCTTTCTCTTTCTCCTGTCTCTCCGTTTCTGTTTCTGCGTGGTTCATTTATGTATTCTGATTTCATCACTACTCTCAATACCATATAGGCAGTGAGCGGACTTATTTTATATTTTATATTTGTATGTGACTTATTTCATGTGGCCCACAGTGTTTATGTTTACACTTGTTTACAGCTGATTTCTATTTACTTTACACATCTTTCTTCTCTTCATTCACCAGGACGGCAAGCCGCGTCACTGCGCTGGCGTCCTGGTTACCTAAGTGACCAGTGACTCACGGCGCAATGATGTCTTCAGTGCGGGACTCTGGCTGCGTCACGTAGGGTCCCGGGCGGCGTCCGGTCACACGAACTCTGGCAGGCTTCTCCGGGTATAAGGTAAGTGCTTTTTTCTTTCTTTCCATTCTATCTACCTTGACAAAGGGGCGTGCAAGCCCCGAAAACGTTGGTGTGAAGGATCACATTAAAACTTCTTTTGACAGTCTTCTAGTGCCGCTGATTACCCATTTTTCTATTCCATTACAACGCATGCGCACTGCCCGGCCATTGACCCGTTTGCGACCGGGACTGAATCAGGCCCAGTATACCATAAAAATAGCAATTTTGTATGGTATAATGTAGTGATGGCCATCGATGCGTGTACCATCAATGACCGATGGTTCTGAACCATCATTAGAAAACAATTGATGCAGCCATCGATGGTTTGGTTTTGCACATGTGCAGAGCGCGACCATCAGGCCTGCACCACCGATGTTTTGTTAACATCTGGTGCTGCCATTGATGGGGTGGCATCAGCGCTTGCCATCAGGCACAAGCCATCGATGGGTATACACCATCGATGGTTGAGGGCTGTCCCTAGTATACTCCACATTAACTTTCTTAAAAAAAAAAAAAAATAGTTTTTCTCCGATATGTCAAAATCAATAAGTATCAATAATCAATACTATTGCGGACAGCCAGGGTGCTGCTATATATGCCCTAGGGAAGGCCATCGGTGGGTTGTCCATTGATGATTATAATCGATTGATCCATCAGTGATTAACATCGATGGCACAAAAAAAATCAATAGTTTGCACCTCTCGATGACCACCGCTGCTGGGGGCACGGTTAGCCAAGCAAAATCGCAGAGGGGGCTTAGAGGCCAACGGCGGCAAGGCTAAGCTCCGTCCCACGAAAAAAAATAAAAAATCATCGGCTTCAGCTCATCCATCGATGGTGGAGAACCATTGGCTCTCTGCCATCCATGGCAAAACCGTCGTCAGTTAACCATCGATATTTAGTATTGATGGTCGATGGCCATACTTAATATGTCCTGGCAGCTGCTTCCACTTGATACTCACAGGGGGTCAGGCGCTGATTGGCATTACTACCTGGCGGCTGCTTCACTCTGCAGCTGCCAGGTAATCACAGGGGGGCAGGCGCACATTGGCCTTCACTTCCCCGGCAGCTAATCACGGGGAGGGCGGGGTACTCACAAGGGGGCAGGTACTGGCTGTGCTCTCTTCCCCGGCAGCTGATTCACTTTGGAGCCGCCGGGTAGTCACTGGTTAGAGGGAGCTGACTGCCCTTCACTTCCCATGGCAGTTAGGAACTAATTGGCTGGTACTTTATCTCTGTTCACTTTATCTCTATCCAAGGCTTAGTAAATAGACCCCTAGGTATCTAGGTGTGCCACCTGCTAATCTGTTTTTTTAGTCTAGCAGTACCAGCGGCAAGGTGGTGGGGAGAGGGGTCGTGGGCATCAATTTGTGTGCGCAGAGAGATTGGGGCTAACGATATCATAGCTAACGACATTGTGATGTTGACATTATGAATTACTACAATACATCCCATTTGGGAGGTTGTATTATGCCTCATGAAGCCATCGTCTAGGTGACTTATTAATAAAACTGTCAAGGCACAAGGGTTTAATAACCAATATATATATCATGCAGTACTGCTGGCAAAGTGTCAAAATATCGAACCTTACATGCTGTGATTAATACTGTATTTGTCTGCAGTATTATTTAATTTTTTGTATGAAGAATGTCCTAAATTTGATTGAAAATTAAGTTTGTAAGCATCCTGTGAGATTTTTCCTTCATTACATTCAGAGCTTTCAGATCTAGCCAGTTTATTTCTACACAAATTACCAAGTGCTGCATTTTTTGCCTTTCTCCGAGTCCATAGAATTCCGTTTATGCCAAAGCTGAAATAAACAAACATATAGGGGCCTATTCATCATACCTTAAAATTCGATGGAGGTAATTAAGTTTAGAACTCGCATGGAGTTCTACCTAATTACCAGAGGAATTCATCAATCCTCCTCCCCATAAGTATCTATTCCGAAAAGCTGTCAGCTTTTTGGGAAATAGATAGTTTTCCCTCTCTACACTAACTTACCGCAGCTGGAATCTGTGCTGCGCATGCGCTGTTACATTCATAAACCCAGCACATGCGCAGCACTGCCTACAGCTGTGGCAATTTTGTGTACCTCCCCCCTGTCCCGCACTTACCTGCCTGCGCAGCAGCCTCCGGCTCCGTCCTGCTGGTCTGACATGTGGTCTCCCAGCAGCACACAGTACAGTTTAGAAATTTAAAAAAAAAAGGTGTTTTTTTTCTAAACTTTATTGTGTCCTGCTGGGAGAGCACAGTGTCCGAGCAACCACCGGAGCTAGAGGAGGGACTAGAGTGCTGGAGGGAGCTGCAGGGGACCTGTCCAGCTGGAAGCAGGTAAGTCTCATCTGCTATTCGCCACCTCACAGTGGCGGATAGTAACCCCATCAAATTACAAAAATACATAATTTTCAGAATTTGATGAATAACATAATTTCCACTTCCCCATACTAATGTATGGGGAGTGTGGAAATTAACGCAGAGGGACTTAACCAGGAAATATCAGTGATATCTCCTTGCTAAGTGTGTTCATGAATACTAAAATAATGTTAATTAACGAAAATGTCCTTAAAAACGTTATTTTAGTGTTGATGAATAGGCCTCATCATCTTTCTTATTAGGCTACTTAGTACTTATGCACTGAGAAACTTACTTAAATTCCAGGCGGCAATAAATGTGTCTATTTTAGTCCTAATACTATTGTCCTATTTAGCTAATCTGGAAAGAAAACATCACAAGGTAGAAACTGAACGTAAAATTCTAATATTACCAGGGGAACAGATCTGTAACGTTTTAGTACTTCCAGCGTGTATTCACCAGGGACAGTGCTTGTTATTCAATGTTTTCTTATAAATTACTTTTACTACGAGGTAGTCCAGTGAAGTTACAGGCACTCATACGTAATGTGGGGTCTGGCGCATACTGATGGATAGCGGATGACTAATGGAAGTGCATAATATGACAATATTGTTATACAATTTTAGAGAGGATGTAACACTGCTTGTATCTCGCATAACGGGGAAAAATTAAGGACCTCATTCAGAGTTGGACGTCAACGCAAGGTGACAGTTTTATTTGCCCACAACTTCCTCTTTTTTGTGCGCATGTGCATCATTTTGCTATTAGCTGTTTTCTTTTCAAGTTGAACTTTTGACTCTGTGGATTTTACCAGGGTAGAGATGTATGTGGTAACGGTATACAATCGTGAAACTGGCTGCCTTAATACCAACAGCCGGCTTTCCGACTGTCATATCCCGGCAAGGGTGAAATGCCGGGCGTCTAGATGTAGACGCCTGACATTTCCCAGATGGGGATGCCGGGCGCCGTGAGCGGACAGCCGCCGGGGAGGAGGGTTAGGTTTAGGGCACCCGGGAGGACTTAGGGTTAGGCACCCCCCCAGAAGGGTTAGGGCTAGGCTAGAGGGAGGGAGGGTTAGGGTTAGGCACCCCCGGGGAGGACTTAGGGTTAGGCAGCGGGGAAGGGGGGGGTTAGGGTTAGGCACTTAGAGGGGGGATTAGGGTTAGGCACTTGGGGGGGGAGGTTACAGTTAGGCACCCCTAAGGAGGGTTAGGGGTTTAGGTTAGTTTATACTTATCTTAGCGACGATCGGGATTTCCAATACTGTCAGGCTTCCGCTGCCGAGCTCTGCTTATCTGTTGGCCAGGCGCTGCCAGGAATTGAACCACCGGCCATGCGCGTGGCGCTCAGCACCACAGCACTTGTAAATTCTGGGCACTAGAGAGTGTGCCTGGAGTCTACAGCGCATGCGCAAGCCGCACTAGGGTCATTTCACTAGTGCACACCGGTAAAAGTAGCCGCAGCGGTAATTTTTAAGGTGTTTTCTCCAGTGAAATAGCCCGCTGCAGGACTTCGGGGGGGTGAGTAATTAAAACATATGGGTGCAGTGTGGGCCCCCCGGACCCTGCACCTATTATAAATACGCCCCTGTGGAGACTCTACTGGAGAAGAGGACTGACCTACGCCAGGACGTGGGTGAGTATTGTTTTTTTTTAAGTGAAACCCTGGGAATTCTACTGGACAAGGGGACCCATCATCTGGGAGAAGACAAGTATGTGTGAGTGTGTTTAGTATGTAATAAAACTTTACTATGTACAGTGTGTGAGTACTGTCATTATTTTACTATTGATTTTACAGTGGGGGTACAGGTGCCGGCCACCTGCTGGCACTTTTAGTTCCACAAGTGCCATAGGGCAGGCACGCTGGCACCTGTAGTCCCACTGTAAAAAACAATATTCCCTCTATTACCCCTGCACCCACCTGCCAGGGGTGCAGGGAAGAGCCCCGGGCTTCAGCCTAAGCCGTGGGGTGATTTGGAGAGGGGGATCCCTTTATTGAGGGTCTCTCCACCTTCCCTGAGATCCCCGGCCTGAGCTGACTAGCTTGGGGTGTTAATGCTTTGGCCAGGGTGACCCGGTTAAAGGGTCCCCTGGCTGTGGCATTACTCCCCAGCTAGTTTGAGTCTGGTGCTGGTTTTAAACATACGGGGAACCCCACACCATATTTTCCTCATAATTTTAAAACCAGGACCGGCTCACAGAGCCCAATGGTTCATAAAATACAGGAGACCCCTAACATGTTTTGTCCCCCATATTTTTAGAACTGGGACTGGTTCAGGAGCCTGGGGCTGGTTATGCTTTGGGGAGGGAACCCCACATAATTTTTATGCTCACTTTAATACACACAGGTAGGAATGATCACCTACACCATCGGAAAACACGATCCTGACAAACACGGGAGCTTGGTAAATTCCTGAATTTCTTTTAAAAAAAAACCTCCCATGTCTGATCATTCTTACCCGTGTTTAAAATGGACAGACACGGGAAGGAGTCAGTGTCACTCAGCTACTCTGGTTATATTTTCTAAGTAAATTGTGCCAATGGAAGATTTTACTGTGATAACCAGCAGTCCACAATCTTTGATAGCGCCTCATATTAATCATTTTCGGCCTTGGTCTGTATGGGTTATTTTGTCTTGCATAATGGGCATGACCCCTACTATTATAGGTCTGGCACTAGGTATATGTAGGTAAAATGTTTTACACAACTTGTCCTGAATGACATCAATTACATTGTCAAGTATGTTGAACTAATTATGATTACCCATTCACATCAATAAACACTTTGGTTATATCTTGGACTGCTGGATCAATAGCCTTTATGTTCGATATTAGATTATAGTTTAACCAAGAAAATTCAATCACATGAGTTAAAGTACATATATAATAGTTTGAGGCAGTTGCCATTAAATGACCTACACATCTCCCTCTTTATTCCTATATTTATACTTAAAAAAGGTGTTATTCATAATCTGAATGTGCACCTCTGGGGAGGGTTCGGTTTAGGGTGCAGGAATTTGGGATTATGTACCACCGGGGGGAGGTTAGGGTTAGGCACCACCAACGGAGGGTTAGGGTGGGAGTGGGGGTGAGTTAGGGTACTTACCGGCCCCTGCGCCATCGGATTTCCAGTGTCGGGATTTGAACCGCCGGAAATCCATCTGTTAGCATATCATACCCATTCCAGGTAACTAATCTTTATATAGTAAAAATTCCATGAATTAAATGACCATTACTATATGTCACGCCTGAGGTTTATGAGTTGGTTGGAACAGGCATGGAGTAATATGAATTGTAGAGGATGATGGGTCTGAAGACGAGGACAGTAAAGTAAATGTCTTTATTCAGCAGCAGGTCGGAATCGGAACTGGATATATAGATTCACTACGGATTGCTATTGCGATCGTGGCTGCGATTATGCACGCAGATTGGCTGCAAAAATATGCTAATGAATGCAATCGCAAAGCCGTCGCAACAGCCAGCACAGAGACGCCCACTACCACTATCTCACATCAGTAATACCTTGCAGTCCTGCGTATACATCAGGAACATGGAGTAACATTGGCCCCTCAAGCACAATTGCAACAGGTCTGACCTTACTCAGAAACTGCTAACCCCGTCACACGCAGTGAGTACACAAGCTGCGTATGCTGTCGTAGTGGCTAATTAATGCACGCCCATACAACGGTGTTCAAACAGACACACCTGCGTTTCTCTGACCACTCCCCTGTCACCACCCCCAAATGCTGACGTCCCGTCTCTTGAACTGCAATGGTTTAGTATCTGTGTAAGTGATCACAGTGCGATCGCAATGCCAACTCACGAATGTACACTGCGATGCAAACGCATGCGCAGTACGCACCATCGTACGCTGTTGCAGTTGCAATCCGTAAGGAATCAGGCCCATAATATCGGATCGGTTTGAGACCGATATTGATGAATGAAGAACTTGATCGGTTTGAGACCAATGTTGATGAACTGAAGAACTTGACCAGTTTGAGACCCATTTTGATGAATTGAAGAACTTGATTGGTTTGAGACCGATGTTGATGAATTGCAGTACTGGCTCAGGTTGGGACCGATAATGATGAATTGCAGCACTGGATCAATTGGATCCGATGATGATGAATTGCAGTACTGGATCAGTTTTGATCCGATGATGATGTATTGCAGTACTGGATCAGTTTGGGACCAATGGTGATGAATTGCAGTAGTGGATTGGTTTGGAACCGATGATGATGAATTGCAGTACTGGATCAGTGTGGGACCATTCATGATAAATTGCAGTACTAGATCAGTTTGGGACCGATGATGATGAATTGCAGTACTGGGTCAGTTTGGAACCGATGATGGGAAGTATTGGATGGGACCGATGGTTGTAGATTTTGGCTGGAACCGATATAAGTTAATGTTAACAAGTCTCTGTGGTAAAACCAGACTGGAATGTTAGATGGAATAGGAGACTTGATAACCAGACTTGGAACTGCAACATAACGGACCGGAACTGTTCAGATACAGAGTACCTGGGAGCTCAGCACAGAGAGATAACTTCAGAAGAAACAACGTTGTACTGGCATAAGAGGCCAGTCGGGAAATGGAATTTATAGGGGAGGATCCCCAGGAATTGGATTCTGCGATCAGCTGGTCTGGGAGCAGCTCTCTGAGTGAAGGAAGAGCATCAGGTGAAACAGTCCAACATGGCTGCGCCCATACCGTCGATTAGGAGGGAACTCTAGCGTGCAGCTTGTGTGCCATGATACTGGGAAGACACATTGTGAGCAAGGGGCTGTGGAGAGTCATGTCCATGCTCAGTGACAGGACACTGAGCGGATGGGGCAGGAGCAACAAGGACAGACCTCAGCACAAGCCGGGACCGATGCACAGCATGAGTGGACCTCTGTGCTAGACAGACACCAGAGAGGTAAGAAAGTGGTTTTTAAGGGCCGGAGCGTGACACAATATGGCCAAGAAACGTGTTATCTGTGTTGTTATTTACAATGGAAAGACAGGATCATTCTCTACATAACTCTCAGCATTCACTGTCATAAGTCAGTCACCAGCAACACCAACTACCATGCAGACCGTGGTAGTCAACGAGGTCAGTGAGGTCTATGCCTGCTAAGATAGTATATAATATATACTGTATATTGCACAGCAAGCATCAGCTACCTACAGACAGCTGAGTGGCGTGCTACCATCTCTATTGATCCTTGCATTCACTGTTTGGGCAGCTGGATGGCCGATACATACGCATGCGCAGTATGCAACAATCCGATAGCGTGCGTATAAGCAGCTGCATTCCTTGCTGAATCAGGCCCTTTGTAATTTAATGTGAACAACCTGTGAGTACTGATATTCCAATATATAATTTTTTTCTATTTTTATTTTTAGCTTTTTTTGTCACATGCCTTTTAAGATGAATGTCTACTAAGTTACCTATTCCTGGATATATACAACTTTCCAGAGACACATCAAGAGAGATCTTTACCTGGGATTGGCTCTGATCTGGAGTCAAACTGGTAACATATTTTTCAGAGCCGTAACTAGACTTTTTGGTGCCCTGTGCCAGAAAGAGCATTGCCCCCCCCCCCCTCATTTTTCAAAGGGACATAATGCACCCAAAAAAGGGCCATGGCCTCATGGGGAATAGCCAGGAAAGAGATACTAGAGGCCAAGACATGCTGGGGATGAAATAAGAGGAAGCTACAAGCAAGAATGATAATAAACAGAAATTTGACAGGCCCAAACAGTGCCCCCTGACCTGTGGTGCCCTGTGCCATGGCACCGGCCGCACTACCCTAGCTACGACCCTGACATTTTTTCAAGAAGAGATAAATACTCTGTTACATTTGTAGACAAACTAATTTGTTACATTTTGAGGAACTAAGGGCCTGATTCAGCAAGGAACGCAGTTACATATACGCACGCCATCGGTCGATTGTTGCATACTGCGCATACGTATGCATCGCAGTGCACGTGATCGCAGAGGATACGCAGACACATGGCAGAGTGATTGACTGGAAGTGCCGTTTGTGGGTGGTGACAGAGGGGTGGTCGGGCGAATGCAGGCGTGCCAGTGCGTTTCAACGGCGTTACAGGTGCGTGCATAAATTAGCCCCTGCAATACCAGAGGCCATCTGAGACCTCATAGCATGCGCCAGGTCCTAAGTTGACATTTTGGAGCCGCACAAGCACTGATGTTTTGATAGTACAATTAGTACCAGCTGGTAATATTGGTTTTTAACATATGCACATACTGTATGTCTTTCTATTATATATCTTATTGTGATATTTTATGATCATTGTTTTCTATACTTATGTATTCATTCATATATATCTTATCTCCCTTTTTTAAAATTAATATAACAGTCTTTCAAACTTTAGATGGCGTGGTATAATCCATCTAATTATCAACGCACATAACTGATATGCAGTATGTATATGTTCCAGGAGAACGGGATAAGCAGGAACATTGTTTATGAGTTTACGTTCCACACTCAAAATGCTTCAATTTTATTATTTTGGATATTTTTTTAATTAGAAAAATATGGATTTGAAGATCATAATAGGCACATGTAATTTTATTATTCATTTTGGCATCATCATGTAACTATTAATAAGATTTATAACCCACAGATGTGCTCTTAGGGGTATATTTACTAAAGTTCGGGTTTATAGAAGTGGAGATGTTGCCCATAGCATCTAATCAGAGTCTAATTATCATTTATCTAGCACCTAGTAGAAGATAATAGCTAGAATCTGATTGGTTGCTATGGGCAACATCTCCACTTCTATAAACCTGCACTTTGGTAAATAGTTTTTTTCTTAGGATATTTGCTCCTACATTTTAACCTGCTTCTGATAAATACACTTTATATTAAAACACAGGAATCCTTACAGTCAGTGGGAAATGCAGGTGGGGTGAGACTGATTATGTGGCAAACAGCCTTTGTGATGTCACTGTACAGTAGGAGATAAAAGTCCCTGCTTGGTACAGGACAGTGAGTTATTAGCTGAGCCTGAGCAGTTTTGTTCATTGCTATAACTCTTCTTCCCCTGATACGTCAGTATAAGGTAAGCCCGCTTTTAATCTAAATATTATTATATGAATTATACTTTACCTGCAAATAGCAAGATTTTCTATTTTTTAGAGACATTCTTGATTTCGTATCCTTTGTTTTTAATTTGGAAATGTAAAGCACTTATGTCCTATGGGAAGATGTGCTGCTTAAATAAAATTATTATTATTTCATCTAATCTTGGCAGCTAGAGGATCTAAACACAGGGCCAGTGGCATATCTATAATGGGTGCAGTGTGTGTGCGGGGCACACTGGCCCCCGGGTCCATGGGGGCCCTGCACCACACACCCTGCACCCATATTATTTTAAACTTACCTGTCCGTAGTCCCGTATCGGGTGTCAGCGCTGCTCAGAACACTGTAAAATGGCCGCCACTGACATTTTTCCAGTGTTCTGCACATGCGCAGTAGACTCTGGGCACACTCTAGTGCCCAGAGTTTACTGCGCAGGCACAGGACACCGGAAAATGGCGCCGCGGCCATGTTTCCGGCGTTCTGCGCATGCGCAGTAGACTCCGGGCACACTCTAGTGCCCGGAGTCTACCAAGGCTCCAGTGGCTGGCCAACCGCGTCAGTCGGCTGCCGGCTACCGGGGAGAGAGGAGGGGGCTCTGCACGGGGAGTGCACACAGGACCCCTCCTCTCTTAAGATGCCTCTGCACAGGGCATTGATTAGAGGGGAGAAAGGAAAGTCTTTCCTAGTGCCATTGCTAAGGCAAGAAATGGATGAACTCATCCCATTAGTCAAGACAAAAAATGTAGACTCAAGAAGGGAAAAGGGTTATTATTATTATAGTGGAGAATAATATAAGGACATATGTGCTTCTCCTTCACTTAATTATACTCTAATTTACAACAGCACCCCACCCTTGGTTACAGACACCATGCTGCTTATCTTAGTGTTTTGCAGCAATGTATAAATCATGTATCTGTCCTGCATTGTTTGTACTGTTAATATCAATTTTCTTGTGTGCTCATTTGTTTATGTACTGTGTAAGGCGCTGCGGTACCCTTGTGGCGCCATATAAATAAAGGATAATAATAATAATAGGCTGGAATATATGCCACTCTGTGTGACATTCAGTAAAGGTGGGCACACATTAGACGACAGATCAGGCCGACATATCGTCGAAATCACCTAATGTGTAAGCACTATGTTGGCTCATGCGTGCTCCCGTTTGTACGTCAGTCGCATCGCCAGGTCGTCCCTACATGCAGCTCAATCTGACAATGCAACTGATGACCCCATGCAGTGGGATGCGTCTGGTGCAGACATTATCGGGCGGTCAGGCACTGGATCGTGTAATGTGTACCGGCCGCCCGATATGTTGGGCTCTTGCTCGTTCGGTATTCCATTGCATCCCTGGGAACACACATCGTTTAGTGTGTATCCAGCTTAAAGGGAGGACGCAATCCTCGTATTCAGTTTACCTGCTTGCACTGGCATAACTATCGTAGGTAGTGCTGAAGAAGGATCCGACCATGGAGCAGAGGTAACTCGCGGAGGGGGAGGTGGGGCTATAAGAGACTTTCCCCTAAAACTTGTCCCTTTTTCTTTAGTTTCAGCAGTGTGCTGTGAGGGGAGTGGGGTGCTGTGAGGAGAGAGCCTGGAATTATCTGCTGGGGCACTAGCCAAAATCTTGCCTAGGGCACCAAATTGATTAGGGCTGGCTCTGGGGTTAGGCACTAAGGGGTGAGGGTTAGGTTTAGGGTGCCGGGAGGTTAGGTTTAGGCACTGGGGAGGGATAGTTGGGTTAGGGGTTAGTGTTACTTGCACTATACTTACCTACCACTGTCGGGATCTTCACTGTTGGGATGCCCCTGTCGGTATTCTGACCAACGGCATCTTGACCGCCGGCATCTCATACCCAACCGCTTTTGACTGTAGCACTAGATCTATAGTTTAATAATTTTGCTAGTTTTGTATTGCAGATTAGCCTATTATAATGTAAGCTTAATAAATGTTATTTTTAGCACAGTATTTAGAATACATAAGTGACCTTTTTCTATAAGTCTCCCCCTTTCTTAATTTTTATTTGGTTACTTTCGGAGATTTCTTATGGTAGTACCCCCTGTAAGACCCCAAGGAATCATATATCCTAGGAAAACAGAAGTATTTGGCGTTATTTAGGGTTATGTAGTCACTTATAGATAATTATCAGACATGTCTGGTGCAGAGGGTTATTCTCTTGTTTGCTAATACAAAGTCAGCGGAAGGAGTGGACCATATTTATATTGAGATCTGCCCTCTGCCGGGACTCTGTGTAGGAAGGAACTAGGAAGCTGCAGTGGTGAGTAGCATAGGCAAACACGGGGGGGGGGGGGGGGGTTTCTTGTTGCCTTGAAACCCCCTTCCCCAGCCCACATCATGATGGCCACAATATAAATAGCATATAATACTAAAGTTGCATGTTTTTAAGATCCCCTCAGTGTCACAAATTAAATAATTAGCACCACCTGTTAATCTTTTAAAATGTGTGAGCCATTAACGAATACACTTGTGCACCAACTAGGAGATCTGCGAAACATGCACTGATAGGGGTGCACTGATATAGACCATCTATAGGGTCAATTATTAATGCTGTATAATAATACACTATCCAGTGCATAAGGAGACCAATCTGTACATATATGTCCAGGGCAATGCAAGGTTCTTCTGCTGCTCCCCCAGATTCCACTTCTTGCTCAAATGCTCTGGAATGGTGCCCACATCTAAAAGAAAAACATTCAGCTCAGACAGGATGGCCCTACTTCCGCATATAGTGGCTTACTCTGATTACTGGTCCTGTATATGTCTGAATTATTACATACACTATACTTTTTGTATGACGTACATTATAGCTGGTTAAGTGCTGATTATGCCCTCTTCATGGACTGGCTACACTTGCTTTAAAATCAAGCATTTGGAAACCCCCATCTAGAAATCCTGCATTTGCCCCTGAGTAGAGTGGAGGAGGGGACAGTGATGCACAGTTGTACACTAAGCAGTGCAGTCTGTGTAAATGGATGCACGCTGCCTCCCCAATGATACATACAGAGCATGACCCAGCCTACAAACATGCCAGTCCAAATAATATCGATTGGGTCTGGAATAGCCATCCATGGCATCCCCCAGGTAGCCACAGCCAGGGCCGGCTCCAGGGGTAGGAGCACCCTGTGCTTGCCATCTCCAGTGCGCCCTATGTTTGAGTGTGGCTAGCGACCGGAAAATGGGGGTGTGGATTAATTACCATACGCCACACCCCCTACATGACATTATTAGGAGGCTTGCCCGCCTCCAATTAACATCAGGCTGGGGGGAGCCTCACTAGCTGGGCTTCCCCCAACCACTCTCCCATCACTGAATGGATGTCGCCCACATGCGTGCAGCATCCATTCACAGTCTCCGGGGGCCCCAACCTCCTGATTTGACCACCCGCAGGCCACTTCGACTCACAGGTGGAACAGCGGGACAGTACTGTCCCGCTGAAATCGAGATGTTGGAGAGGGGTGCGCCCTCTATGGGTGGTGCCCCTGTGCGACCGCACAGGTCGAACACCCCTAGAACTGGACCTGGCTACAGCACACAGTTCAGGATACTCTGACTTACTGTATTCAGTTCCTCTTACTGATCCAGAATGTCACAATTGGTGATCCCTGGGTACTCCGTTACATTTTACTACAGGGCCTAAAAATGCTCTACTGTGACCATGTCAAACAGTACTAATAATATATTGAAGCATAGATATAAATAAATGACATTGTTTGTTTTGAACATTGTCACCAGAAGACATTAACCCCCTTCTCCCAGATATACACAAGAAAAAATAACCAGATGCACTGGCGTAATAGAGGTGTATATATTATATACCTTATAATATTAGATATATGCTATATCAAGTATTATATATAATATTCATTAACAAATAATAGGGGTAGTTAGTTTAACAAACATTTACTTAGAAAATAAAATAAATAATGCTACGTTAATATGACAAAGCTACACAATAAATATAGATGGGGCTGACAAATAGACCTGTAACTGTCATTACAAAATGAGAATATTCAGGATAACGTCTTCCATCTAATGAAATAATTGGTTACATTATCCTTACTTTATGCAGAATAGTTAAAAAATGAATCTCCTCTGTATTATAATTATGTACAGGTTGAGTCTCCCATATCCAAAATGCTTGGGACCAGGGGTATTTTGGATATAGGAATATTCCGTATTTTGGAATATTTGCATACTATAATGAAATATCTTGGGTATGGGACCCAAATCTAAACATAGAATTCATTTATATGTTATATACACCTAATACACATAGCCTGCAGGTCAATTAATACAATATTTAAAACAATTTTAAGCATCAAAAAAAGTTTCTGTACATACATGAAATTCATTTATGTTTCACATACACCCAGTCTGAAGGTTATTGTATACTGTATTTTAATGATTTTGTGCTTTAAAAAAAGTTTGTGTACATTGAACCATCAGAAAGCAAAGGTTTCACTTTCTCGGTTATACTAAAAAAATTCCGTAATTCGGAATATTCCGTATTTCGGAATATTTGGATATGGGAGACTCAGCCTGTATTATCCTCTGTTCCAGATGAAGTGAATAGTGGTTATCCTGGTGCAGGTATATGAGATCACAGTTGTGCCAATAACATCAGGCGACAGCATCCAGGATAACAATATTCCAGAAAACCGGAGAGGACACCCTCACACACATGAGGACCGCTCCCTAAAGGAGGGCATATCCTGGCTGGCAGAATGGCTGGTGATCACTGGAGCTCCGCTGCTGCTGGCTCTTTTCATATATACTGTATATATGCTGCATACGGAAGTTATTTCACAGACATGGAGACCAGATTCCCATTGACCAGCTGCAGGCTATATTAGAGCTCTAAGCAGCCATCAGAGAGCTCCTACAAATTTGCTGCCTGGACATCAACTGGTGCCTTGGAGTGGTACCTCAGGTTAGCCACTGGTATACTGTACACAGGGGTGCCGAGAGAGGGGGGGCAGGTACTAATTACCCGGGCCGAGGCTTGCTGGTGGAGCCCAGGACCGACACCGCTTCCCTGTCCCTCCTACTTGTCAGCAGCCAAGCATACGCTGCTGTGTGCTGGGCTGCAGTGGGGGACTGCTCAGCAGCCGGAGTCTGCTGAGTCTGATAGCACCTTCCCCCTGAATTTGCAGCGGCAGGGGGGCTTACAGCACCACCTTCCATGGCGCTGCAAAAAGGTTTTCTCCTTCTGAGGGGGTGTGACCACGCCTCCTGCTAATAGGCCACGCCCCCTTCACACGGGCCTGGCCCGGCTTTCTGCGACCATGACTGTACCTAGTCTATCACCTTAGTAAAATTGCACTTGATAAGCTATTGCTACTTTGGGATTAGGTCCTGGGGACATACTAGTAGTTCTATACAGAGGGCATTAATTGGAAGGACAAAGGAGAGCCTTTTCTAGCGCCTTTGCAAAGACTAAACATAGTTGAACTTAAGCCATTGACTGAAAATGTAGAGTTATAATAAAGTGCTTTGGATGGCCTGTAAATATATGCCCCTCTTAAAAAAAAAAAAAAAATGGAACATAATTTGCCAAAATAGTGTGATCGCAGCCTGAATTTTGCAACAGGGTCAGCAATGCTGTGTATGTACCTTAAACTATTATGTAATATAGGGTTAGATAAATCTGAAGGTAAATTAAAGCTATTGTTCGTTATGAAAATTGTCACCAGGAGACATCACCCCTACTCCCATATATTGACAAGAAACAATATTTAATAACGTGTAATTGATGATAAACATATAATGTATAGATTTTGATGTATACAATATTAGCTACAATATTAGCTACATTAATAGTTATTATAAATATTTACAAGGTAAAAGGGGGGGCTGCACTGCATAATCTAATTTAAATTTAAAAGGTGCTACCATGCTGAGACCTGTAGTTCTAATGCAGAAAAAAGGCAGATGCACACTCTAAGCACTAAGAATACTGATTATCAAAATATATATAATGAACTCCAACAATTTACATGGTTTTATAATAAGGTTCTTGGTACATGTTTGGCCAAAGATATTTGCCCACCTGCCACATCATGGTGAACATCATCAGGTGGGTCCCTAACAAATAATACAGTGTGTTTCACTCGCTATTGACCCCAAAGTTTCTCTTATAAATTTGACAGTAATTGACGTCATTTAGTGAAGTTTGACACAGCCCACCTTTGTGTCTGTGTGTTAGGTGCCGATATAAATAGTGCACAGCTGAACGTGTATTTATTGTCCAGAAGTACTGGAAAACTGAGTTGATAAAGGTTCATATCGGCATGTAACACACAGACGCAATGAATGTGGATGCCTTAGTATACACCACTATTGTCAGAAGTAGGAATACCTACTGACTAGCAGTGGGGGCTCCAGAGGCAGGGCTGCAGCACAGTCCAAAATTCAAATAGGGGAACCACACCAACTGCCATCCTCACTGGTTATATCCTCACTGGCAGTTGGTGTGGCTCCCCTATTTGAATTTTGGACTGCAGAGCTGACTAGGGTGGAGAACATCTGGCCTTCACTTCGCGCATACGTGAACAGCCTGGATACTAATGGTGAACACTTTCAACACTTGCTGTGACTTCCTCATGTTTCTCGTAGACCAAGGTATGTCTGTGTGGGGCACTGTGAAGCTGTCATAAATGGAGGGACAGCAGCAGATATCGGTGATCAATTTCATGATACATTTGGGGATTACTTAATATTTGCGGGTATCCCCCGAAGCCAGCTGTTTTGGTGGAATATCCTGCAAATATTATTTGATAAATAGACCTCTAAGACAGGAGGGGGCCTGTGTGCAGTCTCCATCCAGTCCTCCTCCTTTCTAGCCATTTCTCCAAATACTACAGGGGGTGCAGTATGTGGGAGGACTTAGCCATGACCATCGGTAAATTAAACCATTGATGGAACACAGCCGATAGTTTCATACAGTACCATCGATGTCAACCACCAATGGTACCATTGATGACAGCTAGTGATGGTTAACCTACCAATGGCCATCTCTATGCAGTACTAGATAGAGGCCTGAAGGAAAACACAGGCACCAGTATAAAGGCATGGATACTGGTCATTTTTTACAAGATTGTTTCAACCTATGCCCTATAATAAACAGCAATTTTTTTTTCTTACAATAACGGTGTATATGATTGGGCTGCACTATCCTGTGTACTGAACAGCCAATATATTAGTATGTAACATTATATGATTGCTTGTAAGCTATTAATTACCACATGGGACTGTAGTTATATCTGCAAAACGTTCACATTTTTTAAATGCGTAACCTAAACAGACCTTGATGAGCAATTAATAAATGTAGTAAAGTTATTGTTTGATATTCAAGTTAATCATTGATGTCCTATGGATTATAACTCAAGGTTAATTATAAATTGTGTTTGATTGCAAATTACAATCACTTTTATAATCACATGACTAAGAAGGAAAATATGAGCACATTCTTTTTTTTTCTGTCTCCAGCCACAAGGAACTAACAAAGAGTAAGTTATTTATTATTAAGCTCAAATATTTTCATTGCTTACCGGTGCCTATTAGCAGGGTCAGATCACCCTTTAGGCGACCTATGCTCATGTCTAGTGTCCAACAGGCCTGAGGGTCTGCCAATAGCCTCACAGAGGGGTCTTGATCACCTAGCGGTAGATCCACATAACAAGGAGTATTGGTGTTGGCCGTGGCCACAGTGGTGATCTGCTTTGTGGGCTCTGGCCCATCCCCCAGGACCCGCCACAAATGCATTCTGCCCATTACTTTGTTTTCATTCCTGCCCCTCCCAACCATGTCCCGTACATCTCCTCTTCACACCTCCACCCTTCTTCTCTGCTCTACTCACTGTCTGGTTCAGAGCACTGACTTCAAAAGTATGTAAGTGTCTATGTCGGTGGGAGTGTGTTTATGTTATCTGGGTTATGGTGCACATTAAAGTTATGCAGTAGGTGGTGCATTAATATACAATTATCATTGTTTCTGGGAGTGGGTATGAATTTTACCTGGTCAGTTGTGGATTAAAGTTGCGGAGGGGGGTGGGGGTGGGGGTGGGGAAGGGTATTAATGGTATTTGGTTGGTGTATTAATGTTATGTGGGGGTTATGAACTGTTCTAGTGTGGGTTGTTTAGTAATATGATCTGGGAGTGTATCAATGATATGTGTGGGAGTGAATATATATATATATATATATATATATAATTACATAGAACATGCTGGATGATGAGCTGTGCAGGTAAGACAGATGCTACAGTATAGTCTCATGTTCTCATTGCTGCATACCTGCATACTTACATCACCAGGTCCTTTGCCTGCATGGTGCCTACTCATTCACATGAAGCAGAGCAGTGGCAAACACAGGATTTTAAAAGCGGGTTTTCCAAATACAGAACAAATAAAAAAAATTCTACGCACAATAATATATGGTCGCTGAACTTTTTGGTGACTTCTAGTATCCCCCCGCCAGCACACATTAACCTCAATAGGAAAAAAATAAACACAATGGTCCCACAAGAAAAAAACACACACATTGGTCCCCACAGAATAAAAACAAACACATTGGTCCCTACAGAAAACACCACATTGGCCCCCACAGGAAAAAAAAAACATATTGGCCACAATAAGAAAAAATAAAACAGGAAAACACAGGAAAATAATAAAATTCAATGGCCCCCACAGGAAAAAAAAAATAAAACCTGGGAGGGGGTAGGGTGGGCAGTGTAGGTCCCTGGGGTTGGGGCGGGAAATGTGTGATATGGTGGATAGTGTATGTCCCTGGCTTGGGGTGTACTGTGTCTAGCCAAAGGATAGGGTGGGGAGTGTATGTCCATAGGGCCAGTGGGTAGTTTAGGTCTATGGAGTCTATAGATATAGCAGAATGTGAAAGATATAGCAGAGGAGAATAGTGTGTAACAAAGAGTGATGTAGCAGAGAGGATAGTGTGTAACAGAGTGATGCAGAAGAAGAGGATAGTGTGTAACAGGGTGGTAGATGTGGCAGAGGAGGATAGTGTGTAACAGAGAGTGATGTAGCAGAGAGGATAGTGTGTAACAGAGTGATGTAGAAGAAGAGGATAGTGTGTAACAGGGTGATAGATGTGGCAGAGGAGGATAGTGTGTAACAGAGTGTGATGTAGCAGAGAGGATAGTGTGTAACATGGTGATAGATGTAGCAGAGGAGGATAGTGTGTAACAGAGTGATGTAGAAGAAGAGGATAGTGTGTAACAGACGGTGATGTAGAAGAAGAGGATAGTGTGTAACAGGGTAATAGACATCGCAGAGGAGGATAGTATGTAACAGACGGTGATGTAGAAGAAGAGGATATTGTGTAACAGGGTAATAGACGCCGCAGAGAAGGATAATATGTAACAGAGAGTGATGTAGAAGAAGAGGATAGTGTGTAACAGACGGTGATGTAGAAGAAGAGGATAGTGTGTAACGGTGATAGATGTGGCAGAGGAGGATAGTGTGTAACAGAGTGTGATGTAGCAGAGAGGATAGTGTGTAACATGGTGATAGATGTAGCAGAAGAGGATAGTGTGTAACATAGTGATGTAGAAGAAGAGGATAGTGTGTAACGGTGATAGATGTGGCAGAGGAGGATAGTGTGTAACAGAGAGTGATGTAGAAGAAGAGGATAGTGTGTAACATAGTGATGTAGAAGAAGAGGATAGTGTGTAACGGTGATAGATGTGGCAGAGGAGGATAGTGTGTAACAGAGAGTGATGTAGAAGAAGAGGATAGTGTGTAACAGAGTGTGATGTAGCAGAGAGGATAGTGTGTAACATGGTGATAGATGTAGCAGAAGAGGATAGTGTGTAACATAGTGATGTAGAAGAAGAGGATAGTGTGTAACAGAGAGTGATGTAGAAGAAGAGGATAGTGTGTAACAGAGTGATGTAGAAGAAGAGGATAGTGTGTAACAGAGAGTGATGTAGAAGAAGAGGATAGTGTGTAACAGACGGTGATGTAGAAGAAGAGGATAGTGTGTAACAGACGGTGATGTAGAAGAAGAGGATAGTGTGTAACAGAGAGTGATGTAGAAGAAGAGGATAGTGTGTAACAGAGAGTGATGTAGAAGAAGAGGATAGTGTGTAACAGAGAGTGATGTAGAAGAAGAGGATAGTGTGTAACGGTTATAGATGTGGCAGAGGAGGATAGTGTGTAACAGAGTGTGATGTAGCAGAGAGGATAGTGTGTAACATGGTGATAGATGTAGCAGAAGAGGATAGTGTGTAACATAGTGATGTAGAAGAAGAGGATAGTGTGTAACGGTGATAGATGTGGCAGAGGAGGATAGTGTGTAACAGAGAGTGATGTAGAAGAAGAGGATAGTGTGTAACAGACGGTGATGTAGAAGAAGAGGATAGTGTGTAACAGAGAGTGATGTAGAAGAAGAGGATAGTGTGTAACAGACGGTGATGTAGAAGAAGAGGATAGTGTGTAACAGACGGTGATGTAGAAGAAGAGGATAGTGTGTAACAGAGAGTGATGTAGAAGAAGAGGATAGTGTGTAACAGACGGTGATGTAGAAGAAGAGGATAGTGTGTAATGGTGATAGATGTGGCAGAGGAGGATAGTGTGTAACAGAGTGTGATGTAGCAGAGAGGATAGTGTGTAACATGGTGATAGATGTAGCAGAAGAGGATAGTGTGTAACATAGTGATGTAGAAGAAGAGGATAGTGTGTAACGGTGATAGATGTGGCAGAGGAGGATAGTGTGTAACAGAGAGTGATGTAGAAGAAGAGGATAGTGTGTAACATAGTGATGTAGAAGAAGAGGATAGTGTGTAACGGTGATAGATGTGGCAGAGGAGGATAGTGTGTAATAGAGAGTGATGTAGAAGAAGAGGATAGTGTGTAACAGAGTGTGATGTAGCAGAGAGGATAGTGTGTAACATGGTGATAGATGTAGCAAAAGAGGATAGTGTGTAACATAGTGATGTAGAAGAAGAGGATAGTGTGTAACAGAGAGTGATGTAGAAGAAGAGGATAGTGTGTAACAGAGAGTGATGTAGAAGAAGAGGATAGTGTGTAACAGAGAGTGATGTAGAAGAAGAGGATAGTGTGTAACAGACGGTGATGTAGAAGAAGAGGATAGTGTGTAACAGACGGTGATGTAGAAGAAGAGGATAGTGTGTAACAGAGAGTGATGTAGAAGAAGAGGATAGTGTGTAACAGAGAGTGATGTAGAAGAAGAGGATAGTGTGTAACAGAGAGTGATGTAGAAGAAGAGGATAGTGTGTAACGGTTATAGATGTGGCAGAGGAGGATAGTGTGTAACAGAGTGTGATGTAGCAGAGAGGATAGTGTGTAACATGGTGATAGATGTAGCAGAAGAGGATAGTGTGTAACATAGTGATGTAGAAGAAGAGGATAGTGTGTAACGGTGATAGATGTGGCAGAGGAGGATAGTGTGTAACAGAGAGTGATGTAGAAGAAGAGGATAGTGTGTAACAGACGGTGATGTAGAAGAAGAGGATAGTGTGTAACGGTGACAGATGTGGCAGAGGAGGATAGTGTGTAACAGAGGGTGATGTAGAAGAAGAGGATAGTGTGTAACAGAGGGTGATGTAGAAGAAGAGGATAATGTGTAACAGGGTAATAGACGTCGCAGAGGAGGATAGTATGTAACAGAGAGTGATGTAGAAGAAGAGAATAGTGTGTAACAGCAGTAATAGGCTAAATCCCCAGCCAGGTAATAGATGTGGCAAAGGATTATAGTGTGTGTCGAAGCTGGATAATTGGCTGAGACAGAATCTGTTTAAAATTAAATCTGCACGACGCCGATTTGCGAATGACAACAAGACGCCATTTTGCAAATGGCTTCACAGTGCCATTTTAGCGAATCTCACACATAAGTACATCCGGCAATGCTATTATTTAGCATCGTGCGATTCCCTCGCAATAGAACATTGTTAAAAGTCACCTTTATATAAATGCATACATAGAAATAAACATATAATATGATCAATCCCGCAAAACACGTACCACGGTGTACTCCACAAACACGTAGTCACACAACGCTAACTAGCATCTTTTCTTATTACCCCAATACTTACACACTGCACACTTACATAAAAAGGTTCCCTAGCACTAAGGTTAATATTTAAGGTTTTATTCATTATCAGTAATGTTGTGAAATACATGTTAGTTGATATCTAAGGTTTAGTACATGATAAGCAGACAGTGTTTGGTGTCATTCTAAACCACTGTGTCTTTGCAAAATTTCCGGTTTCATCGGTGAGGAGATCGCAACATGTGTCTGCAAATTATGGATCATAGAGAGTTAGGCATTAAAATGTACTCTGTAATGCAGCCAGGTTAGATTTGTTATGCAGTGGGAAAATGGACACAAAGAGCTGTTGGAGGCTGAACTGTGACCATACGAACTGACCTATGAACTGTACTGTAACAGAAGAACCAGGAAGAAGAACCAATGGAATCATGCCAACCTGTTCTATTGTATTGCCTATCTCTGTAAGAGTATATATGCAGGCTCTCTGAAACTAGATGCCAGTCACCTTTTCTTTGCTGTTGATGGAGGTTTCATCTTTGATGCAGGGATCTGGATCCAGAGCGCGTGTGTATGTAACGACTGTACCTTGTGACTGTATAATTTGTTTGCGCTAATTGTAATTTAGATCACAGCGTGTAACTATCTGCTTTTATGGTGATTAATAACTTTTTGTGCTTTGGAACCACAATCAAAGTCTGAAAGCAATTATTTCTTGTGCGACTCATAATGCTAAATAGCAACAATTTTAGAGTGTATAGATAGGTAGGAATCGATATATGTAACATAGAGTGATGTAGAAGAAGAGGATAGTGTGTAACAGAGGGTGATGTAGAAGAAGAGGATAGTGTGTAACAGGGTGATAGATGTGGCAGAGGAGGATAGTGTGTAACATAGAGTGATGTAGAAGAAGAGGATAGTGTGTAACAGAGGGTGATGTAGAAGAAGAGGATAGTGTGTAACAGGGTGATAGATGTGGCAGAGGAGGATAGTGTGTAACAGAGTGTGATGTAGCAGAGAGGATAGTGTGTAACATGGTGATAGATGTAGCAGAGGAGGATAGTGTGTAACAGAGGGTGATGTAGAAGAAGAGGATAGTGTGTAACAGGGTGATAGATGTGGCAGAGGATAGTGTGTAACAGAGAGAGATAGCTATAGTAGAGGAGGATAGTGGGTAACAGAGAGTGATGTAGAAGAAGAGGATAGTGTGTAACAGAGGGTGATGAAGAAGAGGATAGTGTGTAACAGGGTGATAGATGTGGCAGAGGATAGTGTGTAACATAGAGTGATGTAGAAGAAGAGGATAGTGTGTAACAGGGTGATAGATGTGGCAGAGGATAGTGTGTAACAGAGAGTGATAGCTATAGTAGAGGAGGATAATGTGTAGTAGAGGATGATAGATGTAGCAGAGCTGAGTTCAGGGCCGGATTATCAATGGGCCGGGTGGAGCTGCAGCTCCAGGCCGCCCATCAAAATAGGCCCACAGCAGAATCGGCTGTGCTGCTGAAGCCAGGTTTTTTTATTTTTTTCTACTGCCTCACCAGCCTGCCTTGCCAGCTGACTGGGTTCTTGATACTGTCTCTCCAGTATCAGTCTTGCAGTGCAGCTGAGACACGGACTGCCGATCAGGAATGTCCTGCTGGTTGCTGATCACTGAGCCTCAGTCATTGCTTCTGTAAGGTATGCAACCTCTGACAAAAATTATTGTTCTTTTTATCTAGTTTTATAAATGTGTGGATAATGTGTTGTGTATGTACATAGAGAGAGATACTGTTTGTGTGTGTGTGTATATATATATAATATGTGTGTATATATATATATATATATATATATATATTTATATTAGTTTGACTGCCAAGCCAGCTCTGTCTCCCCCCCCTGCTCAGCCCCACCATCTTTTCAGCTGGCCTCCTCCAGAACTCCCCCCCCCCTTCACTGTGACTCCATGCATCCCACTCCCTGCCATGGCTCCATCCTGATCCCCCATCTAACCCTTCGCGGCTCCTTCACAACACACCCCGGGCTCCCTTAGTTACTCCAGCACAGGCCCTATCCAAAGGCTGGGAACAGTTGGGGTTTGTGCATTAAGAACATGTGATAGCCTTACACAACTATTATGTATATATGCATAAATTAATATATATATGTATATTATATATGTGTATGTGTTCCCCATTACGTGCTATAGCCCATCTTTTAAACTATAGGGGGTAGTGACTTATTAAAAATGAACAGGTTCCATAGAAAACACTATAGCCAATAGATCTTGCTGTGTTAAGGTAACGATGTAGCTAGGGGATCGGAAACGCCGATCCGCCGGTCGGAAATGCTGACCGGCGTTCATCGATACTCCACGATCCGTCACAGGATCGATGAATTTCTACATGTTATATTTCACCGATCTATCATTTTTTGATCGCGATTGGCATATCTGTGAAATCCAACATGTTGGATTTCAGCAATCCTGCGATGCCGGGTTGCAGGATCGCTATAACTCGATGGTTTGTTGCAGATGTATGGGGCCCTTGAGTTTCTGTTCTTTGGCACAAACACTGGCAGGTCTGTGAGCAGAGAGGATGGTGCTGTGCTGGCAGGGTGAACCTCGCTGACACAGAGCGGGGACCATGCCTACCCCTGCCATATTCAGTCAGACTCTAGATGTCCTTTCTCTGTGAAGCGGCACAGATAGGGCTGCTTTGTCCTACCCCTTTCTGCTCCTCACTCGTGCCCCAGTTGTGAACGTTCTCTGGCTCCATCCTGTCATGGATTTAAAGTAAGTATGGGGAGTGTGGTACCCTCAGGGGCACATACTTGGGCAAATTTTTACACTTTTATCCTCCACCACCCCGTTTACCCTCACTCACTGCTGTCAGTGAGCCACAAGCTGGCATTGCATTTGATGCCCTGCAAAACTGTTGTTCCACAACAGCTGTGAGTGGGTGGGGTTCTAACTTGGATTGAGATAGAAAATCCCCTGATAAAATGGGTTTCATTGTGGCATAATGTGTATTAGTGACACTACAATGTGGCATAATGTGTGTTGTGGGGGCACCACAATGTGGCATTGTGTATTGGGGACATTACAATGTGGCATAATGTATATCGGTGGGCTCTATAATCTGCATCGGGGGCACTAGGATGTAAAACAATGTGACATAGTGTGTTCCGGGGGTACTAAAATGTGGTATAAGGCCTGATTCTGAGTCAGATGGAGAAGCGCATGCAGCAGCGTCTATTGGTGGTCATCAACCTGCCACTTTATACAAATGTCGCTACAAACTGTTTCCCTTGTCTACATTCGTGCTGCCGAATGCAATATCAAGCACCCATGCACGCTGTAATACAGAGTGGTGCATCCATATACGCCACCATCAGTCGCACCACCCCTACGGCAGTTGCAGTTTCTCCGTCTAACCATGGCCTCCTGTGCATCTGCGTACACAGCCAATCTCACTGACACTCGCGTAACACGCCCGTTACACAAACCGGTTTGTGTGCATTTCTTTCCACCTCCCAGTCACCACACAGGATCACCCATCACTTTTCCCTGATACTGTGGGTCTCAATCACAAAAGCACCATTTGTATGCATACACACAGTGTGCCGCATGACAGTAGGCAGCTGGTGCTAGCCACACCCCCTGTGTAGACCACACACCCACAGCACTGGTCTCCCCCGCTCTCCACATGGTAGTCACACCCCCGCCGTGCTGGCCACACCTTCTACGGCAGCACAAATAGGCCCATCAGAACGGTCAGCTCCAGGCCCATGTGGACCTTAATCTGGCACTGGCTGAGTTGAGTGTGTTGTTATCACATGTACTAAAGTGCTCCTGACCAGAAGACTTACATAAAAAGGTCTGTGCATATCAGGACATCTCCTGTGTGTTATAATCACATTTACTAAAGTGCTCCTGACCAGAAGACTTACTTATAAAGGGCTGCGCATATCAGGACATCTCCTGTGTGTAGTGAGATGGGCAGCACCCTGACATTTCTTCCTGTTACAGCATGTGCCAGCTCTTACAAGCTGCCAGGTCCCGGAGCATGCTGTGAAATAGTTTCCCAAGCCACATTCTAGCACTCCATGGAATGAAAAGGACACAACAACTCCCATGAGGCACTGTGCATATGCTGAGCCAGGCAGGCTGCTCTGCTCCCGGAGCTAGCCGGAGCAGATAACTGTTTACAGCTTCTGGTTTGTGTTCCACAGCAGAACGCAAATCCAGGAAGCTTTGCAGCCGGCCTGGCCGATTTATGAATCAGTCAGGGACAGGTGAGCCGGCCCTGAAGAGGGGAGATTGGGACCGGCCCAGCGAGAGCTCTCCCGCTTTTCCGGCAGCACAATCAGCCCCTGCCTGTCTGAGCTCCGGTCTTTGATGTGTGGCAATGGATTGGCGGGCAGAGGGGTTTCTGGATACTCAGAAACCCCCCCTGTGTGCGCGTATGCAGAGGTTCAAGTAACATGGGAGATTTATAACAACCATACTGTACAAGTGATATTGGTGCCTTTTAGCTTTTAAAGTGGTGTCTTTGTCATTAATAAGTAACTATGGCAACAATTATATACAGTCAGTGGCCACTTTTTTATGTACACCTACTTGTTACTGCAAATATCTAATCATGTGACAGCAACTCAATGCATAAAATTATGCAGACATGACCAAGAGGTTCAGTAGTGTCAAGACCAAACACCAGAATGGGAAAGAAATCTAAGTGACTTTGGGGCATATGTATCAAAGCTTGATGTGAGATAAAACTGTGAAATATATATCACCTACCAATCAGCTCCAAACTATCATTTCTTAAACACAGCCTGCAAAATGTAAGTTAGAAGCTGATTGGTTGGTGATATATATCTCACAATTTTATCTCACATCAAGCTTTGATACATATGCCCCTTAGACCATGGAATGACGTTGATGCCAGACAGTGCTGGAGTATCCCAGAACCTGCTGATATTTATGGACAACTATTCTAAAGTTTACAAAGAATGGCACATATGACAAGAAACATCAAGTTATCATAAGCACTGTGGGCAAAAATATCTTGTTAATGAGACAGTCAGAAGAGAAAAGCCAGACCAGTTCAAATTGACAGCAAGACAGCAGTAACTGAAATAACCCTGCCTTACAGATGTGGTATGCAGAAGAACATTTCGGAATGCACACCACACTGAGGACCTCATTCAGAGTCGGTCGAAGCGGCTGCACGGTCGTACGGGAAAAGGGACCGTATATTCAAATGATTCCCTCGCAAGTTGCGTCCCTAAGTTCGGATCGGTAGCTGGCCGACCAAGGGGAAGAAGCGGTCGGAATTAAAAAAAATACGCCCCCTTCTCGTACGCATTGCACGTCATCTCCGGGCATATAAGGATTAATCGAGACCATTGGGAACCATCGATACTGGTCGTAGAGCTTAAGGTTGACCATACCCTCTCTTAAGTTCTACAATCATGTCAGTGTAAAAATCTCCCATGTCACATGTGCCATGACGCTACTTTGTTAATTATGCACTCCCATAAACCATATGAACTCCCATAAAACACAGTTCGCATAATTAGGCACGCCTGTGTTCGGATCTCCACTCCCCCGTTTTCAAGCACCTTCCTCTGTTACCATCCACAAACGCCTCATTCTGTTACTCAAACTACCGACCTGGCTGTGTTCAAGGAGAGAGAAATTTCTGATCGTAGTGGCTAGTTTGCGCACGCGCATTGCGAACTTTACGCATGCACAGTATAGCGAACATCGGTGGCATACGACCGTGCGGCCGCAACGACCGACTCTGAATGAGGTCCTGAATCTTCTAGTAGATGGCATACAGCAGCCAAAGGGGTAATTCAGACCCACTCGCAAGCGGCAGTACGCTCGCAAGTGGGTCGATGGTCCCCACTGCGCATGTGCACGACGGAGGGATCTCCGTTGTGCGCATGCGCGAGACCCGGACTGCGACAGCCAAGCTGTCACTCCGGGTCTTGCACCAAAGGGGGCGTGCTGTCGATGGTGACTGACAGCACGCCCCCTTTGGTGGGCGTGTCAGGGGCGGGGCCATCTGAAGCCGGCCCCACTGACATCACTAGTGATGTCAGTGGGAGTGGTTTTGGCTCTGATAGAGCCAAAATCACTCCAGGACTTGTGGCTGGGAAACCCTACCGCAGGGTTTCCGTCGCAAGTCCGATGGTCGCGATGGTCAAGACCATCGCAACCATCTTTTTGGACGCTCGTATATGCTGTGGGTGGTCACCCACAGCTATACGAGCGTCAAGGAGGACGCTCCATTTTAATGGAGGAGGGCCCTGATTCAGAGCGAGCGCTCTGGTCAGAGCGAGCGGCTCTGAATCAGGGCCAAAGACCATACATCAGTCAGCTAACAATGAGAAACCCTTGCCACAGAAAGCACAGGCTCGTTGACACTGGAAAGTTGAAGATTGCAAAAACATTGCCTGGTCTGATGATTTCTGAGCAGACATGCAGATGGTAGGGTCCGAACTGAGCATAAACAACATGAATCAATGGATCTATCCTGAATTGTGCCAAATATACAGGCTGGTGGTGGTTGATTAATGGTGAGAGCAATGTGTCTTATTTCCTATTGAGCATTGTTTAAATGCCACAGTCAACCTGAGCAATGTTGCTGACAATGTGCCTTCCGTAATGGCCACAATTTGCACATTTGCTAATGGCTACTTCCAGTATGATAACAACACTTGTCATAAAGCACAAGTCATCTCAAGCTGATTCCATGAACATTACAATTAGTTCAAAGGCCTCCACTATCATCCGGGCCAACCCTGGGCATAGGAGACCTAGGCACGTACCTAGGGAAACCTAGGTCCATAAGGGGCGCCTGTAGGCAGGGTGGGCTAGTTCCAGCCATAGCTATGCCCCTGCTGCTGCCCGTGTGAGGCGGAGAAAGCTGGATAGAGGGCGACTGCTGAGCAGGACTTTGTGTTTCCCTTGTGCTGGGAGAGATGGTGGTGGCTTCATGCTATTGCAGGCTAGCCAAGTGCTCCTGCTCGGTGATCAATACTTACTTTTGGTTTATCTTCTTCTTCTAAGATTCATAGGTTTAAGAAAAAAAATCACAGTTTTTTCCCATTCAACACAAAACTAGTGCTATAGAGACCTTTTACTATTCCACTATTACATAGCTCAATACAAAATACATCCGAGTCTGTTCAATCTCAATGATAGGGAGCGAAAAGCCCTGAAAGAGCTATCTAGGGATTTGTCTTTAACAATCAGATCGGCTGACAAAGGAGGTGGAGTGGTAGTGCAAAATACCACAGATTATGTGAGAGAGGCAAAAAGACAGCGATCTGACACTACCTCTACAATGTTCTTCCTCATAATCCCACACTACAATTTCACAAAGAACTGAAATGTTTATTAAATACAGCACATGTAGACAATGTATTAAGTAAGGAAGAATTTTACTTCCTCTACCCATCCTTTACAGTCACTCCCGTTTATTATCACCTCCCTAAAATCCATTATCCCTTCATGATCCACCAGGGCATCCCTTTATTTCGGGTGTTGAGGGTCTCACATCTAACCTATCTTATTACAGTATGTTGATGTGTATTTACAACCACACGCTTTCTCTCTGAAATCCCATGTTGGGGATACCACACAGGGGATACTGTGGCACTCTAATTATGTATTCATTACATACATATGATGTGTGGACATTGTACACAAATATTCTTCATGAACAAAAACACAAAAAAAGACCAGGTACTAATCAATGAATAAATTGTTAATAATAGCAGCAAATTCACCCAGTGAGCTTGTGTCTGCCCACCACTACTACAGAAATACCACAACAGAACAATGGCGATGCGCTACTGAAAATTAACTTGACTGAGTAATTACTCTATAGCTCCTGAGATGGCAGAATTTTTTTTCCTTTTGATAAAGCCCCATACTAGAGCAAAATGCGTCACTGACTGATTTTTTTTTTATATCACAATAGTTCTACTGCCATGCTATTGGAAACTGTATCCTGTGCTGTGAAAGCTAAATAGAATGAGTTTCGAGCTGGGAGCTGGGCTCTATCAGTATATACATACAAGCAGCTGTGACTCAGAGCAGCTTACCTTACCTTTATTCATTGGAATTTCCTTATCCATCGGCTGCACACGTGAAACACTGACCGGTCCCCCACAACTAACCAGGAGTGCCCACCGCGAGCATGCATTACAGGAGACTGCGGATTGTTTACGGGACTCTGTTACTAGGTATTGATGTGCTGAGAGACTGGTGCAATAGTGTGCATATATATTACACAGAAACAGAGGTGTAATATCCAATACCGGATTTTCCATATGTTACTAATCTAGTAAGGGATCGTCTCAGGCACTAAAGATCCAGTTATTTACAATTATTGGTAGTATAGTATAATTTTTATGTATCTTAAATTTGATATAATTGCACTTGAGATTGATATTTGATACATGTGGCTCTTTATAAGTGTAAATATTATTGTATGTACTGCTATATCTTATTTCTATAAAGATTGTTAATACCATATAGGTGGTGTCTTGAAAAAAAAAAAAATTCTGCCATTTCACGAGCTATAGAGTATATTACTCAGTCAAGTTCATTTTCATTAGCGCATCACCATTATTCTGTTGTAATATTCTTCACGGCAAAGGAGTAGAGTCGGTGGACCCAAAGGAGTAGACATACGGGTTACAGAGAGAGAGCGTGAATTTATTTTTGCTTCAATCACGTTTATTTTACACCACAATTATTTTTTGTTTTGATCACTCTTATTTACATGTCCTCAGGACTGCAATGGGGACCAGGTTTGCACCAAGCTTCGCTAATTTGTATATGGGCCACCTTGAAGAAGAAGAATTGATATGGGGCGGGGTATTCCCTGCAAACCTGGTTCTCTACTGACGCTACATTGAGAAGATATTTTTTTATTTGGGAAGGGGATTGTTCTTTTGTTGATCACATTATTAATTATTTGAATAATAACACTTATGGTTTAACCTTCACTTGCACATATGATTCTCATCACATTAATTATTTAGATATTTATTTGGAGGTGGTAGAGGAAGCCATTTCAGTTTCCACTTATAGAAAATCAGTAGATGTTTGCAGTTTCATTCTGTATTGTAGTAGTCATAACAAAAATGGTTGAACAGTGTTCCTAAAAGTCAATTACATTGCATTAGAAGGAATTGTACATCAGATAGTAGATTCAAAGATCAAGCTACTCAATTATTAAATGCTTTTAAAACACGTGACTACCCACAACTTATTCTAGATCAGGTTATAGAATATTCATTGGTATATAGATGACATGGAGAGGTGGCATAGAGAGTTTGTCCATCTTTAGAGTCTTTAAGCACAATTCCGAAATCATTGTTATTTAATCACACTGTCAGTGACACCCAAGTAAATTTTTTAGATTTGACGGTTTATATTGAGCATCATTTTTAGAACCCACTTACTGTAATTCCTTTATAAGCACAGACAGAAGCCACCATGCAAATTGGCTGCGGTGGGTGCCTAATGGTCAATTCCGCCATATCAAAAGGAATTGCCCCAATGAAGAAGTATGTAAGGAGCAGGCCTGTCCCTTGAGAGATCAATTTTTAAGTAAGGGATATAATGAAGATATGTTAAATAAAACTTTGCAAAATATAGATAGTCTATTGAGGGGATCTTTTAAGAAAGAAAGCCAATAATCAAGAAAAGGATATTTTCCATCTCTTGTGTCACCACCTTCAATAAAGATTACAAAAAGTTGGAAACTATTTTACAAAAAACATTGGATAATATTAAAAAGTGATCCAATATTAAAAGATAAATTACCAGAAAACCCTGTGGTTATATACAAAAGGGCTCCTAATTTGAAGAATGGTCTAGTAAAAAGTGCATCTGCACTTCCAAAGAGATTTAGCACTAGAATAAGAAGGAAGGAGATAGTGTTTCATCCCTGGCGCGTGCTGAGGTGGATCCATGAATTAAAAACTGCAGCCCAGTGGATTGAACAGTGAATTTGAGATAAAGTGGTTTCTTGAATAGAAGTATGCAAAGTATATTTAATATATTTGAACTAATATTGTGGGCCGTATTCAATTAGTTTCGCTTATGCGATACAGTTTCGCATTCCTAACTTTTTGCCTACATCTCGTATTTTAGCTGTGGAAAGTTATCGTGCGCGTACCCACTATTCGCCCTATTCAATTCCAAAAGATGCATAAACGGCGACACGCGAAGTCAGTACAGGCGAAAAGTAGTGTCAGAAACGGGGAAATCAGCCTGAACCCCCCCCCCAAAAAAAAAAGATGCAGAACCATTGGGGATCAACGTATAAGTGCCCAATTAGCCCTAATGAAACTGTTTGGGGTATTGAAGTTGGTACAATTGCCTCTAATTAGCGTCTTTGCACAAGTGGTGAAGAATGGCATAGAGCAGTTATTTTTTGGAGAAAATAAGTCGTCCTGTCAAAATGGGGGTACATGAAAATGGGTGCAAGCATAATTTAAAGTCGCTAAAGTGAAGTTTTAAAAAATTAAAAAAACGCACCTGAAGCAAACACCTGCAATCCCAAAAACACCACACCCATATTTGCAGACCCCCAAAAAGTCTATTTCGCTACTTTTTATGTTTGTACCCCCACTTTGTACTTTTTCACCTCCAAATTCAACCTACTTTTTAGGGGTGTTATTCACTTTTTTTTTAGAGATTTTTGGACACAGTTATCCTTTGGGGGCTGTCCCAAGGGTTCTGTGGGGTTTTCCCACCTTTCCCCCCAATTTAAAAAATGCACTTCTTTTGACCTGCTAATCAGAGGCGAATCTTTTTCACCTATTACATTGTATTGACTTTCTGTGTACCCGAAAAGCAGATGGAATACGGAGATAAATTTCCGCATGGTGAAAAGTCGCAATCGGCGATACTTTTTCGTGAATCTTGGCTTTTCGCTACTAATTGAATACGGGCCTTAGATTGATACTTGTTTTTTTAAAGTACTGCTTAGGTAGTTTTTATGTGAAAGTGTGCTTGCAAAATGTATTGCCCAGGAATATGTATTCTATATTACAATGTCTGGAATCTGTATACCGGATCTGTGGGGAAGTATAAATGATCATCTGACTTGATACAGCTGTGCCTTGACAAAGACCTGTGGAGGGTTGAAACAGCTCCGCAGCAGCTGATAAAGTCAGACTTTTAAGAGACCACACTATCAGCCTTTGTATAGAGACCAGAGGGCGGTGTGCACGCCGAGGGGAGCCAATACAGCCGGAGCGTCAGACCTAGCAGACGAACAGCAGCGTTCAGTTTTAATATCATCTCAGGGACATGATGTCCTAGCTGCAGCACCTATCTGGTGTGTCATCAGAGGGAAGTCTGTATATGACAGGGTCTGCTCGGGGACGGTGAGCTCCTTGTTTTTCATCTGATCAGCTGGTAAATAGGCTGTTTTAGTGAATGGTGAAGAATCAATATTTTTATCCATATATATTTTTTACAATAAAGACATTTGTGTGTTTAAGAAAAATCGAAAAATGTGCTGTTCAACCAAAAACACAACGTATATCCAGACTGGCAGCTCCTAACAAGCAGGGTCTGCTACCTGCTAAAGAAGGGAACAAATACAGAGATATGTAGGAGCGCTAGTTTGAATAAAGACAATTCAACTAGGAATACAAAAATGTTATGACAATATATAAATTAAGACAAAATCAACAAAGATATCACGTAAACAATAATCTGTGCAATCCTCAGACCAATCTAATTGGACACCAATATAAACCAGCTATTGCTGGAATAATGTATCTGTGCAATTTGGATACAAGGTGGGGTGAAAGATCCTGAATAATGTAGCAATAAACAATGTATGGGTGATGAACGTGTCTGTCCCAATGATATAGCAACAACAATTAGGGATAAGTGCTGTAGAGAGCTGCTGTATTAACTCGGGCAATTTTCCACTATGCCAAAGCAATGTGCAGATGGTATGAAGAAAGGGTGGTTAACTCTACCGCTATTTGCGGGAGTGTAATTTGCGTAGGTGCAAAATAATTACCAGCGAGGCTCTCCAAAGTCCAAGAATCCCAGCCGAATGATGGCAGACACAGGCTCTCGTAGGAGGTAGCACTCTAACCGCTCGTCAGCGGGAGTGTGAGATGGGCAGTGCTGTCAGGCTGGGAGCTGTAAGGCGAGCTCAGGGAGGACAGAAACCTCCCGTGGAGCAGAAGCAGAAATCCTTCAAGGATTTCCGCTGGCTTGTAGCAGACCATCACTATACTGTCATTTGGGTGCTGTCCCTCGTATGAGGAAGTTTCACTAGCTTGTGGAGGCGGACTGCACACACACAGATGAAGTGCCCGGCTATTTGGAGCAACCGGCTATCACGTCTATTACTGACGTTTGGAGTTACAGCAGCTGCAACAATTAAAAGAGCGCCCAGCAGAAGTCTTTGTTTAGAGGATATACTTAACAGAATATTCATTATGCCTAGATAGGTCCATTATATTGACTAAGGGCCTGATTCACTACCGTACTCAACAGCGATTATGCACGCAAGTGGCCGATCGCTGCATTCTGTGCATGACTATGCATTGCAGTGCGCGTGCGCCGCAAACTAGCTATTGCGAACAGGACTGAGATCGCAGAGGCTACGCAGACCCCTCACAGAGTGATTGACAGGAAGTGCCATTTGTGGGTGGTGACGGGGGGTGGTCAGGGAAATGTAGGCGTGCCAGTGCGTTCACACGCCATTGCAGGAGCGTGCATAAATTATCCACTGCGATGCCCTACGCAGTGTGAGGTCTCATAGCGTGCAATGAGGTAAGCAATTTCTGAGTAAGGTCAGAGCTTGTGCAAGTGTGCGTGATACTGTGATGGCACTCAATGTTACCGATGGTTTTGCAGGCTTGCAAAGTATTACGGATGTGTGTAATGTAAAGTGGGATCCTTATGTAGTGCTGAGTATGCATTGCGATCGCAATGGATTAGCATACTATCGTAGTTGAACTGCATGCATACGCAATATTGCGATCCGTAATGAATCAGACCCTTAGTGGTAAATTTACTAATTCAATTTGTTCCCGATTTTTCCCTGTTTTTCAACTCAGATCGGATCGATCAAAATCGGAAGTTTTTTTTCACAAAAAAAATCAGGAATTTACCAAGCTCCCCGTTTTGACAGGATCGTTTTGATTGATGGTGTATTTGGTCAATCCTGTCCGTTTTGAAGTCCCGATTTAAACGGCCGAATTTCTCTCCCGAACAAGCAGGCTGCACAAATTCAGTGAAATATGTGCAGAATGTTTGGTGTTGTTTTTTTATTTTTAGGGTTCATTTTTGAAAAAAAAATTTACGTGAGGTCCCCCCCCCAAAAAAAGCTAACCATCCCCAGACTTGCCAGCCTGTCCTTGTACCTAACATTATGGGGAACAAAACGTGTAGGGTTCCACCGTAAATTAGGTACCAGCACCAGGCTGCAGGGCCAGTCCTGGTTTTAATTATAGGGGGAAAAAATTGTGTAGGGGTTCCCCTATAATTAAAACCAGCACCTGATCCTTTCTAGCCCGGGGCTGATGCCATAGCCAGGGGAGTCTTTTCACCGGGCCCCCCAGCCACAGCATCAGTCCTGACAGCTAGTCAACCCAGGTCAGGGATCTCTGGGAAGTTGGGGACCCCCCCAATATAGGGGTCCCCCTCTCCAGGGCACCCCTTGCCTAGGCTGATAGCCCGGGGCTATCCCCACCACCCTAGGGCGGAGGGGGCGGGTTGATAGTAGTGTGTAAAAAATAGATTTAACAACATTGTCTTTACAGTGGAACTACAGGTCCCAGCAAGCCTCCCTTGCATGTTGGTACTTGGAGATCCACAAGTACCAGGATGCGGGGCATTAAGGGCCCGCGGGTACCTGTAGTTCACCTGTAAAGAAATGTGTAAAAAAACACACAACATACACACCGCGAAAGTACAGTTTTATTACATACACACACACACCCCTACATTACCAGGAGTGGTCCTCTTGTCCAAAGTAGGCATCCAAGGTCTTCTTAAAACAAAAAAAATGACATTACCTGATCCATGCAACACATAACAACCAGGATGGTTATTATGTCCCGAATGAGACGCTCAGACGCGGCTGTAGCCTTTGTAGAGTCGTATCTGAGCGTTATTGGCTGAGAGAGGTGAGCCCCCGCCTCTCTCAGCCAATGAATGGCTACTCCATTGAAGTCAATGGTGGGAACCGCAGAGTGAACTTTAATAACCTGCGGCTCTCCATTGACATTGAATTGAATCACAGTGTCCCGAGACACTTTCTAGAAGTCCATGCTGGTGATCCAACCAGCCTCAGTATATTAGGAGTGGAATAGATTCCCACCAAGAGCAGAAGTGGGGATCGCTTCAGATCCCTATGCAGACAGGAGGCAGCTTGGATTATGAAAATGTAGACACTAAAACCACATGGCCTCAAAAAGACCATCGACCTTGAATTCATATAAATCTCTATATCAGCCCATATATTCTATTTTATACCTTGTAGTGCTTGTTCTCATGGTGTGTATATATATACTGCGTTCACATCCGATAGTGGTCGATGTACCAATGTTTTCATAAACTTCCAGGAGATGACGTGGGGCAGTGGGCGTCTCTGCATACGCTAAGAGGAGTCTGCATACACAAAGTTAACGCTCGTACAGGTACGATGGGCGTGCTTATGCCTTGGCGAGCAACTGCTCCCCGCCGCGTCACTTTCAAATATTTGCATACGCATCATGCGAGCGTATGCTCATAGCGACCGGGTCTGAATCAGGCCCTAAGCGCTGAAAGAGAAAGCATTTCTAAAGTTCTAAAAAAATATAAGTGAAAAAAAAAAATTAAATAACAATAAAATAATAAGAATAACAACTATAATGTTTAAAAGCCCTTTTGGGATGTGATGTAGGTGAGTGGTATCACTCAGTCTCTGGTTAGAAGCTGTCCATGGAGTCAGACTCCTAACACTTGCCCTTACTGACCCTACCTTTGACTTGAAAATGGTGTCCTCTGTAAGTGTGTTAGATGCCTGGGATCCGGTGTCTGATAACTTTCCGGTGTCCACGAGTACAACATGTCTTCTCCACGGCGCTGAGTAATGACGTCAGGTGCCGTTAGCGATGTTCTTCAGAAATTCTTCCAAGTGCCGCTCTGTGTGCTCCAATGCGTTTCAAACCTCTGCAAGTTCTTTATCAAGGATGGATATGTTTGTCTTTGACTGCTTTAAATACTAAAAACTTTTATTCTCCAAACAGGAAGTGATAAAACAGGAAATGCCCAAACAGGGAGTGATAAAACAGGAAGTCCCCAAAAGAGCGGTATCCACATGTTTCTCTGGGGCTCCATTTAAAATAAGAAAAAATATAAAAAACAGAAAAAATTATATAAAATAAAATAAATAAATATATAAAAAATATATATAAAAAATAAATATTTTCAATGCTTTCTCAATAATGGTGATCAGTAATGTAGTGAAAAAAAGGGGAAATATATTTATGTTCGAAATGACTATAGAGATCGATATTTTAAAAACTAGTATAGAAACTATTATAGAAAAACTTTCAGCTCTATATCTATATTGAAGCCATTTGGTTCAAGTGTGTCTAAAAGGAAGATCCACTTAGTCTCCTCTTTTTTTCTAATGAGGTCTTCGCCTCTCCAATCAGGAGAATTTTTTTGGATGGCTAGGAATTTTAAACCTTTTGGATTCCTTTGGTGGTGTTCTGAAAACTGGGCTGATATGCTGAGTGCACCGAATTCGCATTCTTCCATTCGCAACTCCCTGAGGGTGAGAGATGGAAAGGAAAATCTTTATTTTAAGGTTAAAATGTTGGGACACTGTGCTGAACCCCTTGGACACCTCCCTCCCCCAATGACTAATTAGGCAATTGGAATAATTATATGTCATGTTTGTGGGTAAAAAAAAGTCTTTAAATTACCTCAAATCAAATGTTTCATTAATTTAGGCACCCCACATTTAATTACATTTTTTTCATTGAAAATTAATTTTCTTGTTTATAATTTTCTTTACATTTTCTCAAGATGCCCTCAAAGTACCGCAAAATCACCTTTTTTCCTAATTTTTTTTTTGCATTTTTTGTTTAATTTGTATGAGATTAAATGAAAAAAGGTTGCTTTTTATAATTTTTTTTGCATTAATAAAAAAAACCCCACAAATCAGCCATTTAACACCATTTAAAAACCTACAGTATCTTCCTAATGCCCACAAAAAGCCTTCTAGACGATCCTGCTAACAAAATTATCAATTTTGGGGTGTCCAGGATGGCCTCCCCACTTTTTTTATACACTTCTCTCACATCTCAATTGGCAGTCAACTCTCTGTGGATTAACGCACCATTGTCCCGACTGGAGTATTATCCTAGAAAGTTAAAGAGCAGATTGTGAGGAAACCTCTGCAGTTTTTGGGTGAGCCCACTTCTCCCCGGTATAACATTATTATATTGCAAGCACCTTTTGGGGTGTATAGGAGGGACTTTTTTTCTGCTACATTGTACCAACTAGCTGATTACTTCGAGATTAGACACATACATTGATCCATTTTTATTTAATTCTGCATTCTTGGGCATTTCTCCCAGCTGGTGAGCAATAAATAGCATTGACCTATATTAATGTTATTAATTTGTATTAATTTAATTATTTGCCATTATGTGTTTTATTGATTGTTAATAAATATTGTGGAATTTTAATGGTACTGGTGTGAGTTAGTTTTGTACAGCACAGGTGAGAGACAGGCAAATTCTCTCAGAGGTGTGCAGCAGCGCTCTTTATAGCACATTGCTTTTTGCACAGCGCCAGGATTGTTTCATACAGCAGCTCTCATCATGCTGCTCATCCAGACCCTCAACATGGATTTTCAGCAGCCTGGACTCAGAGGTCACCAGCGGGGAAGAAGAGGAGGAGAATACTGCAGCTGGGAGAACAGGGACCAAGGCAGCCAGGGCAACAGGGATGACTCCAGGATGGTACAGCAGCATCAGCAGTGCAGAGGAGCCACAGCACTCAGCAACCAGACCCTGGTTGATGCTGCTGGCATGGTGAGCTTGGTGCTGGTACACTGTGCCCTCCGATGTCACCAGCCATGTACCAGCATCAGATGGGGGTATGGGCACTATGTACTGATACTGGCCACTATGCTTTGTGCAGCCAGCTCACAGCAAGGTAATACGGATGGCAGCAGAGCAGGTTCCCAGTGGCACTGGCAGTAGGGCACATCTTGCGTTGCTGCTCGTTCAGGATGCCCAATTGGCTACAAAGTTTTTCCAAGTGGCTGTATAATTGCAATAACTGTATATATGTCCCTGTTATGTACATAGAATTATCCCAGCCATACAGAGTAGCTGATCTGCCCCGTGCCACTCGTGTCATGCAGTTACTGAGATGTCCTCATAGTGAAGGGGTCCGGGGGGCCAAGGACCACCACTCCCTCTTACCTGTCATCAGCTTCTCTCCCCAATGCTGGGCTGCAGTGTGATTTGGTAGGCTGCTGAGCAGCACCAGTTTCCTCTGTCTGTGCAGAGGTGTTGGGGTGTGATCAAACTAATCATGGCCCCCCTGGATTTGTCCCTGGCTGAGGGGCTCACAGCACCCCCTTGTTCAGCACACAGATATTTTTTTCTATTTCTTTTTTCTAAGGAATAAATGACTCCAGCAATTATGCCACACCCCAAAAAAATTACCGGGGCCAGACCGACTCTGTACGGGCCTGAGGAGGACGACGACTCCTAGCTGGCACATAAAAAAGGTGGACTCTGGGCTGACACATATGGTGTGAAGAACTCTGAACTGGCACTAAGAGGGACTGTGGTCTGGCACAAAAGTTGTGGCTTTGTGCTGGCTCATAAGGGGGGTCACTGGGCTGCAGAGCTGTAACTAGACTGTTTGGTGCCCTGTGCCAGAGAGCGCATTGGCGCCCCCCATTTTTTAAATAGGGACATAAAAGAGTGCACCTGAAAAAGGGCCATGGCCTCATGAGGAAGGGCCAGGGAAGAGATAGGGGAGGCCAGGAGATGCTGGGGATAAAAGAAGAGGAAGCTACAAGTGAGAATAATAATAAACAGGAAACTGACAGGCCCAAACAGCGTCCCCTGCCCTGCGGTGCCCTGTGCCATGGCACAGGTCGCACCACCCTAATTACGGCTCTGCTGGGCTGGAACATAAGGGGAGACTCTGGACTCCGTCTCTGTGTCCCAGCACTCTGGCTGATGGCCGATCACCATAAGGAGATATGTGGCCCTCACACCACTGTCAGTGACTAGTGCAAGTGGCAATTTTACCTTTTGTTCTAATCTCTCCATTTTAAATCAGTGGTATCTTTTCTTGTGTTCTCTATTTCATATCATCGTAAGTACATACAAAGAGTGATTGAGTTTGGTGTTCAGAACAATACTAGTGAGTGGCCACTGTTTATAGATTCCTTGAAGAGTAGTCTGAAAGCAGTGTTACTACATATTGTTAACATACTCCCTCTAGTGCCTCTGGCCTATGCCGTGGACATGAAAGACATTTAAGTATGGGTATGTTGTTGGAGGGAATCAAGTATAAGGATCATGTATTGAATCTTTGTTTTAAAGGTAGTTGCACTGCTGTAAATAATTTAACCTCCGCTTCACAGTAAGTTGGGCCTAATGAAGAATTTCATGAAAGTACTGGATAAAGAAGGCCAGGCTTTCAGTAATCTGAAGGAAAAGTTTCCAAAGTTAAGCAAAGTAAAGCTAAAAGAAGGCATAATTGTTGGACCCCAAATACGGAAACTGCTTGCTGATTAATATTTAATGCTAAATTTATGGACAGTGAGGACCTGAATTATCAACAAGTTTTATCACTCACAATAAGTTGAATATGATAAATGGTGCTCCAGCCAATCAGCTCCCAACTGTCATTTTCCAAACAGATGACAGTTGGGAGCTGATCGGCTGGAACACCATTAATCATATACAAAGAGTTTTATCACTCGTTGAGTCCGCTCCGTCAAGGCTGCTGTGCAAGGCTTCTTAGGGAACAGAAAAGAGTCCAAATACATGTCCATCGTCAATGGACTATTGGACAACTACTAAGAATATGGGTTGTAGAATGTCACTTAAAATTCACTTTTTACATTCCCATCTAGACTTGTTCCCTGACAACCTGGGTAGTGTAAGTGATGAACAGGGGGAACGCTTTCACCAAGACATTCTGACAATAGAGCATCGTTACCAAGGACAATAAATATATAATGGTGCGCTGACAAGACAGAGAAATATTACTGAAGTAACAAGCAGCTCACACAGCAGGTGCTGCTCCTGCTCAACTATATGGACAAAAGAGAAAATGGTGGAGCGCTAGTTAAATCAGATGATTACACAATAAATATAAAAAATGTAATGAATATAATTAATATACCAGATGGAGATGAAAGCATAGATCACATATAACATGAACCAATGAACAATAATGCATCAATTTAATAAAAAAATGGACCATATGACTAGGTCTGTAGCATAAAGTCATTCATATAGTGTTCGCTTCTGAATAACAGTATATTCTCTCTGTTACTGTTATATATGATACACTGTAACACCCACAGTGGGGAGATGGTAATTCACCTAGGAGCTATAATTCAGATGTATCACTGTGGAACAAAATGAAAATCCAGTATCTTGTGGAACACTAGGCTCCGTTCTTGCTGGGTATCTGGTGTTGTGCACTAGCCGGGCTAACTTGCACAGTGTAATTGGAGCCGCACTCAAAATTAAGTGGCTGTGAATATTTACCGTCAGGTGCACAGCTTGTGTGGTCTCTGTGTGGACCTTTGTTTTCTCCGATAGCAGGAGAAACCGTGATGCTGTGGGAGGCAGAAGGTGGCCGCAGGGTGATGAGAGGTAAAGTTACTCAGTGCTTAGACGCACCGGAGTCCATTCCCACCAGGGACCCAGCGCCGTGTGTTTGCCGGGCTAGCTTCTGCAGTGTGTGTGAAACTGTGGTGATCGTCACTAGCGGCTGTGGGTTAATGCCGTCTGTTGCACAGCTGGTGGAATCCCCGTGTGGAACTACGTCCTCCCTGGTGGTGGAAGGGCCGGGGTGCTGCGGGAGGTTGATAATAGCCATGGTGGGATGAGCGGCAGAGTTACTCACGTATAGCAATTAGGAGTGAAAAGAACAAGTGGTCTGTAGCATAAAGTCTTGGCAATAGACTCCTTGACGTGTTTCTCCGGGCTAACAGTGTTCCCAGTTTCCTACCAAGGACACTGCAATGATGGGGGACAACTGCTGGATCCTTTTTAGAGAGACCAATGTGACACTGTACAAATGGAAAGCGTCAACATCCTATTATCCTAAAGCAAAGTGACTTTACATTTTATCTTTTATTAAAGTCTCTTATTTTTAAGATGCCTTCACATAGGTTTATGGTTTATGCCAGGATTTGTTTCCTAGGTGATGAATGGAGCAAGTTGTCCCCACCCCCATAAAATGAAGGAATAGGAAGCCATGTCATCTTGAAAGTTGGGGTTTCCTACAGAAGTCAAAATGTACAGAATATTATGCCTTGAGGACTGCTCTCTTGCGTAGTATGTGCCAAAATGTTCTTGTTGTCCATAACAGAGGATTATCCTGTGTTTTAGAGGGTATCTCCTGGTCAGGCTGGTGGAGGAAACACACAAGGTCGGTAAAAGTGAGAAAGTTCCTCTCTAGAAGGGTATTGGCATACAGTACATGTCGGTGCCATGCAACCAGTCTTTCAGATAAAGCAGAATAGCTGCTGAGATGTCTAGGAAATTAATACCCTCCTTAGCTTTAGTTTGGTATAATTTTTGCAAACCTATACGTGCCCTACCTCCCTTCCAAATGAAGATGTGGAAAAGAAAATTATCGGTGCTAATATCTTGTTTGCTCGGAAGAAGCGGCAAGAATTGAAATGAATATACAGGTTGAGTCTCCCATATCCAAAATGCTTGGGACCAGGGGTATTTTGGATATCGGATTATTCCGTATTTTGGAATATTTGTATACCATATTGAATTGTTTTAGAAATAGGGCCCAAATCTAAACACAGAATGCATTTATCTTTTATATAACCTTATACACTCAGGGCCTGATTCAGAGGCGGACGCTCTGACCAGAGCGCTCGCTCTGAATCAAGGACCTCCTACCTAAACTTGGAGCGGCCTCCTGGCCGCTCGCATAGCTGTGGGTGACCACCCACAGCATATGCGAGCAGCTAAAAAGATGGTCGCGATGGTCAAGACCATCGCGACCATCGGGCTTGCGACGAGACCCTGCGGTAGGGTCTCGGTGACCGCAAGCTCTGGAGTGATTTTGGCTCTATCAGAGCCAAAATCACTCCCACTGACATCACTAGTGATGTCAGTGGGGCCGGACCCAGACGGTAGGCGTTCCCATGGGAACGCCTCCGTCTGACAGCCACGCCACGGCACGCCCACCAAAGGGGGCGTGCTGTCAATCAACATCGACAGCACGCCCGCTTTGGTGCGAGACCCATAACGACGGCTACCCCGTCGTTATTCGGGTCTCACGCATGCGCACGACGGAGCTCCCTCCGTCGTGCGCATGCGCACTAGGGCACCATCGACCCGCTTGCGAGCGCTCAGCGCTCGCGAGCGCGTCTGAATCAGGCCCTCAGCCTGAAGGTAATTTTATACAATATTTTCAATAATTTTGTGGCTCAAACAAAGTTTGTGTACATACATTAAATTAATTTATGTTTCATATACACCTTATACACACAGCATATAGGTCATTTTATACTTTATTTTTAATAATTTTGTGCCTTAAACAAAGTTTGTGTACACTGAACTATCAAAAAGCAAAGGTATCACTATCTCAGTCATGCTAAAAATATTCCGCATTTCGGAATATTTGGATATGGGAGACTCAACCTGTAATAGCTTAGTAAAGGAAACCCTTTTAATCATATCGGCTCTACCTTGGTAGGAAAGCATAAGATGTTGGCAGCCGTTTCGTTCATCAGATAATGATTTGATAGCTGTGGTCATGTTAAGACGGTAAAGGTTGGCAGGATTCTTAGGTAGTTGGATACCTAGGTACGTCTAGCATTCTGAGGCCTACTACGGTGGGCAGGCTTATTCCCAAGTTGGAGGACTATGACGTGTGTCTAGAAGAATCGTAACAGACTTATCAGTATTGATAATAAAACCTGTTAAAGGGCCAAAAGAATTAAGCTCATTGAGGATTGACTGAAGTGATGAATGGGGATTGGAGATATATAGAAGAACGTCATCCGCAATGCACAGAGTTTAACCTCCCTATGACCCCCTATGATGCACATATCCGTAAAAGTCATCCAATTTTGCCAGATCCTTAATACAAAGCCATAGCCATATTACATAGAAGGGATGTCTCAAATTCACAGTTTTCTCAAATACCACATGGTATATGCTCCGTATGGTAGATAATGATGCTCCAATTGTTACGAAATTTTCTTTTTCCTAAGAACTAATAGTGTACAGAAGTGAGGGATTGCTTTGGTCCAGGGGAAGGGGGGGAGCCGAGCAGATCAATTTCTCCTGTATATATCAATTTTAATGCTGTATTTCACATGATCTTTTGTATTCAAAGATATTTCATGTTATTTCTCACTTGCATGAAATGTGTAAACTGATGGCCATCCTATTGTTTTATTTGTATTCTTCTTAATGTAATACTCATTGCTTCAATAAAAAATAAATGTGAAAATAAAAAAGAAGTGATGAATGTGGGCAGACCAGGCGTGTTCCACATTCCATATAAATCTTATCCACTTTAAGTCCATTTAGTAAGATAGAGGCGGTAGGAGGGCCTTAGAAGTAATGGACAAGGTTTACAAAAAATCTCTCAAACGCCCTGGTCTCAAGAACGGCCATAGCACCATATTAAATGCTTTGTAAGCATGTACACTTAAAAGCATGTTGGTAGAGTTAATTCGTCAAGTGGGGGTAATGACTGCAGCAATAGCAGTTTCGGATCCCTGTTAGAGAATACCTGCACTGGATAAAGCCTATCTGGTGGTCGTGGTGCAGATGTGGCAAAATTGATTATAATATTGTCACCAGAATTTTGTCAAAAAGCTTAAAATCTGTGTATAAGAGAGGAATCATTCTCGCTTGTGTCATGTTCATCAGAAAGCGCCGGCTTTCTAAAGCTGTGTGCAGGCTCTACCGCTGTGTCCTTATAACATATGATATAATTTGTTTATACTGTGCCCACACTGTGTATCACTTGCCTGACCTGGGAGGACATATACTGCAATAATACAGTGTGAGGTAGCTATCAATCTGATCACATTGCTCCCACACTTTGTATTAAGGAATGGGTATGCCGGGATGCCTCCTGTCAAAATACCGACAGCGGCATCCCGATGGTCGGTATCCCATTAGGGGTCGGGTAAGTTTACTAACCCTCCCTTATTGTAGCCTAACCCTTCCCACCCCGCGCTCTAACCCTCCCTGTTAGTCAGTAATGTGCGGTCAGGTGAGGCAGAGCCTTCCTGTCATACTTGGGTATATTCCAGAGTTTTTACTATAAAAATTATAATAAATATCTTCTTTGTATTATTTTAATCATTTTTATACTCAAAACTCTGGAGTAAAAAGTGTATGACTGACAGGTGAGGCACTGCCTCCCCTGTCTACCATTTCCGCACATCCCTGATCAAAACACATCAAATTTCCAGCAGTATATACTGCTGCACCTTTGTATAATGCCCACATGAACCCTCGGGTTCATATATGTATCTGTACATCTGGCTCTGATACTAACCAGTGCCTCCCCAGCCATTTACCTCACCGCACGTCACAGCCATTAGTGACTAAACCTAATGCTGGCCATACACCTGCACGATTTTGGGCCGATTGCTCGTATGCTGGTCGTGCAGATGTATGGCCAGCTTAAGTCTCCCCCCTTCGTGCCTAACCTAACCACCCCCCCCTTAGTGCCTAACCCTAACCCCCCCAGTGGTGCCTATTCCTAACCTCCCCCCTAAAACTTAACCCCGCTATGCTGCCTAAACCTAACACTCTTCCCCGCACGGCTATCGGCTAAGGCACTTGGCTTAACTTAGTTCGGGATGGTGTCTGTCTAGATTACGGCATCGGGATTATGATAGGCATCGGTATTTCGATGCCTATCTTTAGTCCCGTGTCGGTCTTGCAACTTCGGAATCTCCTAACCACATCCCGTGTATTACTTGCCTGTCCTGGCAGGGTTTTTATACATATATATATATATATATATATATATATGTATATATATATTGTGATATGATCGGGGTAGGGGGTCCCTCTCCTGGGGTGGGTGGACACTTCCTTACACACAGCAGCCAGGAAACAGCACTCCAGTCATGGATTTTCGTGCAAGCTGGTTGGCATCAGTTTTTATTGTGCAACACCAATAACCATATAAACAATGCATAAAATAAATCCTAGCCCATCTGGGCTCTAACTAGACAGTAAATTCCCTCACTATCAAATCACTAAATAAGTTCACATCCACAGTACTTACAGGTTTGTATCAAACAGTGTCTCAGAGCAAGCTAACCTGCGGGCCTGCTCTCCCAGGTGTGAGACACTCAGCTATGACAAAACCCAGCTTATCTGAGCCACTTTCAGGTGCAAGCCCTATCGAGCCTGCTACCAGGCTGAAAGGCCCAACACCTGGAGTGGCCTGTGGATGGAGCCCTCCCTCTCCTCACATCCACACCCCCAGGACCCATTCCGGCTCTTCACAAAAGCCGACATTTCTAGTCCGCTTTGTTCAACAGACTTCTCCTGGGGTTTTTTAAAACACATAGGACAGGAATCTGGGACAGATATAGAAGCCATTCCACACTTCTCCAGTGCTTCTATCACAATATATATATATATATATATGGAGCTATTAGAACTGGAATAGAGCGCCTAATGTGCTTATGTACCTTTATATATACACAACCGGTATTAATTGATTAATAAACTGTGGAAAAGTGCTATAGTGCAACAAATAATATATTAAGGGATACCTCCCAAACAATGAAGTACCCAAAATAAATATCAATCAAATTCATATAAATGTGCAACCGTGCATCAATTATTAAAGTGCAAAAATATGAAAGTGCAAATCAGACAATGTTAAAAAATTAAAAATAATAGTTTTAATCAAAATCAGCAATAATATCCTTCCACATGAAGGATAAAATACATAAAAATTAAGAAAACAATTGCACGTCTGTATATATATATATATATATATATATATATATATAAAAATACCATAAAAAATCAGAATAAATAGGGATTTAAAAAATAAATATAGCTTATCTGATAAAAAATGGCAAGTTCATGAATGGGTAGAGAACAGGAGCATCCAACGTGTTTCGTCCGTATCCTGGACTTCTTCAAGGGATAGTAAGGCTCCTATGGGGTATCCAACATTTATACCCCTCTAATAAGGACAAACAAGGAATGATAGCAATCGTTAGTGACATCACTTCTGGTTTTCCGATTAGCATAAGCTTATTAAAGAGTCATAGTTGTTATATATCCACTTAAACTATTCTCTTATTAGCCACACTGTTCATATACATCATCATATTCCTAGAATTTAAAGTCATTTTAGATCTTTAGTTAGAGTATTGCACCGTTTATGGTTGTATTGCGTCACTTCCGCCCTTAGTTCCCGCGGCACTTCCGCCCTTTACTTAGTATGCAGTATATTATACTCATTTCCATTAGTTGTCTCCAGCTCACGTGACTTCCGCTCAATTTGCATACAGCGCTACACACCATCCTTGGCTTTCCGTGATAGGCTGGTCAGCCAGCTTCCTCCACTCGATCATCCGGTCATGTGTTCACGCCTCCTCCACTCGATCATCCGGTCATGTGTTCACACCTCCCCATGTCTGCCGGTATCCATCTTGGTACTCTCATTGATGTCCCCACTCGCGGCCATCTTTCTACTCCCAGTGACCATCTTATTACTCTCACAGGTGTCCACTCGCGGCCATCTTTCTACTCCCGGTAGTGGACACCTGTGAGAGTAATAAGATGGTCACTGGGAGTAGAAAGATGGCCGCGAGTGGGGACATCAATGAGAGTACCAAGATGGATACCGGCAGACATGGGGAGGTGTGAACACATGACCGGATGATCGAGTGGAGGAGGCGTGAACACATGACCGGATGATCGAGTGGAGGAAGCTGGCTGACCAGCCTATCACGGAAAGCCAAGGATGGTGTGTAGCGCTGTATGCAAATTGAGCGGAAGTCACGTGAGCTGGAGACAACTAATGGAAATGAGTATAATATACTGCATACTAAGTAAAGGGCGGAAGTGCCGCGGGAACTAAGGGCGGAAGTGACGCAATACAACCATAAATGGTGCAATACTCTAACTAAAGATCTAAAATGACTTTAAATTCTAGGAATATGATGATGTATATGAACAGTGTGGCTAATAAGAGAATAGTTTAAGTGGATATATAACAACTATGACTCTTTAATAAGCTTATGCTAATCGGAAAACCGGAAGTGATGTCACTAACGATTGCTATCATTCCTTGTTTGTCCTTATTAGAGGGGGTATAAATGTTGGATACCCCATAGGAGCCTTACTATCCCTTGAAAAAGTCCAGGATACGGACGAAACGCGTTGGATGCTCCTGTTCTCTACCCATTCATGAACTTGCCATTTTTTATCAGATAAGCTATATTTATTTTTTAAATCCCTATTTATTCTGATTTTTTATGGTATTTTTATATATATATATATATATATACAGACGTGCAATTGTTTTCTTAATTTTTATGTATTTTATCCTTCATGTGGAAGGATATTATTGCTGATTTTGAATAAAACTATTATTTTTAATTTTTTAACATTGTCTAATTTGAACTTTCATATTTTTGCACTTTAATAATTGATGCACGGTTGCACATTTATATGAATTTGATTGATATTTATTTCGGGTACTTCATTGTTTGGGAGGTATCCCTTAATATATTATTTATTGCACTATAGCACTTTTATACAGTTTATTAATCAATTAATACCGGTTGTGTATATATAAAGGTACATAAGCACATTAGGCGCTCTATTCCAGTTCTAATAGCTCCATTTTTATATATGTAGCAGATTACCACTGATACATTGTTTTTACTGGTTGAGCTGACACCCATATCATTGGGGGAGTGCATGATAACCATCTATAAATCTTTGGTTTGGTTAAAGTATATGTGTGTGAGATAAGTAACACACAACTAAAAACACAATTTAGGAGGATTTCTACCCAGTTGGCGCTGTAATCTCTCTCTAAACATATAGATATATATATATATGTGTGTGTGTAAAAAAACACAGTGTGAGTAAGCTGGCAGTTCAGAGGTATTAAAATATCTCCATAGATACATAATGCAAATCTGATTGTGGTGGGTGTGTGGCAGCACATAGCACCTTCATTACATTAGAATCCTGGAGGTACATTAATGGCATGTATACTGTATGTGGTAGTGTTCCTTTTGGCGTGTGACAAAGAGGTAGATTACTCTCTACAACACTAGCAATGATAGTCATGGACACACAATACCCTGCAAAAACCCTTGAGGACATTACCCAATATATAATCAAAGGATTTTTTGGATTGTGGCTACATTATTACCATTAATTTTGATAACATTGTCACACAGCGGATGTTACATCACACTGTGTAATCCCTGGGGATATCTGTTACTCCCACCTTCATCTGATACAATATAAAATATATGAAAGAGATACTTATAGCGGCATTCCTGCACACAGGAATTTTTAATCACAATTTCTATCTTTATTCACACTTCTTAGTATTATTTTACGTCATTTTAATTAACGGTATTTTAATATATGTAATAAAAGTTATATTTTATTAATTTCTCTCACCACAGTATACACATTCTAGTCTTTGAAATTCTTTTTTTTTTACTACTACTACTGTATGCTTGAAAGTCCTCTGAGTGTGATAAGTAGTGTGGGAAGCACCAAAGACGGTCAGTGGGCCTTAAATAGACATGGAACCATTAACTGAAATTAAGATATCATGTATGGTCACTCTATGCACCTGAGAGGACAAGGCATCCACACTATTCCCAATTTTCCCATTAGATTTGTTCATGCTTCACCTGATTTTTGAACTAATCAGAACAGTTAAAATGGATGGGGGGGAAGGTGGGGTCCTAACCTAATACCAGATAACGAGGGCAGGAAAGCTTATATTACCTAAGTTCCCACAAATAGGGGAAAATAATTTGTGAAGAGAAATGCACCTTTGTTTATAAAATTGTTGTTTTTTTTTAGCCTTGAGCAATTGTGCAAATAAAAATATGCATGTAAAAAAAATCTCATAACATGGCTGCAACTAAGGGGGGGGCTGGTGGTGCACATGCCCCAGGCGCCGGATTATTCGGGCACTGATGTCCGATGCCGAAATTATGGCGGGGTGACAAAAGCGGTCGTCCCATGGCCCCCAAACTGTCTGCATACTCCCCCACTACTTGCGATAATAAATGGCTGCACATTGTAGTACTCCTCAGTGGCTCAGCTCTTTCTTACAGTGGATGCCAAGGAGCCTCTCCAGTCAGAGTCTTGCGAGATGATGACGCCATCATCCCGCGAGGCAATGACTGTGAGGCTGAGATAGGGTTGTGACTGCCTAAAATAAGTCAGTGGCACAGACTGACATAGTGCACTTGGTAGGTAGTCCGTCCACTATGTTAATAAATTATATATATCTACATGAATTATATATATCTTAATAGAGATATACATATTTATCTATAGATATTTATATATAGATATTTATAGAGATATATCTATAGATAAATATATATACATAGTTACATACATACTTGTTTGGACAGGGGACATAACTTTCTAGATACTGTATATCTATATATTTCCATATCTATTTATCTCCATATCTATCTATATGGATATTAAATCTATCTATATGGGATATTACATTTATGTCAGAAAAGGCCATTTTATAGGGGGCGCCAAATTACTGTCTTGCCTCGGGTAAAATCATAGTTTCGGCCCTGCTCATAAATATTATGGTTAGTAAATGGCTTTTAGTATCTACTGGATGTGGGAGTGGGTGGGGCGATATAAATATAGAAATACATATGGTATATGAGTATGAAAATAATTCATTGAGTAGGAATATGATCTCAGCGTGATAAATACTTTAATAAAACCGCATTAACGGAATAGATGACAAGTACAGTAGCAGTCATTTAAGTTTCCTGACCACAAGACTTGTAAAGCACCTAAAAAACATCTAAAAATAATCCAAAGAGCTTCATGGAAAATGTACTATGTTCAGCAGAAATAGGTTCTAGACATTGTTGGGATATTTTTATACAGATCCACAGAAGTTCAAAGTCTTAACAACTAATTCCTGTAGTCGTTACAGCTCTTAATTGCTTTTTTATATCACATAAACTGTATAGTAAGAGTGGAAAAAAGTCATAAAAATTATACATTAACTAAACTTTTACTATATACTCAACAAAAAAACTAAATACATTTGGAAAATAATTTTATAATCTTTGGCAAAGATCCACAAATAGCTCACGCTATGTAAAACAATGTCTGTTATAGATTTGCTTTATTTTTCAAACTAAATTTTTGTTTTAGATCCAATTAATACAAATAAACAAGACTGGTGTAGAGGCAAATAGGGCCTGATTCATAGATAGACACTATAGCGATACTAGCTGCTATTTCAAAAGGGTACATGATACTAAACACTCACATCCATTGCCACCTTGTTAGAATGTATGATGGACAGCGGTTTGCACCAATCCAGAGTGTCTACCGGTTACACCAATCACCACAGCTGGATTTACATATGTGAAGACCGCCCCAAAACTACTTATTGAGACTTCTTCATTGTAACTACTACCTCCTTGAAAAAGGCCTAAAGGCTGAAACGCATTGGAGACCACTGCATAACAAGCTATCCTAATTTTTTTACCTATTTGTGCTATTACCAAAGACCCCAGACCAGCGTGCACTTTGCAAGAAACAGGAACTGATATCAAGTATCCACATTACCTATCAGGACGTTATTACTTGGAACCCTCTAGTCACGTGACCAACCCCGGAAGCAAGCATCATCATCAACCGAACGAGAGCCGGCAGGACAGGAGCGGTGCCCGCTGGGGTAGAGAGGTAAGTCCCCCGGCTACGGTGGAAGACGCTCGGCACATTGCTCTAACAAGCGGTGTAGCCGTGCTGTCCCCTCCTTAGACCACAGCACGTACCCCGGTACGTTCCGCCGGAGGCAGCCTGTTCAGTCAGGCGCCATCCGGCGCCTGAGCCGCTGGGTACATACGTGCTGGAGTTAGGCAGCCTCTCCCCTACAGTACACACCGTACTCCCTGACCTAAGAAGACCATCCTGGGCATCCATAATTCAACTCTCATATTCCACACAGACACTACCTTAGCGGGACGCCGCTTACGAAAGTATTCCCTTCCCCCCTTTTTTCGCCCCATCTTCATTTTTTGAACAGTATTCATTCAAACATACACTCGGATTTACAGCTAATAACAGTCTGGATTTTCATTACCCATCAGTCTGGGTTATGTTCTGGATTGATTGACATTGTCACCATCTTGCATGTGCACCTTTTCTGGCTCACTAGGGTTTAGCGCATAATTCAATAAATCACCTTAATTTTATTTTTGTTTATTGGCATACTTTCACATTATCATATTAAGTACACTGTATTTACCTCCATATCTGTACGTGATTCTATATAGGCCAATTAAGTGTACTACCAGCCTATACAGGGCCGAAACTAGGATTTTTGTCACCAGGGGCAAGACAGTAATTTGGCGCCCCCCATGTAATTCCCCCTGCAGTAGTGCCCATATTGTAATGCCCCCATAGTAATGCCCATATGTTAATACCCCCATAGTAATGCCCCTGTAGTGCCCACCATACAGTAATGCCCCTGTAGTGCCCATGCTCCCATATTAATGCCCCTGTAGTGCCCATGCTTTCATAGTAATGCCCCTGTAGTGCCCATGCTCTCATAGTAATGCCCCTGTATTGCCCATGCCCCATAGTAATATCCCTGTAGTGCCCTTACAGTAATGCCCCTGTAGTGCTCATGCCCCCACAGTAATGCCCCTGTGGTAATGCCCCTGTAGTGCCCATGCCCCAATAGTAATGCCCCTGTAGTGCTCATGCCCCATTAGTAATGCCCCTTATTGCCTATGCCCCCATAGTAATGCCCCTGTGGTAATGCCCCTGCCCCCATAGTAATGCCCCTGTGGTAATGCCCCTGCCCCCATAATAATGCCCCTGTAGTGCAGCTTATTAAAAAAAAAAATACTTACCTTGAACCCCGCTCCTGCATCCAGCGTCGCGTCCGGTCCGCCGGCTGCTCCTTGGAACTATGGGGGAGATGTCATGACGTCTCCCCCATAGTGCCCGTGGGGAGAGCCGGAAGCTGGAGTTCGGGAGAGAACTCCGGCTCCGGCTACACCGCGTCGCTGCAGAGAAGGAGCCGGGCGCCCGCTGGTAATAAATATTACCAGCGGACGTCCGGCTTGGAGCCTCTCTGCAGCGCCGGGCTGGAGGTCACTGGCACCAGGTACAGCGGCTCACCCGGTGCACGTGCACCTCCAGCCCCCCCCTAGTTGCGGCCCTGGCCTATATATATTTTGTCATCAGGGACTTACATATCCATATATTTGGATTTACATCTTATGAAATGAATGATTGAGAACGTCATTTCAGTATCATATTAGCTTTCATAAAGGTTGAGCGCTACACAATCTGTCTCTGATTACGTATATTTTTTAGGTAAGGGTACCTACAAGTTGTCAGCAGCTCACCTTTTCATAGGCAAGCTCAGTGCGCAGGTCTACTACGTGTTTCATCACTCATCTTCTGCATGGTGCTGTTAATATTAGTGGTAAAATTATCAGGATGGTCTGGGGGCCTTCTTAACAACTCTTCTGCTTGTTGCAGAAATGTGTCTGCAGGATCTTTGCTTTGGGTCTTTTTCCCAGGACGTTTTCTTTTTGGCTGGGTAGGTGCTTGTTTGTGGTTGGTGGTGTGCATTGGAATAAACACACATCCCCCACTGTCTGCAATGCACCTTAAATCGGGCATATACCCCAAATCTAGTTCTTGTGTTGGAGTCTGTATTGAAAGAAAAAATTAAAAAATTATCAATGTTTTAACATTTGTTTTTGTTTTAATTTTTCCCTAGTTTCCTAATACAGCTGAAGAGTTGAAAACCATTACTGAAGACTTCGAATGGCGTTGGAATTTCCCTAACTGCGGGGGAGCAATCGATGGCAAACACATCTACATCAACCCACCTGCCAACAGCGGATCATACTATTTCAACTACAAGGGGTACTTCAGCATCATTCTCATGGCGGTGGTGAATGTCAACTATGAGTTTGTGTTTTGTTATATGTTGGCAAGAATGGCCGTGCTTCGGATGGTGGGTCGGAACGGCATTTGGCTCACCTCCAAAACTCTCAACTTGCCATCAGTGGAGGAGACGAAGCACGGCCTAAACTTCGTTTTTGTGGCTGAGGAAGCGTTCGCATTACACGAAAATGCGATGAAGCCATATGCGCAAAGGGGCTTGATATCTGAAAAGAGAATCTACAACTATCGGCTTTCTCGGGCACGCAGGATTGTGGAAAATGCCTTTGGGATACTCAGTAACAGGTTCCGCATTTTCCACACCAGCATAAACCTGCGTGTGGAGAAGATAGACTGAGTTGTGATGGCCTACTGTGTTCTCCATAACTTGTTACGCCACAAAACCACCCTACAAAGGGCATCAGGCACAGCTATGCCAGAAGACCCAGACCTTCCGGAGGTGATTGGCCAGATTTCATCTTTGGCAGCACCAACAATGCAAGCAACAGGCACTGCACGGGCCAAACAGGTGAGAGAGGAGTATATGTCCTATTTTAATGGCCCGGGAGCAGTACCATGGCAGGAGGGACTGTCTCTGATAAATAGTAAAAAAAAAAAAAACAGGGTGTGTATGCACTCTACTTACCAAACCAGCCTGGGACGAACTGCTGGACAATGGACTGTCGCTGTGGTTCCTGCTCCATTAAAAATTATATCAGAGGATAGTACCACAGGGTGGGGCGAGAGACATCATCAGCAGATGCTCTGGATCGTTTGGAATCCTCTACCTTCTTCCATTCTTTTATAAACACAGTGTGGAGGTTTTGGATTTTAAGGCGCACCGACTTCAGTGTTGCATCGTGGTAGAATTGGCGACTGTATTCAACCAGTTCCTCCAACGCGATAAGTTTCTTCGCCCTATTGGAGTAGTCGCGACTATTAATCCTCCATAGGCACTCATTTGCCTCCCAACGCTGCAGGAAGCCTGTGATGTACTCGCGTTCCTTATTCATAGACATTTCTGTTGGGAAAAAAAAAAATTATAAAAAAATATGGACGTATACAATATTGTCCTAATTTGTAATAATTTGGAAGAAAAAATTATATATATATAGGGTTCTGTTTTTGGTTTGGTTATGTTGTTTTAAATTTTTGAAATCCTGATTGCATTTTAAAATATTTTTTTTTTGAAAAATCAGTAATTTACTTGAGTCAGTGGTGCATTATACACACATAGGTGGTGAGTGGGTGGGTGGGTGATGCATTATACACACATAGGTGCTGAGTGGGTGGGCGGGCGATGCATTATACACACATAGGTGCTGAGTGGGTAGGTGGGCAATGCATTATGCACATAGGTGCTGGGTGAGTGATGCATTAAACACATATAGCGGCTGAGTGGGTGGGTGGACGATGCATTATACACATATAGGTGCTGACTGGGTGGGTGGGCGATGCATTAAACACGTAGGTGCTGAGTGGGTGGGTGATGCATTATACACATATAGGTGGTCAGTGGTTGGGTCACATTGGTGGCCAGTGGGCAGGTATATTCATTGGTGGACAGGGTCTGCATATACTGTACATTGATGCTCATTACAAATATGCTCACCAAATTACCAGATTCCACGATCAGGTGAGCTCAACAAGGTAATCGCGTCCGTCTTCCTTGATGTCATGATGCTGCACAAAATGGAGACTGGGCGTGTACAGGGGTATGCCAGTCAAGTGACGGAAGGGACGATATATCGTGCGATGGATCACAAACACATGTACGATCCGCACCACATCGGGTCCGAGATTGCAGCAGGCAAGATCTGTTTGTTTATTATATATGTAATTTCACTTTTCTACTCTATACATGCAGCTGTTCCTGTATATCTTACTTTTCACTTCACCTTTCTCCTTAGAGCGATGCCCTGGGGTGGCTCAGCTGAGCTGGTTTGGGGGTGTCCTGCGCCCTGGATTTGAACCCCTGTATGTTAGGGACCTACCCTACAGAGGTTACCTGGATATGGTGGGTAGGCCCATAATCTTGGCCATGATTATGCTAAAAGCCTCTATTTATTGCAAAAAATGTATTGCAAAATGTATTTATATATCTAGAATTAGTAATTTTTTTAAGATCTGAAGATGCGATGTATGCCCAGCGGTGTGCGCATCGGCATCGTAATCGTGAGTAGAGACTCACGATTAGGACATATTTTACATGATCTGTCGTCCCGATGCGTCGGCATCGGGCTGATCGTGTATAATATTGGCTAGTGTGTGGGCACCTTTAGGTCAGGGCTACTGTAATTCTGCATGAGGGGCAGATGTTACTTGATGTTCCTGATGTTAAGGAGGTTTGCGAAGTATTACGGATGTGAGATAGCGGTAGTGGGAGGTAGTGAGCATCTCTATGCTAGCAGTGCGACAGCATTGTGATAGCATTCATTAGCATATTTTCGCAGCAGACCTGCATGCGATTACGGAGCTGCGATTGCAATAGTGATCCTTAATGATCAGGCCCATAGTCACTTGTAATTGAGCTGGCGGCGGACAGTCATGGTCATTCCTGGGAGGTGGCTTGAAAAAGGCCATCTCGTGGGCGTGTTATGGGCACATCCAGGGGTGTAAGTTCATGCCAGGTCCAAGAAGCGAGATAGTTGTTGGTGCCCCCCCTCAGCTTGCATTCACTACCAACACCCCATTCCCCACAGCACTCACACATTTCCCCTAAACCACATTCACTACCAACACCCTAGCAGTACCCAGTCACACACTCTCCTCCGCCTGCATTCACTTCCAGCATTCACAGACACACACCCTGCAACTGTATTCACTGCCAAAACCCCATCCCAGTAGCACCCAAACACACATCCTCCCTCCTGCATTCAGTGCCAACACCCCAGCAGCTCCCAGACACATACCCTCCCCCCCCCTGCATTCACTACTAGCAACCTTGAAGCACCCAGACACACTCTCTCTCTGCATTCACTGCCAACACCTCAGCAGCACCAAGACACACCCTCCCCCCTGCATTCACTACTAACACCCCAGCAGCACCCAGACACATACTTTCTCCCTCTGCATTCACTAGTAAGTACCCAGAGACACATTCTCTACCCCTGCATTCACTACTATAACAATGCACAACAATGAAAATGTTTCTGATGTGAAAATAGTTACTTCTAATTGATTTCAGCATGCAAATAATGAATTTGACAATTAAAACTCTCAGTTAGCTCTGAGTTCCGAGATCTAGCCCATTTATGACGATGTAGGGGTATTCCTAGTGAAGTGGGCAGAATGGAGAGAATCTTACCAGCAATCTGCGTTCCGCGCAGAGGGGGTGGGGCCTAATGACCCAATTAAATGAATCAGTTATTTGTTCCCTCCCCTATTCAAATATATGCGATTCACGGGATTACCCACACAAGATAACTGTCGTGCACTGAGTGACAAGCATAGTGAGCGATTCCACCAAGGTATTTCAGCAATGGAACAAAGATATCAGGGGCTGTGGGTAAAAGCCGGAAACATAGTAAATGCATTGAAAAACCCGGAAACCATGAAAAGTGTATTGAAAAAGCCGGAAATCTTATTAAATGTATTGAAAAAGCCGGAAATCTTATTAAATGTATTGAAAAAGAAGGAAACCATAGTAAATGAATTGAAAAAGCCGGAAATCATAGTAAATGAATTGAAAAAGCTGGAAACCTTATTAAATGCATTGAAAAAGCCGGAAACCATGTAAAGTGTATTGAAAAAAATCTGGAATTCATATTAAGGGCCATATCCAATTAGCTGTAAAAAGCTGCAGTTTGTCGAAAAGTTTACACTTGTGCAAACTTTTCACCAAAAATGCGTATCATGCTATCCTATTAGCCGCGGCTTTTCGTACATGCAAATTTTTTTGATTTTTTTAACACATGTGCTATGATTTCTGGCTTTTTCAATACATGTAATATGATTACCGGCTTTTCTAATACATCTAATACATAATACATCTAATGGAATTTATCCAGCACCGACTCGGGATATTCTCGAGTCGGTGCCGCTCACACCGCAGTCGGGTCTGCATAGACCCGGCTTTACCGGCATGAGAGTGGACGCTTGGAGATGACGTCATCTCCAAGCGCCACTGAAGCCGGACCAATCGGCCGGGTTGCGGCGCACTGCAGGTCATCAAGACCCGGAGTGCTCCATACACACAGCAGGGTTTCACTCGACCCGGCGATCCAACCCTCACCCCTTTTACACCAAGGAACTGCCCGGGTTAACCCTGCAATAACCCAGGTTTTAGCTCCGGTGTAAAAGGGGTATTACTATGATTTCCGGCTTTTCTAATACATTTACTTTGATTTCCGGTGTTTCTAATACATTTACTATGGATTTCCGGCTTTTCTAATACATTTACTATGATTTCCGGCTTTTCTAATACATTTACTTTGATTTCCGGCTTTTCTAATACATTTACTATGATTTCCGGCTTTTCTAATACATTTACTTTGATTTCCAGTGTTTCTAATACATTTACTATGATTTCCGGCTTTTCTAATACATTTACTATGATTTCCGGCTTTTCTAATACATTTACTATGGATTTCCGGCTTTTCTAATACATTTACTAGGATTTCCGGCTTTTCTAATACATTTACTTTGATTTCCGGTGTTTCTAATACATTTACTATCATTTCCGGCTTTTCTAATACATTTACTTTGATTTCTGGCTTTTCTAATACATTTACTATGATTTCCGGCTTTTCTAATACATTTACTTTGATTTCCGGTGATATCGCGATGTGATTTGTATAGTATTTATAAGCCTTACTTATTATAATAAGAAATGAAATAATTCACACCAATACCAACTCTAAAATAAATAACAATGTTTTACTTAAAAGCAAATGAATTATACTTGTATTATTGTATTATTGTCAAAGCAGACTTACAACATAAAAAAACATTAGTTCAGCTACAGTGACAAAATGATTATTTGCAATGCCTAGCATAGACTCACAAGGTGACAGCCAGCCCTGTTTATACTTACAGCCCAGCGCCCCGGGACTCTCTCGACCTACGATCTCTCCTGCTCAACCCGACTGACCGACCCCTCCCCTTTTTGATCAATCTTTTATACTTTTTCCCTCTCTGCTAATGACATATTCTAAAATGGCGAATATTAATTAATTAATTCAATATTTAAGCGCACTAAACATTTCACTGATAATATGTTTTATCATAACAAAACCTATAATCTCCTTTCTATGTTCTCAAAATACTGGTGACCGCATATAGGCCAAGGCTATCCCGATTAGCTCCCTTCTTGTTTATACGGATCTGGGACCTACTGTCTACTAGTCTGTTCATACTCAACTAACCCATTATGCTGTCTTGCTAGAGAAGAAATAGTTTTCCACAGTTCTGATTTATACCTATTTCCGTAATAACACTTATACCTTTTAGATTAAACAATATCAAACAATAATAACTGTTGCTTCAGACAAACACCTGCCTACTTTAGAGAGAGGGTAAACCTCATCTCTAGGCCTGAGGCCATTCGACACATGTCGGTCCTCCGCAACTTACAACTAATATATATTCTGAATCATTTCTATGTACTCTTAATTGCAATGAAAATAATGAAAGACATAAGCATGCATATATTCGTGAATTGCTGAAGGAATATGGACGGTCACATATTCCGATGTTATCACCGGCTTTTCTAATACATTTACTTTGATTTCCGGTGTTTCTAATACATTTACTTTGATTTCCGGCTTTTCTAATACATTTACTTTGATTTCCGGTGTTTCTAATACATTTACTATGATTTCCGGCTTTTCTAATACATTTACTTTGATTTCCAGTGTTTCCAATACATTTACTATGATTTCTGGCTTTTCTAATACATTTACTATGGATTTTACGGCTTTTTCAATACATGTAATATGATTTCCGCCTTTTCTAATACATTTACTAAGATTTCCGGCTTTTCTAATACATTTACTATGGATTTCCGGCTTGTCTAATACATTTACTTTGATTTCCGGTGTTTCTAATACATTTACTATGATTTCCGGCTTTTCTAATACATTTACTATGGATTTCCGGCTTGTCTAATACATTTACTTTGATTTCCGGTGTTTCTAATACATTTACTATGATTTCCGGCTTTTCTAATACGTTTACTATGGATTTCCGGCTTTTTCAATACATGTAATATGATTTCCGCCTTTTCTAATACATTTACTAAGATTTCCGGCTTTTCTAATGCATTTACTATGGATTTCCGGCTTGTCTAATACATTTACTTTGATTTCCGGTGTTTCTAATACATTTACTATGATTTCCGGCTTTTCTAATACATTTACTAAGATTTCCGGCTTTTCTAATACATTTACTATGGATTTCCGGCTTTTCTAATCCATTTACTATGATTTCCGGCTTTTCTAATACATTTACTATGGCTTTCCGGCTATTTCAATGCATTTACTTTGTTTCCGGCTTTTACCCTCTTCCTCCAAAAAATACTATACTGTGTTTGAGGCTACTGGACCCCAAGAATAACCCTTCGTTGTTAGTTTTTTTTCCCCAGTTATATATATAAAAAAATTGCAAAAAAATATATATTTTTTTCCTGTTAAAAACAAAAAACCCTGCAGTTTATTCTAATTGAATTTAAAAATTATATTGTGTACACATGTTTCAAGAAGTGTGTACTCAGTTCAGATGAGTGATGCAGTGTATATTACTGTTCTTTGTGCTGTGGTGCACCACTCTTAATCTGCCCCCCAAAACAATTCTCACAAAGACCTATTCCTTCAATGAGTGCAAACAATTGCCAGAGTTTTTTTGTGTAAAAAAACAAAGCCATTAGTGCAAAAACTTGCATAGTGTTTTCCATCCAGTGTAAGAGACAGTTTGTGCGGTGGTGTTCACTCGTAATGTGCACCCCAAAACAATTATGTCTACTGATTTAGTTTCTCCAGCAAATGCTGCTGCCACTGGTGAGGAGGATGAGTCCGCACACCAGAGCGAAACACCATTATGACATCTGGTCAGGCTTAAAACTATTGGCTAAAATTATTGACACCTCTACCATAACTTAATCTGATACAGTAACCATCAATAGAATGGTGGAGGATTACTTTAATGACAATATACAAATTAGCATGTCACACAGTTCCTTTGAATACAGGGATGAAAAAAAAGAGAATTTGGAGCCCCTTGTACAAACTAGCTTTTCTTTACTTAAGTAATGTACTACTTCCATGTGTACTCTGAAAGAGTGTTTGCCACAGCCGGGAACCTTGGCGAAAAGAAACTAATGTTCATAAAAATTAACTACAAATTCTATGAGGAAGACCTTTGTAACCAATTACAACAAAATACAGAGACTTCTCTAATGGTGGATTCCAGTGGGGGTGAGCTAATATTGTGTGATGATGATAGTAACAACACTGATGAGGATGAGGATGATAATGACATCTTCCAAATGTAGAGATGATTACTAACAACACTGTTAGCCACCTTAAGTCCATTAGTAGCTTGTTTTATGGGGGCCCAAAAGCACTTCAGCCACAAAAGTGGCAGTCCACTGATGTAACATAAGATAAAAAGAAACTGTAAATTATTACATTATGTGACTTATAAAAAAAGACACATACAATACCAATTCAACAATTAAAGAATTAGCAAATTAAATGTGTGACACTTATTTTCTGTTTTAAGTATAATGTATAATACCAATTAGTCTTTCTCTGTACAGATAGAGACAAGGGCCCTCATTCAGAGCCGTACGCTCTGAGCAGAGCGCACGCTCTGAATGAGGGCCGGGCTCCATTTTCATGGAGCGTCCTCCTGGACGCTCGTATAGCTGTGGGTCACCACCCACAGGCTATACGAGCGTGCATTGTGATGGTCGCGATGGTCGAGACCATCGCGACCATCGAATTTGCGAGCCGGAGCCTGCGGTTGAGTTTCTCAACCGCAAGCTCCGGAGTGATTTTGGCTCTATCAGAGCCAAAATCACTCCCACTGACATCACTAGTGATGTCAGTGGGCCGGCTTCTGACGGGAGGCGTTCCCGTGGGAACGCCCCCGTCAGGGAGGCACGCCCCCGGCACGCCCACCAAAGGGGGCATGCTGTCAATCAACATTGACAGCATGCCCCCTTTGATCGGACACAACGAGCGAAGGACTTTCCTTCGCTCGTCGCATCTGGCGCATGCGCACGACGGAGCTCCCTCCATCGTGCGCATGCTCAGTCCATAACATCGACCCACTTGCGAGCGGACAGCCGCTCGCGAGTGGGTCTGAATCAGGCCCAAGGTTCCAATATAACTCTCCCAAGTTTAAAAAAAATTAGCCCGTTTGCTTCTCCTTCTCAAATATGGTCTCCACCCAGTCCATCCTGAAAATGTGATGAAGTTTCTCTTTATATAGGGAAAACACAAGTGGACCTAGGGGTATCCAGTTTAGATTTTTTTTTTGCTACAGAACTCAGGGCTAATAAAAGTTTTCTACCACCTTTTTGTGACACTTTGGGATTTAGGCGGGAACCCAAATATACCCCATTCTGGTGTAACGGGAACGTTATTAATCCGTAATCTCTCTGCAGCCTGTTTCACGCTCAACCAAAAACCCCTGATTATTGGGCAATTCTAATACATCTGAAGCTAGGCCAAGTTTGTAGAATCCTCAATAATGGGTCAAGGGATAAATTAAAAAGTAAGAGAGAAAGTGGACAGCCCTAGTTAATATGCCTTCCTCTCAGTCCATTAATCAAAAGAGAAGTAGTTGGAGAATGGTAGAAAAGGGAAATGAATGTAATAAAATCAAGATCAAATGCTCTATGTTCCAATAAAGAAACTAAATGGGGCCAGACCACTGTATTAAATGCTTTATGTGTATCCAAACTCAATAACATATTATCAGAATGTAAGGATTGCATCGAGGACATCATTGCTGCAATAGCTGTCCAAATACCTTCTGTCTCCCAGCCACAAAACCCAACTGGTGATCTATTAGCAGGCCTGGCAAAATTGCTTGAAGATGATTGCCCATAATTTTCAACAAAATTTTGAATACGCCGTTCTATAGCGTGGTCAGCCTATATGAACCCAAAGTTGTGATCTTAACCTGGCTTAGATAATAATATTGTGTGCGAGTCGTTAAATGTAGGATATTGAGGGGAAGATCTATATATTAACTGATATAGCTCCTGTTAAGCCAGAATAATATTATAGTGTAATAACATAATAATCACCGGACAAACCATCCGGGCCCAATGCTTTTCGAGGAGATAAGCCTTTGATTACTCATCAAGTTGAAATTGTGACAGCTTGGGGAGATGGGATTCTTGCAATATGTTCTTGTTTTTTAATGGTTTGTTCCGTTTATCAAAAATTATTTTATTTACAGTTATATTCTGTAATCAATTGGATTCTTGTTTTTAATGGTTTCTTCCATTTAGCCCATATTTTTTCCTGTATAGTTATTTTCTTATCAAACAATTAATCACTTAATCAATCAATCAATCCATCAATCAATCAATCAATCCTTTACCTGGCTTCCACAAATACTATAACCTCTATTTCCCTGTGCTGGCCTCGGGCCTCTAGTTCTTCATTAATGAAAACATTCTACAGCATCGTATGGTTTATAATAAACTGCCATTCTGTCTGCCACTGCAGTGCCACTTTGTTTTCTAGATGTTTAATATGAGAAAAATACAATGATTCAAGTATATACAAAAATAATTAATAACAATGACATACAAAGATAGTCTTAGGCAAATAATTTTCTTTTAAACAAAAATTAAAAATTTGACACAACAACCTCACTTACATGATCCTGTTTGCTGTGAGAAGCAAGAAGATGTAGCAATTCCCAATGATTGGGTCCCAAGAACTCTGGTTGTATGTGGGATATTGTATTTATCCCTATCTGGGTGTCAAGTGACCCTCCTGTGATTATGAGCATTGGCTGTTTTCTGTGTGTAAGCAAATTAGCCAGCAGTGGCGTAACAGGGCTCAAATGCCCCCTGAGCCCTCCACATCATGATGTTGCATGCAGGACATCATTACCTTGCACAGAGGGGACAGTGGCAACAGCATCGGGAAGGACTGCCGTGGTCCAGAGCATCCTAAGGACACTCTTATTGACTATAGAAGTTGGAGGGTACCTGGTAGCCAGGATTCTGCTTGGAAACAAATGTTTCTGAGGTGCTGGGTGAGCATGCTGTCACTAAATTGGGAATGTATGCCACTCTCCAGGCCAGCATCATTTTGGTAAGATGGGCAAGCCGGGAATGTATAAGACAGGTTGGGTATGAAATACAGACGGCTTAAAATTCGACACTGGAAGCCCGACAGCAGAAAATCCTGATGCTGGCTGGTAGGTATAGTTAACCCTCCCCTCTCCCCCCCTAACCCTAATCCTCCCTTGGGAGTGCCTAACCCTAAATCCCCCCCATGGTGTTTAACCCTAACTGCCCCTCCCTGCACCCTAAACCTAACCCTCCCAAGGGAGTGCCTAACCCTAACTGGAATCGGTATGATTCGATTCCCGGCATCGGCAGGCCGACAGAAGCAGAGTTCCCAGCAGCGGAAGCCCGACAGCGTTGGAAATCCCAATTGTTCCTAAGGTAAGTATAAACTAACCTAACCCCCTAACCCTCCGCCGGGGTGCCTATCCCTAACCTCCCCCCAAGTGCCTAACCCTAATCCCCCCTCTAAGTGCCTAACCCTAACCCCCCCTTCCCCGCTGCCTAAACCTAAATCCCCCCCGGGGGTGCCTAACCCTAACCCTCCCTTCCCCTAGCCTAACCCTAACCCTCCCGGGAGGGTGCCTAGCCCTAAGTCCCCCCCCGGGTGCCCTAAACCTAACCCTCCCCCCCGCGGCTGTACGCTCGCGCGCCCGGCATCCCTTCGATCGGGATGCCGGGCGCCTGTCTCCCGGCGTCGGGAAAATGTCAGGCGTCTAGACGCCCAGCATTTCATCCTCACCGGGATATGACAGTCGGGAAGCCAGCTGTCGGTATTAAGGCAGCCGGTTTCCCGATTGCATCCCCCCTAACCTTCCCGAGGGTGCCTAACCCTAACTCCCCCTTCCCCTAGCCTAACCCTAACCGTCCCGGGAGGGTGCCTAAATCTAACCCTCCCCCCCTCATGACTAACAGCTCCTGATGCCCGGCTTACCTACGTTCGATATGCCGGGCGTCGAGATTTCAGCGTGGGGCTAATGATAGGCATCGGTATTTAGACACCTATCTTTTGTTACATGCCGGGCTTTCAGTGTTGGGATTCTGGCGGTCAGCATTCCAGCCGTCGGCATCCTGACTACATCCCATATAAGACCCCGTCATTTTACCATTAACTAACTGTCTGTTGGATAATTTGCTGGCAGTTGGACAGGGCAATACATAAATTGGTCAGTCAGTCCCCCTCATATGCAATCTTCTTAGAGAAATAATAACTCCAGCAGCTGGACATAAAGGTTAATTCACAGATCACTATTCTGGTATTTAAAAAAAATCTCAAAGTATTATGCAATTAATACATAGACAGGGTTCCGTGTTGCCCAATATCTTGTGATCCATAACATAATCACGACAACAACATTAATGATACATAAGTATTTATTTATTGGTTACTAGCGAAGTGGTATGTTTCATTCTGATAAATACTGATGTAGTCCATAACAAGTCTGTCTCCAATGTGTGCACGTGGCTGCAGCAGTTTAATACTGTGGAGAATGTCAGGATTAGACACAGATTGTGAAAATGAAATGCTCTATAATAAAGTTCTATAAAATAATTTATGCATCATTCTACTGTACAGAATACATGTTATACAAGGTCAAGTGAGATGAGAATATGAGGCACTGAGTAACCACATTACTTTGATGTGTTACAGTGTATGGGAGAACCTGAATGAGATTATTATACTGAACACAACTGTAAAATGAATGCTATTTCATGGATGATAATAGTACAGATAGAACAATGTTTATAAGATATTAGCCCTTATTAATCACTTCATGTCAGAGGTTTTTTTTTTGTTACGATCCAGTTTGGTTCTACTTTCACCATGGGGTGACTGACAGGTGCTGCCACCCAGGGTACAAGTCTGAGGGCGGCATGGTCGCTGTCTGCATCATGGTACCCATTTGTAGTAGGTAGGGTGCCTGGAGACATACCTTACCTTAGAATTTTGCAGGACTCCTGCCTGGCACCAATTTTCTTGCTGCCCCAGTGTTGTTCTTTACGTCATGATATCACATGGACCGGGGCAGGAGTGCTGGTCCAGGGCACCCTTGCACATTACTATGGCTCTGCTGTCACACTATGCAACCTGCAACATTAAATGTAGGTGAGACCAAAATGCATGACTAAAGGTGCGGACACACACAACGATTTTTTGAACGATTTAATTATAACGACATCGTTATCGTTCAGTTGTTCAAAAAATCATTCAGTGTAAAACGATAAACGATGAACGATTATCATTCATGTGCGTTTCACGTTAGTCGATTGTAGTTTGTAGTTCAGTCAGACTGACCAACTGAGCGATTTTCAATAGAAGTTGCAACATTTTTCCTTCAACACACAGAAAATCGTTTATTATGTAACGTAAAACCAACTACTTTGTAAAACGATTTTCGTTCACTTTTTCAAGGGAAAAACTGAACGAAAATTGTTCAACGAAAATCGTTCATTACTAACATCGTTGTGTATGTATGCACCTTATGTGTTGCATTTGTGTTGTCAGTAAATGGAACAAAGTGATACGGTTACAATGTCCAATGTACATCTTGTCATGTGTTTCCCAATGTAGTCATTACAGTCATAACAGCAGCCCATATCACTGTCACAGGTTCTGATACATGGAGGACTCTAAACCAGAAGAAAACAAGCACTTCTATAGTCCCACCTCAATCTGACTGCCTACAGTATATGCATATCGGGATATTCATACAGCAATTCTAATAATAAAACCATGTATATATAACTCATGGAAATAAGTTGGATTGCTAAATATAATAATATAACATATCTGCAGACACAGGAATCTCACCTTTTATAGAGGTTGTCTGCTTTGACCTCCGTCCTAACCAATCCTGCCCCATATATAGCAAATAAATGAATTGGGAACTGGCTCTTGGCGCTGCTATCGGCATTAGAGGACTTTGTAAGAGCATATGGAACTAATTAGTAATATGGCTATAGTTAGTTCTGATTTAGCATCTTCTTACAATTCAGGTATTTTACACTTGGCCATTAACTTTGAACTTGCTCACCTACTATAAATATTGTCAAATTACCATAAACTATTTAAAAAGTCTAAAAATAGCCATCTATCTTCTGAGAACATCTAAAGTGGGTGGTTTAATGTCTTTAAGTGGAGATGAAGAGAGTAAAACAATTTGCATGTGCAGACATCATTTGCCTTTATATTGCTGATTACAATATAGGAAAATATAGGTAACATAGGTTACAATAGACAGAGGTTAGCAGATTTGCAACTAGCAATTTGCAACAATATCTTATTATCAGGCTTAAGACACAAACAACATAATTAAACCAACTTGGTATTTTTCCATAAAGGCTGAAGTATTAATTTAACTTATTTATTATAACTATTTTAACAGCACCCGAATATGGCATTTAAATGATGTACTGTAAAATAATTAATGTGCAAGCAAAACTATCTCTCTGTAACGTGACTTTTGTGGCTTTCATATTAAACGCTTAACAAATGATGTTGAGATGCTAATGCATTTTTGAACAAAGATACTTATATTTGCAACACAGTCACAATTCAACACCAATCTCCATGCAGGACTGTGCGGCTAATTCAGTGCACTGCTGAACGCGGATTCCAGATTATCGGTAACTTGTGCATGCGCAGGACCCGTTCTGCGAGTGTGCAGAATGGGTCCTGCTAACACGCACACTTGCCCTTGAATGCCTGATGGACGGCCGGCGTTACCGGAAACGGGGCATGTCCGGTCCGCCACGTTTTCCGGGAGTGGCCAGCCCAGAGACTGCGTGGACGTACGCAGTCTGCTGGGCTCACAAGCCTGCCAGCCTGAGTAAGCGACCATTTTCAATTGTAACACTAAAGGGGTTATATACTGTATTGAATGTCCCTATAATAAGAGATATGCAGGAATGACCTCTTAAAAAGAATTTTGGAGCATGTGGGTAATATCCGCAATGCAGCTACAGATGTTGGAAATTTCAAAATGATAACATCCGTAGCACAACATTTTTTTCAAGTACATAATGCTAAATATGAGACCTTGAAAGCTTTTGGCTTAGAAAAGGTCAATTTGGGCATCAGAGGAGGTGATCTTACCTCTAAGCTATTGCAGAGAGAGAGTAATTGGATCTTTGACCTGGGGACTTTGATACCTATTGGAATGAATGAGAATATCCAATATGGAGCCTTCCTACACTAAACTAGGTATTACATTCATAGCATGTGAATTCAAATATACCTGCTTGGTGGGTATAACTAATATGGAATCACCTTGATACATCTGTACCATAAGTGCTAACATATCCACTAGTGAATTCAGTATGATTGACCGCTGGCCGGTTCAAATCCCGAAAGCGGCAACCCTGCAGCAGTGAAACTCCCAATCGTCCTAAGGTAAGTATTTCCTACCCTTTACTACCCCCTAACCCTAACCCTCCCTTAGGGGTGCCTAACCCGCCCCCCAAGTGACTAACCCTAATCCCCCCTCTAAATGCCTAAACCTAACCCCCCCTTCCCCGCCGCTTAACCCTAAAACACCCGGGGGGTGCCTAACACTAACCACCCCTTCCCCTAGCCTAACCCTAAACTCCCAGGGGGGTGCCTATCCCTAAGTCCCCCCGGGGGTGCCTAACCCTAACCCCCCCTTCCCCTAGCCTAACCCTAAACTCCTGGGGGGGGTGCCTAACCCTAAGTCCTCCTAAACCTAATTCCTCCCCTCCCCCCAGCGGTCGTCCACGGCCGGCTTACCTTCGATCGGTAAGCCGGGTGTTGGTCTCCCGGCGTAGGTAAAATGACAGTCGTCAGGATTTCTACACCTGTCATTTAACCCATTGCCGGGATTAGACAGTCAGGAAGCCGACGGTCGGAATTCCGTCCGTCGGCTTCCCGACTGCTTTCCCCACTAGTAGTAAGGAAATAGATATAAGGAAATAATCTTTTGATTCCAAAGCTAAATATATATATATGGATATAGTAACTTAATTTTATCATGTGGATTATATCATGGGTTTCCATATATCTATATACTGTATGTATAAAATAAATGTATGAAATAATTCCTTAATCCCCGTATGTTTTACAGATATGGACTATAAAAGAAACCCAGAATGAGATTTGTTCTTCACTAATTTTATTATTCGCACTTTGATAATTTGGTGTGATTTTCACTAGTATGCACTTTACAGTAGGGATACATAATTTATGATTGTACCATAGGTTTATGAATTAATAATACATAGACACAAATATATATTAGACAAAACTATATATTTATATATTAATTTATTATTATCAATGATCCACGAACAATCAGCACATAGGACAGCAGTCCATTATAATCTTCACAGATTTTGTGACATTTTGTTCATATGTATAATTAACTTGAGGGCTATGTATGAAACAATTCCCTAGTCTCTGCAATTTTACAGATATGGACCATAAAAGAAACCCAGAATTAGTTTTTCGCTAATTATTTGCACTTTGATAATTTGGTGTGATTTTTCACAAGTGTGCTCTTTGCAGTAGGGATATATAATTTATGATTGCACCACATGTTTATGAACTAATAATACACAGACACAACTATATATTTATATATATAATGTTATTATCTTTGATTCACAAACAATCAGCACATACTAGGACAGAGCCGTAGCTAGACATTTTGGTGCCCTGTGCCAGAATTTGCATCGGTGCCCCCCCTCATGTTGTACACAGGGACAGTGCGCGTTACAGGAGCGCGTCCGAAAAAAGGGTGTGGTCACACTATACTACCCCCCAATTCACATTACGAGACATAGTAGTTCCCCTTATTCACATTACACTACATAGTAGTATCCCTTATACACGTTAGTAATGCCCCTTACACATTATGACCATACAGTAGTAGTGCCCCTTACAGATTACGCCACACAGTAGTAATGCCAATTACTCATTATGCTCACAGTAGTAGTGCTTCTTATATATTATGCCCACAGTAGTGATGCCCCTTACACATTATACCCACAGTAGTGATGCCCCTTACACATTATGCCCACAGTAGTGGTGTCCCTTACACATTATGCCCTCAGTAGTAATGCCCCTTACACATTATGGGCCTGATTCAGAGCCGGACGCTCTGATCAGAGCGCTCGCTCTGAATCAGGGCCCTCCTCCATGAAAATGGAGCGGCCTCCTGGCCGCTCGCATAGCTGTGGGTGACCACCCACAGCATATGCGCGCGGCCAAAAAGATGGTCGCGATGGTCTTGACCATCGCGACCATCGGACTTGCGACGGAGACCCTGCGGTAGGGTCTCCCTGCCACAAGCCCTGGAGTGATTTTGGCTCTATCAGAGCCAAAATCACTCCCACTGACATCACTAGTGATGTCAGTGGGGCTGGCTTCAGACAGTAGGCGTTCCCATGGGAACACCTCTGTCTGGCAAGCACGCCCCCGGCACGCCCACCAAAGGGGGCATGCTGTCAATCAACATCGACAGCACGCCCCCTTTGGTGCGAGACCTGGAGCGATGGGAAGCCCGTCGCTCCCCGGGTCTCGCGCATGCGCACGACGGAGCTCCCTCCATCGTGCGCATGCACAGTGGGGAACATCGACCCACTTGCGAACGTACTGCCGCTCGCGAGTGGGTCTGAATGACCCCCTATGCCCACAGTAGTAATGCCCCTTACACATTATGCCCACACAGTAAAATTCCCCCTTACACATTATGCCCACACAGTAAATTTCCCCCTTACACATTATGCCCACATAGTAAATATCCCCCCTCCCCCTCATACATTAGGCCAAACAGTAACCCCCCCCTTACACATTAGGCCAAACAGTAAAAATCCCCCCTTACACAGTATGCCAATTAAAATCCCCCATCCCCGCACATAAAGCAGCACTTAGCTTTATAATGAACTGGGGGATGGGCGCATTGGGGAGCTGCAGTCTCTGTATCTGCCGCAGCAGGATGAATAGCAGCGGGCCAGCGGCTCCTCATCACAGGGCACCTTGGAACTGACTGGGAGATGTCATGACGTCTCTCCCAGTCCACAGTGATACTACCAGAAACAGAGAGGGGGCACTGCAGTGCTGCCTGGCCCACTGTAAAGTATATAAGTAGCGGTGTGCCCGGCAGTTAAAGAGCCAAGCACACAGCTACTATTAATCGTTGTAGCGGGCAGTAGTAGCCATGATCGTAGATGGAGGCGGCCGGTTCCGCCCACAGAGCAAGTGTGCTCTGTGCGGACGCTCTGGCCGCACCACCCTAGCTACGGCCCTGTACTAGGATAGTAGTCCATTGTAATCTTCACAGATTTCGTGACATTTCACATGTATAATTATTATTATTTTTTTATTTTTATAGATTATGGTGATTTTTATTCACAGACTACACTGAAGGGTTTATTAAATACTCTATCACTGATATGGGCACTTATGAGGAGTTTTAATATTAAGGAATAGGGAAGAAAGGCACCAAATGATGAAGGAAGACAGGCCACCCAATAATGTGATTAATATATGGAATACAAGAAATGACACATACGTATAAATAGGAACAATCAATACTTAGGAATAGGCTTTGTGTTTGTATAACTATCTACTTTGCATATTCATTCTATGTAATTAATCTTCAAATTAAAGTATTGTGTAGCTGAACAATTGCTGTTGCAATGTAAGTTCAGGGATATTGGGGGTTAATCTCGCCTCTTTCCTGTTGTAATTAAAGAGCAGTCCGATTGGTGGAATGACCTTTGAATAGGAGGGAGTAGCCATACTCTAGTTACTCCATTTGAAAAAGCATCTTGGATGCGAAACGTACGTCAAACGGGCCCAGTTTGATGGACACCTATATGTCCTTTTAATGTTAAAATTGGCCAAGCTAGTTTCTATTTATGGAGTTAGCAATACATTGTTTTTTTTATTTTTATTTTGCAGCAATACCTCCTGCTTTGTGCATAATGGCGTTGATGTGTATTTAAATCTGGTATGCAGTGTGACCCTCTGAGTGGAGAGTAGCCCCCAAGGAGATTTATTTTCAATGCTGACAGCATCAGCTATATGAAATAATAGCAATACAATGACTCTCTCCAAAGTGCAATTCACTATTGAAACATTGCATTTATAATAGTGTTACATACAGGGTTATGTTGTACCTGAGAGGTAGAAGAGTGGTATACTAATTCACAAGAAAATGTATTCAGCAATTGCTAGTAGGTGAACCTAGATCAGCGTGCCCGTTGAATGGAGGATCCGCAGACATACTAAATGTCTTAATTAACAGTATATGGGGCCTATTCATCAACACTAAAATAACGTTTTTAAGGACATTTTCCTTAATTACCGTTATTTTAATATTCATGAAAAGACTTAACACAGGAGATGTCACTGATATTTCCTGGTTAAGTCCCCCTGCGTTAATTTACACACTCCCCATACATTAGTACATTAGTATGGGGATATGGAAATTATGCTATTCATCAAATTCCGAAAATTATGTATTTTCGGAATTTGATGGCGTTACTATTCGCCACTGTGAGTCCCTCGGCGTCTTCCTCCAGTGGTTTGGTCCCTCCTCTGGATCCGGTGTCTGCTCGGACACTGTGTTCTCCCAACAGAACACAATAAAGTTTAGAAAAAAAAAACCACAGTGTCCGAGCAGACACCGGAGCCGGAGGTGCTGCAGCGGCCAGATAAGTGCGGGACAGGGGGGAGGTATGCGGAGGGGGGGTTGGGACACAAACAGAAAATTACCGCAGCCGTAGGCAGTGCTGCGCATGCGCTGATTTTATGGATGTAGCAGCGCATGCGCAGCACAGATTCCTGCTGCGGTAAGTTAGAGTAGAGAGGGAAAATTATTTCTCGAAAAGCTGTCATCGCAAAAATGAAAGCTTTTCGAAATAGATACTGATGGAGAGGAGGAATGATGAATTCCTCCGGTAATTAGGTAGAACTCCATGCGAGTTCTAAACCTAATTACCTCCATCGATTTTAAGTTATGATGAATAGGCCCCATAGGCCAGGAGGCCGCAACTAAAAAAGCAGCGCCCGCCCTGATTCAGAGCGAGCGCTCGCTTTTTGCGAGCGCCTCTGAATCAGGCCCAGTGTGTGGTCTTTTTGTTTTGTTTGTTTTTCTATATCATTTTTCCTATACAGCAATACAGACAATTGGTGTGTCATATAAATAAAAGAGAATAACTAATAAGTTCTTTAGGCAGGAGAATAATTCCAGCTATTCGGGTTAAACCCAGAAAATCTTTCCTTAAATGTTCCTTTTATGTACCTTGAATTTCATGGTGTCTGAACCCTGAAGGCAAACTTGTCCGATACAACGATCTTATTTTTTAATTTAGGCTATATAAAATATATATGCAAAAAACATACAATACTGTGCAAAAGTTTTAGGCAGGTGTGGAAAAAATGCTGCAAAGTAATAATGCTTTCAAAAATAGATGTGTTAATAGTTTATTTTTATTAGTTAACAAAATGCAAAGTGAGTGAACAGAAGAAAAATCTAAATCAAATCAATATTTGGTGTGACCACCCTTTGCTTTCAAAACAGCATCAATTCTTCTAGGTACACTTACACAAAGTCAGGGAATTTGTAGGATTATAGTCAGGTGTATGATTAACCAATCATACCAAACAGGAGATAATGATCATCATTTTCATATGTAGGTTGAAACACAGTCATTATCTGAAACAGCTGTGTAGGAGGCTTAAAACTGGGTGAGGAACAGCTCAAACTCTGCTACAAAGGTGAGGTTATAGAAGACTGTTTCATGTCACAGGTCATACACTCTGGCAGGACTGAGCACAGCAACAAGACACAAGGTAGTTATACAGCATCAGGAAGGTCTCTCCCAGGCAAAGATTTCAAGGCAGACTGGGGCTTCAAAATGTGCTGTTCAAGCTCTTTTGAAGAAGCACAAAGAAACGGGCAACGCTGAGGACCTTAGACACAGTGGTCGGCCAAGGAAACTCAATGCTGAGAAATACAGGCAGGTACTCACCCATCATGCAATACCATCAGGGAGGCGTCTGATTGGCTCCAAATTTATTATGCATCAGGACAACGACACCAAACATACAGCCAATGTCAATTGAACTATCTTCAGCGTAAAGAACAAGGAGTCCTGGAAGTGATGATTTGGCCCCCACAGAGCCCTGATCTCATCATCATCGAGTCTGTCTGGGATTGCATGAAGAGGTCAGGGGCGCAGAGAGGGGGGGTGCGAGTACTATTTACCCGGGCTTGCTAGAGAGGTCCAGCGGGGGCCCGAGTCCGGCGCCCCCCCTCTCTCTTAACTCTCTTACCTCACAGCAGCCAAGCACACGCTGCTGTGTGCTGGGCTGCAGTGGGAGATTGCTCGCAGCTGCTAAGCAACAGCTGCAGCAGTCTCCTATGCCTGTGGGGGTGGAGCAATCCCCAATTAGGCCACATCCCTTCCCCCGGGCCCGGCGCAGCTCTCTACAACCCTGGAAGAGATAGAAGGATTTGAGTAAGCCTACAGTAACAGAAAATATGTGGTTAATTCTTTAAGATATTTGGAACAACCTCCCTTCTGAGTGCCTTCAAAAACTGTGTGCAAGTGTACCTAGAAGAATTGATGCTGTTTAGAAGGCAAAGGATGGTCTAGAACACAGGTTCTCAAACTCGGTCCTCAGGACCCCAAATAGTGCATGTTTTCCATGTCTCCACACTGAATCAAGTGAAATAATTAGCTCCACCTGTGGACCTTTTAAAATATGTCAGTGAGTAATGATTACAACGTGAACTGTGTGGGGTCCTGAGGACCGAGTTTGAGAACCACTGGTCTAGAAGATTTGATTTAGATTTTTCTTCTGTTCACTTACTTTGCATTTTGTTAATTGATAAAAATAAACTATTAACACATCTTTTTTTGAAAGCATTCTTACTCGGCAGCATTTTTTCCACACCTGCCTAAAACTTTTGCACATTATTGTATATACACACATATATATTCTATGTATAGCACACACACCTGCAGGTCTCATAGAAGTGCATAATATTGACCCACTCCCCATCCACCCATGAATCGCAGCATTACGCCGCAATGGGGCGGGGGCTCCTCTGTCAGTACAAAACTATTTGGTCGACAGGGTGGGCTTCTGATTATTCAGAAACCCCTCTAGATGAGCCACTGACCCTCCACCTCTCATGAAGGGAATCCCTGAAGACCGCAAGTTCATCTGCCCCCCCTGTATATGTATAAACAGATGCTCCATGGGCACACAGTGTTCCATATTTGTCTTTGATCCTTATTTTATTTAAATGAAAGAAGAAAAACGCAGCATCAGTGCTGTACTGTGCTCGGGGACGGCTTCATTAACAGAAAGGGTCATATAGCAACAGAAGTGATTCAGCATAAGACATGATACAGACAAAGATGACAGAGAGAGGATAGATATGAGATGTATGGTAGGGATCCTGCTCGTGAGAGTTTATGTTTTATATTAAGTTATTTTAGTACAAACATTATTTTATTTTCTTACTTCCAGGCCTGTTTTATTGCCATTGCTGCCTACTGAGCAGCATAAACAATATTTGAATCCAGATTGCCAATGGTTGATGCCAATGATATTAAGATGTATCAAAAGCAACAATGAGATGCTTCCATATCTGTAGGGAACATTCAAATTGCTGACTATGATTTTAATTTGAAATAATCAAAAAATGACCATATTGCATGATGTATTGCCCCTGTGCTGTACAACGTTCAGCCAGCATGAAATAAAATAATAACTAGCAATATTTACCTAAAAGTGTATTAAAATAAGTTATTTTCACCGATACATCTGTAGCATTAGAAAGAATTTACTTTGCATCAAATATATTTCTGCTTTAATCATGAAATCAAGTTGTGTTGCTGTTTCCATCCTTTTCATGTAAGTAGGGACAATCTGTTATCTTCAATGATTCCCAGAGACAGACTGCTAATGTAATTATAATTTGCAGAGCAAGTATCAGTGATTTTAAATTGGTTTTACCCTTATTAATTGTGACATAAATGCATCTCAGTATCTGCCACAAATACATGACTTGTGCCTTTTATTTCCCTAGGGCCGCCTGTTGCCCATCATTAATGTAAACCTTCATCATCTCTAATGTAAATCTTCAATTCCTATATCTAGAAAATGGCACAATCCAAGTCCCTTGCACTGGCCCTGGACATATATGTACACATTGGTCTTCTTATACACTGATTGTGTATGTAATGTAATAATTAACTATATAGATGGTCTAAAGCAGTGTTTACCAAAATGTATTCCGGGCAGCTGGAAACCCCCATCCACCCACCCACACCCTGCCCCCACGAGTGTTTGCCTATGATATATTTATGTATTTATGTGTTTGTGTATTTGCCATATACTTGGTTATATGGCACTTTAAGGGATAGGCAACACATTTAGTTTGTAGTTACCTGCTCTCACAAGATTCATCTCATGACAGGTGATTAATGTTCTCCATAGACTTTAATGATTAAAATGAATCACACATTAAGGAAATTAGCCAGTTCTTACCATAAAATGCTAATGCAATGAAAAACACAAACTTTTTTTGCCTTTGAATCTTCTGAGATGAATCCCATATAATAGAATAAAATGGTGTATAATCGCACGGTATTCTAGGCGATAAATATAATTCCATTTCACAGCTTGAAAATCATCCATATTGCCTACTTGCAGAAGTTTGAAATTTTTGGCACAGAGGACCCGAGAGATGTACACTAATGCCATTACAGCTGACAAATTCTACGCAGCGGAAGTTGTAATTTATAAAGCTCCGGTAACCAAACATTGTCATAACTGGTATATAAAAGCTAAACCCATCTTCATCCCGATGGTTTGCGTAAAGCTCTGATGGAGGCCGATCGGTACATGCGCAGGATCTATACTGTGCATGTACCAATCTGTGTCTGCAACGATGGCCACAGTGCCCCCGGAGCCACAGCATAATTGATATGCTGCGCCCATTTGGGGGCGGGAAGGGGCAGTGACGGACAGCTTCCCAGAAAACGGGGCCGACACCTTCCCGAGGCCAGTGTCTGCATCTTCTGACGCAGCTTCACTGGCCCCGACAGCATAAATTTCATGGCCAACCCGATTCACTTGAAGGCTGCTCACATGGCCAATGCTCAAGCAGTTGATGTGATTCTGCGTCATTGGAAGCAGCAGTGGATCACAGAAGCTGGCAGGAGGCATCTATTTACAGAAGACATCTCCTGCTGCATTAGCAGCTGCTACTTCAAAGCGCACATCGCTGAATCATGCCCAGAGTTAGCAGGCTCTTTGCAGTGAAAGCGCTATCAGAGTGCAAAGAGGGATCACCCATGAGCCAATGCAGCAACTCAGTCCAAGCGACTGGACCACTTCCAGGACCCACAGGCCATCTTATTGGTTATCATACAACAAAATACCTGCTTATGACATCATATGTACTCTTAAGATTTGCTTGTGGTTTGGGCCACATATGTTGGAGGAGAGTGCTCGCACTGTCTCCTCGGTCCTCGGCCTGCACCCATAGTAACAGAGGTGCACCCCACCAGGCATGTGCGACCTCCGACCCAATGCAACTTCTGTGCATGCGTGACTTACCGCACGTTCTTCATCTTCCTCCTTCCTCCATAGGAGTAGGACGTGCCCACGAGTTTCCTGTCTGTCACTGAACTTTACAAATGCGGTGTGGAGCTACAAGTCCCACTGCCAGTACTGTGTGCATATTACCCTGTGCAAAGCCCAGACACTGCATGTTATACTGCTCCTGGCTGGATCTGTATCATACCGCATGTGCCTGAGTTATGCTGCATTAACCCTGTGTTGTCTCACACCCTGTTGTTAATAAAATAAATACCTGGATAAGCTATTCAATGTGTGGACTGACCTCCATAACACACCGCTGGCACCTGTCAACATAAGTTCTGCCAATAACATAAGTCATAATTTAGGGTTATTTGATACATTTCTCTAACAAAATACCAGCAATAGTGAGAGTATGAACTATTCATCTCAACTCTCTAGAATGGATTGTTCCAAGTCACCTGTATACTGTAGGTCTGTATAAAGCTGTGAACACTGTATTTGCCTCTTTGCACAGTAGCACTAGGAGATTTCATGGCACTATGAATAATAAAGTACTATATTATAGAGAATATAAAGGAAGCAGCTTTTTGCCTGACAGACTCAATATCTCTTTTCATGTAGCTGTTACTGTATGTACAGTACGTATTCATCCATCAGTGTGTAATCTGTCTCACTGTACCCAGCCCTGCATCTGCCACTGTGCACCCCCGAGTCTCTGACTGTGCACCCCTGCCCCACTCACTTTGCACCTCTACCCTCCTGTTTGTGCTCACTTCCAGCTCATAGTGATTGCTTCTTCAGGAACCGACCATAAGCACCCCCAGCTCTCACTGTGCCCCCAGCAGGTACCTCTGTGCTCCCATATCCCTCAGTGTAAGAGGTGTGTGCACACTAGGAGAAGGCAGAACACCACTGCTCAGCCTTGTTGCATGTTGCAGAGCACATTACTATTGCTGCACACAGCAGGGGAAGCAGCACAACAGCTGATGAGCTCCTAGCTAATGATTAATGGCCTGTCCCTCCCTGCTAGGTGATATATATATATATAGAGAAGGGAGCTGGAGGGTCCTATAATCCCCGTATCCCCAGGAGTGAGAGAGACGCACCTGTGTGCCCTGTCAGCGCCCGGATATGAGCAGGGGTGCCATCAGGTCACTGGTGCTGTGCCTGTCACTGACCTGCGCCGGGGGTGCAGAGAATGTCTGGCTCAGGTTTGCCCAACTCCCCTTCCCTCAGGATGGAGAGTTTCTCTATGACACCTTCCCCCCGGACTTCATGTGGGCAGTGGGCACAGCTGCCTACCAAGTGGAGGGGGGCTGGCAGCAGCATGGCAGGGAGCCCTCCATCTGGGACACTTACTGCCACAGGAAAAAACGTGCCTGCGGGGATGTGGCCAGCGACAGCTACAACAACCTGTTCAGGGACACGACTGCGCTGCAGGTGCTGGGGGTCTCCAGCTACAGGTTCTCCATCTCATGGTCACGGCTCTTCCCAAACGGGACTGGGGCAGGTGCCAGCCAGGCCGGTTACTCCTACTACAGGGCACTCATTGACCGGCTGAAGGAGCTGGGCATACAACCTGTGGTCACCCTCTACCACTGGGACCTGCCGCAGAGGCTGCAGGACCTCTATGGGGGATGGCTAAATGACTCAATGGTGGGGATCTTTGAAGCCTATGCTGAGGCGTGCTTCCAGATGTTTGGGAATGATGTGAAGTACTGGATTACCATGGACAATCCCTATATGGTGGCTTGGCATGGCTATGGCACCGGCAGCCTGCCCCCCAACATCAAAGGAGATAAATTACTCGGGTATAGAGCTGGGCACAATCTTATTAAGGTAAGAGGTGGGCACTAGACTAGAGTGAGTGAATGGGTTATACTGTAGTCGGGCAAGAAATATGTATATTCAGCAACAGCAATGTATATACAGGATGCCCAGGAGGAGGTAACAGGTGCCTGTATCCAAAATAATGGTCTTCAGTCCTGATAAATCAATTGTACTGTCCTAACTTTACAGGAAAGTGTGTGTGTGTGTGTGTGTGTGTGTATATATGTATATATAGATAGATAGATCTATCTATGAACATGTAAAATTAGACTTTATAAATTGTGTATGATATGATAAATCACCTGTCCTCTGCCATCTCTCATTATGTAAATGTTGATGAATTATATGAAATGAATAGCTCTGAGGAATGTAATGTAATGAATAAAGGTCAAGACATGTACATGAACATATATAATTTATTTATTAACAGTAATTGAATTTATATTAAGCGCACACATATTGTGCAGCTCTTTACGGAGAATCTTTAGTCATTCACTGCCTCAGTGGAGTTTATAATCTATGGGCAGATGTATCAAACCCTATAAAGACTGGAGAAATGGACAAGAGGTGAAGTTGCATAGCAAACAATCGGCTTCTGTTAGCATTTATCAAGTACATTGTATAAAAGTATTGGTATAAGCTGATTACTATGGGCAACTTTACCTCTCTTTAGAAAGTTTGTTACATCTCCCCCCTAAAGTCCCTACCGCATGTATACACTAGTGTCACCTTTTTTTTGTGAGAAGCCCATGGAGTGTGTGAGGAAACTGGAGCACCTGGAATAAACCCTTTAAAAAATGGGGAGAACATACAAACTCCACACTGTTATGGCCCTGGGCTTGAACTCCATGACCTCAGGGCTGTGAGGCAGCAAAGCTAACTATGATGCAACTGTGCTGACCATGATGAGCCACCTGTAGCTAAAAATGTGCTCCAAAAATGGGAGAATAAAGTTGCCATATTCCGGGGTGAATTACTAATATAGAATGTAAGCCAGATCAGTTTATAAATATTTTACTGAGAAACTAGACTTTAATTTTTGGGAAGTCTTTATACATTGGTGTTGTGCTGTCAGTCCTGCATGACCCCAGAAATATGTACTACTACATTTCTGTTCAAACCTTTCCATTGGAAAGTTTTTGTGGTCATCACAATGTATATATTACAACACATCTAAATTCTTCTTAAATATTACTGTTCAATTGCAATAAATGCATTTATAGAAAAAAACACTGATGTAACGTAAAGGAAGAAACAATGGAAAATGTGTCTTTCCAAAGGAAATATATGTAATTTTAGCTATATGGGGTGAATATGGAAACATTTTGGTGAAGAAATCTGAGCTAAATGACTTGTTTGTTTTCTTAGTTGAGTTTTGGGGTACCTAAAACTACATGACTATTGAGTGTAATTGTTGTTTATTAAAAATTATACTGTGCCAGCATATTCTGTCTCACTTTGCAATTGAGAGGAAAAAAATAAAGTAATAGAAGATTGAGACCTATATATATTAATAATTATGGTAATTGCGTTTGTTAAGTCAGTATCACGACGGATATTTTAATTTTGAATTAAAATATCCTTGCTATGTACTAAGTGTAACTCGCAGGGATGCAGTGTCAGATTCCCTCCTCTGCATGTGCACAGTAATAGTTTCCAGGGCCGTACGGGGGCTGTTGGAGAGGGATCCTAATGGTGCATACACACGGTCAGATTTTTCTTCAGATCTGAACGATAACTATTTTAAAAATCATTCAATCGTTCAAGGAAAATCTGACATATCTGAACGATGAACGATGCGCGGCCCCGATGGTCAGATAACTATATCTGACATCTGATGTGTTTGCAGTCAGTTTTGGACGATTTCAGTCATTTTAATGCAGTCAAAAATCGTTCATAGTTCAAATCGTTCATCTGACACATCTGATGAATCTGACCCTGTGCATACACCATAAGATCCTACTCCTGCGACCCTACCTCCATAGACATAAAGTGGTTTAGTGTAAACCAGCGAGGCCAACCTTGGTACATAGGTGTCAGATCACAGTCCTCATTGATGAGGACTGTGATCTGCAGTGCTAATTAGCCTTCTGCAGGAGAGTTCTGTGAAATTTCCTGCATTAGGCTGTTAGTACATAGCACTGACGCATAACATTATGCAGAAACTGCGGCTTCTGTCTAATTTTATGAAAAAAGAACCTAGATAGGCCCCTGACTATTAACAGACAATAAGGTAAGAGGGTCCTGTTTGGTAGCTTACAATCTATAGGAAAATAAAAGGTGGCTATCTGAGTAGCACATATTACATAGTGGTCCAGCCAGAATACAATGCAGACAGAAATGTCCAAGAGTGCTATATGATCCAATCACACAGCAATGTTGGTTTCTGGCTTACGGCTCAGTAGTTTGTTTCCCTACAGAAGGAGAATAAATGTAAGTTTAGAGTGATGTGTAGCTAAATGGCAATCAGATAGAAGATTTTAGGGAGGATAAGAATGATTAGCTTGTCTGAAGAGGTTAATAGAAAAAGGAATCCTGACCCCAATTATTGTAAAGCCGCTCCTGGCTCCCACCATAAGCATTAAATAAAATAATCAGAAAAAAGTAAAAAAAACAAACTTTTTTTTTTTTTTTTAAATCTATGCTTTTGTCTGTGTGTTTCCTAGTATTTAGTATGAAGTAATTTAGGAGAGACAGTCCCAAATCTAGTCCTGCTAGACATCTGTCCCAGCTAGGTGGGAATGTTAGTAGATATAATTAACTGTGCACACCTTCAACTGGTTTGCAGGTCAGTGCCTGAGTGTTATTAGAGGAATGGAGTTGGGGGTTGGTTGTACACCCCTGGGTGACATGGCATGACTTAAATATGAAGCAACACCCTACCTAAATAACATTATCCCTTTTCCATTGATTTTTATTATCCTCCTCATATCTAATGGATATAGATCTATTACAGTGAAGTTTAGAAAATAAATTTGTTTTCTTATTACATTGAATAAAGATATTCAATGAAACAATGAAATTAAACATAAATTGGAAGGAATTTAAATGGTTCTATGACATTGGGCTTGTTTTGATGACTTCTAATAGGATTGGGTACGGGATCCTGGTGGTTGGGATACGGGTGGTCAGAATACTGTCAGCGGCATCCTGACAGTCAGAATACCGATGCCGGCAGGTAAGTACTTCTACCCTAAGCAGGCCCACCAAGAGCTGCAGCGTGCCCGGGTAACAGGGCGTGGCCTAATTGTGGTAGGTGTGGCCACGCCCCCTTCCCGGAAAAAAAAGAAAAGCTTTGCACGCTGGGGAGGGGGGCGCTCTGAGCCCCCTCAGCCCTGCTCAAAGCCAGGGGGGTGGGATCAGTGTGATCCCTCCCCCCACAGACATAGGAGACTGCTGTGGCTACTGCTCAGCAGCCACGAGCAGTCTCCCACTGCAGCTCAGCACACGCTGTGTGCTGGGCTGCTGTGAGGAGGGGCGGTGCCAAACCCGGTCCCCCAAGGAAGCCCGGGTAATCTATACCCGCTCCCCCCCCTCTCGGCGCCCCTGACCCTAACCCACCTATCCCTAATCTCCCCCCACTAAGTCTAACCCTAACCCACCTCCTAGTGCCTAACACCTAACCTTCCCCCTTACCCTGATACTTTCCGTCGGGATGCCAGCGGTTGGGATTCTGGTGCTGGGATTCCGACCGCCGGGATGGTAACTACATCCCTAATAATGTTATTGGGCTTGTTTTGATGACATCTACTGTAATAATGTTGTTCATGTTACAGTGGCATCCCGACAGAATCCCGAAGCCTGCAGGTATGTACCCCTTCCCTTAACCCCCCCCACCACCTGCAGTCTAACTCTAGCCCTCCTCCTAGTACCTAACCCCTAAACCTAACCTTCCCGCTATCCCTAATACTTACCGTCGGGATGCCAGCGGTCAGGATTCTAGTGCCGGGCTTCTGAGCGCCGGCATCCCGACCGCCGGGAAGATAACTACATCCCTAATACAGGTTGAGACCAGGGGTATTTTGGATATCGGAATATTCCGTTGTTTGGAATATGTGCATACTATAATGAAATATCTTGGGAATAGGACCCAAATCTAAACACAGAATGCATTTATATATTATATACTGTACACCATATACACACAGAAAGCATTTATGTATTATATACTGTACACCTTATACACACAGAAAGCATTTATGTATTATATACTGTACACCATATACACACAGAAAGCATTTATGTATTATATACTGTACACCATATACACACAGAAAGCATTTATGTATTATATACTGTACACCTTATACACACAGAATGCATTTATGTATTATATACTGCACACCTTATACACACAGAAAGCATTTATGTATTATATACTGTACACCATATACACACAGAAAGCATTTATGTATTATATACTGTACACCATATACACACAGAAAGCATTTATGTATTATATACTGTACACCATATACACACAGAATGCATTTATGTATTATATACTGCACACCTTATACACACAGCCTCCAGGTAATTTTATACAATGCTTTCAATAATTTTGTGGCTCAAGCAAAGTTTGTGTACATACATGGAAATCATTTATGTGTCTTATACACACAGCCTGAAGGTATTTTTATACTTTATTTTCAATAAATTTGTGCCTTAAATAATGTTTGTGTACATTAAACCATAAATAATCAAAGGTCTCATTATCTCAGCTATGCTAAAAAAAATTCTGTATTTCGGAATATTTGGATATGGGAGATTAATACCCCTTTTACACCAGAGCTAAAACCTGGGTTATTGCAGGGTTAACCCAGGTAGCTCCTTAGTATAAAAGGGGACAGGGTTGGATTCGTGGGTCGAGTGACCCGGCAATTCAATCCAGGTAACTTGCAGGGTTTAACATGGGAATGACCTGTGAAACCCTGCAGTGTAAGCGGCACGCTCCGGGTCACAATAACCTGGATCGCGCCGCATGCTGGCCGATTGCCCGGCTTCAGTGGCGCTTGGAGATGGTGTCCTCTCCAAGCGTCCACTTCAACGCTGGAAGACCCGGGTCTCTGCAGACCCGGCTCCGGTGTGAACGGCGCCGACTCTGCAATATCCTGAGTCTGCACCGGCTAAATTCCGGGTCTGATTCAGTTTGGAACCCAGGGCCTGATTCAGAGCCGGACGCTATTTGCGCTCGCTCGTTCAGAAAAAGGGGCTCTTTGCGGTCTGTTGACGCCTCTATGTCTGAGCGAACGAAACATGCGCTCGCTATTTTGTAAAGACTCCCGCTGGCCGCTCGCATCCTACGTCATCTCCGCTATTTATTTGATTAATCGAAAGGCGTCTGAACTGCTCGCAGTGCTTGTGGTAGGATTTTCCTACAACAATCATGCGAACAGTTCAGGCTAAGAAACAACCAAGTGACGTGGTCGATGACGCTGCTTTGTTAATTATGCACACCCTTAAAACGCCCGTTTTGACCGTTTGGCACGGCTGCGTTCGGATCACCACTCCCCATTTTCAAGCACCTTCCCTGTTAACACCCACAAACGCCTCATCCTGTCACTCAAACTAGCAGGCACTTGCTATTTTGCGAGCGCTCGTTTTCCGACCACAATGACTGGTCGGCGCATGCGCATTACGACCCATACGCATGCGCAGATGTGCGAACATCGCTCGGAGCAAACGAGCGGCCGCTTGCGAGCGGCTCTGAATCAGGCCCCCAGTTCCAACCTTCCGGTCAGACCCGGAATTTAGGTATAAAAGCTGTATAAACCTGTTATGTTGTTGGGCTTGTTATGATGACTTGTAATAAAGCTATTGGCTTGTTTTGATGACTTCTAATAATGTTATTAGGCTTGTTTTGATGGCTTATAATAAGTTAATTGGGCTTGTTTTGATGTAATTGGCTTGTTTTGATGACTAATAATAATAATTTTCCCAGTGAGTGTCATATTAATGCTCCAGTATGGTTACAGTATTGCGAGACAGAAGATTTTAAATATACACTTTACTATAATTATTACATTGTACACAAACTTGACGGTAGAAACGCTATGTGCAGCCATATGTGGGAGGACACTCTGATAACTACCTAGAATGATTATTGGCGTTTTCTTTCAGTTGTTGTGATACTCTGTTACATATTTTAGATAAATGATTTCACTATTTTGATTTGCCTTCAACAATAAAAAGTAAAGTAACATAAATGTTATCCAATCATTTATCACTGGGGGTATTCCCACAATACATCAATAAAGATCATGTACAGTAGTAGATGGCCCCCTGAACCTATACATAACATGCCCATTACAGCACAATCTAGTCAGTAGTATAAATGAGGCTATTATCTGTCTTCTAAGGATATAAGGGAAACATTGATGTATTTATCATGCCTCTAATAGGGGACATTTATTGTTAAATATTTGGTGCTTATTCCCCGAAAACACACATTTTCGGGGGGTAACTGCAAATATTTAGTATCACCCCCATGTATAAAGGAGGGGCCGCAGCAGATATCTCTGATACCTGCTGCGAGCCCTCCATTATCGCCGGCAGCCGCATCCCCATTTGGTTTCTAGGGGGGGTTGCGATGTTGCCACAACCTCCGGAATGCGATGCGCTGCCAGATAATACATTCCGGCACCACATTACCGCCCATGATAAACTCCGGCACCGCATTACTGCCCATGATGATATATTCCAGCACCGCATTACCGCCCATGATGATATATTCCAGCACCGCATTACCGCCCATGATGATAAATTCCAGCACCGCATTACCGCCCATGATGATAAATTCCAGCACCGCATTACCACCCATGATTGCATCTTGCCATGCGATCATGGGTGGTAATGTCATTCCCAGATCACAATGCAAATGCGCTCATTAATAAATGGGCCCCATAATGGTTTTCACAGCAGGCAGAACTAATACAACTTTGCGTAAATGTAGAAACTGACACGAATAACATAATTGCTTTCTATCTATTGGTACAACATGCAGATGTGCCTTTGCAGACATCCTATCACTTCAGTCCTCAAACCCTCTCTCTCTGGGAATACCAGGTGCACCTGCAGAAAAGGAAATACATGTGTGCTACGCCTCTGCCTATTCAGGTGTGATCCTTCCAGACCCTTTTGGGAGCTAATTGAGGATTTTTTTTCATTCAATGTGTAAGATTCAAGCGAGGGACACATTGTAAAAGAAATGGAGAAATGGACAGAGTGATTATACAAATCTGCAAAAATATATAGGCTGTACGCAAGGGCTCCTGGCACCCCTCAAATAAAGCCACCCCCTCTTTTCTGTTAATTACTGCTACAGAAACAGGTTGAAGTTTGGAGCTTAGTATACTACATCCATACCCCCCTGTAGTATTAATTTAAATTTTGGGGGATAGGTATTTGACCTTGCCTCACTGATTTTGGCCACGCTCCATCCAGTACCTGGGCCCATCCCCGCTGTCTATGGACCTGATCCCAGGGCTACTACTACGCTAAACATATAAATATATAACTTTGGTCCACCCCATCCCCTCCCCATTCCGTGGACTAACGTGAACAAGCGGGTACGCTGATAATGCAGGCGGTCATAATCCCGGCAGCGTAATCCCGACTGTGACCGTTCCCCTAATCCTACCAATAATTCTAACCCACCTTTCCCACAGCCTAACCCTCCCCCTAGTGCCTAACCTATACCCCTAACCCACCTTTCACGCAGCCTAACCCTAATAATCCCCGTCCCCTCCTGCAGTTTAACCTTAATCCGCCTTCTAGTGCCTAACCCTAACCCCTATACCTAATACTCACTGTCGGGATTACAGCCATTGGGATTCTGACTGCTGTATGGATTCTGGTGCTGGGATTCTGACTGCTGTACGGATTCCGGTGCTGGGATTCTGATTACCGGCATTGTGTGCGTCGGGATATCGACTACATCCCGACCCAGCATCCCTTTACTGGTACAAATACAATCACGACCACGTCATCCTGTGCTTCCACTAATCATTTTGTTAATCCATCTTTTACTATTTTAATCGGGGCAAAACTTCATGGAAATAAACTATCTGCATTTTATCTCACTTGGGGGCCTATTCATCAACACTAAAATAACGTTTTTAAGGACATTTTCCTTAAATAACGTTATTTTAGTATTCATGAAGCCACTTAGCACAGGAGATATCACTGATGTCTCCTTGCTAAACTCCCCTGCGTTAATTTCCACACTCCCCATACATTAGTATGGGGATATGTAAATTATGGTATTCATCAAATTCCGAAAATTACGTATTTTCGGAATTTTATGGAGTTACTAATCACCACTGTGAGGTGGCGAATAGCAGGACAGACTCACCTGCTTCCAGCTGTGCAGGTCCCCCGGAGACTTTCTCCGGCGCTCTGATGCATCCTCTGGCTCCGTCTGCTATGCTGACATTGTGTTCTACCAGCAGAACACAATAAAGTTTAGAAAATTTTATTTATTTATTTTTGTAAACTGCACTGTGAGACCACATGACAGACCAGCAGGACGGAGGCGTGCAGCGGGCAGGTAAGTGCAGGACGGGGGGAGGTGAGCGGAGGGAGGAGGGGGGGTTGGGGGGGCACACACAAACTTACCACAGCTGTAGGCAGTGCTTCACATGCGCTGCGTTTACGATTGTAACAGTGCATGCGCAACACGGATTCCAGCTGCCGTAGGTTAGAGTAGATAGGGAAAACTATCTATTTCCCGAAAAGCTGCCATCGCAAAAATGACAGCTTTTCGGAATAGTTATAGGGAGGAGGAATGATTAATTCCTTCGGCAATTAGGTAGAACTCCATGCGAGGTCTAAACCTAATTACCTCCCTCGATATTTTAGGTATGATGAATAGGCCCCTTAGGGATCTATTTATTATTACATATTTGTGGGATATTCTCCGAGAACACCAGCAAATACGTAGTATCCCCCAGATGTATTATGGAGTGATCACAGCAGGTATCTCCAAAAGGTCCCTCCATTCTCAACAGCAGCAGCAGCTGCCCCCATAGGTTTCTATGTGGGATGAGATACTGTCAGATTTACCAAGCTCCGGAACGTGAAGCTTGGTCCCCGCAGCTTATCCCGTATTAAGATGGCCGCCACACATGAGTGATCTGAGACGGTCTCTTCACTCCAAGCACATCGCAGGACTCCGTTCAGAGCTCCTGTCCCTGCATGTGCTCTTTAATACGTGCTGATACTAAGATCACATAGTGCAATGCGATAAGGGGCGCTAATATCGCAGACAGAACACAGTGCATATGCAATTATTGATAAATGGACCCAATAATACTTGTTCTGACAAACAGTGATGTAAAGTCGACAAAAACACTGAAACTGAACTTTGTAATTTAGAACTAGTCAAGCATTTTAATTGTGGGCAAAGTTAATGTTTTGGATGCACATCCTCAGGCTGCTGGAATAAGTTTGGGATTTTCACAAATATGTTGGTAGCTTAATAGTTGTCAGCAAAATAACCAGCTAATGGCTACAATATCACTGGGTAGCAGGTGGTGGGAGCTACAGGGAACCAGTCATGCCTTTAGTGCCATCACACACCATATCCGATGCTGCAGGTTTTCACCACACATCCAGACGCCTGCAACCACTTGTGCTCATTCGTCTTATGTACATGTGCTATGACACTTCATGAAAATGAAGAATTAAATGATTTATATTATGAACAACCAGTGTTCTCCATCTTAGAGCAGACTGGAACTGGGAAGACGCCAGCAGCCTCTAATTCCAGCTATGCGCCAGGATCATCCAGTTCAGTTTTTGGCCACTGAATTAGCAAACATTCAATTCAATATACCTCCTGGCATTTTAAAAGGCAAATTGAGGACATAATAAGCACTCCCATGATCCACCCAAATCCAGCCAAAATATCCTTATCTTCATGAGGCCACGCTCCTTTGAACCACAGAATTGGGGCACTTCCTCTAAAATAGGAACTGTAGGGAGCACCTATAGTCATAACTACAAATTGTAATGTTGGAGGCAAGAATCAAAATTGATGCCCCTTAAGATCTCAATTGTGCCCAAATTATCCTAAAATATAAATTCCCTGCACACCCTTCAGCATTGCCTCCTTGATAGCACTCGCCTAGTTACAGTATTGGATAGGAGGTAATATGTACTAATACCAGAGTTGCCGACATTCTGGCTGCCCCTTGCGGGAGGGGGCAGCCAGATTGGCATCGTAGCTGGGCGTAGTCTTCATTGAGGGGTGGAGTGGGGCCGTGGCCACGTGATTACCAAGATTACAAGCCTCGTGAAGCAGGGGATGGGGCCAACATTCTGCAAATTGCATCACAGCCCCCCCCTACCCCGATGCGGGGGATTCTCTTGATACCGCTGGTGGAGCCGCCGGGAGGCTTGCCTGCCTTTCCAGGGTGTCGGGAGCGGCACCCGATTTTCGGGAGGCTCCCGGCCGAATTGGGAGGGTAGGTAAGTATGACTAATACCATATTTCCCAGTACAAAGCTCCATTCAAGGATAATTGGTAGTTCCTGTTGGCATCCAGTAGCTCTCACTATAATCTTTGTGCATACGGCAAGTAATTGAACATCTTACAGTCTAGAACAATAAATTAGAAAACTGAACCTAGGAGACATACATCTTTAGACCCGAATGTATCAGAAAGCTTTCACTTCATTTATATCTGTATACCTAACGAATGCTCTTAAAATTATCACTTTTTTTATACTTATTATAGAACAGTGGTTCTCAACTCCAGTCATAAAGTACCCCCCAACAAGTCATGTTTTAATAATTTTTTTTTTTTTTTTAAATCATACACAGATGACTTAATCTATTTTGCTGAGTCAGTAATCACCCCACCTGTTTCCACAGATAGAAATCCTGAATATATAACCTGTTGGGGGTACTTACGGGTTGAGGGTGAGAAACCCTGCTGTAGAATAAAGCCTCAGTGTTGAGGCTAATGAAATGCTGCTTGATGACTGATTATGTTCTTATGTTAGCTGTAATGAGTTCTCGTCTAATTAGATAGACAATTAACATCTGTTGGAATACAAACACACATTTTTACTTGTAGTTTGTGTAAAAATACAGCATAACAGGTCTGTATCTAGCATATATAGGTAGACACTGTGAGAAGAGGTTACTTCCCCGTTGGAAATTCATGACAAAGTAATCCGCACTCCTGATCAGGGGTGGATTGGGCCACCGGGAACTCAGGAGAGTTTCTGCTGGGCCAGCCTCCTGCTCCCCACCGCGCCAACCCACACTGATGCAGAGCCACCTGCCACGTTGTTCGGTCTCCAGACTGGGGCATGAACGGGGTCCAGTCTCTGGTGTTCTTCCCCTTCAGGCACTCTATGTTGCAGTCCTCGCAGCATTGTAGGCCCCTTCATGTCCTCTTAGATCTGTCTCTAATGTGCTCCTGGCCTCCTCTCCGCTATCCACTTCTGAAACTCCTTAGTTGTGGTTATTCTTTTGGTAGGCAGTACAGACATAGGTAGTTATAAGCAGCAGAAGTAAGGAGCTAGTAAGGCAGCAAATCAGTAGGCAAGTCCAATGTTGAAGACAAGCTAAGTTGGAAATCAGACAGCAAAGTACCAGAATGCAAACCAAAGTAGTACTCTAATTCAAAGAAGAGGTCAGGGTAGGCAGCAAATTAAGGAGGTCCAAATCAAACAAGACATTAAGGGCAGGGCCGAATTTACTGCCATGCAACCTAGGCACCCGCCTAGGGCCCGGCGGGTCCCATGGGGCCTGCGGACGGGCACCACGAAATCCGGCCCTGATCATCTGGCAGACTCGGTGGCGGACAATGCATTGCACCGCTGCCCGCCGTTCCCATGGCAATGAAGGGACCCACACAGCAGCAGTGCTAATAGCACTGCGTCGGCCATAACAAAGAAGGAGGAGGTGTATGGCCCGCCTAATCTCCACCCCTATTGTCTCAACTCCTCCCCTTACCTCATCCTCTGAGACTGCTGTCACGAGGGGTCCGACGTCACAATATAGTGACTGGCCCCGGCATAGAGGAGCTACAGCCAGGACTTGGATAATAAGTCGGGTAGCTGGCAGGTCCATGTCTCCTCTGACTCTCTGGGCTCCTGCTGCTGTGCTGCAGAGAACCGCGTGAAAGGAGGTCAGTTATTCTCTCTCCCCTATGATTTCCCATCTACCCATCTAACTTGAATTTTTAATCTCACTTTCCCATCTGGAAATTAAGCATTGGTTACTCTCACCTTGAAGCAGTCACCTCTTGATCTATCCTCTACAAGCAAGAGTAAGGTTAAAAGCAAGGTGGTAATCTACTGAATGCCTTGTGTATGCCACTTAATATTTATCATACCTAATATTTCTTTTAACACCATTTGTAGGAATTAAGAAATGTACTATTTGAGGCTTACATATATTTATTTGCAAACAACACTGACAGATCTTCATATCTATAAATGTATTTTGGTAGCTATAAAAAGTTGTAATCCAATAATTTTTTGAGAAAACAAAAGTAAAAAAAAGGAGCTGCCTATTTTCTTATGGTGAACATTACTGACAGTAGGGATCAAAGGGAAATAGTAGGGAGATGTATCAACCCTTCTAAAAAGATCACAAGATCTCCCCCACTGATACTTTCCCTTCATGTCCCAGTGAATCCCTTTCAAACCTAACATACCCTTTGCCTGTCACTGACTGCTTCTCTTTGTAACCCTCTTCCTGTCACACTCTCTCTATCCCCATCTCACACTGCCCGTCATCCTCTGCCTCTCTCTGTCATCCTCTCCCTTTCACCCAATCTCCATCACCCTCATTATCTCCGTTACCCTCTCCCTGTCACCTACTGCTTATCCCTATCACCACCTGCTTATCACCCTCTCCCCATCACCCTTTGCCTCTACCTGTCCCCCCTCTCCCTGTAACTCACTGCTTCTCCTTGTCACCCACCCTCTGCCTCTCTTTGACACCCTGTCCCTTTCATTCACTGTCCATTATCCACTGCCTCTCCTTGTCACCATCTACTTCTCCCTGTTACCCTCTCCGTCACCCACTGCTTCTCAGTATCACCCTCTGCTTGTCACCCTTTCCCCGTCACCCTCTTCCCCTCTGTTACCCTCTCCCCATCCCCCTCTCTCTCTGCCTCTCCCCGTCACCCTCTGCCTCCACCTGTCACCTACCGTCGTGGGGTATATTGTGTGTGTGTGTGTGTGTGTATATATATAATATAATTTATCCTTCATTTATATGGTGCCACAAGGTTTCCGCAGAACCTAACAAAGTACATGAATTGTTTGAGGGAAGGTGGGCCCCAAACCTGTACCTTACCTAGGGCCCCATGATGTCTAAATCCGACACCGATTAAGGGTCATAGGGCTCTATTTACTACAATCCGCATTGGTAATGTAGATTGTAGTGTGATATTACCGAGTGAATTCGCATTGCGAATTCAGGCAATATCACAGGGATTTACTACAAATCCCTTACAGTGACAGAGCTTGCGATAAAGCTCTGTCCCTGCGAATCCCCTTCGAGCCTTATCACGGTATTTTCGCAAAAAATACCGTGATTAAGTGCCTGCGCATGCGCCGGTCGCCGCTGCTACTCCCCCTCCGGTGCTAAGCCCTGCCCCCCAGCGCTGAGCCTTGCCCCCCACGATCGCGGACCCCCCCTCCCTTACTTACACTTACCTGCATGCTCCAGGCCTCCGGTGATGTTCTCCATTCCTCCGGTCAGGTGATCTCCCATACTGCACTGGGACCCGATCACCTGATGTCTGGGCAGCAGTGCACTGTGGGAGACCAGCTGACCGGAGGGGAGTCCTCTCCGGAGGCCCGATCACCGGTCCCTGGAGTCAGGTAAGTATTTTTTTTTTTTACTTTTTTTTTTATTTTTTTTTTTTACAGTAATCAGCTTGCAGTCTGTTTAGACCACACAGCTGATTACTGGGACCGACTCCCGGCTCTGCTCTCCCCGTTAGAGCAGAGTAGGAGTCCGGTAACCGGGAGAGACCCTGGATAACGGCACCTCCAGGTGGCATTATTATCACAGGGCTTTCCCCGATATTTTTTTCACATTTATTTTTAGTAACTATGGTCAGATCACATTTCCCATTACAGTTATGGGAAATGTGATCTGCTTTAGTAAAAATAAGTGATACTTAGGGCTTGGAGTAGAATTTTACGAATTCTACTCCAATTGCCCTGTAATAACTATAGGTGATACTAAAATAATGTGAAATGGGTGTGAAAACACCCTTTTTCACATTATTTTAGTAAAAATAATGTTGATAAATAGAGCCCATAGAAACTATTGCATAGAGGCAGTGGCGTAACTACTGCCCCCGCAGCCCCCGCGGTGGCTTGGAGGCGCTGGGTAGCTTGGGGGTGACGGGGGCAGTAGTAGTAACTACGGAGGGTGCAGGGGGTGCGGTCGCACCCCCTGCACCCTCCATCTGCAGGGCACCCGCTGAGTGTGTTACCAGCAGGCGCCCGGCTCCTATTCAAACCCCCGGCGGCAGCCGGAGGACGGAGCTCCCTCCGTCTTCCGGGTCCTGCAGAGCACTATGGGAGTGACGTAATGACGTCACTCCCATAGTGCCGAGGAGCGGACGCCGGGGTATGGACGGCAGCAGCACTGGAGCGGGGATAAAGGTAAGTGTTTGTGTTTTTTTTCTTTTGTGTGTGTTTGTTTGTGTGCATGCGGAGGGGGGGAGCAACTACAGGGGGCTAACTACTAGAAGGGGCACTACAGGGGGCCCTGCATAATGGGCACTACTACAGGGGGCATTACTTTAATGGGCACTACTACAGGGGGCCCTGCATAATGGGCACTACTACAGGGGGCATTGCAAAAGGGGCACTACTACAGGGGGCATTGCAAAAGGGGCACTACTACAGGGGGCATTGCAAAAGGGGCACTACTACAGGGGGCATTGCAAAAGGGGCACTACTACAGGGGGCATTGCAAAAGGGGCACTACTACAGGGGGCATTGCAAAAGGGGCACTAGTATAGGGGCATTGCATTTTGGGGCACAACTACAGGGGGCACTGTTTAAGGGGCACTAATTTGATACACAGTTTACAGGTTATAAACTATGTTCCCAATAATCTGGTTCTACACGGACATAAAAACTGTGCAACCTGTCTTGAGCTGAGGTGACGGACTGGCAGGAGCAGAAAGGAGGGTTGGTGAAGTAGATCTGTCAGGGTGGGATGTAATGGGCATTACTGTTTGGCATAATGTGTTGTATGTGGCATAATCTGTTGTGTGTGGCATAATGTGAAATAGGGGCATTACAGCATGGCATAAATTTGTTATAAGCGCTTTACTGTATGTCATTGTGTTATATGTGGCATTATTGTGTGGGATGTGTAAGGGGCATTGCTGTGTGGCATAATGTGTTGTAAGGGGCATTCCGGTGTGGCACACTGTGTTATAAGTGGCATTACTTAGTGTGTCATAATGTGTAAGGCACGTTGCTGTATCATGTAACCACACACCTTAAACATAGTCTTTGGGTGTGTTTGATCTTTGGGCGGGGCCCCCCCCCGCCCAAATGACTAAGCGAGGAAGCCTGTCTGTCTGACCTTTATGCACGGCCAGTTTTGGACCTAGCTCCACCAAATTTGGCTTGAAGGTGTAGTTTGATCAGCGTTAGGATTTTGCCTAGTTTCGAACATCGTCAGGGCCACACACTGTCACACAATTCCTAAAAATGGTGACACGTTAAATTGCACAGGTTCTAGAGCTGGCTCAAGTGGAAATTGGCAGTCTGCCAAAAACCTATGTGAAAGCTACAAAAGTATCCTTTAAACCTCAGTCTGAGCAAGTGTCACGTTCATATTAAATCCAGAGTAGTCATTTTTAAAGTGACCAAATATATTACTGTGTTTTGCCTGTAAAGGCATAACTAGAATTTTGTGAGCCACATAGCAAGATTGTAAAAGGGCCCACCAAAAGTAAAAAAACATACACTTGCCCTCACACAGAGCCCATTCATGTTATGCCACACAGTAGTACCCCTTATACACATTATGCGATGCAGTAGTAGTGTCCTTTATACATTATGCCACCCCAAAATGCCACTTACACATTATACCACACAGTAATGCCCTTTCCATGTTATGTCACATAGTAGTAGTGCCCCGTATAACACATTATTCCACACTATAGTAGTGTCCCTTACACATTATGCCACACAACAATACCCCTTATACCATTATGCCACTTACACATTATACCCCTCCAGCAACTCCCCTCCCCGTGTTCTTCCAGCAGCCTCTCTCCTTCCCCTGTATGCCATCAGCAGCAAGCCGATGTGGATGTGGGGCTGGGCCGCCAACTAATTACAGCTGGCGCACCAGCAGGCAGCGACAGACATGGACAGACAGCCCCAGTGCAATTTGAATCTGGTGGTGATTGCAAGACAACCGGAGCTTGTGGGCCGGCAGTCAATCAGGAGCTGCCATTGCTGATTGGCTGCCAGTCAGCGAGCTCTGATTGCCTAACGACCAGCGGCACTGTCTCTCCATGTCTGCCCGCCGGTGCGCCAGCTGTAGTCAACTGGGGGGCCGACACCAAATCAAAACTGACACCGGCCCCTGACTGGGCCGGTCCACTGTGTGTGTGTGTGTGTGACTGGGTGCAGGGCAGGCGGCGGCCCACAGAGGCAGCTCGGGCACCATAGCAGCTGCACCCTTTCCATCCAAGGTAGTTACGCCACTGTTTGCAAGCATGTTAGCAAACAGTAGGGTCCAATTCAGGATCAATGGAATGGGGTTATAGCTGGGATAGTGTAAACAAATAAAGGCTGCAAGTGTACTTCAGGGTTTAGGCTTCAACCCGGGCAACACTGGGTATCCAAACTAGTACTATATAATGCTCCTCCCTGGTAGGTGTCTGTCTGTTCTGGCTAATCTCAAGAACCACTGGACAGATTTTGATGCAGTTTTCACCTTTCTATAGACCATTTGTTGAGGAAGGGTAAGGTGTATAACATATTAATCTATGACAAAAGGGAGCCAAGTTGTGGTGATTTTAGTGAAGCTAGTCAATGAGAAAATGGATGTCTGAGCACTTTCTTAGCTTACGTTGCCTAAATAATTAAAGATATATCACAATGATTTTATTTTATACCATGTAGAGATTGATACATATTATCCAGGTTCACCAGAAAAAATGATGTAAGCCCTGGTTACTGATACAAAATAAATTTTTTTCCCTTGTTACCATTCCTATTTCATTTTGTGAAAATGATTCTGTAATTTGAAACAAGTCCATTTCCCGGTCAGAGTCTGCGTTGGCATGGCAATAAATAAAGCACAGGGACAGACACTTAATGTAGCTGGAGTTGACCTGAGTGGAGACTGTTTTGCTCATGGACAGCTTTACGTGGCCCTTTTGTGTGTAACGTCAAAACTAAATCTTTCGTGTTGACGTCAGGTGGAAATACGACTAATGTCGTCTACGGGGCGATCTTATAAGACCCTAGTTAAAAAAAGACTAACTGTAAATTCTAAATTGCTCCTGTGCGAAGTCTGGTAGTGTGAAATATAAGGAAATGCAAAGCCACAGAGGAGTTTTGTGCGCAGGCCGATACAGTCTTAGGAACTTTGGCCTTCGTCTAATGGAAGTGTTGCTGGGGTGTGACCATAAAGGTCTCTAATCAGGCTTGCCTCCCCTCTCGATTTGGCCGGGAGCCTCCCGATTTTCGGGTGCCACTCCCGGCCCCCCGGAAAGGCAGGCAAGCCTCCCGGAAGTCTCACATCCTCCCCACCTCCCCCCTGAAAAAAACAGAAATCCCCGCAGCGGGGGGCCCGGTGACGCGATTCGCGCAGAATCGCGTCATCGTGGCCCCGCCCCCTGCTTCACAATGCCGAAAATCACGGCATTGTGAAGAGGGGGCGGAGTCACGATGACGCAATCGTGCGGCTCCGCCCCCAGTGTGACCCAAAATGGCCCCCCCGCCCCCGGCTCCGCCCCCAATGGCCGCCCCCCCCCCCGCTATTAGCCGACAATCAGCTCCCTCCCGGAAGGCTGGAGCTGATTGTGGGCAAGTATGTCTCTAATAATAATGTATTACTTTGGAAACTTGAAGTGCGGCTTTCACATGTATTTGGAAGTGTAAATGAATCTCATACCATAACTGTAATTACATTTACATATGGCATAGCCAGTGCTTACATCCAAGTCAGTCTTGGACAGTTTCACAGCAGGAGGTAGATGTGTATTTCTTCTGACAGTGAGAATCCCTGGGAGAATCCGTCTGTCTCACCAGTGGCGGCAATCAATAATGTGAGTGTTAAAGGGGGATACACGGAAACAGGGCTTTATTTTACTAATAAAGAGGGTGGTAGCCATAATAGGATGAGATGCATCTGACTCAACATACTGTGGGGCAGATGTACTAAGCTCTGGAAAGTGATAACTTGGAAAGTGATAAACTACCAAACATTCAACTCCTAACTGTCACTTTACAGGCTGTGTTTGAAAAATGATTCAAATTATTTATATGGCGCCACAAGGGCTCTGCAGCACCTTACAGAGTACATAGACAGAAACAGTATAAACAAAATAAGAACAAGGGGCCTGATTCAGACCCGCTGCGCTCGCGAGCGGGTCGATGGTGGGCCATTGCGCGATCCCCGGTGCGTGTGAGAAATCACTCGCTCCGGGGCTCGCTACAAGATGGGGCGGCTGTTGATGTTGTTTGACAGCTCGCCCCGTTTTGTAGGCGGGAAGGGGGGGGTGGCTGCACAAACTGAGGCGTTCCCGAAGGAACGCCTGCCGTTTGTGGGCGGCCCTACTGACATCACTTGTGATGTCAGTAGTGGACTTCCTGCTCTATTAGAGCAGGAAGTCCACTCGGGCTTGCGAGACCTGAGACCCTACCACAGGGTCTCCTCGCAAGCCTGATGGTCGCGATAATCGCGACCATCGCCAGGCCGCACGCACACGCTGTGGATGGTCACCCACAGCTGTGCGAGCGGCCTGGAGGCCGGTCAAAAAAAAAAATAGGGACACCCTGATTCAGAGCGAGCGCATGCAGATAGCATGCGCCTCTGAATCAGGCCCAAAGTCACTTACAGTACAGAACCTAGCAGGACATGGACATGGTTTATAAACATTGCTGCTTCAGCAGTCATAATACCCAAGGGATAGGTGCTGTTGTAGGCAGTGGGGAGGAGGTGATGGTGTAAGTGAGGGAAGGCAAAGCACATGAGGGAAGAGGGCCCTGCTCGTGAGAGCTTGCATGTAAGTATCCTTTTTGTTTGGACCTTAGTTTTTTCCCCTACATACATGACTGCATAGGCGTCCATCTAAATAAGTCCTTATGGGCCTGATTCAGAGTTGTACGTGAACCCGATAGTTTAGGCACAAATTCGATAATTATGGGCGCATGCGCAGGACCTGAATTGCACATATGCCAATCACTGACTGCAATGGTGGTTACAGTTCTCCCTAAGCCGCAGCCTGATTGAACAATGTTTTCGTAGATGATAGGATGCTACGTCCTCGGACACACCAACGATTACAGAAGCTTCCGGGAGACTCCGCATAAGGCTGGATCGGACACCAGTGGGGAGTGGGAGCAAAAGAGCAGCTTTTTGGAAATTATATTTTGAAGGCATTCATTATGCCTCCCTAACAAAATAATATCTTAAACTCGCAGCAAGCTTGAAACATAATTATCACTAGTGATAATTATGTAATGATGAATAGGCCCCCTAGTCTCCTTAAGGCTTGAGGAAAATATTGGTTCATCTTTGACCGCTTAAATTTCTCATAAACACTGACATAAACAGTCTTATTCCTCACACTCTTGTATTAAAAAGGCAAAAAGCCCTATTGTTAGCGAAAACAGGCCAGCATCAGTAAAAGCTGTAACAGTTTCACGAATAGGATAATACACCCTAATGCCAGTGAAGTTATTTGCTATACAAAGAAACTGTATTGTACAAATTACCTATTAGCTTTATCATTCTAATTTGTTACAGAATTAAATCAAACGGCTGATTGGTTGTTATGGGTTACCTGCACTTTTTTACCTTGTTAAATTTAAACCACCAAGTATAAATCCATTAACTGGAGATGTTTTCTTTATATTATGAGATTATTACTATATTTGTTATTAGTTACACTGCATTTTAGAGTTTGATCGTTATCATGTAAATATTGCTATTGTGTACTGGTTCTCCATTTATTCCTTTAGTAAAAAGTACTTAAAAGCTTGTTACAGCTATTTGTAGAACTTCTGTGGAATTCCTTTTATACTTCTTTTACACCAAAGTTCCAGGTCTGATCCAGGTGGTTGGAACAGGGGGCTCGATTCAGACACGCTCGCTAGATGCGTATGCTCATGGCCAGGGCTGCCATCAGAAATCATGGGGCCCGGGACTACCAAAATAGGCAGGGCCCCCCACCCCCACAACCCTGGACACTTATCATAGTTACCACTCTTCTTATTATTCTGTTCTAGCTGCTCCCCAGTCCTCACATGCTGCGGCTCCAAGGGGAGAGGCAGTGGCTGGCAGTAGATATGGGGGACTGGTAGAGATAGTGGGAGATGGAGAGGTAGTGGGTGACAGGAGAGGGTGACGGGAAGAGGTGTGATATGGAGGATGACAGGGAGAGGCAGTGGCTGGCAGGAGAGAGAGGTGACTGGTAGAGATAGTGGGAGATGGAGATGGAGAGGTAGTTGGTGACAGTAGAGGAAGACGAGAAGAGGCAGTGGGTGATAGGGAGAAGCAGAGTGACTGGGAGAGGGTGATACCTTGTAGAAAGCAGAGGGTGGCAGAGAGAGACAGAGGGTGACAGGGAGAGGCAGTGGGTGATGCCAGGGAGAAGGTAACAGGGAGAGGCAGTGGGTTATGCCAGGGATGGTGTCAGGGAGAGGTAGTGGGTGATGCCGGGGATAGGGTGACAGGCAGTGGGTGACAGTGAGAGGCAATGGGTGATGCCAGGTAGAGGGAGAAAAGGAGAGGCAGTGGGTGATGCCAGGTAGAGAGTGAAAGGCAGTGGGTGACAGAGGATAATGAGAGGCAGTGAGTGATATATAGGGGGCACTGGGCTGGATGGAAAGAGAGCAGTGAGATGGTGGTGGGAGGGGGGAACCCTGGGCTGAATGATGGTGGGACACTGACTGGACTGGCGGGGTTCTTGCTGAGGGGCAGTTAGATGGAGGCAGCAGGCTGGGGAGGGAAGGGGTAGACACTGTGATGGGGGAGTTAGTGAGATGGTGGGGGACACTGGGCTGGATGGGGGGCACAGGACAGGATGAGAAGGGGGATCACTGTGATTGGACTGTTTGATTAGTACCTGTGCCAAATAGAATTGCACATGGTACATGTGCTGGGGTTTTGGAATTGCAGAGGAAGAACAGAACAATGATCTGCAGCACAAAACATGTCGTCTGTAGAACTGCTTTTCCACATTTTTGTATTTCAGCTCATTGGACTCTCTCTCTCTCTCTGTCTCTCTCTCTCTGTCTCTCTCTCTCTGTCTCTCTCTCTCTGTCTCTCTCTCTCTGTCTCATTCCAAAATCTCGGCACATGTACTATGTGCAATTCTAATATATTTGGCACAGGCACAGCATGTGCATATGAAATAAAAAATACACCTGACCTTACCTATATGGAAGTTTCTCTGCGATGGGAGACCTCTGCAGAAATGTGATCCTCCCTGGGCAGACTGTGTCTTCACTCGGTATTCACTATTCATGTAGGAAATCCCATTGTCCGGAAAATGCCTGTTTGTGTAGGAATATAACTAAAATCATTATCATACAACAAAGGTTCAACCAGACTCGCCACTTGTGTCCCCTCCGGCCTTCTACCCATGTGTCACTCCAGCCTCCTGCTCCATTTCTCTTCTGTCAGCTACATTATCATACCCCATTTCATCTCCAGCCTCCTGCTCCCTGCAACATTCCAGCTTCCTGTCCCATCTCCCCTCCAGATCCCTGCGTCATTCCAGCCTCTCTGCCCTGGGGCATCTCCAGATCCCTGCACCATTCCAGCTTCCTTGTCACTTTCCTCCCCATCTTTCAAGCCACCTGCCCCGTTGTCTTTCCAGCCTTCCACCCCCTTGTCTTTCAGGCCACCTGCCCCCGTCTTTCAAGCCACCTGCCCCCGTCTTTCAAGCCACCTGCCCCCGTCTTTCAAGCCACCTGCCCCCGTCTTTCAAGCCCCCTTGTCTTTCCAGCCTTCTGCCCCCATTGCACCCCCTTGTCTTTCCAGCCTTCTGCCCCATTCCACCCCCTTGTCTTTCCTGCATTCTGCCCCCCCTTTCCACCCCTTTGTCTTTCCAGACTTCTGCCCCCCCTTTCCACCCCTTTGTCTTTCCAGACTTCTGCCCCCCTTTCACCCCCTTCTCTTTCCAGCCTATGTCCCCCTCTCTTACCATTTGCATGATTCTCTGTTAGCTGGTCCGGATCTCAGTCCCACGCGGCCGGCGGCTCCTCTCCTCGGCAGGGAGCGCGACGTGACGTCACGAGGTCAGCGTCGTGCTCCCAGCAGTCCTTCAGGTAGGAGGAACTGTGTCATAGCAGGAACTGCCGCTGCGCCGCCGAGCGAGACCATAGAGCTTGGCGGCACAGCGGCAGTTCCTGCTGTGACACAGTTAATAATGGTAACGGGTGTACTGTATGGCGTGGGCTGGCGGCGTTTCTAGGAGCGGGCAGGGCCCCCAGAGTGTCCGGCTGCTGTCATGGCTTGTGCATCGTCAGGGGTTAGGAGCAGGTGGGCCCCCGGAGCTGAGCAGGAGGACTTACCTGGGCTTGGACTGCGGCATGGGGTAGGAGCGGACGGGCGCCCCCCCTGATGGCGGCCCTGCTCGCGCCTAGCGTATGCAAATTTGGGAAGGCAGGCGATCGCACGGCAAGGCATTAGCACGCCCACTATGTCTTGGCATGCAATTGCTCAGTGTATGCAGACGCACACCAGCCTGTCTTAAGACGCCCACTTATGCACATCATCTCCAGGAAGTGTATGCAACCATCGGTACATCGGGTACCATCGGATGCGACCGCAGCGCTTGAGGTTGACCATACCCTGCCGCAAGCAATGCTAGCACTTCAGTGTAATAACCAGCCAACTATTATGCACACCTCTGAAACGCCATTGAGATGCTCAGACATGCCTGCGTTCGCACCTCCACTCCCCCCATTTATAGTGGTCAGCCCCTGTCGCCACCCACAAACGGCTTCTCCTGTCACTCACTCTGCTGGGTCTATGCGCAGTGAGTGAACGGTTCCCGATCTCTCGCACTGGTTCGCATGCGCACAATGCGAAAATCGTCCGGCTACGAGCGAACGCATTCTAGCAAGTGGGTCTGAATCAGGTCCTGGGTTCTAATCCGGATCAGACCCAGAACTTAACCCTTTCACCCTGCAGTGCTGACGAAGGATATTCCCGAGTCGGCGCCGTTCACACTGGAGCCGGGACTACAGTGACCCGGTCTTCCGGTGTCATGATCCAGATGGCGCCGGTTACACTGCAGGGTTTCACGGGTCATTCCCTTGTTAAACCCTGCAAGTTCCCTGTCCCCTTTTACACCTAGAAGCAGCCCGGGATAACCCTGCAATAACCCGGTTTTAGCTCTGGTGTTAAAGAGGTATTATTCTATTATCATGACAGTTAAACTGGTGGGTGGGGGACGGGGACGTGCACTACTATAATTACAGTTCATAGTGTTTATGAAATATACAACGTGTTTTTTTTGGTGTCTGTCCCTTTTCAAAAACAGCTGTGTTGTTGTGAAACTATGACAGTAACTATATGTTCGGCACATTTGCTGCTGGTCTCTTTAAGGTAAAGGACAGCACAGTGTAATAGGGTTTGCCATGGTGTTACTGTGCTAGCCTTGGTACAATTATGTAATCAGCTTTTATTGCATACCCATTTGACAACATAAAACGATTTAACTACACCATATTCAGGCAATAAACACAGATGACTTCAGGATTGTTGTCATTTTCTGTGACACTTCCACTTCTGAGTGCAATGGACATGCCAATTAGTAACACATTATCAAATCATACCTGTGGGAAAAAAAAACATCAACGACTAGCTGAGATACAACATTCTAAATAGTAACAATATATTCTAATAAATATAAACGGGGTCAATCCAATTAGGTGCACGTTTGTTTCATGAGACTCGCACGAATGCACGCACCCGAGAATTCTCCAATCCAATTAAAAATGCCTATTTGCGGTACTCGCAGCTGGGGTTTGTCAATTGTCAGCCAAATTCGATGCGAGAGAGGTGCATGAAAAAGTGGGATTTTATTTGCAGATTCATACAGAAGGCTGTCCGTGGGCATAACAAAAGTACTGGAAGTATTGTTGATAAATTGTTGATTTGTGCATTTAGAAAAAAAAAAAAAAAACTTTAAGAAATTATAGAAACTATTTTCGTTTACTTTAAAAAACAAATGCAAAAAAGTAGGCAAAAATATGCTTTTGTGGTGACATTTAAATTTTTTTTTAAATATAAAAGACAATTGTTTTTCAAAAAAAATAAATACTGTAATTAAATTTGGGTTGCATAAATCAACAATATAGCTTGATTTTGGGGTAATTTTGAGGTAATTTTTTAAACCCCTAAAAATTACATGTGTTAGAGGACTAATTAAGCTAATTGGAAACTACCAATGGACTAATTAGTCATGGGGGGGGATGTCCAAATATATATAGATATAGATATATATATATATATATAGGGGTGTGCACCGACCACTTTTCGTGTTTTGGATCTGGATCTTTCTTCGTGTTTTGGATCTGGATTGGTTTTGCCAAAACCACCCTTTCGTGTTCTGGGTTTTGTGTTTTGGATCTGTATTTTTTTGAAAAAAAGCATAAAAACAGCTAAAATCACAGAATTTGTAGGTTTTTATGCTCCTATGCTATTAACCTCAATAACCTTAATTTCCACTCATTTCCAGTCTATTCTGAACACCTCACAATAGTGTTTTTATGTCCAAAAGGTTGCACCGAGGTAGCTGGATGACTATGCTAAGCGACACGAGTGGGCGGCACGAACACGTGACCCATCTAGGCGTGATACTGCAGTGGCAGACAGGATGGCAGTTTGAAAAACTAGGCCCCAAACTGTACATAATGCAAAGAAAAAAAAGAGGTGCAAGATGGAATTGTCCTTGGGCCCTCCCACCCACCCTTATGTTGTATAAACAGGACATGCACACTTTAACAAACCAATCATTTCAGCGCCAGGGTCTGCCACACGACTGTGGCTGAAATGATTGGTTCGTTTGGGCCCCCACAAAACAAGCTGGCAATTAATCTGTCCCTGCACAAACTGGCTCTACGGAGGCAAGATGTCATCCTCATCCACCGATTCCTCACCCTCTTCAGTGTGTACATCCTCATCCTCACAAAGTATTAACTCGTATTAACTGGAATCCACCACCACAGGTCCCTCTGTACGTTCTGGAGGCTGGTCTCCCTGGAAGAGCTGATAATTCATTTTGATGAACATCATCTTCTCCACATTCTGTGGAAGCAACCTCCTACGCCTTTCGCTGACAAGGTTCCCGGCTGCACTAAACACTCTTTCGGAGTACACACTGGAGGGGGGGCAACTCAGGTAAAATAGAGCCAGTTTGTACAGGGGCCTCCAAATTGCCTCTTTTTCCTGCCAGTACAGGTATGGACTGTCTGACATGCCTACTTGGATGCTGTCACCGATGTAATCCTCCACCATTCTGTCAATGGTGACAGTATCATATGCAGTGACAGTAGACATGTCAGAAATTGTTGCCAGGTCCTTCAGTCCGGACCAGATGTCCAAACTTGGTCCTGCCTGCCCTGCATCACCGCCAGCGGGTTGCTTAGGATAGCTAAGTTTTTTCCTGGCAGCCCCAGTTGCGGGAGAAAATGAAGAAGGAGCTGTTGACGTGTCACGTTCCGCTTCAGCTGACAGTGTGTTCACCAGCAGGTCTTTGCACCTCTGCAGGCTTGTGTCGGCCGGAAAGAGAGACACCACATAGGCTTTAAACCTAGGATCGAGCACGGTGGCCAAAATGTAGTGGTCTGATTTCAACAGATTGACCACCCTGGAATCCTGGCGAAGCGAATGAAGGGCTTCATCCACAAGTTCCACATGCCGAGCGGAATCGCTCCGTCTTAGCTCCTCCTTCACTTTCTCCAGCTGCTTCTGCAAAAGCCTGATGAGGGGTATGACCTGACTCAAGCTGGCAGTGTCTGAACTGACTTCACGTGTGGCAAGTTCGAAGGGCTGGAGAACCTTGCACAACACGGAAATCATTCTCCACTGCGCTTGAGTCAGGTGCATACCCCCTCCTTTGCCTATGTCATAGGTGGATGTATAGGCTTGAATGGCCTTTTGCTGCTCCTCCATCCTCTGAAGCATATAGAGGGTTGAGTTCCACCGCGTCACAACCTCTTGCTTCAGGTGATGGCGGGGCAGGTTCAAGAGTGTTTGCTGGCGCTCCAGTCTTCGGCATGCAGTCACTGAATGGCAAAAGTGGCCAGAAATTTTTCGGCCACCCAAAGCGTCTCCTGCACGCCCCTGTCGCTTTTCAGAAAATTCTGCACCACCAAGTTTATTGTGTGAGCAAAACATGGGACGTGCTGGAATTTGCCCAGATGTAATGCCCGCACAATATTGGTGGCGTTGTCAGATATCACAAATCCCCAGGAGAGTCTAAGTGGGGTAAGCCACTGGGCGATGATTTCCCTCAGTTTCTTTGTCGGCGGTGTGCCTCTTACTGAAACCGGTGATACACAGCGTAGCCTGCCTTGGAACGAGCTGGCGTTTCTGAGATGCTGCGACTGGTGACGCTGCTGCTGTTGCTGCGTAAGGTGATACATCTACCCAGTGGGCTGTCACAGTCATATAGTCCTTAGTCTGCCCTGTTCCACTTGTCCACATGTCCGTGGTTAAGTGGACATTGGGTACAACGACATTTTTCAGGACACTGAGGACACTTTTTCTGACGTTTCTGTACAGTCTCGGTATCGCCTGCCTAGTGAAGTGGAATCTAAACGGGATTTGGAACCGGGGACACACTACCTCCATCAATTGTCTAAATCCCACTGCACTAATGGCGGATACCGGACGCACGTCTAACACCAACATAGCAGTCAAGGCCTCAGTTATACGTTTTGCTTCAGGATGACTGCTGTCGTACTTCATCCTCCTCGCTAAGGACTGTTGGAGGGTCAATTGTTTAGTAAAAGTAGTGGTGTTCCTACTTCCTCTCTGGGATGATGAACGACTCCCAGCAGCAGCAACAGCAGGAGGCGTAGCAATGCAGGATCCTCCGGAGGAATCCGGGATAGGAGAGTCAGTCATGCCAGTGACATGGCCTGCAGGACTACTTCCGATCCTGACTAAGGAGGAAATTGACGAGGAGGGAGTTGACGGTGTGGTTTGCAGGCGCTTGGATACAACAGGACAACGGGATTTAGGTGTCCCTGGACTGCTTACGGTCTTAGCCAAAGTTTCTGAACTTGACAGTAACTTATTATGAACGCGCTGCAGGTGCCGTATAAGGGAGGATGTTCCTAGGTGGTTAACGTCCCTACCCCTACTTATTCCACCTTTACATAAGGTACATATGGCAAGACAGTTGTTGTCCGGATTTGGATAGAAATATTGCCAGACCAAAGAGGTGGAATGTTTGGTCTTCTGCCCAGGCATGACCGTGATGGGCTTTTTCATCCCACGGACAACAACTGTCTCCCCCGGAGCCTGATTTAAACAAACCACATCACCATCAGAATCCTCCTCGCCAACTTCCTCCTCAGCGCCAGCTACACCAGTATCCTCATCCTGTTGTACTTCAACAGTGACATCTTCAATTTGCATATCAGCAAGTGGACTGTGGGTGCTCCTTTCAGCACTTGCAGAGGGCGTGCAAATGGTGGAATAAGCCACCTCTTCCCGTCCAGTGCTGGGAAGGTCAGGCATCGCAACCACCACCACACTTGGACTCTCCTTGGGGATTTGTGATATCTTCTTAGAAAGCACAGTTTTTCGCTGTGCTTTTGCCAGCTTAACTCTTTTGATTTTTTTAGTGGGAGGAGGGCTTCCATCGTCATGTGAAGCTGAACCACTAGTCATGAACATACTAGGGATCGACCTTAGCCGTTCCTTGCCACTCCGTGTCGTAAATGGCATATTGGCAAGTTTACGTTTCTCTTCAGATGATTTAAATGTTTTTTTCAAGGTCATTTTCCTGAACTTTGTCATTTGGGATTGTATGTGCCCTCTATTATGACATTGGGCATCGGCCTTGGCAGACGACGTTGATGGCATGTTATCGTCTATGTCATGACTAGTGGCAGCAGCTTCAGCACTAGGAGGAAGACGCACGCACGCACGCACGCACGCTTGTCGCTGCTGCTTTGAGGATGCAAGTGCGGCTACAGCCCACACAATTCACAAAGACAGAAAAAAGAAGAAGAATATTTTTATTGTTTGTGGAGCGCACTTTGAGGGTTACACCATCCTTTAACAGACAGACGCACGCTTGTCGCTGCTGCTTTGAGGATGCAGGTGGAATCTAGACGGGATTTGGAACCGGGGACACACTACCTCCATCAATTCTCTAAATCCCACTGCACTAATGGCGGATTCCGGACGCACGTCTAACACCAACATAGCAGTCAAGGCCTCAGTTATACGTTTTGCTTCAAGATGACTGCTGTCGTACTTCATCCTCATCGCTAGGGACTGTTGGAGGGTCATTTGTTTAGTAAAAGTAGTGATGTTCCTACTTCCTCTCTGGGATGATGAACAACTCCCAGCAGCAGCAACAGCACTAGGAGGAAGTGGTTCTTGATCTTTCTCTATTTTATTTTTATCGGAGAAAGTTTAGTCCTCCATTTATGTTATATCGATTTGATATATACGTGCGGCTAAACACAGAAAATATCTTTTTATTTTTGCTGGAGAGTAGTGCACTTTGTGGGTTACACCAGCCTTTAAGAAATGAGCCAGCCGGCTCTTTACTTATGGGACACAGGCGCACGCTTGGCGCTGCTCCTTTGTTGATGCATGTGCGGCTACTGCGCACACAATTCACAAACACAGAAAATATATATTTTTTTTGTTTGGAGTGTACTTTGGGGGTTACAGCACCCTTTAATGGTCAAGCCAGCCGGCCCTTTACTTATGACACAGGCGCACGCTTGGCACTACTTTGTTGATGCACGTGCGGCTACTGCGCACACAATACACAAACACAGAAAATATTTTTTTTTTTGGTTTGGACTGGAGTGTACTTTGGGGGTTACAGCACCCTTTAACGGTCAAGCCAGCCGGCCCTTTACTTATGACACAGGCGCACGCTTGGCACTACTTTGTTGATGCACGTGCGGCTACTGCGCACACAATTCACAAACACACAAAAAATATTATTTATTTAGCACTTGGGGGGAGCACCCCTGATGGACAGAGCTCCCCCTGGACAACACTACACCCCTTTAGGACTGGGACACTGCACAGTACTTTGGAGTGGACACAGCCCCTATGGAGAACTGACTGCACAACACAGTGCAGCCAGCCCCTATGGACTTTGAAGTAGTGGACACAGCCCCTATTAACAACAGCAGCACAGCACAACACAGCCAGCCCCTATGGACTTTGAAGTAGTGGACAACAGCAGCACAGCACAGCACAACACTACTCTGCACTACACTACACTACACAGCCCAGCCAGCCCTAACTCCCACCCTCCCTCTTCACTGTCCACAGCCGAGTGAGAAAATGGCGCCGACGCGGGTACTTTATATAGGTTCCAAAACCCGCGAGACTCGGAAGGCGGGATGATGACGTTTTGCCTCAATTTCAGATCCGAGTCAGGCGGGAAAAGTCGAGCCTGACCCGGATCTGCCTCGGATCGGGGGGGCTCGGGGGGGTTTGGATTTCAGAAATCCAAACCCACTAACCCCTAATATATATACACATATATGGCCTATGCACACACTTACCTTGCAGCAACTGCAGGCTGCAAGTTGTGGATGGGACCTTGCTGGCAGGCAACATGTTAAAACCAAATGACACGATTCTAGTGGAATCGCATCACATATTGGAATCGTTGTATTCTTACCATGAGGGGACGGGGCTTAATAACCTGGTGCCTGTTCTTGCATATGCGTGCGCTACTGTGTTCAGACCTGGCTATATAGGATCCTTGCCCACAAGATGGGAAAGGTGTGGTTACACACCTGTCTGTCGCTCTGTGCAGACCTGCAAGCAGCAGGCAGACAGATCAGCTGAACAGGTGCCAAGTAGAGACCTGCAAAGTGTCAGCAGTGGCATAAGTTTATGCCAGACGCCCGGAGGCAAGTTATAATTTGGTTACAGCCCTAAGTGGGGTGAATATGTTGTGGACAATGCAGGAGGTGCCCCTTCAAAGCTGGAGCCCGGCGGCAGGCGCCTCCATTGACTCCCATAATTCTCCACCTGAGTGGCAGGGAGTCTGAATTGGCAGCTCTAAAGAGAGTGCCGACAAGACGGCCAAATGTGGGGCTGAGAGAGACTACGACTGAAGAGGTAATCAGCTTTGCTGCCTGCTGGATAGTGAAGGCTGAATACATGAGCCAGCACTCACTGTGACTAGGTTTATCATTTCCTGCAAAAGCTTAATGTTGCTGACAAATAATTTTAATTTCAAGTCTCCATTGTCAGTGGGCTTCCCTATTGTACGCCCAAATAGATGACATTTGGCAAAAGACTGCTACCAGAGTTCAATCCCTGGCTAAAACTGGTGCACCTAGAAGTGTCTGTCTTTACTACCGCTACATGCTAGACTAAATTGATACGCAGCATACTGTACAACACTCTCTAGGCAAATAAATGTGTGTGCGCGAACCGGCCACTGCAATCGGGACTGTGATTGCAGTCACTGCACACACCCATCATAGAGTGATTGACAGGAGGTGCCGTTCATTGATGATGACAGGGGGGGGGGGGGCGGTGAAACACAGGCGTGCCAGTGCATTTGAACGCCGTTGCAGGGGTGTGCATAAATTATCCACTGCGATGCCATACCCAGCCTGAGCACTTATAGCGTGCAATGAAGTTAGCAATTCCTGAGAAAGGTCAGAGCTTGTGCAAGTGTGCGTGAGGCTGCGATGGTACTCGATGTTACCGATGTTTCGCAGTCTTGCTAAATATTACGGATGCATGTAAGGTAAAGTGGGCGTCCTTGTGCAGTGCTGTGACGGCATAGCGATCGCAATGGAATAGCATACTATCCCAGTGAGACTGTGCGTAATCACTATTACATTCGCTGTTGCAATTGGTAATGAATCAGGCCCTTAATCTACTCGATGGATTGTCCATACGATAATTGTATTCTGGCAGCGCTCCTCATTTTTCTTAAACTTTTCTTTGCAAATTAGTATGTATCATCCCCCACAGCCACTGTCCTAAGCAGGAAGGAATAAACTTCTTATAATATATGTCATTCTTGTTAATGAAAGGGGTTTAAAATAAATTCAAGGGGCTTGCATTATGAGATGATATTAATTTGATGCCCTGCTACTAACATGTTGCTTTTTCTCTCTAGCTTCATTCTGTGCTTTTCTGTGGTGTATTTGTATCATTTTTGACTTATTTTTAAAAACCATTGTAGGGAGATTGTGTAAGTAAAGCTCGGTACACACAGCACGATATAGTTAATGATTTGGCCAATTCTGACGCATCGGAACGACAAATCATTAGTATTGTGCAGTGTGTATGCACTACATCGTGTAGTGCGCACTCCCATGGGGTCATCAGCGCATCGTCTGATCTTTGTACATGCAGTAAAATCAGGCAAAATGCCTGATGATCCCATTCAGCGCTATGCGGCAGGGGGCGGCATATCGGAAAATTGGGGTCGCCGGTCAGATCGATGGGTACACACGTCGTTAAGTCTGTACCCAGCTTAAGTGCTGCACACATCCTGGTGTGCTGCTGAAGGAGGCATATCCAGACCCACCAGGCGTAACCTATAATATTATGCATAAAATGATGTCGGAGGAGTTTGTGTATGGGTGGCATGCAGCCAGAAGGGAAGATCATGAAGAGGGTATCCGGTCGTTAGGTCTACAGTAAAAAGGTAGACCTAATGTTTAGGTAGACAATACAAGTTCGATAGGCAATAGGTCGACGGGGTCTGAAGGTTCACACACTAAAGGTCGACTAGTAAGAAGGTCGACAGGGACAGAAGGTCGACAGTTTCATTAGGTCGACACAAATGGTCAACACTTTTTTTTTTTTTTTTTTTTCATTTGGTTAGGGATAGGCACTTACCCCGACAGTTAGGGTTAGGCACTTACCGGAGGGTTAGAGTCAGGCACTAGAAGGGATGGTTAGGGTCAGACACCTACCCCAATGATTAGGGTTAGGCACCAGGAGGGAGGGTTAGGGTTAGGCACTAGGGGGAGGGTTAAGGTGAAGATTAGGGCTAAAAAAAAAAAGTCACCACATCCGTGTCGACCTAATGACCCTGTCAACCTTTTGTCCTTGTCGACCTTTAGTGTGTTGACCTTCAGACCCTGTTGAACTATTGCCTGTCTAACTAGTATTGTCTACCTAAACATTGTGTACCTTTTTATTGTAGACCTAATAATCCACATTCCATGAAGAGGCTGAAGGGAGGCATAGTTTGGCATCATCATGGCACGGCCCATGCTGCTCAATGGTTTGATTTGCGTCTTCATGCAGGTGAAGCCCCCATAACTGCTGAGTGCTGATGCAAATTGCATCCCCATCCAGGCATCTAACCTTGGGCATAACTAACATAGGTCCAAGAGGTGGAGCTACTATGGGGCCCAGAGCTGAGGTGGGGCTATCTTCCATGTCAAAGTTACATGTGTTATATAATTTGGCTAAGATGATTCTCTGCCACGAGATTAGAAGACGTGGACACAGGTGGAGGAGGGAACAGGAGGTGAGGGAACTAGATTAGTGTCTTCCTCATCCACCAGTACTGGATGTTGGTCGAAACCTGACCAAAGGCGCACAGTCTAACCTACTGGGAGGTGTTAACCAGTGACCTCTCCAAGCAGGATTTGGGCTTAAGCTTCACCCAGTAGGCAGGTCGCTGCCCTTTGGTCAGGTATCCGGCACAACTGGGAATAAATGAAATAACACTACCACAGGGCAAGCACTGGTGAAAGATATTGGAGGATTGTACTGAAGTGATGTACAGAGGACACACTTAATGGTTTTAGTCACAATGCTGGCACAGGAGATGGTATAATGAGCATGTACTTGGATGATGTACTAAGTACACATACTGTGGCTTTAGACGCAGCACTGACACAGGAGAATGGTACAAGATGGTACTTGAATGATGTACAAAGTACACAAACTGTGGCCTCAGATGCAGCACAGGAGAATGGTATCACGAGATGGTACTTGAATGATTCAGCCGTGGAGCTAGCACAGAAGTTGACTCTTAATAGATTGTACTCAGCAGACGTTCTGAGTACATACACCGTGGAAAACACTAGAAACAAGACACTAGAAGGAACGGAGCTTGGAATCTGGAACAATGCAACAGCAAGTAATGCTGGAATTAACGACGTTGTACAGGCAACTTCCTGTTGTCCAGAGCCCGGTTATATTCCCTATGGCAGCAGTCCATTGGAGGATACTGTCGGCTAAACGCAACCAATGCTACCATTTGGTAAAGAGTTAATCAGGTGAAAACAGACTGTCATGGCTGCGTCCATGACAGTAACCGCAGAAACCACATCAAGGAGTGAGCACATGGATGTCCTAGCAGATCCCAGGTATAATCCTCAGCACATCACTCTCCACCGCACCTGGCGTCTGATTGCTCTAGAGATCAGGGGAAGTCGGAGCTGAGGTGAGTAACAGCCGATCCTAGGCCGCAACCTGACAGTAGCCTCCCCTTTCAGGGTGGACTCCGGACACACACAAGGCTTATCAGGAAATTTCTTATGAAATGCTCAAACCAGCATGGACATTAGACACCTTGATCCATGCTCGTTCTTCAGGTCGTACCCCTTCCAGTCAATGAGATACTAAAGATGATTCAGTTAGTGTCGAGAGTCAAGGAAGCTTTTTTAACTTCAAATTCAACTCCAAATTGAGTCTGTACTTGAGGAGTCTTGGGTGGAGAGTGCTGAAATCAATTAAGAATTAATTGTCGTAGAAGAGAAACATGAAATGTGTTGGAAATCTTCAATTGAGGAGGTAGCTCTAGTTTATACACCACTGGATTGATGATTTTAAGAATATGAAGCGTGGAGCAAATTTTATGCTTGGAACCTTTAATCAAATGTTCTTAGTAGACAGCCACACCCTAATCTCCAATCTTCAGAAGAGGAACGGCCAGATGTTTTAGATCCGGAAACTTTTGTAATTACTAGAAGCTTTTTTTCAAAGAGGATTGAATGTTTTTCCAAGTATCAGACAATGATTTCACAAGATTAGTGACAGCAGGTACTTCCATGGGAGGTACATCTTGGAAATCTGTAACACGCGGATGTCTTCCATAAACTTCTTCAAAGGCTACTCCATTTTTTGCAGAGTGGTACCTAAAATTGTGGGCAAACTCCGCCAACGGCAATAAATTGAGCCAGTCATCTTGAGAAGAAGAAACAAAGTCTCAAATGTCTCCAATTCCTGATTCATCCTCTCAGTTTGGCCATTCGTCTGCGGGTGATAGGCGGAGGAAAACTTCAGTTTAATTTCACAAAAGGCACATAAAGCCCTCCAGAATTTGGCCACAAATTGCACACCTCAGTCCGACACTATCACCTTGGGTAGTCCATGAAGATGGAAGATGTCACGAATAAACATTTTGGCCAACTGTGGAGCATAAGGAAGTCCCACCAAGCTTTCGAAAATTGGGCCACTACCACCCAGATGGTATTATGTCCCTTGGAGGGTGGTAACTCAGATAAAATCCATCAACTGGTGAGTCCAAGGAACATCAGGAATAGGCAAAGGACATAAAGGGCCAACCACTTTATTGCGAATGGATTTATGCTGGGTACACTTTGCACAGGAGATAAAAAAATCCCAGACATCTTCTTTCATAGTGGGCCACCAGTAGGAGTGCTGTAAAAACATAAACGTCTTGAGAATGCCGAGTGACCAGCAAACAAGGAGGTATGAGCCCAAGTTAATAGGTTCTTATGCAACTGAGGTGCATTAAAGACCTTGCCAGGAGGAGGAGGAGGCAGAGGAGGAAGCAGCTGGGTGTGAGCGAAGATAAGCGGATCTAAAATAGGATGAACTTGAGATTGTTGTACTTCCTGTGGAGGCAAAATGGATCGGGAGAGTGCATCAGCCTTTTTATTTTGTATACCAGGCTGAAATTGTACTTTAAAATCAAACCTGGAAAAGAAAAGACCAGCGAGCCTGTCTGGCATTCAAATGATGAGCTGTCTTGAGATAAAGAAGATTCTTGTGATCCTTAGTGACTGTAATAGGAAATTTAGCACCTTCCAAAAGGTGTCTCCACTCCTTTAGTGCCAATCTCATAGTCAGCATTTCTTGATCCCCATGGCATAATTCTTTGAATTTGTGAGAAAAGGAACCACAGGGATTATTCTTTCCATCTTCAGCCACTTGAGACAGTACGGATCCCACTCCTACCAAAGAGGCATCGACTTCTAATGTGAAGGGTTTTTCTAGTTGTGGTTGACAAAGAATTGGAGCAGTAGAAAAAGCTGCTTTGAGGGCTTAGAAAGCCGCCACTCCTGCAGGAGGCCAACTGGATGGGTTAGCACCCTTCTTGGTGAGAGCCGTGATGGGAGCAACAATCGTAGAAAAGTTTAAAATGAACCTCCTATAATAATTTGAGAAGCCAAGATATCATTGACTGGCTTTCAAGGAGTGCAGTTGGGGCCAATCTTGGATGGCTCTTAGCTTGTCTGAATCCATTTGAGGAGAATTACCAAAAATGGCACGGAGGACTGTTCAAAAAGGCATTTCGAAATGTTCCTGTAGAAATGATTACCTCGAAGATGAGATAGGACTTCCCTGACATGAATGGCAATAAGATTGCAGGTTCTCTGAAAAAAATTAAATGTCATCTAGATAAACTACAACGACTTTGTAAAGGAAATCTCAGAAGATTTCATTGACATAACTTTGAAAGACTGCTGGTGCATGACAGAAGCCGAAAGGCATCACCAAGTATTCATAATGGCCATCTCGCATATTAAAAAGCGGTTTTCCACTTGTCCCCAGTCTTAATACAAATTAAATTGTAGGCTACGAGGAGATCCAATTTAGTTAAAAAGGACGCTCCACAAACCTTGTAAAAAAGCTCAGAGATAAGTGGCAAAGGATACCTATTCTTTACGGTAATTTGATTCAGCCCACCGTAGTCTATGCAGGGTCTGAGACCTCCATTTTTTTTCTCGACAAAGAAAAATCTGGCCCCAGAAGGAGAGGAAGTTGGTCTTATAAAACCCTTAGCTAGGTTTTCTTTTATGTAGTCGGACATAGCCGCTGTTTTCGGAAGCGAAAGAGGATAGATACGGCCACAAGGTGGCATCTTCCCAGGGATGAGATCAATACCACAGGCCCAAGGGTGATGGGGAGGCAATTTGTCCGCAGCTTATTCACAAAAAACATCAGCAAAATCTTGATATGGTTTGGGTAGATGAGAATCTGGTTTAAAACTTGATTGGTCAAAAATAGAAGGATTCAGTAGAGACTTGTTGGGTTCATACTAGAACAACACAAGGAAGACACTGGTGAAAACAATTGGATCCCCAGGCCAGAACATGCATGGTGGACCAGTTCAGCGTGGGGTTGTGACATTTCAACCAAGTCAGAGCTAAAACTAGAGCATGGGGAGTCATTGGTAAGACCAGGAATTCTAACTCCTCTTGATGTAGGCAACCTACTCGAAGTGAAACAGGCAGAATAACTGACAATATAACGTCTCGGAGGATAAAATTGCCATCCACCCCAGAAAGAGCCAAATTGTTTGGAAAAAGAACTGGGATTCCTAGTTCATGTTTCAGAAATACAATTTCCAGCAGCTCCTGAGTCCACCAAGGCTTTAATATTATTTTGTCTGAGTCTTGAAACAAATAGACACTGGTAGAAGACTATCCATCAATTGGGAAGACTAACACCCCCAACTGGATGCTCCCAGAGCCAGTTAGAGTCTCTCTATTCCTGTGAGGAGAGGACAAAGTTTAAGAATATGATCAGGGGCCACACAGTAGAGGCAAAGCTTGTTCTGGAATCGGCGGGTCCGTTCAGCCGAAGTTAACTGAGACCTGTTGATCTGCATAGGTTCCTCTTTATCTGGTGCAGAAGAAGAACGTACAGCTGGCAGAAATCTATCCTTGAAATGATCTTCATGCCCTTTATTAACCTGCCATTCTCTGTGGCACAAGTCTATCTTGATACATAATGATATCACTTCTGATAAAGAGTCAGGAACAGCTCGAGAGGCCAAGATGCAGAGCAGGACTCGCTGGAGGTCAGCGGCTGTGGTGGAAGCAGAACACTGCCACAGTGAAGGTATCCCGGCTGCAAACAGCCGGCTCAAAGACCCCAAGAGAACTCATAGCTGTAAGGACCAGTGAAGAACTGGGAGGACCCCCCAGTATGGAAAAGCCCCCTGCTAAGTATGAGGGCTGTGCTGTTGCTGCCTGCTGTTTAGAGGAGTGCCTGCTGCAGGGACCTCTGCTACCCACCTGGATTATAATCATTGAGCCCCTGGGTTGCTCTGGATTACAATTACTGTACTATGTAGCAGAGAGGAGTACCCCACTGGAGTGTTATACCAAGCCCCTACAAGTGCCTTACCGTGAATTATAAATACTGTACTCACTGGAGTGTTATACCAAGCCCCTACAAGTGCCTTACCATGGATTATAAATACTGTACTCAGCAGCAGAAGAGGAGTACCCCACTGGATTGCCATACCAAACCCCTACAAGTGCCTGAGGTGTAATTACACTCACCCTGGAGGCTAAAGAACCCTGCTGAGCCTGCCCCTGCAGGACCCCTAGAGTAATCTCCACCTGTACCTGTACCTGTCAGCCAGGAGCAGACTGTTGCTGCCGGGACTTGCTGGGAGAGCCGTAGGACCCCTTATACTGCCCGGAGACATGCCTGAAGACACGGAAGATCAGCGCAGAGGAGCTGCCTGTGAGATCAAGGGGAAGGAGCCCGCACCGCGACTGGTCCACTAGCGCTGACCGGAGGGGACGCCCACCTGGAGCAAGGCTATGCTGGGAGGACCCAAAGACAGTGTGCAAGGGAAGGGACAACCACAAAGGAAAAAGCTCAAGGACCCCTGGGCTGCAGTAACTTCTCTGCCAGACAGAGCCCTGGGAAGGGGAATTTCCCCTGCAAGCATCCCTGTGTACTGACATCTGAGGACTGCTTCTTGGAGCTCTGGTGCGGTGCCTTGCATCCCGGAGCTCCCCAGGATTTTGTGGGAGGTTGAACAGCCACTGCATTGGGGTGAGACACTATATTACCCTGCAACCTGCCCTAGTGTTTACTCCACTGCCCACTGTTTGCCCTGGCAGTGGAGTTTGGAGCTAGAGGAGATAGTTGTGCCATCAATGGATAATGAAATTGTGGGAAGTAATTAAGTGGAAGAGGGTGGGAAGATGATCAGCTCAGTCTTAGACATGTTAAGTTTAAGAAAGCACTGGGACATCCATGAAGAGACAGCAGAGAGACAGTTGGAGATACGGGTAAGGAGCGAGGGGGAGCGCTCAGGGGTGGAAAGGTAAATTTGAGTGACATCAGCATAGAGATGATATTGGAGGTCAAAGGAGTTAATGAGTTCACCTAAAGAGGATGTATATAGGGGGAGAAAAGGAGAGGTCCAAGAACAGAACCTTGGGGAACTCCTACTGTTAGTGGAAATGGGGGGGGAGGAGGAGTCATGAGAGGACACAGAGGAACGATCAGAGAGGTAGGAGGAAACCCAGGAGAGGGCAGTGCCACGTAAACCGAGAGAGTAAAGGATTTGCAGGAGGAGAGGGTGGTCTACAGTGTCAAATGCAGCAGAGCGGTCAACTAGAATGAGCAGAGAGTAGTGGCCCTTGGATTTGGCAGCAAGGAGGTTGTTGCTGACTTTCGTGAGGGCAGTTTCATTGGATTGAAGAGAACAGAAGCCAGATTGAAATGAGTCAAGGAGGGAGTGGGAGGAAAGAAAGGTGATAAGGCGGTTGTAGACAATACGCTCAAGGAGTTTGGAAGCAAAAGGGAGAAGAGAAATGGGTTGATAGTTGGAAGTATGTTAGGCTCAAGGGTAGGGTTTTTAAGAATGAGGGAGACAAGGGCATGTTTGAATGCAGAAGGGACAGAGCCAGATGATAGGGAGAGATTAAGCAGGTGAGCCAGATGGGAACAGGCAGAAGGGGACAGGTAGGAGAGGAGACGGGAAGGGATAGGGTCAAGAGGGGAGGTGGAAGGAGGGGAGGACCGGATGAGGGCCATGACTTCCTCTCCAGAAGCAGGGGAGAATGATGTCAGAGTTGGTGAGGCAGAAGGGGGGGGGGGGGTGGTCAGGGCAAGGAGGGGGAGGAGTGCTGAGGGTATACAAATAATAGAGGGTTGTACAGCGCTATAAAATTCATCAAAAATATTAAATGGGATATAAAGACAGAATTGAAGTGAAATGAGCAATAATAATAAAACACAAGTCACATGTAAAATGGGATTTGTGGCTTTTTTCGGCTGCAAATTGCAATTTGTTAGTGCAGATGTGCGTTTTCTTGCAGCCACAAACCTGACTTGTGAGTGTGTACAACTAGGAGGTCAGGGACAGAAGTGGGTGTGTAGTGTATGTGAAGGGTTGGGCGGAGGAGGGTATTGTGGGAGAAGGGGTGGTAGAGTGTAGCTTTGCCTATGGCGCCTAGAAACCTTGCAAGTTGCACCGGCCCTGGTGGTGCCACGATTTGTACCTCTCTGTATTAAAGTATTTTTTTTCTTTCTTTAATATATTTATCTCTCACATCCTGCTGATGCATTAAGTGTGTGTGTTCTCTTTGTGCTGTCTCCATAAGCGTTCAGAAGCTTTACAACATTTTTTCAAAGTCTCATTTTGTCTTGTTTGTGCAATACATAATAGTAACACCGGTTCCTGACTGACTTGATGATTTACTTAGTTAGTTAATCTGTAAAAGCCGTCATGTAAGCTACAGTGACAAAAAATGAATTACAGTGTTAATATACATTCCAGGACAAGTAATGCTAATGCGATAGTCACTTTTTTTCTTATTTTCTGTTAGGACTGTACATTACAGACTAGTTGAGTCTGACTGCGGTGTCTCATATACAAGCGTTGTTTAAGTCTGGATTGGTATGGCAATGTAGATATGTTTGGAGAAAATGCAGCGGTAGCAATGACTGGGAGATACCTCTTAACTTTCCCAGCAGTTAGCATTTAGGACCATTAGCGTATCTAAAATGGGTGCACACGAGCCCCTGGATCCAGGGGAGCCGACGGTGCACACTTTGCACAAATGTTTAATACTTACCCCTCCCGGAGTCCCACAAATCACTGGAAAAATGGTGCAGTGGCCATTTTCCCAGAGATTTGCGCATGTGCAGTAGAGGAGCCAGCAGTAGCATGGCACAGGCGCACAGTAGACTCTGAGACAATGCCAGAGTCTACCGCATCGCTGAGAGGAGGGGGCCCCACTGAGTCTGCACAGGGGCCCCCTCCTCTCTTAAATAGCCACTGGTCGGGACGGCTCAGAGACCTCCCGGAATTGGGACAGTCCCACCTTAATTGCGACAGTGTATGTTATTGTACATCAGACCGATTTCCATAGTACCAGGAGTTATCAGTGTATGTTATACATGTATATACAATGTCATTCACACTGTATACTGTACTATGCTTCTTTGACTGACTGCCTTATGGCTCTTAAAGTAATATAATTGACACTTCCTTTAATAGGGGATTTATTTTACAAATGATTAACAACTGTGTTATGGGCAGATCTATTGTAGATTAGTATCTTTTGAAGTTAGTACTTTAAAAAAAAAAAAAAAAGTGTGTTTTATGTCCATTTACAACCAAAACCTTATTAAGGTATAGGAGTATATTTACTAAAGGTCCATTTGGCTTTTTGGTCATTTTGCAATTGGTTGTTAAAAAAACTACCATTTATTAAAGACAAAACCAACACCAAAAACCAGACTATAGAACACTTTAAAACATCGGACCAACTATCGATATTTTCACATAGACCAGTACAGTAGCCTCAGTGGCGTCCCTCCCCGTGGTGTCACCCGGTGTGGGGAGGGATGATATGCACGTTTAATCGCCGAGCGCTGTCGAAAGGGGGCGTGGCCTCATGGACAGGGTGTGGTCTTTTGGGAAGGGGCGTGGCCTCACAACCGGACCCCCATGGACCCATTGTGCCTGGGGGACAGGGGGTGCCGGAGGTGCGAACTGCCCTGTGTGCAGTGCCGGACGGCTCCCTCATAGTTGTCAGCAGCCGAGTGCTGCACTTATTATACAGTGCAGCACCCGGCTCCTGTCACTGAGGGGGAGTCTGCACCTCGGTGTCACCTCTCGGCGAGTGACACCCGGGTGCGGCCCGCACCCCCCTTGTGACGTCACTAACCTAATATGTACTAATAGTCGGATTTAAAACCGACCTGAAAGCCAGACCTTAAAACGATGGTAAACCCACCCCACAATAGACCTGCCTGTGGCAGGCGAGTTTGGGGGAAGCACTGCACATATTACAATGATCTGTGCCGGCTTCGTTAGGTTTAAAAGTAATTAAACAGTTAAATAAATGTTTTTGAAAAAGCATAGATTCCCCCCTCAAATTCACAACCAGACCTCTGAGCTGAGGCTGGTATTGGAAAATAGTGGCAATATATGACATGGGGTTCGCCCAATATTACAATAACCAGCACTAGGCTTAACCAACCAGGGCGATGAAGCTTTAGCAGGGAGACACACAGTGGGATCCCCAGGGAAGCGTCCCCCCAAAAATAAATAAATAAAATAAAATAATGGAAATAACTTTCCCTTTGCAAAGCCGCTAAGTGACTGGAGAAGAGATGTACTAAGTGTGGATGTAGATAAAGTACCAACCAATCCGTTCCCAACTGTCACTTTACAGGCTGTGTTTGAAAAATGACAGTTAGGAGCTGATTGAGTGGTACTTTATCTCTGTCCACTTTATCTCTCTGCAAGGCTTAGTACAGTACATCTATGCCATGGTCAATCGCAGTCATTGTCCATAGTAATGAATAGGGATGTGCTGATTGCAGGGCCGGCCCAAGCCTAAAATTTTTGGTAAGCGAATATAGATTTTGGCGCCCCTTACATGTTTGATAATTGTGCGATTTTAAATTTAGCTTAAATATTGGTCCAGTACTCCAGGCACACCTGATATTAATAATTGTATAGTATGTAATAATCTAATTCTATATGGAATAGAAACAGATGTATGGTTTTCGTTTTCAGAAGATTTCCAATAAGGCCAGATGTAGCCTTAGTCATTTTGGGTGGCAGACAGGTAAAGCTGAGAAAATATAACTTCATGTAAATGAGCCAAGAGGTGAGGATAAATGATGTAGGGTCTGGCACTATAATAACATTTTATACATTTGCATTGCAAAGAAAAATAACTATTTATTGTAAAAGAATCCCATTTAATGAGCTTATACATAAAAAACCATACCCTAACATTGCTGCCTAGGCTTAAATTCTTTTTGGTGAGGATATATAACTAAAGATATATCCAGGGCAGAATCATAGGAGGGGTGACAGAGGCAGTTGCCCTGGGGTTCCCACATACTGGGGCATATGTATGATTCGCCACAGAGGCATCAGCACACGTTATGTGCGCTGATACTGGTTCTGCCCCATGTATGATTGGGGTGCTGGCCGGTAAATGACAGGGATGCTATGTCATTATTGGTGCTGCTATATACAAGATAGTAGCGCCGATAGACGGGTCTATGTATGAACGGTAAGCCTGACTGTTCTGCCAGCTGCAGCCATCGCAGTACGCATGCTCAGTGGAGCCAACCCTGACTGAGACACAGCGAATCAGCACTAGCCTGATGCGCTGTGTCCTGTAGCTGGGAAAGCCAGTGGGGGGAGTTATAACTCCCTCGCTCCAGCTGATAAGATGTTAATAGATCTGATCGTTGGTGCTTCCCGCTTTGCCTCGTTAATGAGGCAAAGCAGGAAGCGTTATAGATGCACAATAAGTGCAGCTTTAATACATCTCCCCAACTGTCCCCATACTCCCCACTTATAATAAATAAAATCAGAGTATAGCATTTAGCTGTCTCCGCTCTGGTCCTCTTCAGGTGCTCAGCTGTTTCCTAACAGCCACATTCTGAGTCTCGTGAGATGAGTTATCTGCGATACAGTATCTGGTCAAACCACAGCCAATGGTGCAACACAGAGAAGAGCGGAGTCAGACGCCCAAAGGCACCATTATACTCAGTTCCTCTGTGGCTCGTCCGTAGAATTCACCAAGTGGAGCGCAGCTCTGCAACTATTGTAGCAGACTATTTGAGCTGAACTAGAGAACTGATAGCTAGGTAGCTCACTACCCACCCTCTCTCCCAATCAAATTAGAGGAAATATATATATATATATATACACATACATATATAACACACACACACAGATACACCGTATATATATATATATATATATATATATATATATATATATACTGTGTATCTGTATGTATGTGTGTGTATATATATATATATATGTGTGTGTGTGTGTGTGTGTGTGTGTGTGTATGTATGTATATATATATATATATATATATATATATAATATAAATATATATATATATATATATATATATATATATATATATACACATGAAACCATAAATATAGATCTCAAAATGGACATGCCACTCCAAATAGCCAAAACCCTTTGTCTGCCATAGGTAACAATATTTGCGATATACACTCAGTTTGTGTGTGTATTTGTGTGTATATATATATATATATATATTTTTTTTTTGTCAATGTTGGATAGGGCCCCCACAGACGTTAATCTGGTCCTGCTATAGTGGTAGATATAAATGTGTATATAGCTGTATATAAAGCTATTAGGCTACTGTATATCTACAGATATAGCTGTACAGTTGGCTGCTGTAGATAAAGGTATATCAATTGGATGTCTTTATGTTGTATAAACATATTTATACCTGTAGCAGGGCCGAAACTAGGATATCTGTCACCCGGTGCAAGGCAGCAATTTTGCGCCCCCCTCCCTTCCCGTACCTGGATTTTGTCCTTGCTCCTCCATAAGGTAGTGCATTACTCAGACGTCCCTGGTTCCATGCTCGTTGCCATGGGGTTCCATGCTCGTTTCCAGGGGGGTTTATGCTCGTTGCCAGGGGGGTTTGAAGGGAGAAGATGCAGCTCTCAGCATCCTCTCCCTGCAGCGCCAGCGTTCTCGGCACTTCGGGAGCACTGTGTGCATTGCGCTCTGCTAACAGACACTCGAGGTCCAGTAGGACCTCTAGCATCTGTCTCTTCCTTGACGGCGGCCATTTTTGGATGGCCGTTTTCAGCAGAGTCCATGCGGACGGCTAGTCCGCATGGAATCTGCTGAAAATGGCCATCCAAAAATGGCCGCCGCCAAGGAAGAGACAGACGCTAGAGGTCCAGTAAGGACCTCTAGCATTAGTCTCCTCTTCGGCGGCGGCCATTTTCAGATGGCAGAGTCTACATTTTCACCCCCCCGCAATTCCCTCCCGGTGCACCTCTAGCCCCCCCCCTAGTTGCGGCCCTGCCTGTAGGCATTATGGGGTTCATCAAAAATATATTTAGGTAGCAAAGAACATCTATCAATGCTTATTAAACTGATAGAACCACTTTTATGGCCACAATTAACATAGCCAAAAGGACTCTCCATGGCAGCCAAGCGTTGCCTGCAGGTGCAGTAAGGGCGGCTGAGTTTGCCATACCAGTGTAAAGACATATACACTCCCATACATGAATGAGATATATATATATATCTCACATTTTTGTTTGTTATATCCCAGATGGGGCATGGCCTCACTACAACTATACCTATCTACAGATATAGAAATATCTGTTAAATATCCTCACCTAAATGAATATGCATCTAGCCTATCATATAGCTATATCTATCTATAGGGCTTAAATATTCTAATAGTTGATTTTATAGATATAGCTAGCCTATCTCTATAGCTATATCTATAAAACCACACCAATATCATGTTTAAGCCCTATGGATAGATATAGCTTTATGATATGATAGGCTAGCCTAGGGGTCAATTTATTTTAGGTGATGCATATATATTCTTATAGATATGATCTATAAACCAAAAACATATGCAGGATTAAGCCCTGCTCCAGGGCCAGGCTAGCAAATCATCACTTGATGAGAGAAGTTTTTAGGGAGTGTGACATTGACAGTGTGTGTCAGACTGTCACAGACTCACTGACAGTTTATAACAACTTACCAACCAGGGAGCCCTGGCCCAGGAGGGATGTGGTTATATGCCCTCCCCGAATCCTGGTGACGGCGTCTGGAGGCCCAGGCGGGCAGTTCTGCCGCTACAGCCCACAGAAGTACAGTAATGTTTAAAGAAAGATGGGCGCTAGCGCTGCGGCGCCAATATTACTGTACTCCAAGCGCGGGCCTGCCTTCAGCACCGCGCTCACGAGTCCTGCCCTAGCCTTCACCACCCGCTCCCGTCTCTGCCTTCAGCACTCAGGTGAATACCGCGCAGCGCTCCCGATTCCCGCCCTAGTCTTCACCACCCGCTCCCGTCCCTGCCTTCAGCACTCAGGTGAATACCGCTCAGTGCTCCAGATTCCTGCCCTAGCCTTCACCACTCAGGTGAACACCGCGCTGAGTGGGCTCCCGCCCTAGCGTGATGTGCCTGCGACGTGCGAACTTGCGGCGTGACGTCATGACGTCACGCCGCATACAAGGCATCAGACGGCCGCCCATATGAACCATATGATCAGCCTCTCCGCTGCTGCCTCAGGTAATGAATTAATAAAACAGCATAGTCGCGGCCGCGGCGCCCTTCACTGTGTGGCGCCGTACGCGGCCGCGTACCATGCGTAATCATAGAACCGGCCCTGGCTGATTGGCCGAGAGCATGGGAGATGACCCACTTCCCTAGGGATTCCTGCACTTGGCTGACCAGTGAGCGATCACTTTCATTGGCCAGGGGCCAATGCGCTATTACGTATGTGCAGCCTGCTATTCATGCATACACAAGTGGTGAGTGCCGGGGAGGGATTATGCAGACAGCAGCTACAATAGTTACTTGGACCATGCTCCAGAATGCTTCACATTCCGCAGCTTGGTAAATCCAGCAATAAAGCAGCTCCCATAGAAACCTATAGGCACTGCTTTTTCTAATGAAAAGGGGAGATTGCAGCAGATATCTGCGATACTTAATATTTGCAGCAGTTACCCCTCTAAAATTTATATTTGCAGGATATCCCTTGAAAACATCTATTGATAGGCCCCTATATAATATATATACACACACACACACACACACACACACACACACACACACACACACACACACACACACACATCCCTCACATAAATGATAGAATAAAAATAATAAAGTTAAATTAGATGCTGCAGTAGTATTTATTAATAATACCGATAACAGAATAAAATCATGCATTTATAGATTAAAGTTTGAAGACATGTAAAAAGTAATTAGGAAAAGTAATGTCCACATAGTGGACATTGGGCCTGATTCAGTACCGATCACAACTGCGATTACGCACACAATCAGTGAATTGTTGCGTTATGTGCATGCATGCGCGAACCGGCCACTGCGATCGGGACTGCGATCGCAGTGACTATCAGAGTGATTGACAGGAAGCGCCGCTTGTGGGTGGGTGAAGGGGGGTGGTTGGCGAAACGCAGAACTCATAACATACGATGAAGTTGGCAACTTCTGAGTAAGGTCTGACCTTGTGCTGCGATGGTACTCTATTGTACCAATGGTTTTGCAGTCTTGCTAAACATTACAGATGTGTGTAAGGTAAAGTGGGCATCCTTATGTAGTGCTGCGACTGATAGCGATCACAATGGATTAGCATTCTATCGCAGTTAGACTGCGTGCATAATCGCTATTGCATTCACAGTTGTGATTGGTAATGTATCAGGCCCTTAGAGATGTAAACTAATGCAAAGGCAGCAGACCAGTCTGTAAAATGCGTCAGTCTACAAAATTGGAACGCAAGACTTTTAAAATGTTATGCTTTTATTTTTATTAGTTGTTCCTAATGGTTTTATCGTATATACATCTACATTTTTTATGATTATATATTATGCCATTATATATTTTTACATTTGTTTTATTTATATTTATAATAAAGTTGTACAGGTTGAGTCTCCCATATCCAAAATGCTTGGGACCAGGGGTATTTTGGATATCAGAATATTCCGTATTTTGGAATTTTTGCATAAAATAATGAAATATCTTGGGAATGGGACCCAAATCTATACACAGAATGCATTTATGTTTCAAATACACCTTATACACACAGCCTGAAGGTTATTTTATACTATATTTTTAATAATTTGTGCTTTAAACAAAGTTTGTGTACAGTGAACCATCAGAAAGCAAAGGTTTCACTTTCTCAGTCATGCTAAAAATATTCTGTATTTTGGAGTATTCCGTATTTCGGAATATTTGGATATGGGAGACTCAACCTGTAATGGTTGTGTAGAATATTTTTTGAGAAATATGCTCCTTGGGACTGTGTATGAACCGTGGAGACAAAAAAAAATGTTCAGTATTGTTTGTATGTCTGCAGGTTTATTCAGGCATCACGCAAAAACTGTGATGAATTTGGAATGCTCTTTCAATATTTTGTAGCTTAGTCACCTAGAAAGAAACTAGGGTATTATCTCAATGCGACATCAGAGAGAGGAGCAATAAAGGAAAAAAACAGAAGCTTGACACTCTGTGTGTGCAGTATGCAGGCTCCTCAAGCCAAAAATGACTAGATGTACAGTATATAAATATAAATTTTTGGGGACAAATATACTTTTAAGGACTGTTGAGACAAACTTTTTTTTATCGTAATTTGCAAAGGCTCCTCAAGTCCAAACTTACTATATGTATATAGCAGCACAGACGGTATAATGGTTAGCATTACTGCCTCACAGCACTGAGGTCGTTGGTTTGATTCCCACCATGGCCCTAACTGTGCGGAGTTTGTATATTCTCCCTGTGCTTGCGTGGGTTTTCTCCTGGTGCTCCGGTTTCCACCCACACTCCAAAAATATACTAGTAGGTTAATTGGCTCCCACCAAAAATGAACCCTAGTTTGTATGTGTGTGCGTGTACATGTGGTAGGGAATATAGATTGTAAGCTCCACTGGGACAGGGAATGATGTGAGTGGACAAATATGCTCTGTAAAGCGCTGCGGAATATGTGTGTGCTATATAAATAACTGAATAATAATAATAATATTTCACACCCCGAACGCAAACAGTCTATTTTGCAGGAAAATCCAACTATATATTAATCATATTATATATTAATCATGCAGCTTATCTCGACTCATGAAGTTGCAGTATACATGTCAATCCAGTAGATGGCGCACTAAGGCAAATACTATATATCATAGAGTCGCTGCTCATGTTACTTGCAATCTTTCAGTGTTACTATAGGTTAAGTAGCAACAGATTTGGTATCTACAAGATAGTGAATCTGGACTTCCAGTGCACAGTATTTTGCTGAAAACTGGTGTTCCGATCATGCTTCTGTGGAGCTTGACTCCGCCCAAGGAACCCGACTTAAATTTACTGCTCTACAGAGGAACCTAATTGAGGCACAATTTCTAATGTGATCTGGCTCAGGTGAGACTGTGTTTATATTATACCACGTATATACCCCTTATCCCAACTATTTTCCTTTTTTGGTCGCAGGGACAAAAGCTCAGGGCTGCAGGCGTAGATCTCAGGACCAGCTGCTTCTCCCATGGGTAGCTTTATGTGGCTTGCTCACAAACTAATAGCCCCAAGCATCTTTTTGTGTTAATCCCTGAAGGTAAAACTGCAAAAATTGGTTACAAAGACATTTTGTAATCAATGTCTACAATCTAAAATATACATCACAATATTAGATGCCACTACTGTCTTTGTAAATTAGTTCTGCTGAGCAATAACCGACGGGATGTAGTCTCTAACCCGACTGTCTAAATGACGACCGCCGGCTTCCAGACTGCTTTATCCCGACTAGGGATGAATGACAGGCGTCTAAATGTAGACGCCTGTAATTTGCCCGACGTCGGGATCGAGCGGATGCCGGGCGCCGCAGTGGACGGCCGCAGGGGGGGAGGGTTAGGTTTAGGGCTCCCGTGGGGGAGGGTTAGGCACCCCCCCCGAGAGGTTAGGGTTAGGCTAGGGGGAAGGTTAGGGTTAGGCACCCCCCCCGGGGGACTTAGATTTAGGCAGCGGGGAAGGGGGGGTTAGGTTTAGGCACAGGGGAGGAGGTTAGGGTTAGGCACCCCTAAGGAGGGTTAGGGGGGGTTAGGTTAGTATATACTTACCTTTAGGACGATTGGGATTTTCTCCGTTGTCGGGCAGCCGCTGTCGGGAATTGAACCGCTGGCCGCAGACACCCTAACAGACATCCACGTGGGCAAAGCATACGCTAGTTTTAAAAAAAATGTATTTCTTTTTTGCCTATGAATTGTGATGCAAATTGAGTTCAGTGTGTGTCCATAAGGGTTAGATCATTGGACACCTCCAAAAACATGAAATATATCTCCCGCTTCTGAGCAATTCTGCAAGCACTACTTTAAGCGGGAAGGCCACATTTTATGTAATTTACCCAGGTTGAAGTAAAGCTGATGGAGCATTTTATATTGCATTTCCAAATGGTTGTAACATTTGGATAGCCAATGAGCAGTGATAAATATGGACTTCCATTGCTGGGCCGTGTATGTCACCTGAAGGTCAATTTCCCATTGGAGTTGGACATTATATTTGTTTATTAGACTGTCCCCTAAATATTGAGCATACCAAAAAACAATATAATCTCTAGAGTTACCACGGGTTATTCTAGATACCATGTGTAATACAATTAAATACAGACATAAATACATATAAAAGTATAAATTAAATACAAACACACATTTTCTTTCATGACCACTGGACCTCATGTGCTCACTATAAACTGGCCCACTCAAAATGGCAGTGCACATGAAGGAATTTCTTTTAAGATGGCCACCGCAAATCAGCTAGTGACTGCGCTGCTCTGTCTAGGAATGTTTTAGGTTAAGATGACATCAGAGGAGGCGGAGGCCAGAAGTAATTGGTGCCGTCGGAAACAGACTGGCAGAGGGTATAAAAGGAACAACCTTGGCACCAAACGGGGTCTCCGGAGCTGCAGACAATGATCAGAGCCAGGAGGCTGACTGCATCTAGTCAGTCCTGCCGGGGCGTGGGGCCATTGCATAGATTAGATGCCACTGAGGAACAGAGCTACAGGGAGGTGCTACACCTGATGTGGCTACAGAGCAGAGTGTGGCGCTGGGCAGAGCAGGTTGTAGGGCTGCGGAGAGCAGTGTGGAGTTAACGCAGATCCCTATAGAAAGAACCAGCACAGGGCTCAGCCTTGACCTGCTTGAAGACACTCTATGTGTTGTTCACACTGCTGGATGACTATTACAGTTCTGATCCCAATACTGAGAGATTTTAAATACGAAAGATAACTTTGCTTAGCCATCTATTGCTATAAAGGACTAGTGTACAGTGTGAGCAGCAGATTATACTATAAAAGTGTCTGCTACATCTTCAAGCTGTCCTCCAGAGTGTATTAGTGCATTTCAAACCTATTGAAGTTGCCTTTTCAGAGTATGTCAGTGTTGGAAATATGTGTGCACAGATGCGATGGCAAGGCAGAGTTATGTAGAGACCACCCAATTGCTTATCCAGTAGGATGGTTTATGGAAAGATATGTGATGTACAGCTGTACTCACTGTGATACTTTTTTGGATGGAGCGAAGCTTGAGTGGGGTGTGATACAGCTACCCCAGCCGGTCACTGTATATAGCTTGCAGGTAATGACGCCGGGTCTCTCAGAGCTAACAGACAGGCCTCTCCCACTGTGTCACTCTCTCACAGTAAAGACAAGATGGTCCCGCACATGTTCAGTAGTAAAATTGGTGGCTATCTTGGAAAAGGGAATGAAGCCTCCCTGGAGAAACAAAATGGAGTCTGCACAGTCAGACCATTTCAAAACTGTTCAAGCTGCATTCAGAGTGTCTGTATCTGTAATCCTATTTAAACTGCTTTCAGAGCTCATTGTGTTAATATGTCCTATTGATGTAGAATGTAGAACAATAGGCACCACAGGGACATGAAATGGAGTGGAGGCCAAACAGTTTTTCCTTAAGCAGGTTGGAGGTTTATTCAGGATATCGGCGGTTGTCAATAACAGTATATAGAACAGAGTAAGTGGTAGTGTTGTCACAGACCGCAGTAGCTGTAATGCTGCTAAGAGTATCTGTAGTAAGACTTTCCTAGAGGAATATGTACTGCCTGCTACTGCAGTACATCAGAGTCAGAGGTGTAAGTTCATGAGAGGTGCCTAGAGGCAAAATAGATGGTGATGCCCTCCTTCTGTCTTTCCAGTTCCCCAGTATTTCTTCAGCTTTAGCCAGACCCCTTCGGTCTCTCCAGCTCCCCAGTATCTCTCAAGCTCTAGTCAGCCCCCTTCTGTTTCTCTAGCCCCCCAGTGTCTCTCCATTTCTAGCCAGACCCTTTCTGTCTAACCAGCACTAGCCAGCACTCTTCTGTCTCTCCAGACCCCCAGTGTCTCTTCAGCTCTAGCCAGTCCCCTTCTGACTCTCCAGCCCCGCCTCCCCCTAGCTTATACTTACCACCATTTGAAGTGTGCTCTCAGGGAGAAGACTCCATCCCTAGATGCAGGTGGACAGTAATGGGGACGGGGCCAGACTATTGTCACGATTATTTTAGAATTGTGTCATTAAGCCCCGTCCCGACAGAGGATTCACTGTAAGATTCTCTCCAGTCTGCCCACTTTAGTAGGAAGTCATTGCTGCAAATTGTGTGTTGCTTGTTGCTACAATTTTTACAAGTAATGGTGATTCTGCTACGATTTTGTGTTCTCTTGTCTACATTTCTGTACTGCATATTACTGTTCTCATTTGAAGTTTCAGGCTTATATTGCCTTGTGAAAAACTATGCCAGAGATTTGTTTCATGTGTATTGAGCGATTTCTTTTGTTGGATAGTGATTTCAAACATTGGCAAAAATCGATTATCACCAATGTTTATTGACATTTCCATGCATTGTCTATTTTCTCTTTCTATGACCTATAACTAGAGATGAGCTGTTCGGTTTTTGACTAGGTTATATTTGCCAACTTAAGGCCTGATTCACTAATAATCGCAACAGCGATTATGCACGCAATCGGCAGATTGTTGCATTCTGTGCATGCCAGGGCCATAACTAAGGTAGTGCAACCTGTGCCGTGGCACAGGGCACCGCAGGGCAGGAGGCGCTGTTTGGGCCTGTCTATTTTTCTATTTATTATCATTTTCACTTGTAGCTTCCTGTTCTTTTGTCCCCAGCATCTCCTGGCCTCCCCTATCTCTTCCCTGGCCATTCCCAATGAGGCCATGGCCCTTTTTCAGGTGCACTATTTTAAAAATGGGGGGCGCCAATACTCTCTGGCACAGGGCACCATAAAGTCTAGTTACGGCTCTGGTGCATGCGTATGCAACGCAGTGCGCGAAGACTCCATGCGTTCGGGACTGCAATCGCAGTGACTACGCAGACCCATCGTAGAGTGATTGACAGGAAGTACCGTTGGGGGGTGGTCGGTGAAAACCACAGGCGTGCTAGTGCGTTTGAACACCGTTGCAGGGGCATGCATAAATTAGCCACTGCGATGCCATACGCAGATTGGCCAATCACTGCGTGTGATGAAGTTAGCAATTTCTGAGTAAGGTCAGACCTTGTGCTAGTGTGCATGAGTACTCAATGTTACCGATGGTTTTACGGATGTATGTAAGGTAAAGGGGGCGTCCTTATGTTAGGCTGTGACGGCATTGCGATTACAATCATTAGGATATCTTCGCAGTGAGACCGTGCATAATCGCTATTGCGATCGCAATAGCGATCCTTACTGAATCAGGTCCTTAGCGCAAACTCAGATCTGATTAAGTCATTATTATTATTATCCTTTATTTATATGGCGCCACAAGGGTTCTACAGTTATTAACAAAGCACATATACAAATGAGCAGAATGACTTGCAGTACAAGACAATGCAGGACAAGTACATGGTTTATAAACATTGCTGCATCAGCTGTCATAACACTGAAATAAGCAGCAGGGTGGCAAAAATCAACTGTTAGGTGCCGCTGTAGGGAGTATGCAGTAGATGATAGTATAAGTAAAGGAAGGAGAAGCGCATAAGGGAAGAGGGCCCTGCTCGTGAGAGCTTACATTCTAAAGGGGAGGGTCAGACAGACTGATGACACAGATGGGGTAGACAGTGAGCATGGGACAGAGGTTTAGGATGAGATGGATGGCTTTGATGAAGAAGTGGGATTTGAGAGCCCATTTTGAAGTTTTGTAGAGAGTCTGATAGGGAGCAGCATGTGCAAAGTAATCTAATTGGCTATCCAAAACACAAGACAACTGGATAGGCAACGTTTTCAGATCCGAGTCAAAACTGAACTGCTCATCTCTGCCTATAACTATTTGATTGTTATCCTAAATAACTGTTTGCTATCTCAAGTAGGGATGAGCTGGTTCGGATTTCCGAAATCCGAGCCCCCCCGATCCGAGTCCAGATCCGAGCCAGCTCGGGATTTCCCGCCTGGCTCGGATCTGAAATCGAGGCAAAACGTCATCATCCTGCTGTCGGATTCTCGCGGATTTTGGATTCTATAAAAGGTCCCACGATCACAGCCGGAATGAAAAATGGCGGCGGAGTGTGCACAGGGAGGGAGCTGGGATTTGTTGCTGCTGACGCTGACCATAAGGGCTGGCTGGCTACTGTTGTCCATATAGTGGCTGGCTGGCTACTGTTGTCCATATTGTCCAAGGGGTGCTCTGTCCTTCAGGGGTGCTCTTCACCCACCCCCAGTGTGAAAAAAATATATATATTTTTTGGTGTGTTAGCCACACCTGTCATTGTCATCAGAATAGCTGCACAGGGGTGCTATGCTGCTGTCTGTCAAGGGCTGCTGCCCGAAAAAAAATAAAAAATTTTTAAAAATTTGTGCGTGATAGCCACACCTGTCACTGTCATCGGCACACCTGTCATGACATCATGCCTCTGTAGAGCCAGTTTGTGCAGGGACAGGTTAATTGGAAGCTTGTTTTGTGGGGGCCCAAACAAACCAAAACATTGATACAATGATACACCCAAATAAGTACACAATGTGACAGCACTGTACAGAAATGACAGCTTCAGGGACTATGAGGTCCATGTACCATGTACCAAGCCCCGGAGAGAGACCAATTGGACGGAGACAATTCCCAACCAATCAAGCTCCCAACGGTCACTCCACAGGGTGTTTTTGAGAAATGACAATTGGAAACCGACTGGCCGGTACTTTATCTCAGTCCACCTCCTCTCTCCCGCCAAGGCTCAGCACACAGACCCCCATGTATGATATTCAGCCATCTGAGGTCAACATTTCACCAACTGCTGTCCTTTGATTAGTGATTTGGGCAGATATTTGGATTAGATCGATCATATTGTGTAAGCACTAAGGTGGATCAAATACCTATGCGCAATACAGGTAGCAAATGTGTGGCTGGAACCTACATTCAGCACATCCATTCACTAGGAACTGGTGAGGCCCTTTCAGCTCACATATAGCATGCCTTTAATGCGTGCAGTTGTAGATTTAATTTAAAATTACTTTTTTCATTTGCTTGAGAATAGGACATGTGCTGTTCTTCTAAAGCAGGATATATTTTTCTCTTTCCATTAAGTTTTCTATTAAAGTATTTTCTTACATTGAATAATTAAAAAAACAAGAAACTTATTTTTATTTACTTATTTAATTTTTTTTCTAATTTAACCTTTTTTTGTACTTCTTTTTATATTAGTATGATTCTCTGTTCGATATTATAATATTTTCTAATTCATTATATAAAATTTTGAAATGTATAATGTTTTTACAATAGAAACTACTGTTTATTAATGTTTTATTTGATGTATATTGGAAAATTGTTTTCTCAATAAAAAACATTTTGAGTAAAAAAAAAACTTGTTTAAAACCCCCACAATGTGAGCCATAAAAAAAATGTGAGAATATAACCATCTGCCCATAACACTAGAATAATAATTTGCGTCTTTATTCTCTGGTCCTTTTAGAGGACACCTACTGTAACAGCTCAAGGAAAGGATTTTTTTTGCATAGAAGTAAAAGTGAGACTTCTGGCCAAACGGAGATCCAGTAAAAAGTAGACGTGACCATGACAGATGAATGCCACCTAGGCTCTTTTCTCTGGTTTCCACTCCAGCCATCAGTGCCATGATAGTGCTCCTCCTGACCTCCTCTGTAGTATGTGTCTCTGCTGCTGTGGTAACTTTCCTTTTGATAAGGATGAGAGCTATGGCTTCTACTGGATCGGTGGCTGGAAGAGGAATCATATCTGTGTGGGGGGGAATGATTGGTGACTGTACCGACTATCCGCCTCACCAAAATGTGATGGCAAGTAACTGGGTTGGACCATCATTGCTATGCTCGATCCATGAGGCGTTTCCGACCTATAGAAGTTATTCATCATTGCTTGTCTTTGAACTTTCACCTCCTGTTTCAAACTATCAAAGATCTTACTCTTCTCCTGACAATCTTCAGAGTATTTTGTGAACTCCCCATTGCCATCATGCCTGTGGTCATGTGTTGATGGACTGTTTCCAGTAAAACTGCCATTTCTTTGTGGTGAGTTGGCTGCACTATTTGCTTCTGCAGAGCCATGGTTGCTTCCTGATCTGAATTGAATTTTCAGCGGCCTCCCAAAGAGTTTGTTCCCTATGGAATGAGTTTGTTAAATGGATTCAGACTCCTCATGTTTGAAATTGACAAAAGCAAATTTTTTGATTTTCCATCCTTGTCCTTTGGAATTTTAACGTTAATTGCAGGACCAGCCTGCAGAAACAGTTCGAGCAGGATCTCCTCAGTGGCCCTGGGATCTAAGTTCCCCACGTACAGCGTCCTATAAGCCTCGGCAGTGCCCATCTCTCTTCTGAGTCCCATCCTGTGTGCCCAGCAGCAGCAGTCGATGGGTGACGAGATAAGTCACCGTGCAGCGCCTTTTGGGGCCTAGTTTTTCCAACTGCCATCCTGTCTGCCACTGCAGTGCCACTCCTAGATGGGCCACGTGTTTGTGCCGCCCACTTGTGTCACTTAGCATAGTCATCCAGCTATCTCGGTGCAACCTTTTGACCTAAAAACAACATTGGTAGGTGTGAGGTGTTCAGAATAGACTGGAAATAAGTGGAAATTAATGTTATTGAGATTGATAATAGCGTAGGAACAAAAAAACAAATTCTGTGATTTTAGCTGTTTTTATGCTTTTTTTCCCAAAAAAATACAGATCCAAAATACAAAACCCAGAAGGGTGGTTTTGGCAAAACCAATCCTGATCCAAAACACGAAGAAAGATCCAGATCCAAAACCAAAACACAAAACCCGAAAAGTGGCCGATGCACACCCCTAATCTCAAGTTCATATTCTTAGTACTATAGTTGTTGCTGGTTAATTAACGTTATTCTTTTTGTTGTTCAAAGGTTGCTACCAACTGTTATATTTAATATAAATAAATAGCAACAAACATTGTGTGGTTTATACCGGTTGATAATAAAAGTTTAGAGGTGTTGGGACAGAGGTTTCCTAAATCAATCTCTGGTTGATGGAAGACCCGGTCATTACCACTCGGGCCTGTACAGATTCAGGTGGGGGCACTGCCAATATGTAATCCGAGTGCTTATGAGGAGTTAGTTGCTACATGGGCATCGCTTGTACATGACCCCTCTTTAAAGGGCGTGTACCAAAGGGGTTTTACAATGATATGACATATTTGGCACCATGGGCCAAGCGCCCGCAAGAGATACACCTCCTGACAGGCGCATATGCATCTGTATTTCTACTGTAACTCTCTCATTTACCTGAGTCAAAGACGCAACATGTAACTAAATCTGCGTATGGACACTACAGAAGCATAGGGACCGTACCCGAATGTGTATTTTACACAAAACACATACAACTAGCTGTACATAAGACCCTGAGTGTCTAGGCAAATGCCGTGCACTTTATTTGTAGCAGATGTCTAGAAATATGGCATTTCACCAGACACCTTGTACAAGATAAACTTTGAACGGCATCCTTGTGGAAGGATGAATCCAGTCATGTTCTATCTGTGAAGTTAATCTTACACTTGTATAACTGCTTTGCAATATCCTCTAGTGAGTCGCACAATGAAGAATTTATTGGCCTGATGTCATGGAAAAAAACATCTGTGTGCACTGGGAACATTAAAAAATTATGCTTATACAGGAATGTTCATGCTACAAGGCGAGGAGGTGTCTGGTTGACCCAAGGAAGTGGTGTACATACAAAAAATTGTATTATTCCTCTATGTACATAGGCCACTTTAGGCAATAATCACCATTATAATCACCATCACTTTGCCCCTCACACACCTCCAGGGTGGACCCATCTCCCAAGCATGTGACATCATGATGAGGGCCTGGGGGCACCAGGACAGGAAGGAGCTGAGCACACTGCATGCCAAATACTAGAGCCATAAGGGACCAACAGTGACGCCCCCTAAGCCCTGGCGATGGCACCTCTTGCCCACCAATATTTACACCTCCCTCTAAAGGACTGCTTTTGACTTCACACTAACCATATTCTAGACTAAAATAAGAATGTCACACAACTTTATTTTTGGATGCATTTTACCATTTTATTAAATAAAAAGTTTGGTAATTACCCGGATCTGGCCGGTGATCTGGCATAGGCCGTCCAGGCTCCAAGGTCTAATGCTGCCACTAAGGTGGGTTAGCAGCGTTGTTGATGCCCCTCACTCCTATTATTATTATTAACATAAATTAGATGCCCACAGGAGGGGATGCATAGGTGCTGTTTCAGAGTGAGTCATGCCCGATTACAGTGTGGCACATAGCATCTCTCTGTCCAACCAATGCAGCTTCCGTGCAGCTCTGGTAGATAGCAATCAGGTCAGTGACTGCCGGCCTTGTGTCTGCAATTCTAAACTGTGTATGACAATATTTTTTTTTTGTAATGCGCTTTCTGGACTAATGCAAAACGTGTGTAAATTACTCCCCAAAAAACGTGCATGCACACATAGCTTATCCTGTGTATAGGCCGAGCCATACTTACTCATCTCTGGGTGCAGGAGCCTCCACATTGCTTCTACTGCCTTCTAGGTCATTACAAGTATTGATACCGTTTGAACAGCATCGATATTAGAGAGATTTGATTGCACAGACCAGATTGCCCATACCTCCCATTTCAATATAAAATAACTTTGTCACACAGAAACAGTTTGCGGTTACAACACACACAAAGGTACTATATTGTAAAAAAAGGTATAATCAGCCTTAATCTATACAATGCAGCTATATACAGGATAAAGACAAAGATACAATTACCAACACTTCGCTATGCGGTCTGGATCCTAGACTAATCAGCTGTCCATCAGGATTGCTGTGTGTTTCTTTAGGGTCAGGCAGGGAGGAAGGTAGCAAAGGAAAGGGGAGGGATCCAGACTGCATGGCAATTTATAGGTGTACAATTACCTTTGAACATAAGCTGAATACTCAGAGGGGTTCCCTATTGGCCCTTTATTACTGAGTCACAATGGTTGTTGCTATTCATTTGTTAGTAAATGGTTGACGTCACTGGAGGTTGAACTGTTAAAAAAATCCCTTTGTACTAACATTTGGCATGCAAATCTACAGGGGAGGTGTACAGTGATTTATACAGTATAGAGTATAATTCTTGGCAGGTCTTCATAACTCGATAGTGATCCCTTCCATATTCATTCTGTTGGTTTCATATTCCTGTTGAGACAGAGGGAAATCGGTAGATACTACTCATGACCCATTTATCTTATTCCTAATCCCAGATATCATATAACTGCTATTTAACATGTAACATTCACTGTATACCTTTAAAACACATAGCATTGTGCGTATCTCAGTCAGTTTAGGGTTAAATGGGATATAAGTTTATTGTAAGGAAAGGCTGCTGTCCGTCGGGGTAAGGTTTCCGACAATAATACTTAAAAGCTGGCTATGCGATTGAAACGCAAAACAGTATTTAAACAGTATTGCTGTACTAACTTTGTGTTTATGTAATGTAAAAATGGCGCTCAACTGTTGTGCGCACAGAAGCATGGCTCGCCATTCACAATATGACGAGTTGCGGGGGCATGGGATGCGTGTGCATGTATAGCGAGCACGCACTGGCGCGTGCGCAAGTGTGTGCGCAAATGCGGCGGGAGCCTGTGTTCGCATAAGATGGCCGTGGACGATCAAATCGTCCAATGGATGTCGTGTTGCGATTCGTGCACAATTAAGCGATCGCAACCAATTTTTACGGTTTCGACAGTCCACCCTTTGATAGCAATTATATGCTATCACCATACGCAAGCAACAATTAATAATTGGTTATCTGATTAGCCATACTATAAGACATTAGTTAATGTTATTGTTATGGGATGGCATGAGTTGTTAATTAACCCATCAATGAAGCGCTCTTGGGGGAAGGGACATAAAACTAGCCTTATGTGCACACCACAGGCCAGACTGAAGAGGTCGTGACCATATGTTAGATGTGGGAATGCACCTAACCCATAAGGATAATTTTGAATTGTTTAGAGACTTCATTTTAAGATGTTTTGAAATAGCATTAATAACACTTTTATGCACTGCTAAACAAATCCAAATCACATCATTACAAGGTACGTGTTCTTATGGGACTTCTACTATCATTCGGATCTTATTTCATGTGGACACTGTATTATAAAGTATTGTTCAATGTTCTTAATGATACGACTCCGTGTGGTCATTTGAATCATTGAATAATGCGCCCCTGGGGACATAAAGTAGCCCCTCGTACGCATACCACGTGGACTCTAAGTCGAGGACCAATGGGGAGCTAGTGCGGGAAAGCACCACTCCATGGAGAGGACAACCTTGGAAGAAAGGGGAGATGGCGACTACATTTAAACTAGGGTGTTCTAAAGAAACATTGACAATACTTTATTATACATGGCAATATGCAAGCAAACATTAGATCGTACTCTCTAATTCAGGGTTATAATGTAGGGTATTAGTTACATTAGTATTCACAGCATCATGGGTAACTACCATCATTATTTTATTTTCCTGGTTTCCATTGGAACAACCTTTTGCACACTTCATAGCCGCTGGAACACATCTGATACATATGCCAATTATTAGGATGACCACCAACACTAGGATCAGGAGTTTCCCTATACTCGCAATCAGTCCTTGGACCCACTCTCCTAGACCCGAGAACCATTTCATAGGGTTCAACCAGGAGAACCACTCTTCGACCTGTTCCTCCACTTCAGCGTTTGAAGCATTATGGTTCTTCCGAAATTCCCATTTCAACTGCAGAATTTCATCCATTTTCCGGTCTATCACCTCCTTGGGGTCACTAGTGCTATTGGTGATATAAGTACAACATTTAACACCAAACTGGGTGGCTAGGGTTATGCAATACCCTCCAGTGACAGCAGTTAAATAATTCAGCACTAAACAATGTTGGACCAGCTCTTTCTTGTACACTTGCAACTCCTTACCAGTGTACCTAAAGGTGTCATCATATAGCTCGGTGATATTATCTATTAATTTTGCGAGATCTTGAATATACCTAAAATTTAGAGATCCCCGAGCAATCCTGGTGGGATCAAGTGCAACTAAAACCTGGAAGCCAGTCGTCTCACTTATCATTTGAGTGGCTTTATGCACATCACCAGGAATCATGTTTCTCTTATTTCTGTGTTCATAATGCGTATGAAGGTATGGAGAAGGTATGTTCCTATGGACATCAATCATTTCATTATGTGCAAGAGTCATGACTTCAGGGAGTACCTTTCCCAAATAGCATAGTCCACTGGAACTTGGAGAGAGCCATTTATACGCTTTTCTACCACAAATATAATATACATCATCTGGGAGGATGAATGGGATGGAATGTTTCATGATACCGGTACACATCTTTTCTATGAATGATCCCATCCCTATCTCCTCCATTTGGCTAATACAAGTATCAGTTTGTATGATCTTCGCACAGTACCCGGGTGGTACTCTTCCAACCATCACTTTAACATTACTCCGCGTATACCTGTACCTATAGAATTTCCCACTTGTAACAATGTTGTATAAAAGTGCTGAGTCTATAGATACATTATCGGCTCTCAGTGAGAAGGTCATTGTCTGGTTAATTCCTGTGACTTCCCAATTCCCAGGTTTGTTGGGATTGGTGAAGTTGAAACATAACAGCGATTTATCTACTTGATATTGGTGGAGCTTCAAATTAGGGGAATCGGATATGTTAAATTTTCTGTCCACCGGTTTGCCTCCCTGTAAGTCAATGACTTCAGAGACCTTTAAGGGGAATGGGACTAACCCTACATTATGCTGTCCTTGAGGAACCTGGGAGCATACCCAACATTCGGTTTGGTTCAAAACCTTGCCTACTAGGGAATGGTAGTCCTCTAACGGATGCTCGCCCAAGTATAAATTACTCTGGGTCTGACATCGTAGGATGCATTTATCATTGACTACAGGCCCACAATTTGCGCATATACAATACTCTTCAGACAATAAACCTTCACACTGCCTCCGAGATTCCAAGAGAGCAGATCTTTTAACCATTACAGTGCTAATATTGGTCAGGTACTGGCCTTGTTTTTGCAGCTCTTTCTCTCCCAGCTCCTCTCCACCGACACCACTACCGATCTCTCTCTCCATCCTCCGACCACCAGCACAGAACCAGGACATCCCGAGACACAACAGTATGATATGAACTCTGGGAGGATACACAAAAGCAGTTACAACCTGAAACCCCATCACCATACCAGGTCTTACCAGCCTTGTTCAAGTGCTACTGATACAATTAGTAGCTTTCACGGAACAGGCTTGCAATTGACAGGTCCAGGTTCTCTGTCTCTCCCCTGGTCTGGTTCTCCTCAGGATTTTTGACCTTCCGACAATGGCTGGAATGGACCCAGGTTTCTCTCTCAGCTACTTTCATGGATGTTGTTCTTGTCAGTAGCACTTGCTATGGTCCTTCCCAACGGTCAGTCAAACAACCTGAACGTAAAAAGTTTCGGATCATAACATACTCTCCAGGTTCAACATCATGACAGTTCATTTGAGGCATATCAGGTGATAACAGTTTTAGTTTCTGCTGCTGCTGTTGGAGCTGCTTACTCATCCCTATAAGGTACCTCACAGTAACCTCGTTGTTACTTTTCAAATCTTCCTGAGGACTTATAATTAAATGAGGTTGCCTCCCGAACAGTATTTCGAATGGGGAAAGATTAAGAGGGGATCTAGGGGTGGTCCTGATACTATGGAGCACAAGAGGCAGAGCTTCTGGCCATCCCAAACCAGTTTCAGCCATGATTTTACTCAGCTTGTTTTTAATAGTACCATTTACCCTCTCCACCTTGGCACTGGCCTGCGGTCGATATGGGGTGTGAAGCTTACTATTAATACCCATCAACTTACACATACATTGAAAAACATCTCCGGTAAAATGGGTACCCCTATCACTTTCAATTACTCTAGGGATACCATACCTACATACAAACTCCTGAACTATTTTCTTTGCCGTGAATGCAGCAGTGTTGGTAGCAGCTGGGTATGCCTCTACCCAATTAGAGAATACGTCTATGCAAACCAAAACATACTTCAAGTTCCTGCAGGGTGGTAACTGGATGAAGTCAATTTGTATGACCTGGAAAGGGCCGTCTGCTGGAGGGATGTGAGATGGTTCGGTGGGTACAGTTTTTCCTATATTCTTCCTTAAGCAGGTCAAACAGGACATTGCCCTCTTCTCTGCTTGGGAAGAAAAGCCAGGTGCATACCAGTATGCCTTCACTAACTTACACATACCCTGCTTACCCAGATGGGTCAGACCATGTGCTGCTTCTGCTAAGCTTGGGTAGTATGCCTTAGGAGCTACTGGCTTCCCTTGTCCATTTCTTCAGAGCCCAGAGGACTCTTGCTCACATCCCTTGGATCTCCAGCTTGCCTTTTCCTGATGGGTACACAGACCTTGCATTTCAACCAGTTTCTGCATGTCAACCGTTTCAAATACCAACACTTTATCCATTTGGTTAAGTTTTAAACCTGATGCCCATTTGGCAGCTTCATCAGCCCTGTTGTTACCCAATGATACTGGATCATCTTCGCAGGTGTGGGCTTTACACTTAATGACAGCTACTGTCTTGGGTAGCTGTATTGCCGTCAACAGTCGTTTTATGTGTTGTGCATGTGCGATTGGTGTGCCTGCTGCCGTTAGAAAATTTCTTAGACGCCATAGGGCCCCAAAATCGTGCACCACTCCAAAAGCGTACCTGGAGTCTGTGTAAATATTGGCCGTTTTTCCTTCGGCCAACTCACACGCTCTCGTTAGTGCCACGAGTTCCGCCACCTGCGCTGAATGGGGTGGACCGAGTGGTTCGGCCACTATAACGTCCTTGTCATCAACCACAGCTTAACCTGTACATAACTCACCTGTATCAGTCTGTCTATGGCAACTCCCATCCGTGTAAAACGTTAAGTCTGCATTTTCTAACGGTGTGTCATGAATGTCAGGCCTAGCTGTAAAATTTTGATTTAAATACTCCATACAGTCATGCCTATTAATTCCTGTACCAAACTCACCTTCTACCACTGGTAACGATTCACCTTTACCTTCCACCCTTTGTGCATCATGAGGCACACTTGGTAAATATGTAGCAGGGTTTAAAGTAGGGATGTGCAGGCTCGGATAGGTTCGAGTTTGCACGTGGAGTTCGGATTTTTCCCTCCAAAAAAACGGAACTCAGAACGAGGCAAAACGTCATCTTGCATGGACGAACATCATCATTCCTGGACAAAAGACCAGGAATGATGATGTTCGTCCATGTAAGATGACGTTTTGCCTCGTTCTGAGTTCCGTTTTTTTGGAGGGAAAAATCCGAACTCCACGTGCAAACTCGAACCTATCCGAGCCTGCACATCCCTAGTTTAAAGTATTACACCTCTTTATAGTAATGTTGGTCGGTGCAATTAACGCTAGTTCCCATTTAGTGAACCTAGCGGAGGAAACGTGTCTGGTCTGGGCCGAATTTAACAGGGCAGAAACAGCATGTGGTGTATGTACAGTCATGTCATGGCCTAACACTACATCCTCACTCTTTTCCACTAAGAGTGCGGTTGCAGCTACGCTCCTTAAACACGTTGGGAGTGCTCTTGCCACAGCGTCCAACTGGGCACTGTAGTATGCTACTGGTCTATTGGCATCACCATGTTTTTGTGTGAGAACTCCTGCCGCACAACCAGCAGCCTCCGTACAAAATAAATCAAAGGGTTTCCCATAGTCTGGAATCCCCAATGCAGGTGCTCTTATCAGACTGTCCTTAAGATTAAGGAAGGCTTGCTCTGACTCTTCAGAGTGCAAGACACGGTCTGGTTTTGTGGAAGATACTAACTCCTGCAGTGGTAAAGCCAGAATGGAAAAACCGGGTATCCATGACCTGCAATACCCACACATGCCCAAGAAGGTACGGATCTGATGCTGGTTCTGCGGTAGTGTCATGGTCTGTATGGCGTGGATTCTGTCCGCTGTCAGATGTCGGAGGCCTTGGGTAAGACAGTGTCCCAAGTATTTAACCCTGGTCTGGCACGGCTGTAACTTGTCCTTAGCAACCTTATGCCCTGTGTGCGAGAGGTGAAGCAACAAAAGTTTAGTATCATTTAAACATGACATAAACGAATCAGAGCATAACAACAAATTGTCTACATATTGGATTAGTACCGATCCATTGGCAGGTTGAAAAGACTGTAAACAATCATGTAAGGCCTGGGAGAAGATACTGGGGCTGTCAATGAAGCCCTGGGGTAGTCGTGTCCATGTGTACTGTACGCCTTTGTATGTGAAGGCAAATAGGTATTGGCAATCAGGATGAAGGGGGACGGAGAAGAAAGTGGAGCATAAATCTATTACCGTGAAATGGATTGCGGTTGATGGGATTTGCATAAGGATGACAGCTGGGTCAGGCACTACGGGAAATTGACTTTCTACCACCTTATTAACCCCTCTAAGGTCCTGTACCAGCCTGTACCCCCTCCCACCACTCTTTTTCACAGGGAAGATGGGACTGTTGGCCACACTGGCTGTACGGACTAAAATTCCCTGTTGTAGTAAACGCTCAATTATGGGGTGAACCCCTAACTCCACGTCTGGCTTTAATGGGTATTGGGGAATTTTAGGAGCGTGTCTACCGTTTTTCAGGTTTACCATGACGGGAGCTACATTTGCCATTAACCCAGTGTCCTGTCCATCCTTAGTCCAAAGGAAACTAGGTATTTGTTCTAACATTTCATTTACCTGAGCTGAACCCTTGTCTGATGTTATGGTGTGCAGCATTAACCTTTGGGGAGTGTCTAGCACATCCCTTACCTCGTGTGCAAACCTTCCTGGGACATCCATAAATATCCCGTCAGGGGTACAATAGATAATACATCCCATTTTGCACAATAAATCTCTTCCCAGGAGATTAGTAGGGGCTGTTGTTGCCAGGAGGAAAGAATGCCTGGCATGCAAAGGCCCAATGGTAACCTCCGTGGGTTTGGTTAAAGGGTAATGCTGTACGCTACCTGTTACACCCATTGCTGGTACTGTCTGGTTTGTTATCTGTAGATTTTCAAGAGATTTTAAAACAGACCTGGTCGCCCCTGTGTCTACTAGGAAGGAACGTTCAGTACCAGCTACATTAACCTTTATTACCGGCTCTTCCCTAGTACCTCCCGTTATCCTGACTGCCTGCAGACTACAGGTATGACCTAACCCCTATAGTTGGCTATCTTCCCCCAGCAAGGCATTTGCAGCAACTATGTGGGCAGGATTTATCTGGTAGTTCTTATGGTTACGAGATGCATCAATACGTTGCTGCATGTGGGGTTCCTGAATTATGACTCTACAGTCCTTCCTAACGTGTCCTACTTGGTTACAGTTAAAACATTTCTTAGCTGATCTGTTGGGGAAATTTTGTTGAAGTCCGGGAGGAGGGGATTTTGAGTGTGGGTATGATGGTTTTGGGTGTGTGTGAAGAGTGTGTTGTGGTCTGGTGTGGTATGTGTGAGGGAATTGTATGGGTTGGGCCTGCGCAGGATGGTAGGTGTTTAAGACTTGTAACTGTGCAGGTGGATATGTGTCTGTTGGCTGTAAGTGCATATCTTCTAGAGCTCGAATGCTAACAGCCATCAATTTCTCGCTCTGAGCTTCACGTTTCCTGGTGATATTTTTGTCATGGTCTATTGCAGTTTCCCTGAGCGCGTCAACTGTTATCCCTCTCCAACCAGGGTGTGAGGTCTGAACTCTGTCTTTCAAACTGTCTTTTAGACCGTCCATTAGAACAGTGATGACCATTCCCCGGTAGTGCGTGCTATCCTTAATGTTTTCGATCCCAGTGTACTGAGTGATCGTCTGCAGCCCACGATTAAAGTAATCTTCTGCAGGTTCACTTTCCTTTTGTTTAATGGAGAAGATTTTACTCCAATTAACAACTAACGGGAAAAATATGGCTAGTTGGGCAGCTATACGGGCAATGCAATCCTGATTACCTTGATCAGTTAAGGGGATGTCTGCATCCAGAGTACATGCTGTGATAAACTTTTTCACATCTGTACCTTCTGGGAGACATGCTCTTAACACCACTCGCCAATCCTTGTTGGTTGGCTCATGGGCATTGCCTAGATCCTTTATGAAACGCTGACATTTTGCCAGATGTTTCTTGGGGTCAGGAAATTCAGACATAATGGAATGTAGTTCCGCCCGTGTCCAAGGACAGTGCATCGCTACTTCCCTTGTGGGTACGACACCATTCGCATCTGCGTTCCCATTAGGGACAATAATTGTCCTTACAGGGTGGATGCCTCCCACCTCTATACCTTTAAGCCTATTACTGCAGCGAACGGTATTAGTAACCTCCGCTATTGAAGCAGTTGGTTCTAATACTTCCTGCACCCTTATTAAAGGAGCCTCCCCCACCATGGGTTCTACTAGGGCCTCCCCCCCCATGAGCTAAGGATCCCTCCCCCCCTCTTGATGCCATAGGGGCAGCTACTTGTACTTGCTGGGAAAGGACATTTAATAACTGCACAGCATGGATACAGCAGACATTGCTACAGGATCACTTTCTGCATCATAGACATTTTCCAAATATTCACTCAGGACCGGGTACAACTTACTTGGTTCAGTTACAACATTTTTATAGTTTTTGTTATGTGGTAATGTATCATCACCGCCCACCACATAAGGTGGCAGGGGTGCGCAAGCGCGATTCGCAATACCTTTGGCAACGCTACCGTGCCGCAAGTTTGCATTTCCCTGTGATGCGTACGCTACGCTGTGTAGCGTTGCGTGCGCATCACCCCTAGGCATGCACGTGGCTCCACGCGGTGCCCCATGCACGCCATTAACCCATGTGCGACTCTCATTCAGCCAGAGTTTCAAAGAATCATCATACTCCACTCTTTTCTTTAGGGATTTCACTCTACATATGTGATCCCTAAGGTTATTTAAAATCTCCATATTAAAGCTTCCAATCTTTGGGAAAGGTTTCTCACTCTTACTCGTCATCTTAACCCACACAGTACAGTGCGTTGTTGCGTACGCACCATATTTAGTGTACATTATATGAAGAGCCGACCCGGTCGGACCTTGCATACACAGCGCATCGTCTACCATCCCTGTTGACTGTTTTGCGCCCATTTTGCGAAAAAAAAAAAACAACAATGATGAGACCGGTGGAAGAATTAACCAATAGGCTGCCTCCACACACCTATTCTACAGTTAGCTAATATCTAAAAATAGGGAACACAGCAATACCTACTAAGGCAAGCACAGTACCACCTATAATAGGGAACACAGGAGTTTTCTAGCTATAGATAAAACCACAGTAACCACCTATTGTCCTTTTGTCCCCGCAACCAGCCTCAGTCAGAGATGCCACACTCGTATGGTCCGGTCGCAACACTCAAAGGCCCTAACTGACCGATGAATATTACAACTACACTGGAAGCTATATTTTATCGTTAACTCTCTTTAATGATAGGAAACCAGGAGGATCCCCTCTGCCAGTATACCTGTTATGTATACCCTATATTTATTACCTAAAATAGGGACCACGAAGGCACAACCTATTTCTCAATCATACACCTTACACACTTCTATATTGTGGCCAAATTAAAAAAAATACCTTTCTTTTGATTACAGCCCTATCAATATGACGTATTTCAGTCTTGATGATTTATTTGAATTCTAACAGAAATGCTAGTCACATGCTTCACTTGCTATTGTACGTTCGGTTACAAACAATTAGATGTAATCACTACACATGGCAGGAAGTGGCCGTACATCCGGTCGCACGCACTATGCTGCGACTGTTTGCACGTTATGTACACTAAAACCTTTTGTGGCGTTATTGTGCGATCGGTTGCGCATGCAATGCGCGGCCGTTCTACAACAACGTGGGCAAGCACAAATCTCTCTCCACTATCCCAGATTCTAATCAGCCCTCTCTGAATTCGCAAACTGCGAGTCTCCGTCTCTGAACAAAAATAGGAATGCAGGAAAAAGATCTGCGGGCGCCTTTCCAGTCTTTTGTTCCAAGACGAGGGGAGCAGTTCAAAAACACAGTGATGGGTGATATCCAACTCGATGAGCCCCCATTTATTGATACCGTTTGAACAGCATCGATATTAGAGAGATTTGATTGCACAGACCAGATTGCCCATACCTCCCATTTCAATATAAAATAACTTTGTCACACAGAAACAGTTTGCGGTTACAACACACACAAAGGTACTATATTGTAAAAAAAGGTATAATCAGCCTTAATCTATACAATGCAGCTATATACAGGATAAAGACAAAGATACAATTACCAACACTTCGCTATGCGGTCTGGATCCTAGACTAATCAGCTGTCCATCAGGATTGCTGTGTGTTTCTTTAGGGTCAGGCAGGGAGAAAGGTAGCAAAGGAAAGGGGAGGGATCCAGACTGCATGGCAATTTATAGGTGTACAATTACCTTTGAACATAAGCTGAATACTCAGAGGGGTTCCCTATTGGCCCTTTATTACTGAGTCACAATGGTTGTTGCTATTCATTTGTTAGTAAATGGTTGACGTCACTGGAGGTTGAACTGTTAAAAAAATCCCTTTGTACTAACATTTGGCATGCAAATCTACAGGGGAGGTGTACAGTGATTTATACAGTATAGAGTATAATTCTTGGCAGGTCTTCATAACTCGATAGTGATCCCTTCCATATTCATTCTGTTGGTTTCATATTCCTGTTGAGACAGAGGGAAATCGGTAGATACTACTCATGACCCATTTATCTTATTCCTAATCCCAGATATCATATAACTGCTATTTAACATGTAACATTCACTGTATACCTTTAAAACACATAGCATTGTGCGTATCTCAGTCAGTTTAGGGTTAAATGGGATATAAGTTTATTGTAAGGAAAGGCTGCTGTCCGTCGGGGTAAGGTTTCCGACAATAATACTTAAAAGCTGGCTATGCGATTGAAACGCAAAACAGTATTTAAACAGTATTGCTGTACTAACTTTGTGTTTATGTAATGTAAAAATGGCGCTCAACTGTTGTGCGCACAGAAGCATGGCTCGCCATTCACAATATGACGAGTTGCGGGGGCATGGGATGCGTGTGCATGTATAGCGAGCACGCACTTGCGCGTGCGCAAGTGTGCGCAAATGCGGCGGGAGCCTGTGTTCGCATAAGATGGCCGTGGACGATCAAATCGTCCAATGGATGTCGTGTTGCGATTTGTGCGCAATTAAGCGATCGCAACCAATTTATACGGTTTCGACACAAGTCATCATCATCAGTGTTTATCTCCAGCTGCCCTGTAGCAGCCTCCTGACAGGAGGGGCACTCAGTGCTGCCTATATCCATTACTGAGAGCTGGCGGGCACTACAACCCACTGCGGCTCTCTCCAGGAGGACTGACCTCCAGCATGTGCTACTGCTCATGCGCGGCTTCTCTGTGCGTCATTCACACCACATGGACGTGCCTCTGAGATTCTCAGTCATCAGCAAGCCATACAAGGCCCCACAGGTCCCCTGTTGCCCTGTACAACCACCACTTACCCCGAGGAACATACCACTACCTAGCAGGAGGGTACAGTATGCAGTCGGGAAGCCGGCGGACCTAATCCTGACAGCCGGCTTCCTGACTGTCATATCCCGGCAAGGGTCTAAAGACAGGCGTCAATATGCCAATGCCTGTCATTAGACATACGCCAGGAGCCCGATGCCCAGCATCCCGATCGAAGGGACGCCGAGTACGGATAGTCATGGGGCGGAGGGTTAGGATTAGGCACCCCCCAGGGGGACTTAGGTTTAGGTGGCGGGGAAGGGGGGGTTAGGTTTAGGCACATAGAGGGTGGATTAGGGTTAGGCACCCCTAAGGGAGGGTTAGGGGGTAGAAATAGGTTAGTCAATACTTACCTTAGGACGCTAGGGATTTCCTCCTCTCCCGGGATGCCGCTGTCGGGATTCCAACCGCCGGGCATGGGTCCGGCGGTAAATCATACCGATTCCGGAGGGTACATGTGCCCATACTACCTGGCACACTACAACGCGCAGCATAACCTATATGCTCCACGCTGCACCTGGCACTTCAACCTGTACCTATTTAACCCTGTGCCTAATGCCTCCTGTGTTTACCTGGTTAATAAACCTTCAAGCTGGTTAAGTTGTCTGCTGTATGGACTAATTGCCTCTAACCACCCTCTGCGCACCCAGCACACTTCCATATGGAAGTGGAGAGTATTCCAGTACTCTCATATTATCTTATGGGTCCTGAGTACTTATAGTATAAAGAAATGAATACTTTGTGCTAATGATGTGTGTTCAGCAGCTCAGTTAAAATGATAAAACTGATGGGTCAACTCTGCTAATAGTATCCCAGGTGTGATAGTGGGCACAGAAAGGTTAGGTGTAGATGGTACCAGCTGAGACGGCAGCTCCAGCGGATCTTCCTTTTCCTTTTATATCTAGAAAAAGGGGCAATTTCTCGGTTGTCTCAATATACTATACTTTAAACACACATTAACCTGTGCAAAACACAAATATACAGTAATAGCAACATGGATTATTATTCAGCAGATTTAGAAAAAAAAATGAGAACTCAAAACTGTTATTATTTTACTCTAAAGTACACAAAGTTCTGTTGGAGTAGTCTGCTGCTGGACGATCAATGGCCCTGATTCAGAGATGCACACATTTAGCATCACTGCTGCATCTTTAACATATGGTAATGCAGTAGTAGGCGTCTGTAGGAAAGACTCCTCCTGCCAGCATCTGTGACCCGAGTGCTGCGTCCGAAAACGCAGTATCAGATCACCATCACTACCATTGGAAGACGCAGACCCTGGTTTTGGTACTCCCAGAAAACAAGGGGCGATATACCCCCTATTTCAGCGAATGCCGGCCGGCCCAACCCACTACCCATCCCCAAATGACTGCAGCCTTTCAATTAGCTGCGGCTTTGGGGAACTGCAAGAGATCTTGCAGAAGAAGAATGAACATATGCAGTACAGATTCTGCCCATACACTGCTCTTAACATCATACTGTACATCTCTGAATGAGGCCCATTGACCTATAACATGCATGTATTTGTAATCCACAACTGGTAATAGCAATAAGCTTAGCATCCTCTGCCGCTCTTTCCTGATTCTAGAGAGCAATAGCTTTGGCTTTCCAATGACAAGGCACAACAAACACAGGGCCTGATTCAGACTTGGGAATAGAGTGACATATCTCTCTCAACTGATCATCTCGGTGAAACCATGCTGCACTGAAGGTGGGGCAGGTTTAAAATGTGCAGAGAGATTTAGATTTGGGAGGAGTGTTTCCAAACTGATATCTAAATTGTAGAGTAATAATAAAACTGTGCAGCATTTGTGGGCCACATGCAAAATCAGCCAGTATTTACCCCACATGTATAAAAATGTATGTATTTACACCCCTTACATTGCAACATGGTTTGTTCACGCTCACAGTTGAGAGAGATATCTTACTCAATTCCCAACTCTGAATCAGGCCCACAGTTCCACTTTCAAAAGGTCCCAATTATCTTCAACATTGTACAGTAGCAATAACAGCTCAGTATTCACAGAAAATGGCTGCCTCTCCTTACACTGACACTGTTTCTCTAGTAGCTCAAACAAGATGAGTATCACGCTGTGTACTCAAACTTAGCTACTTGCGCAAGTCAGGATTACACAGTTCTTGAAATATAGCAGATTCTCAGTATCTGTTGATAATTCAGTATTTCAGTATCTCTCATACACTCTCGTAATTGCTCTGTAACAGTTCTCAGTAGCTCTCAAACAGTTCTTGATAGCTCCTAAACAATTCTCAGTAGCTCTGCTGCTCAGAAGGGACATCCTACATATCTTTTACTAACTCAGTCTCCACGGATCTCAGCTGCAGCTCCCAGACATCCTGTCTCCAGCTTTGTCTCAGTCTCAACTAGTGCTTCTGCAGTGGTCACTTAGCACACCATCAGCAGATATTCAGCGGCTTCTGTCACCTCACCACTTCAGCTGTATACTTTACCTAGTCTTTTGTCTCTCACAGCAGACCTGCGTCAGCTCACTCCTATCTGCACTCCACACTTCTGAGTCTCCCGGCCTCAACTGTGCATGTGTGGCCACAAATACACTGTCCTGTTGCTGGATTTTCTCAGTTTTAGTGTGTAATGTCTCCACCTGTTGGCAGCCTCCTATATTGCAACATCCACTGCATCCTGTCAGGGCCAGGGGTATCACACATGTTCCAGATAAAATGAAGAATCTCATAGCACGTGGTGGGTATACATTCATGATTTCTCAATACCTGTGCAGCAACTCTACAGCTGCCACCGACAGAGCCTGACAATACTGCAGATACAGTACACTTAAAATTGTATTGAATTAAGTCATTTCGATGCATAACTGTTCAAACCCTGTTTTCACTAAGGGTTAGATACAGAGCTAAAATTAAAGTACTATAGATCAAAAGACGGTAACATAAAGCTACATAGGTCATACCTGATAACAGAGTTTTGGCTTTTGGCACAGAGTAATTACCTTCCCTCTGGAAGATTTGTATATCTTCCAAGACCGTTATTAAGCAGTGATTAGTGCTCTGGGTTTCTCCAGTCTTAGAATAAAGAATATCGATTCCCGCAGAGAAATGACTCAGCTCCACTTAAAACAAAATGATCATTATTCCAATACTGTGACATCCTGCACACACCAGTACAAAACAATAATTATTCCAACACTGTAACAGCCATCAGCGCCGAGACATAATTTTTTTATAGCTTTGGGATAAGGATAAGTTTGTATTACTACAGAAATATGGTGGAGTTGTAGCCTTAAGTCAGATGTTTACCTGAAATAAAGACAATATATAATCTAGACATGCCGATAACAGGGGGAAGTTTCTGAAACCAGGTGGAACTAAAATGGTAGTGCTGCCCATAGCAACAAATCAGATTCTAAGGGGCAGATTCAATTAGCCACAGAGTTTACCCCACAGCTAAAGCTCTGCCCTGAGCTATTCAATTAGTGTCGCTATTAGTGTCGCTATAAACATATCCAAAGCTAAAACACTTGAGGGTGGTTTTGCAAAACCAAAACACTAGGATGAATCCAAAACCAAAACATGGGGGTCACACGCATCTGTAATAGTTATGAAACAATGCAAACATACAATTACAGCACCCAAATATACAAGCAGGTGCCTTCTCAACAGCCTACCTTTAACGAGGGCCTGACTGTGGCAGATTCAGTTACTTCTACAGCATACCTTTATTTGGGGCCTGACTGTGTGGGGCTTATAGTGACTTGCCAACAGCCTACCTATAATGAAGGCCTGGCTGTGGGGGAATACAATGATTTAGCACAGTCTAGCTTTCATGGGGGCCTGACTGCCTAACCAAGGGGCTAGTAACCATGCAATTTAACAATACCTTTAGGACCTATTGCCCTCTGTACCAATGCCTAGTGCTGCCTAACATGGGGGTCAAAATAACGAAACCAAAGGCCTAATGACCTCTCAAATGTTGTGGCCTAGTGCCACCTATTGTTGGGCACAAACTAATGACACTATAGGACCTAGTGCCCTCCCGTACAAGACGACTTAGTGCCACCTAATATGGGCCCAACAAATATATCTATAGGGCCTAAGGGTCTTGGGGCTCGGCCCTCTGCTGTCATAACAGACGGGGACTGGATCCTCCAAAGTCCAGGCCCTTCGTCATGCCTGGTGTCTCTGGGTCCCGCCGCATCGGCGGATGGGCTCGGACCCCACCCCGCCATGCTACCTGGGGCCTCTGCCAAGCTTGACACTTCCACAGTAGCAGGGCCAGTGAGTGGACCAGCACTCTGGCTCATGCTACAAATGTACATCCAGCGGCACACTGAATTAAACGTTTTTAGGCTGATGCGGAGTGAGTACTACACCAGCTGGAATGTGGTAAAATTCTGAATTTCATACTACGCATTTCCAGAAAGTGGCTGCGTGCATCTGTACCAGTGCAGATACTGTATGTGTCATTTTGACGCTTACGCCTACTTGCATCTGCACATATGTGGGGGCCATATGCAGGCCAGCACACAGACGCCTACATGCCTGAGAGAGATGTATTATTTGCGGGGCAGATACAAACAGCAGATGATGATAGTGAAGGTCCTCAGAGCTCTCTCCCTCTCCCCCTCCCCTCCTCTCCCTCTCCCTCTCCCTCTCTCTCCCTCTCCCCCTCTCCCTCTCTCTCTCCCTCCCTCCCGCCCCCATTATTTCTGTTCTTGTCATTTAAAAAAAAAAAGACTTGTTTATTCCTTTTTGCTATTATATACAGGATAGTGGCACCTGAACATTTTATCTCATTATTATTTTCCTTTATTTGTCACCACAAGGGGCCCACAGCGCTTGCCAGGTGCCGTTGTTGGCAATGGGGGGAAGATGATGAGGTCTGGAAGGAAAAAAACATGAAATAGGAGGGAATCGCTCGATAGCGCTTACAATCTAGAAGCGGAACAGACAGACAGGGGGGACATAGAGGGCAGAGACAGTGAGTATAGAGGGTATATTGTGGATATAGAGAGGTGGGTTAGGCTCTAATAGCAATTGTATTCATTACCAATATATTGCTTTGCAAATGTTGGGGATACAAATAATGCAAATGGACTGCCAGGGATACCAAGGTGGAAAATGATTCCCAAACATTGCTCTGTATAATTATGAGTGCTACATTTGGATGTGTGCAATCATTTCTTATGACTAATGAAAATGCCAATACAAGGAACGGAGTCTGAGCAGCACAACATGTACAGTGGTGCTAGAAAGTTTGTGAACCCTTCAGAAGCTTCTATATTTCTGCTGAAATTTGGCCTAAAACTACCTCAGATTTTCACACAAGTCCCAAAAGTAGATAAAGAGCGACCATATTAAACAAATGAGACAAAAAAATAGACATGCTCCTTTTTTTTTTTTTTTTTTTTTCTTCAGGAAAATGATCCAATATCACATATCTGTGAGTGTCAAAACTATGTGAACCTTTAGGCTTAGCAGATATTTTGAAGGTGAAATTAGAGTCAGGTATTTTCAATCTATGGGATGACAGTCAGGTGTGAGTGGACAACCTGTCTTTTTAAAAGAACAGGTATCTATCAAAGTCTGATGCTCACAACACGTTAGTGGAAGAATATCATACCACGAACAAAGGAGATTTCTGAGGACCTCAGAAGAAGAGCCGTTGATGCTCATCAGGCTGGAAAAGGTTACAAAACCATCTATAAAGACTCCACCAATCAACAGTCAGACAGATTGTGTACAAATGGAGCATATTCCAGACCATTATTACCCTCCCCAGGAATGGTCGACCAACAAAGATCAAGCCACGAGCAAGGCTTCTAATAGTTTGCAAGGTCGCAAAGGAACCCAAGGTAACCTCTAAGCAAATGAGGGCCTTTCTCACATTGGGTGGGATGTACTAAAGGAAAAATGTGGTGAAAAAAATCCAGTTTTCTGGGTTTTTACCACATTTCTATATGTACTAAGCCCCGGCCACCCTATTATCAATGCGGAGGGTAACGCCAGAAAAACCTGGCGTTACCCTATAGAAGCCTATGGGCTTCTTACTGCATCCCGCATCCGTCGCTTTGCCGTCACCCAGCACTGGCCCTCCACGCTCCACCTGGGTCCTCCGCTGGGAATTCCTGCACAGGTCACCAGCAGGAAGTTCCCGGGGCTCAGAGGGGGCGGGGTCCCATGGAGACCCCTCACCCGGCATCGGCTGCTTCGGAAAGGGCAGTTCTTATAGCAAGAGCTGTCCTTTGCGATACTAATCGCATATGTTAGTAAGGTTGCGGTGACTGGTGGAATGGTCACAGCAACATTAGTACATCCAGCCCATTAGCTAATGTTAATGTTCATGAGTCCACCATCAGGAGGACACTGAACAACAATGGTGTGCATGGCAGGATTGCAAGGAGAAAGCCACTGCTCTCCGAAAAGAGCATTGCTGCCCGTCAGCAGTTTGCTAAAGATCACCTGGACAAGCCAGAAGACTAGGGAATAGAGCGAGAGATTTCTCTTAACTGTGAACCTGAACAAACCATGTTGCAATGCAAGGGGTGTAAATACATACATTTTTTTACATGTGGGGTAAAATACTGGCTGCTTTTGCATGTAGCCCACAAATACTGCACAGCTTTATTATTACTCTACAATTAAGATGTCAGTTTGGAAACACTCCTCCCAAATCTAAATCTCTCTGCACATTTTAAATCTGCCCCACCTGCAGTGTAGCATGGTTTCACCAAGATGATCAGTTGAGAGAGATCTCTCTATTCCCAAGGATGAATCAGGCCCAGAATGCAAAATAGAGCTTTTTGGTTTAAATGAGAAGCATTATGTTTGGAGAAAGGAGAACACTGTATTCCAGCATAAAACCTCATAGCCTCTGTAATACACATCAGGCCCAGGATGACTTACCATCATTGATGGGACAATGAATTCTGAATTATACAAGAATATTCTAAAGGAAAATGTTAGGACATCTGTCCATGAGCTGCATCGCAAGAGAACGTGGGTCATGCAGCAAAGCACACGAGTCATTCAACCAAAGAATGGTTGAAGAAAAATAAATTTAAAGTTTTGGCCAAGTCAAAGTCCTGACGATAATCCAGTTGAAATGTTGTGGAAGGACCTGAAGTGAGCAGTTCATGGGAGGAACCCCACCAACATAACAGAGTTGAAGCTGTTTTGTATGGCGGAATGGGGTCAAATTCCTCGAAGCCGATGTTCTGGACTACTCAACAATTACCGGAAACGTTTAGAAGCAGTTATTGCTGCACAAGGGGGTCATACCAGATATTGAAATACTTTTGCCACTCACAGATATGTGATATTGATATTGAATAATGTTCCTCAATAAATAAATTTGCATGTCTAATTTTGTTGTCTCGTTTGTTTGATTTGGTTTTCTTTATCTACTTTTAGGATTTGTGTGAAAATCTGAGGTAGTTTTAGGACAAATTTCAGCAGAAATATAATAAGTTCTGAAGGGTTCACAAACTTTCAAGCACCACTGTTTATATAGCACCAAAGAATGTACAAACCATTTTAAAAATCTACAAAATGCAATACAAAAGGGAAGCAGCAACTGCAGCAGTGAAAATATTATGATTGAGATGGTTCCTTTCATAGAGCTTGTAATCCTAAATTGGAGTTGGAGCACACAGAACACCAAAAGACAACTTAATAAGTACTGATATTTTTTATACAGGCTTACAATGTTTGTGTTTCCCACAACAGGCTCATGCTCGCGTCTTCCGGCTGTACGACAAAAAATTCCGTTCTCTGCAAAAAGGACAAGTGTCTATAGCACTGGCCTCTCATTGGATCAACCCTGTGAACATGACACAATACGGCATCCAGGAATGTCAGAAGTCCCTGGATTTCGTGCTGGGATGGTTTGCTAGGCCGATATTTATAGACGGGGATTATCCTCAGTCCATGAAGAGAAACCTTTCTGCCCTTCTGCCTGACTTTACAGAAGAGGAGAAGAGGTTCAATAAAGGGTCAGCCGACTTCTTTGCCCTCTCCTTTGGGCCGATCCTGAGCTTTCAAATGCTGGATCCGGACATGAAGTTCAGACAGACGGAGTCTGTGGATTTGCGGAAGCTACTGTACTGGATCAATATGGAGTACAACAAACCACCAATATTTATTGTGGAGAACAGTTGGCTTATTGCAGATTTTACTAAGCGTGAGGATGCAAAGTATATGTATTACCTCAAGAAGTTTGTCATGGAAACTCTAAAGGGTAAGTTAAATTCAGACATAAGCGTTCTGTACATTTTGTATGGGGATATAAAATAGAAATCTTGTGATAAAGTTATTTGGAAGATGTAATTGCTGCTTTTTTATTTATCCAAAATGCTTAAAAATAATTTGATAATGTAAAAAAGTTTAATCTATTTCCAATCTAAAATAAGTATCACCTTACATGTACAAGATCTCAGAATTAGGGCTCTCAGTGTTTTACTAGTTTAAGAAATACACTTACATGCAGATGTGTCCTCATACACCTAGCGTCAATACGCCATACTAAGCGAGACGCCCAGCACGACTACGCCGCTCTGGGGGGCATCTTTTTTTTTTTTTAATATAGCTTCTCATATGCATCGCAGACGCAGTGAAACACAAGTCTCAGTGTACTAGATGCGCCAGGCTGTGACTTTAACCGCACACATTAGTTTTAAACACGTACAGAGTCGCAGATGACGCACAATGGAATGGTGCATGAGAAAAAGCCCTTGCTGCTGCATCGTAGCGCTTCATAATCGTATACAGATTCAGACTCATTCGCACACACCGATGTACAAATATCGCACATCAAATTGATCATTGTAATTCAGCAGAGTAGTTTTAACGCTTCCAGTTGTTTAATATGCGAATTCAGAGATGGACGGAATTACTGAGCTGCACACAAGCAAATCCGTCCATCTAAAATGCTAATTCAGCAGGAGGTGTCTGTAGGAAACAGATGACCGAGGTCACAGCCTGGAATCACCACCGCAGCTGAAGCTTGCCGCAGCGTGGCCGGGTCCTGGCAGCTGTGAGGCCAAGAAATCGGTGTCAACCAACGCAGACCCTGGCCTCGTCCCTCCGGAAAACGGGGACGACACACTCCCGTTTACGGGAACAGAGTGGTGGCCAGCCACGTCCCCACTCCGTCCCATAAACGATTGACATAATTGACATGCTGCGGCTTGGGGGGACTGAATGCGAGATGCAGAGACCCTAAACCATCGTAGATGTACACTAACGATTGGGTTAGCGCACATCTCTGAATCAGGCCCAAGTTGCACAATTTTTTACAAAAAAGACACTCAGCGTGGCCGAGTCTCCCAGGACCTGGCCTGCCGAGAGCGGCTGTTTGGTGTCACTGAAGCCACAGAAGTTGAGGACACATCTGTAAAACAAAAACAAATGGATATATATGAACACTTAACACACTCTGCCTGACATTTGAATACATCTGGCTTTATATCCTAGGACCTTTGGCACACACAAATGTTGGTGCACTAAGAAACACTCTATTCACTAGCCACACGTATTCCACATTCTGTAACTTTACCACTGCCCTACACAATCCATCCCCAATTCAGTTATGTTTCTTAGATCGTATCCACTTTAGCACTTTCTAGTTTTTAAAATTGGTGAAGTGTATTACCTCCTGAGCTTTCCAGCAGGCGATTTAGATCTCGCCCCCAGGAAAGCTCACGGGTTGGCAAAACTCAGTGAGGCAATTTTGCATATAATGCCCCACCCTCCACAAAGCGCCATTTAACCACAGTGGCTGGGGCCTGATAAATCTGCCCACCGCTTCTTTATTTGGCTTGGCTTCAGGTATATTGCCAGAATCTCTCAGGGATCCACCATTTTGGAAGTGTGTGTGTGTGTGTGTGTGTGTGTGTGTGTGTGTGTGTGTATATATATATATAATGTTTCTTGCTCTGAATCATTTTCAGCAATTAGAACAGATGGAGTAAACATTATTGGATACACAGCCTGGTCTCTCATGGATGGGTTTGAATGGCACAGAGAGTACACGATCAGACGTGGACTGTTTTATGTCGATTTTTCAAGTCCCGTCAAGAAGTTGATGCCTAAATCCTCAGCTTTGTTTTATCAGCAGCTCATTAAGAAAAACGGATTCCCACTATTACTGGAGAATCAACTGGTCACAGGAACTTTTCCCTGCAGTTTTGCTTGGGGTATTTCTGCATGCACAATACAGGTAATACAGTTTATTAAAAAAAAAGTTGTTGTTTTTTTTTTTTTTTAAAATATCCTTATTTTTTTTTATTACATTTAGTCATTTACCTGCAGTGTTTACGGTGCAGGTAAAGCTTCACATTTAATGGCTGGAGGTATTCAATTATTAGTCAGTTTCTTCACACAGTAAACTCTCAGGTAAGACGTGTACTAAATGTGGATTTATCCTCACAGCCTCAGGAGCTACTATGAAAAATGCATGTTAAATGCACCCTCTGGGACATAACGTGCGGGGTATCCCATAGGTTACTGCACTTAACAGAGAATCCATGGGTTACCCCGTGCATTAAGTCCCAGAGGGTGCATTTAACATGCATTTTTCCTAGCAGCTCCTGAGGCTGTGAGGAAAAAGTCACGTAAAGTGCACCCTCTGGGGCTTAACGCTCGGGGTAGCAGCCCTTCATTGAATAGCTCAGGGTTGACTATTAGCTGCAGGGTAAAGCCCCCTGCTAACTGCAGGCCTGATTCAGCAAGGAACGCAATTGCTAATACACACGCAATCGACCGATTGCAATTGGTCTGTGTAGTCATGCATGCGCAGTTCACAACAGAGTGATTGACAGGAAGTGTCGTTTGTGGGTGGTGACGCAGGGGTGGTCTGCGAAACACAGGCATCCCAGTGAGTTCGGACACCATTGCAGGGCAATGCATAAATTAGCCACTATGATGCCTTATGCAGCCTGAGGCAACATAGGGTGCGTGGAAGTTAGCAATTTCAGCGTAAGGTCAGGGATTGTGCAAGTGTGCGTGAGGCTGCGATGGTACTCGATTGTACCGATGATTTTACAGTCTTGCTAAACATTCCGGATGTGTGCTAAGCAAAGTGGGCGTCCTTGTGTAGTGCTGAGACTGGATAGCGATCGCAATTGATTAGCATACTATAGCAGTTGAACTGCGTGCGTAATCGCTATTGCATTCGCAGTTGTGTTCAGTAGTGAATCAGGCCCTGAATCTGTCACATATGCTTTGCAATCAGGGCTGGCCCGAGCCTAGTTTTGTGGGTAAGCACAGCACCTCTCGCCCCTCTCCCCACATCACAGCACCCCCCCCCTCCACAGCACAGAAAATCCCTCTCCCATTACAGGATTCCTCACAGCCCCCCCCCACAGCACAGCATCTCACACCACAACCCCCATTATCACAGCCCACCTCATCACAGCCCCTCACACCTCAGTGCCCCTCAGCACAGCTCACCTCACCACAATCCCCCTCACAACACAGTCTTCCTCACATCTCAGCCCCTCCTCATCACAGCCCCTCACAGCACAGTACCCCTCACAGAACAGTACCCTTCACGGCACAGTACCCCTCACAGCACAGTCCACTCATAACAATACAGCCCCCCCTCAGCACAGCATCTCACACCACAGCCCCCATTATCACAGCTCTTCACACCACAGTGCCCCTCAACACAGCCCCTCACAACAGTCACTCTCATTACGGCACCACACAGCACAGCCTCCCTCACATAACAGCCCCCTCACAGCACATTACAACCCCTCACAGCACAGCATCTCACACCACAACCCATATTATAACAGCCCACCTCTTCACAGCCCCTCACACCTCAGTGGCCATAAGCACAGCCCACCTCTTCACAGCCCCTCACACCTCAGTGGCCATAAGCACAGCCCACCTCATCACAGCCCCTCACACCTCAGTGGCCATAAGCACAGCCCACCTCATCACAGCCCCTCACACCTCAGTGGCCATAAGCACAGCCCACCTCATCACAGCCCCTCACACCTCAGTGCCCATCAGCACAACCCACCTCATCACAATCCCCCTCTTCACAGCCCATCACAACACAGTCCCCCTCACAACACAGCCCCCCTCATCACAGCCTCTCACATGAGTCTCCTCATCACAGCCCCTCCTCATCACAGCCCTTCACAGCACAGTCCCCCTCACAGCACAGTCCCCTCATCACAATACAGCCCCCCTCAGCACAGCATCTCACACCACAGCCACCATTATCACAGCCCTTCACACCACAGTGCCCCTCAGCACAGCCCCTCACACCAGTCACCCTCATCACAGCCCCCTCACAGCACAGTCCCCCTCATTACAATCCCTCAGAGCACAGCCCCCCACAGCACAGAATCACACACCAAAGCCCCCTATTAACACAGCTCCTCACACCACAGTGCCCCTCATTACAGCCCACCTCATCACAGCCCTTAACAGAACAGCCCCCCTCATCACAGCACCACACAGCACAGCCCCTCACAGCACAGCCCTCCTCATCACAGCCCCTCATTACAGCCCACCTCATCACAGCCCCTCACAGAACTGCCCCCTCATCACAGCACCACACAGCTCACCCCCCTTGACATCACAGCCCCCTTCACCACAGCCCCTCACAGGACGGCCTCCCTCATTAGAGCCTCACATCCCAGCCCCCCTCATCACACCCCCTCACAGCACAGCCCCTCTCATCACAGCCCCTCACAGCACAGTCCCCCTTATCACAGCCCCTCACAGCACAGCCCCCCTCATCACAGCACAGTCCCCCACATCACAGCCCCCCTCATCACAGCCCCTCACAGCGCAGTCCCCATCATCACAGCCCATCACAGCACAGCCCCTCTCATCACAGTCCCCCTCATCACATCCCCTCATAGCACAGCCCCACCTCATCACATGCCCTCTCATCAAAGCCCCTCACGGCACAGCCCCCTCATCACAGCCCCTCACAGCACAGCCCCACCTCATCACATCCCCTCTCATCACATCCCCTCAAAGTGCAGCCCCCCACGGCGCAGCCCCTCTCTTCACAGCCCCTTACTGCACAGCCCCCTCATTACAGCCCCTTATAGCTAAGCCCCTCTCCTCGCCAGCAACATCAAACTTACCTGCCGGCTCTGCACAGCGGGGGACTGGCAGTGGCAGTGGGGGATTGGTGGCGGTAGCGCCATTCTTAAGCCGCATACACACTAGACAATATATTGATCAATGTGGATGAAAATTATATCGTTATCGTTCATCTCGTTCAATATTAGCCAGTGTGTATGCATGATATCGTTAACGATGCGCGCTCCCGCGGACCATTAATGATGTCTTTCATCGCCTGTACTTGCAGGGCAACCTGATGATATAGTCAGGTTGTGCAAGTTCGGGGATGAGGGAGAGTGACGTCACTGAACGATACCGTTAATGTGTATGCTCAATGACGGGAACGACATTGAGCCCGGCAGTGCAGGGGAAACACTTAATGATATGCTCCATGAACGATATCATTAAGTGTGTGTGAGCCTTTAGTGTGGCGCTCTAAGCAGCTGCATACCCGGCATAACAGGCAGGCTGGCACTGTCTGCAATATTCAAAGGGGGAGGGCATATCATAGACATTCATATATGCAGACTCATGCATCTCATTTTACTCCTACAAGCAAAAACAAGAATTGGATTATACTTTCAGTGTAACACCAATTATATATGGCAAAGTGAGTATTGAGGTACATTTCTAACAATGTAAACTTTAAAATGAATGATAGTGTCATTTAGCAAATACATACCTCGGGCAGAACGTAAATTTGTGACAGGTTTACCCTCCAAATTGCAAGATTGGGGCTCATTTATCAACGAGTTTTATCATGCGCAATGAGTGTTAAAACTTATTGCCTAGGATAATGGTGCTCCAGCCAATCAGCTCCTAACTGTCATTTTTCAAACAGATGACAGTTGGGAGCTGATTGGCAGGAGCACCATTATCCTAGGCAATAAGTTTTAACACTCATTGCGCATGATAAAACTCGTTGATAAATGGGCCCCATAGTGCACTGTGATTTGGAAAGTGATAAACCAAGCTGACAGCAAGTGGAGATGGTGTAAAAACCACACACTGATGGCTACTTGGACAGTGCAACACGTTGAAAAATTATAATAACAATTAAAAAGAGGTCACGTACTCCCCCCTCACCTTCTCTAATAAGCCTGTGATATTTGGCATCAGGCCGAGTGTATCCTTCTTGCTACCTTGAGCTTCTGGTACCCAGTGTCAGACAGGAGCAAGACTGGAGCATGAAGGGCCCACCGGGGGAATGCATTGGTAAGGGTCCATGCTTTGGGATGTCGTCAGTTACCACAGGGGATGAGGCCAGCCACCACAGAGGCTTGGGCAGACATTAGAGACCATGTAACTGACCCTCTAATAGAGTAATAATGTAGTGCGCAGTGTGGAACCTGAAATTAGAGCAAGTGGTGGGGCCCTCAGGCAATGGGGCCCACCGGGGAATTCCCCTGTACCCCTGTTGGCCAGTCCAACCCTGCTGGTACCAGTGTAATTATAAATACTCCCTTACCAAATGAAAATGTATTTACTTATGGTCTTATAAAATAGAGTGCCCCTTTAAAAATAAAATAAAAGGTGTGGCCTCTATTACAGTTATCAAAAATATTGATCCTTTATAATGAAATATAAATAAAAGTGCCAATGTGTTGCAAAAATGAAAAAATATTGTCCACCTTTAAAAAAAATGGCACTAAAAAAAATAAACAAAATAGTAATTCCTTATCTTCAGACTTATCTGTACCCTCAGCAGCTCATTCAGACCCACTTGCAAGATGCGATCGCTTGCTGGCAAAAAGGGGCCGGCTGTTTAAACTAAGCGCTCGCACTGCGTCGTGTAAGGATGCCCACTGTGTGTTAGCGAGCTGCGGCAAAGTGCGCTCGCAAGGGTCTGAAGACTCCCCCTTGCCTCTCGCAACACACGTCATGTCTGGGAAATGTATGATTAATCTGGACCATCGTGAGCCAACGGAGCTGCTCGCAGCCCTTGGGGGTTGCCTTTCCCCACCGCAAGCACTGCGATCAGTGCGGGCTGAAATACATGCAGGTGAAGTGTTCAGTTACGCTACTTTGCTAAATATGCACGCCCTTTAAACAGCGTTTTGGTGGACTGGCACACCTGCGTTCGCAACATCACTCCCCCGTTCACAAGCACCTTCCCCTGTTACCACCCACAAACGGCACTATCTGTCACTCAAAGCAGCGACCTGATAGTTGCTTACGAACAAACAAAATCAGATCGCAACAAATGGCTTACGCACTGCGAATCATGCGCAGATGGGCAAAAATCGCTCAGAGCGAGCGATCACGCCTTAGCAAGCGGGTCTGAATCAGGTCCTCAGTCCTATTTTCATCCAACCAAGTCCAGTGGGAAAAAAAACAAAAGCATGTCCTCACTGCGACTGGCGCCCAAGATCCCTGGTAAAGCAGTGAATTAAAAAATGGATATCTGGCCTGGTGGCCAAGAAGGAGCTGTGTCTTATCTTTAAGGTACAGCCAACCATATCCTTCCTAGCTCCTGAGGTCCAGTCCCAACGTTGAATAGGTTAGGACTATTAGTGAAAGGGTAGCCTATGCGTGCTTTCCCCTCTCAGTATGATAGGTTAGACAGGGGAACCTGTGGGCCTGATTCAGTACAGATCGCAACTGCGATCGTGACTGTGATAATGCACTTAGGCCCTCATTCAGAGCCGTACGCTCTGAGCAGAGCGCACGCTCTGAATGAGGGCCGGTGTCCATTTTCATGGAGCGTCCTCCTGGACGCTCGTATAGCTGTGGGTCACCACCCACAGGCTATACGAGCGTGCATTGTGATGGTCGCGATGGTCGAGACCATCGCGACCATCGAATTTGCGAGCCGGAGCCTGCGGCTGAGGTTTTCAACCGCAAGCTCCGGAGTGATTTTGGCTCTATCAGAGCCAAAATCACTCCCATTGACATCACTAGTGATGTCAGTGGGCCGGCTTCTGACGGGAGGCGTTCCCGTGGGAACGCCCCCGGCAGGGAGGCACGCCCCCGGCACGCCCACCAAAGGGGGCGTGCTGTCAATCAACATTGACAGCACGCCCCCTTTGATCGGACACAACGAGCGAAGGACTTTCCTTCGCTCGTCGCGTCTGGCGCATGCGCACGACGGAGCTCCCTCCGTCGTGCGCATGCTCAGTCCATAACATCGACCCACTTGCGAGCGGACAGCCGCTCGCGAGTGGGTCTGAATCAGGCCCTTAGTCTCACTGTGATAGTATGCTAATCCACTGCGATCACTATGCAATCACAGCACAACATAAGGACGCCCACCTTACCTTACAGACATCCATAATACTTCGCAAGACATCGGTAACATGGAGTACCATCGCAGCCTCACGCACACTAGCACAAGGTCAGACCTTACTCAGGAATTGCTAACCTCATTGCACGCAGTGAAAGCCCAAGCTGCGTATGGCATCACGGTGCCTAATTTATGCACGCCCCTGCAACGGCGTTCAAACGCACTGGCATGCCTGAGTTCGCCAACCCCCCCCCCCCCCCCCCCGTCACCTCCCCCAAACAGAACTTCTTGTCAATCACTCTGCGATGGGTCTGCGTAGACACTGATTGCTGTCCAGATCGCAGTGGAGTCTTCACGTACGCACACTGCGATGCATGCGTAGGACGCAACAACTGGCCGATTGTGTGTGTAATCGCAGTTGCGATCCTTGCTGAAACAGGGTGATTCTACCTGTGTTGCTAGGATGGACAGATGTTCACCATGCACATACCCAGATCACCATGCACATACCCAGATCACCATGCACCTGCAACTCTACTATATACATTGCCTTATCAGTCATATGTGGACGCAAATGTCATAGCAGCTGCGATCTCTCACATATTCCCTATTGTGAAAATATGCCAATGAAACACTCGCCATCCAGTGTTTAGAGATGCCCACTGAGAGCATCTCACATCAGTAGCTCACGCACAAAAACCAGAAACATGGAACGCAGATAAGGCGGCCATCAGGTCTCTGAGTAAGTCTAAGCTGTCGCAGACACAGCGGGTCTCCAGACACAGTGGGGGCTCTCCTGGTGTGATGAAGGACGCAGTGGCTAATTTATGGAGGCCCTGATAACGGTGTCTAAATGGTCCGACATGCCTGCGTTTCTCTAGCCAGCCCCCATTACCTACCCCAAACGCTGGCTGCCTGCCACTTACTTTGCGACTAAATCCTCTATATGTACGTAATCGCAATTCATTCGCTGTGCATGCGCAGTGCGGATTACGTGTGCGCAATGGCTAACAATCGCTCAATCTGCGTAAATATCAGCATTGCGTCCTCATCTGAATCAGGCCCAATGTTCTAGACTTTCTACTTCAGGGTCCATAGGGTATCCACAGGATACCTTGGGGTATAGGTGTGACGTCAGTCGCTGGGTACCATAGAGTTAAGCTTTTCAGCCTCCCAGGATGCACTAGGGTCCCCCTCCTATACCCCGCCCCCGAGCCAAGGCACCTCAGTTTAGTTTGGTGCCCGGCCGGAGTCGGGTGCACCTGTCGGAGTGGGGGCTAGAAGAGCCCCTGAAGCTTTCTTCAGTGCAGCTGTGGCTGCACATCTGGATGTACAGCATGGACAGTCAGTCCTGACGTCCATGCTGTCTTCCCTACACCCCTGCCGGTACCAGAACGCCGGTACCGATCCGGGGATGCTGGTGAGCATCTGGGGTCACAGCTAGCGGTGACCCCAGATGTTCCGGACCATGGCCGGATCCAAGGGGGACAAAGGTAAGCAGCGGGGTCCCGCGGTGGGTCCCCACTGGTCACATGGTCCTAAGTCCCCAGGCAGGGGGCTCCCTGGGGACTGGCTGCAGCGTGGAGCCAGGCGACCAACCTGCGCTTTCCACTACCCCCTGGGACAGCGGACCGCAGCAGAGCGGTAGCGCTGCGGCGTCCCAGGGGTTAAATGCATGCCAGGGGAGCGCGCCTTCCCTGTCTCACAGCCGGCGCCTCCCCCGCTGCACACAGCCCTCTCTGCACGCTGCCGACTGGTCCTGTGGCAGCGCTCCTCCCCCAGGCCAGCCTCCTCTCTGCTCCTCGGTGGCCATCTTCTCCAGAACGCATGGTGAACGCTGCTGGAAGCGCTGGACGGAAGCATCGTGGTCTGGGTCCCCCCGCATACCTCTCCTCCGCTGTGGTCAGGTCTGTGTATGCAGCGCTGTGTCCTACCAGGCCCTGTGTCTGCGTAGTTGAGTGATCAGCGCTGTTAGTGCAGGAATTGATTTTCTTTGCATTGTATGTGACTGTGCTAGCGCTGCTGCCTGTAACTTTTCTCTAAACTGTCAGCTTTATTACTGTCCCTGTTCTTTCTGCTAAGCCCTTGCGGTGCGGTGCTGCAGGGTGGTCTCTTGCATATTTAAGTTATAATTGGTGAGAGAGGTCACATACGTGGTGCCATCATGTCCGAAAGTGATTTTCCCCTCCGGCTACAGTGTACTACGTGTAAAGTACCGTTAGCGGAGGGGGAGGGTAGCGCGGAGGGCCTTTGCCGGCAGTGTTTGTCCATGGCGCGGCCTCTTACGGTTACAGCACCGGTACAGGAGCCGCCCTGGACTTGTTTCGCTCAGGCGCTTACAGCCTTAGTGGGCCAGTTAGCTCCGCAGCCCGCGTTTACACCGATGAGTTTATCCCAGCAGTCAGTGGTGTCGTCACCCATGCAGGGTTTCCCACGACAATTGGTGGTACCCCACAATCTCCCTATTTCCCCGCTCCCGGTTTCTCAGGAGCCGGCGTGGGTTAACTCCCTGATGAGTTCTGTACAGCACTTGTCGGATGTGTTGCAAGGGGAGTCTGTGATGCGGCCGCATAAACGGCCGTTGGCGTCTCTGTCGGCTCCTTATGAGGATGACGAGGGGACGTCTGATGATGGGGAGATTCTGGATCCTTACGATCAGGAACCTCTCCATACTAAGGACGCTGATGCTAAGTCCAAAGTATATATTCCTGGACTTATTCGGGCGGTCCGCACAGCCTTGGTGATTGAGGACGAAGTTCCCCCAGCGGCTAAATCTAAGTATGCCTTTTTTAAAGATGTGAAGGGCGATGCCACAGTCTTTCCTCTTTCGGGTCAGTTGGTGGACCATTTAGAGGAGGCGTGGAAACAGCCTGGCAAAAGATACCAGCCGCAGAGACGCCTGGCGGTGGCTTATCCGTTCGCGGATAATTATTTTGCAAAGCGGGAATCCCCTCCACAGGTGGATTCTCACGTGACCCGTCTTGTCCGTAGTGCCACATTGCCGATGCCATCTATGTCCTCCCTTAAGGATGCTACGGACCGCAAGGTGGAGATCTGCCTGAAGTCCGCTTATTCCCTTGCGGGGGGGGCAGCACGACCGGCTATGGCCATTTGCTGGGTTGCCAGAGTGATGGAGCGCTGGGCGGATTCATTAGAGGCTTCTTTTGATTACGACTGTCCGGCCGAACAGGCGGAGTTGATTGGTAATCTCCGTGATTCGGCCACTTATATCAACGAGGCGGCCCTAGACATTAGTACTCCTGTGTCTAGAATTTCTTCAGCAGCGGTGGCTGCTCGTCGCACCTTGTGGCTGCGATCCTGGAAGGCGGACGCAGATTCCAAAAAGGCGTTGCCGTTTACCGGAGAAGTTCTCTTCCGTCCGGATCTGGATAAGATTGTGGCCACGCTGGCGGCAGCCAAATCGGCTTGTCTCCCGTCGGCCGCTGCTCCTTCTGGTTCTGGACCATCGTCCTTTCGGTCATCTAGGGCCCAGGGCAGGCCCAAACCACAGTCGTTTCCTCGACAGGCTGGTCCTAAGAAATCGGCCAAGCCCCGGAAGCAGGCATGGAGTACCAGACGTCCGGCCCCCAAGCCAGATGACAAGCCTGCGGCCTGACGGTCCGGGCCTCCCTTTGGGGGATCCCAGGGTGGGAGGCCGCCTGCTGCAGTTCGCCCAGTGTTGGTCGGCCACTACGACAGACACTTGGGTTCTGGAGGTGGTTTCCCACGGATACGCCCTCTCCTTCCGGCACAGACCCCCGGCTCGATTCTTCACCACGGGTCTACCATCAGACCGGAACAAGGCTTCGGAGCTGCGGAAGGTATTGCACACTATGCTCCAGGCTGGAGTTATAGTGCCTGTTCCATTCTCCCAGAGGGGCCAGGGTTTCTATTCAAATCTATTTTTGGTACAGAAACCCAATGGGTCGTATCTTCCGATTCTCAACCTCAAAGCACTCAACAAGTCTTTGCGGGTCCCGAAGTTTCGGATGGAGACCCTACGGTCCATCATTCTGGCGCTGGAACCTGGGGACTACATGGTGTCATTGGACATACAGGACGCTTACCTGCATGTCCCTATTCTTTTGCGCCATCAACAGTTCCTCAGGTTTGCAATCCGCAGCGACCACTTCCAGTTTCGGGCGTTACCTTTTGGCCTGGCGACAGCACCACGTGTTTTCACCAAGGTGATGGCGGTCATGGCGGCTTCTCTGCGGCTGCAGGGAGTCCGCATGTTGCCGTACTTGGACGACCTGTTATTGGTGGCAGGATCTCCAGAGCTCCTGTTACGCCATTTGGACCTGACCATTGCACTGCTGCAACGGCACGGCTGGCTAATCAACTGGCAGAAGTCCACTCTAATCCCGTCTCGGAGGATTCTGCATCTTGGAGCCTTATTGGACTCGGGATAGCAAAGGATCTTCGTGACGGAGGACAAGATCTCTGCTTTACAGTCAAGGGTGCGCAGTTGTCTGCACAGCCGCCGGGTGTCCCTACACTCGGCGATGAGGTTACTGGGCTCCATGGTGTCGGTGTTCGACATGGTGGAATACGCCCAGTTTCACTCCAGACCTCTGCAGCACCTGATCCTGTCCAAGTGGAACGGGCTGCCTCAGTCTCTGAAGTCCCAGACGATTGTGATCACCCCGGAGGTTCGCCTGTCCCTTGCGTGGTGGTTACAGACGACCCCCCTCAACAAGGGACGTCCGTTCTGGGTTCCAAATTGGGTCCTGTTGACAACGGACGCCAGTCTTCGGGGCTGGGGACCAGTTTCGGGTCCACACTTGTTCCAGGGCAGGTGGACGCCGACAGAAGCGGAGCTTCCAATAAATATCTTGGAACTCCGTGCGGTCTTCAATGCTCTCCAGCAGGCACATCGGTTTCTCCAGGGTCACCCGGTGTAGGTCCAGTCGGACAACGCTACCACCGTGGCCTACATAAACAGGCAAGGAGGAACTCGCAGTCGGGCGGCTCTCGTAGAGGTCTCTCGGATCCTGGTTTGGGCGGAGCGCAATCTTCCGGCCATATCAGCGGTCTTCATCCCGGGAGTGCTAAATTGGGAGGCGGACTTTCTAAGTCGCCAGGACGTTCATCCGGGGGAATGGTCCCTGCACCCGGACGTTTTTCAACTGCTGGTGGACAGGTGGGGTCTTCCAGAGATCGACCTCATGGCGTCCCGGCACAACAACAAGTTGCCGGTGTACGGGTCTCGCACAAGAGACGAAGGGGCGTCTCTGGTGGATGCTCTGTCCGTCCGGTGGACGTTCCGGTTCGCATACCTGTTCCCTCCGGTCTCCCTTCCACGGGTAATCCGGAAATTCAAACAGGAAGGAGGGACGCTCCTGTTGATAGCTCCCGCGTGGCCCAGACGGCACTGGTTCTCAGACCTTCAGGGTCTGTCCGTAGACAGTCCTCTGCGATTGCCGCTACGACCGGACCTTCTGTCTCAGGGTCCTTGTCTTTGACGGCGTGGCTGTTGAGACGGCCATGCTGAGGTCCCGGGGGTTTTCCAGCTCTGTGGTGCGTACCATGTTACGAGCTCGGAAACCGTCTTCCGCGAGGATATACCATCACGTGTGGCATACGTTCTTCCAGTGGTGTCGACCGAGAGGTTATGCACCGCGGGAGTTTCGTCTGTCTCGGATTCTCGCCTTCCTGCAAGCGGGACTAGATCATGGGCTTCGCCTTGCTTCTTTGAAGGTACAGGTTTCGGCCCTATCTGTGTGGTTTCACCGTAGGATTGCTACAATCCCGGATGTGCGCACCTTTATGCAAGGTGTTCTCCGCATTCAGCCGCCCTTTGTTCCACCTGTGGCGCCTTGGGATTTGGCTGTGGTCCTGAGGGCTCTCCAAGGACCGCCGTTTGAACCACTGGGCAGTGGATCTTAAATGGCTAACAGCTAAGACTGTTTTCCTTCTGGCCATTGCTTCGGCCAGACATGTTTCTGAGTTAGGGGCTCTTTCTTGTAGACCCCCTTTCTTGGTTTTTCATGGGAACAGGGCAGTACTCCGCACTCGGCCCGAGTCTCTTCCCAAAGTTGTTTCCCAGTTTCATGTTAACGAGGAAATCGTTGTTCCGGCCTTTAACTCACCGGGTCTTTCCGTGGGTGAGGCCTCTTTGGATGTTGTGCGGGCCTTAAGGACTTATGTTGACCGCACTTCTTCGTTTAGGAAGTCGGATGCCTTGTTTGTCCTCTATGGCTTCCGTAAAAAGAGTTGGCCTGCTTCAAAGCAAACTTTGGCAGCCTGGATCCGTATGGCTATTTCTGAAGCTTATCTTCATGAAGGCCTACCGGTCCCTCCTTCTCTGAAGGCTCATTCCACTAGGTCTGTGGGTCCTTCGTGGGCAGCTCGACGTGGTGCCTTGGCAGTTCAGATCTGCAAGGCTGCTACGTGGTCCTCTGTCCATACCTTCGTGAGGTATTACAGGTTTGACACCTTCGCCTCTCAGGATGCTTCCTTCGGGCGGCGGATTCTCCTTTCTGCACAGGAGCGTCCCCACCCTTAAAGGATACTGCTTTGGGACATCCCCAAGGTATCCTGTGGATACCCTATGGACCCTGAAGTAGAAAATATGAGATATGGTAAGAACTTACCCTTGTTATCTCTATTTCTACGAAGTCCATAGGGTTCCACAGGACTCCCGCCCTGTCGCACCTGTGCTGCAGATGGGCTTTGCTCTGGTCACCGGTTTTCCGTCTCCCTCTGGTGAGAATGTGATTCTTGTATGTGTCCAGATCTTTTTTCTCTCTCTTCCTTCTCCTCCTCCGGCCTATGGCTTGATAACTAACTGAGGTGCCTTGGCTCGGGGGCGGGGTATAGGAGGGGGACCCTAGTGCATCCTGGGAGGCTGAAAAGCTTAACTCTATGGTGCCCAGCGACTGACGTCACACCTATACCCCAAGGTATCCTGTGGAACCCTATGGACTTCGTAGAAATAGAGATAACAAGGGTAAGTTCTTACCATATCTCATATTTTTTAGCCATCTCAACTTGGAAAACCAGTTTAGCCAGTTAGTAGGTCTTTCTTCTGTGCTGTTGTATGTATAGTCCTATGTATGTATAGTCTTAGCATTTTTGTCTCCTGCAGATTGATACAACTCTATCCCAATCCAATGACCCAAGTGTCTACATATGGGACATGAATAAGACCAAGGCCCTTACTAAAGTGGAGGGCCTCAAAGCGCCCAAGAGGAAAACCCATTGTGCTGACTATGCTTCTATTAGGCTACAAATATCTTTGCTAAAGTCAACAAACATCTCCCATTTTTACTTCACACTGAAATGGACGTCAATCCTTCCTCATGGAAACACTTCCCTGATCAACCACAGCGTTCTACACTATTACCAGTGTTTCCTCAATGCACTTGTACAAGTCAATATTACACCAGTGGTTGCCCTATGGCAGCCTATGGCCAAACACCAGGGAATGCCTACAAAACTCTTTACAATGGGAGGATGGAGGGACGTTCGCACTGTCCATGCTTTCGTTGAGTATGCCAAGGTATGCTTTAAGGAACTTGGAAAATATGTGGGCATCTGGATAACTATGCATGAGCCCCCAGTGAGAAACCTCACCTCGGCTGCAGTCCACAACCTCCTGAAGGCCCATGCATTAGCTTGGCACCTGTATGATAGAGAATTCCGAAAATCGCAGAAAGGAAAGATCTCTTTGGCTCTTCATGCCGATTGGGTGGAACCAGCTTCTCCCTTTTCTAGGGATGACAACAACACCAGCGAGAGGTTTTTAGAATTTGAGATCGGTCGTCTAGCAGAGCCAATATTCCTCAGCGGCGACTATCCCAAAGTGATGCGGGAATGGCTAAGCCAGAGGATAGGCCAACACATGTTTGACTTTCATTTGCCACATTTCACGGAAGCAGAAAAGCACATGATCCGAGGGACTTTTGACTTTTTTGGTTTGACCCACTATACTACTGAACTTGTGCACTGGGAAATGGAGGACACAGTGAGATATGACTATGTCCTTGAAGTCCAATTTATTACAGATAGTACTTTCTTACACTCCCCAAATAACTATGCTGTGGTTCCCTGGGGACTGAGAAAAATCTTAAACTGGATAAAATACAAGTATGGCAATATCCCAATTTACATACTAGCAAATGGAATTGACGATGGTCACCTGAAAGATAAGTTAAGGGTCTATTACATGCAGCACTACATAAACGAAGCATTAAAAGGTAAAGTATATATAAAGTAAGCTAACTTAAAACTTCTTGAGTGTTATTTACTGGGGTTTAAGCAATTATGGGCTGTTTGTTTTGTAGTGAGATCATTTTGAGCCAACCAATGTTGAGATGCAGATTTGGCATTAGCACCTGGCAAGAAACACTATTTAATTGTTCTGTTGCATAGGGTCTGATCCATAGATGGACATAGGAGTGATCAGGGCTGCTTTTATAGCCACAGCGGATCTAAGACGTTTTATTAAAGACGCCCACTGCTGGCTTCTTAGATCCGCTGACTGTGGGCCTGATTCAGCTTCAGACGGAATTGCAAAGCTGCTCGCAAGCAGCTTTGCAATTCCGTCTGTGCTGATATGGTAATGCACAGGAGGCATCACACGTCCTGCTGCATTACGCAAAATGGGTCTGGTGCCTGTGCATGTTCCCGATCACCAGGAATCTGCATTCAGTAGAATTACTAACGTGCACTGCTGAATTAGGCCCTGTGTCTCAAAATGCAACATCGGATCACCATTGTGACCATTGACCGAACCATCGGACATCTGCGCAACACCAAAGGGCCTATTCATTATTTGAGGCCGATGATTAAGTATTGAACTCGCTGCGAGGGATACTTAAGTATCCAGCTCGCAGCGGGGGAAACGGGACACTGGAACAATTAATCATTGCTCCGGTGAGGGGACAGCTGCTCCGAAAAGCAGTTGTCCCCATGGTTAGTATCACAGCTACAGAAGTAGCTGCATTACTTACCTGCTCCCCGTCGTCCCGGCTATGCATGTGCGACCTCAGGTCACGCATGCTCACAGCCGCCGGGGAGGTAGTGAGGAGGCGGCGGAGGGATCCCTCTTCGCAACCACGGAACTCCTTCCCATAGGAAGGAGCGGGTCTATGAGAGCAATCGCTGTCTGAAGATAACGCTTGTTCTTGGAAGCAAACTTTGTTTTCGGAGTTTGCTGACTATCAGGGGGTCCTATCGGACCCATAATGATGACACGCCCGATAACCTAAATATGCGGAAACTAGTGTTTCTGCATGGCTACCGGGCCATTTATCGTATCATGAATAGGCCCCTAAGGCTGCTCAGAATGTCCAGCTGCCAAGGCCAGTGAAGCTGCTTCTAACAACGTAGTCGCTGGCTTCAGCATGCCCCTAAAATTCTGGCTACACACCTACATTTTAGACGCTCCTCCTCATCACCCCCCTCAAACAGCCACAGTGTGTCAATCAGGCTTCCATTTCCCACACACACCAGTACTGCAGCAGCATTGTGGCACAGGCGCGTGCGGAGTCCTAAATCCTTCCGTGAATAAAGACTGAACTGGGACGGTGTCCAGGGCTGAATCAGCCCCATCTTATGCAGCTAGATTAAATAGGTACAAATGTGAATCAACAGCACAGAGAACATAACACACAATCAAAATATAATTATAAAAGAGCAGTTACAGAGCATTGCATTCGGCATAGAGAAGTAGCACGGCGCAAACATTTATATTGCAACTCAGGTTATAGCATACTGTAGCACCATAGATGATTGCAGGGTTTATATAAAGTATGCCATTCTTATAAAGCTTTGAAGCTATTTGAAATAGTTATATTTTAACAACATATAAAAACATATACTCAGGGGGCTTATGTGATAGGGTGCTACTTTAAAATTATTGCCACTTTAAAAAGACGAAGACTCACAGGAGTTCCCGCAGCAGCTGGAAGTGAGCGGCAGGTTGGTGGTAATAATGGAGGAGATTTTTAGGAAATGGAATTGCTGCTAAAACAGCTGAGGAATATCATGGGTGGGTGGAGGGAGCAGTGTGCTTAGCCTTTCCTTGTCTTGTCACTATCGCCTTCTCTATCCTGTTGATCTTTTAAAATGCGTCAGCCAGTAATAAATATACTTGTGCACCAATTAGGGGATCTGGAAAATATGCACTGTTAGGGGTGCACTGATATAGACCATCTATAGGGTTAATTATTAATACTGCCCAGTGCATTAGGAGACCAATCTGTACATATATTCCAGGGCAGTGCAAGATTCTTTTGCTGCTCTCCCAGACTTGCTCCCATACTCTGTAATGGAGCCCACATCTGAAATAAAAACATTCAGCTCAGGCAGGATGGCCCTACTACCGCATATAATGGCTTACTGTGATTGCTGGTCCTGTATATATGTCAGAATTATTACATGCACTATACTTAGTATGACGTATATTATAGCTGGTTATGTGCTAATTATGCCCTCTTCATGGACTGGCCACACTCACTTATAAATGAAGCATTTGGAAACCCCTCTCTAGAAATCCTGTGTATGCCACTGTTACCATCACGTTGAGGCTATACTGGCTGGCAGTTGTAAAGGTGCATACACACACACAACGATTTTTTGAACGTTTATCGTTAAACGATAATCGTTTGTAAAAATCTTTCACTTTCTGAGTCAAACGATGAACGATTTTCGTTCATGCGCGTTCACGTTTGTAGTTTGTAGTTCAGTCAGACTTGTCAACTCAACGATTTTCAGTAAGGGAATATGCAAAAATCGTTTGTAGTTCTAAAAAATCGTTCATTACATTTAAATGAACATAGTAAATGAACAACTTTAGTAAACGATTTTAGTTCATGTTTTTTCAAGGTAGAAAATCGTTTACTAAAATCGGTCATTAACTAAATCGTTGTGTGTGTATGCACCTTTAGAATGAATGCCCCTAATGCTTTACCTTGACTCTATCTGTGCATGTGTCAGACAACTTTTGGTTCCAATTTAGTTTAAGCAATATTTGAAAACAGAACATGCAATGCAATCTGACCTTTCTGATAGGGAGAAAGGCTTCTGGAAAAAAAAAGAAAGAAACTCTTCAACAACTAGTGTAATCGCCATTCTGAGGTGGAGCAGAACCAACGCTGAACTCCATGTTAACTAGTGGAGACTATCACTGTCTATACTTACAGATGATTGTTGTCACCCGCATGGAGTGTTTGATACATAGGAAAAAGCAATATATCCCGTGAAAACACCCATTTCCCTCAGAAATAATCCCTTTCTCCTTATAATGAATAGGCCCCATGAGTAGAACATACCAACTCCACACAGATAGCACATTGCATTGGAATCAAACCCAGTGACTCCAATGTTGCCCAGACAGTAATGCAAACCACTGTGTTGCCATACATGACCACTAGGTGGCTTTATATATGTTGTATTCTATGGGCTCCATCCGATTAGGTGCAAGTTTGCAAATACGAGGTTGGTTCATTAAACTCCCTCGCTTTGCATTAATGCGCGCTCCTGAGAAAATGCGCAGTCTGATTAGAAATTACAATTCGTGCTACTCGCTGCGAATTGTGTACAAAGAACGAACTGGGAGAAGAGTTTGAAAAGTGGGAAAACCATCCTTGACCCCCAACTGAGATAGCAGGACCATATAGAAGGCTGTTAGTGGACATAAATTAAGTAATGGAGGTTCTTAAAATGTGTTAAATACCTGTTTTTTGCACTTTTTTTTTTTTACCCAACTCGCACCCATTATAATTGGATTGACCCATAAGTATGATAGTTCACCTTAGCTTTGCTGGGGAGCAATATAGAATATTACACTCATGGTAACTTTTAAATATGGTTCTCAGTTCCAATTAATTACACCCCATTTTTGCCAAGTACAATATGGCACAGTGCTTAGCATTACTACCTCACAGCACTGATGTCAAAGAGCAATTCTGGTCTTGGCTAATATGTGCGGAGTTCGTCGGTTCCCCTCATGCTTGTGTGAGTTTCCTCCAGTTGTCTTCCACACTCCAAAACCATACTGGTACCGTAGGCTAAAATGAACCTTTGTAGGCTTGTATGTTAGGGAGTTTAGACTGCAAGCTCCAATAGGGCAGGGACTGATATGAATGACTTAGATTCTGCATACATCGCTGCGTAATTTGCTGGCACTATATAAATGATGACAATAAGAAGCATAATTTAGTATATGAATACGAAACACTAATAAAAGTATTTTATTTCAATCTCTTTCAGCAACAGTGATAGATGGAGTGGATCTCCGCGGATACTTTGCTTATTCGTTCACTGACAAGATGGATCCCCAGTTTGGCTTGTTCAAATATGTCACCAATAAGTACGAGTCTAAAGACTCAAAGGACATATATAATGAAATCATAAAAAAGAATGGATTTCCAGGCCCGGGAGCGACTCCGACCCCTTGTCCAGAGGAGATGTTTGAGTGCTCAGACTGCCACTTTATTCAGAACAGAAAATATTTATTTGCTTTCTTGGCTTTTATAGGTTGTACTTTTGTTATTTTTGTCTTTATGATCACATATTATTCAAAAAAGGGCAAAAGGAGATATAAATAGCAGAGCACAAAACAAACCCAGAAATCTTATTGGGAAGAGATTAGGGGAAGAAGGCCCTCGGCTACGGATACCTCCTGCTGAAAGGGTTCCTGACAATTGCCAAAGCTGACTAGGAGAGCCCAAAACACTTTGCACAGTCCTACAGAAGTATCCATTAAGATTAGTGCATTTATCGCACTGTACAATACTGTGAAATAATTTATAGGCGTGAACCCTACTACTGATGCTTTGTAGAGCTCTACTTTGTAATACGCTTTATACTGTTTAGAATTTTCCTCGATATTATGTGTAAGTCTCAATGAAAGTCCTATATAATAAATGTAGACTCGGATACTCAGCACATAACAAACATAAATGCAAATTATGGGCCCCATTTAACAAAGAGACATAACCCCTTTAGCACTCGCTAAAAGGGTGATGTTCTCCTTTCAGTATTTAACAAACAGCAGTAAGCTTAGCTCACTGCTATTTGTCACTGTGTAGCTTACACCATCTATAGATTGCGATAACGATTCTGCCCCCATTGCCACCAATGAGGACCCAGCAACAGAGAAGCCTTCCAGGCAGTGCTGAGTCCCCGCCAGGTGAAAGTGTAGTGAGCATACATACGCAGGCTGGCCATCAGGCATGCACATGACATAACAGCGTGGTGCTGGCAGTGATAGGCTGCCAGCATCAGCATGGAGGATGCTGCTGAGGAGGGGTAAGTAATGGTAAGGGGATGTAGTCGGCATCCCAGCGTGCAGGATGCCGACGGTCTAAATACCGACGCCTAAATCCTGACAGGTCAGGATCCCGGCACCAGTATCCTGAAGGTAAGTATCGGGGTATTAGGGGGAGGTTAACGTTAGGTAGCGGGGTTAGGATTAGGCATTAGGGGGAGGGTTAGGATTAGGCATTGGGGAGGGAGTGTTAGGATTAGGGTGCGGGGAGGGGGAGGTTAGGTTTAGGCACTATTGGGTGAGGTTAGGTTTAAGCACCAGGGAGTGGGTGTTAGGTTTAGAGTGTGGGCAGGGGGAGGTTAGGTTTATGCACTAGGGAGGGGGGTTAGGTTTAGGCACCTGGGAGGGAGGGTTAGGGTAGGGAAAATACTTATCAGCCATTCTTATGGGTGTCGGGATTCTGGCTGTCGGTATTCTGAACAGCGGCATCCGGACAGCCAGGATTTCATACCCATCTCATGGTAAGTACCAATGTCATATTCGTTAATATCACTGTGATACTCAAGGCTGTAGCTACTGTAGTGCGGCCGGTGCCGCCGAACAGAGCGCAACAGCCCTATGGGTGGAACAGGATGCCCACCGCAATCACTATACGCCGGCTCTTACACTCAGGGGCGCCGAGAGGGGGGGTTCGGGTACAGTTTACCCGGGCCCGGGCTTCCAGAGGGGCCCGGCGGGGGCCCGGGTCCGGCGCCCCCCCCCTCACTTCCTCCCTCTGCAGCAGCCCAGCACACAGCGTGTGCTGGGCTGCAGCGGGAGATTGCTTGCGGCTGCTAAGTAGCAGCCACAGCAATCTCCTATGCCTGAAGGGGGGAGCGGTCACACTGATCGCGCCCCCCACTGGCTTTGCGCCAGGCTGAGGGGCTCACAGCGCCCCCTCCCGGCGCTGCAAAACTTTTTTTTTTCAGGTGGGAGTGGCCACGCCTTCTGAAATTAGGCCACGCCCGCTCTTTACTGGGGCCCCGCGTGGCTCTCTACGCCCCTGCTTACACTGAAGCGGCGGCCGGCATGTCACTCATGCACACACTGCCTCCCCACCCGGTCCTGCAGTCTCTATTGGCACCTGGGAGACTTCATGACGTCTCTCTTCTCCCACATTTCCTAAGGTGAGGACTCTGGGCTGACAGGCCCGGCAATGGCAGCCAGCAACAGATGTGTGTCAATGGGGAGTCAGTGTTTGTCCCCACTGCTCTAGTGTTGCAGAGCATCAAATATACATATTCATATACAATAAAGAGCCTGGGGAGGGAGGGTTCAAAATAAATATATATTCTACACACACAAATACTGTGCAAAAGTATTAGGCAGGTGTGGAAAAAATGCTGCAAAGTAAGAATTTTTTCTAAAATAGATGTGTTAATAGTTTATTTATCAAGTGAATGAACAGAAGAGAAATCTAAATCAAATCAATATTTGGTGTGACCACCCTTTGCCTTCAAAACAGCATCAGTTCTTCTAGGTACACTTGCACAAAGTCAGGGATGTTGTAGAATTAGTCAGGTGTATGATTAACCAATCCTACCAAACAGGTGATAATGATCATCATTTTCATATGTAAATTGAAACAGTCATTAACTGGAACAGACACAGCTGTGTAGGAGGCTGAAAACTGGTTTAGGAACAGCTAAATTCTGCTACAAAGGTGAGGTTATAGAAGACTGTTTCATGTGACAGGTCATACACTATGGCAGGACTGAGCACAGCAACAAGACACAAGCAACAACAAGGTCTCTCCCAGGCAACGATTTCAAAGCAGACTGGGGTTTCAAGATGGGTGCTGCTCTATCCTAGTTGGAGAAAGGACTTCTGTGACGTATCCACCATGTGACCGCTGCAGGAGGCTGGACGCTCCTGCATTACCATCCACTAGGGCATAGAGGGGGAATAAATATTTGTGGTGAGCGCAGCAAGCCCGCGAGGGGACACTTTTGGTCCCCCGTTAGCATCCCCGCCCCTCCCCCTTTCAGGCCTGGTCATGTGGGTGTGACGTCACAGGTCCATCAGCCTTGTATAGTCTAGTTCTAACCGTTTCAAGATGTGCTGCTGTTCAAGCTCTTTTGGACAAGCACAGAAACAGGCAATATCATAAAACTTGGCCATATGGGCTGTCTGGTTACGGCTCTGGTGATACTAAACAAAGTGTGCCGCTGGTAATAACGATCGTTGTTAAATGGGGCCCTAATTTCTTATTCTTTGATACCTGTCTTGATCAGTTTTTACCTAAGAGAAAACATAACTCACCACTTATTACATATAATAGCCCAGCATACATGTTTTTTATAAGCGTCATCCTTTCTGAGAATAAAAAACGGCAGCCATTTTCGCTCTGTGCTAAAATAAACATCCAACACATGCTGCAAGCCCCTTACAACTATATCGACCGGCGATTAACGATCGCGGCTCTCTATAGTAAACAGGCTAACCTGGTCGATATCGACCAGGTATGCCTGCTTGCACGGACTACCGCCGATGGTCGATAACGACCATACATGGCCGTGCATCGACCATCATTTGGTTGTTTGCAGGGGCCAGAAGCTGTCAGATTTAAACAATAACGATAGGATCGTTATCGTACAAATCTGACAGTTTATCTGACCGTGTGAACGCACCATAATACTGCGCGTGTTAGATTTTATATGCAGCACATACATGTGATACTGTGTGCATGCACTATTACAACCAGTTTCCGGGTACGTGTGCAGTGTTGTGCTGTACAATGATCCCACCGTACCAGGCACATCAGTGATCTCACCAGACTGTCTGTCCATAAGCTCATACTGCCCTTCCCATGTCACCTAATAGTGTGCCAGATAGATCTTATTCTGCAATATGAGAGACTACAAAAGGGTAAGGTGCAAAAGGACCAGTGATTCATTTTCATGAGATGATATTATTATGGATAAAGATGCAAAAGATATAAAACATTGGGTAGAATAAAATAACCTAGTTTTTTTTCCTATAAAGGGCTAAGCAATAAAATATTTCTCCGTATGACTCTCAGCAGCGTCCTAATAATGCAGTTTCTTGCTTAATCCTTAACTAAAATGTATTGACAATAAATAAAACAGCAATGTGCTCTTAGGTGGAACACACCCACGTGTGCTATCAAGCATCAGGTGTCTGGTTATAATACTGACACAGTACATTAATATTAGTGGAATGATTGTGGTGTCTATGTACTAAGCCTTGGAGAGAAATAAAGTGGACGGAGATAAAGTACCAACCAATCAGCTACTGTCACTTTATAGGCTGTGTTTGAAAAATGAGTTAGGAGCTGATTGGTTGGTACTTTATCTTCATCCACTTTATCTCTCTCCAAGGCTTAGTATGTAGACCCCTATGTTCCATACTAAATATAACATCTGACTATTAATGGTATAGATTATTGCCGAGGTTCCCAAACTCGGTCCTCAGGACCCCAAACAGTGCATGTTTTCCAGGTCTCCTAACAGAATCACAAGTGAAATAATTAGCTCCACCTGTGGATCTTTTAAAAATGTGTCAGTGAGTAATGACTGCCCCTTGCACCTGCTGGGTGACCTGGAAAACGTAAACTGTGTGGGGTTCTGAGGAACAGAGGGCCTGATTCAGACTCGCTCACAAGCGCTATGCGCTCGCAAGTGGGTCGGTGGGCGGGCAGTGCGCGTGTGCAAGCCCCCGAGCGAGAGAGAAATTCTCTCGCTCCGGGGCTCGCTACAAACGGGGCGGCTGTCGATGTTGATCGACAGCTTGCCCCGTTTTGTAGGCGGGGAGGGGGGGTGGCTGGTCAAACTGAGGCGTTCCCGAAGGAATGCCTGCCATATGGGGGCGGCCTTACTGACATCACGAGTGATGTCAGTAGTGAGCTTCCGGCTCTATTAGAGCCGGAAGCATACTGGGGCTTGCGACAGACGAGACCCTACCACAAGGGACTCATCGCAAGCCCCGATGGTCGCGACCATCGTGACCATTACCTGGCCGCTCGCTAAAGCTGTGGGTGGTCACCCACAGCTTAGCGAGCGGCCAGGAGGCCGGTCACAAAAAAACGCCCTTCAGACCTGCGAGCTGCCTCCGGCAGCGAGCGGGTCTGAATCAGGGCCAGAGTTTGAGAACCACTGCATTATTGTTTACTATCTCAACATACAGTAGTAAAGGAACATTATTGTATTATTATTATATGCCATACTAAATAAATTACATGAATATTATTATCTGCAGATTTTTTACTTGCAACATTTTTTTTCGTTGCACATATTTATTTTATTATAGTATTTACTTTTCTCCGGCTGTTAATCTACACTGCACATTCCAGACTGTTCGCATTGAACATATGTGTAAAAGATTTATTACGCAGCAGGCAGTTTAGTACTTAGACAATGAATGTTATAAATTTGATTATATTTTTTATATATATCAAAAGTCATTTTAAATCACCTGTTAATTACATAATGGAAATAAAATATAATGTTATTATTGTTTATGGAATATATTGTTCTTTATCATATGTATTTCATGAGTCAAAATATAAATGTGTTTGTTTTTATGTAACTCTAAAAAAAAAGAAATGAAAACAAATAATAATCAGAAATTATGCAAAATTATAATATAGTAACAAAAACAAATGAACATAATGACTAGAATGATAATATAAGTTTGGTATTGGTTTATGAAATGTATCACAAACACCCGGAAGTCTCTCAGATTATAATGAATTATCCTGTGGAGCCAGAATAATAGCAGTTACCTGGACACGTGTTTTTTACTTTGAGTTGATATTAATAATACAGAAATTTGACAAAAAAAAAACAAATTTAGAAGAAAACCGCAGTAAGACCATAATGGCATCAGAAACTATATGCAGAATATAAAGGCCTATATATATAGGCCTTTATATGCAGAATATAAAGCTGTAATACACCTGAGCTCTCTTGGCAAAGGGACTTTAGAGTACAGAATTTAAATTAAAAAAAAGGATCTTACACTGTCAGAGTACATCGCCACCTTGTGGTTACATTATGAAAAAGAGTGAACCTAAATATATTGTCTGGACAAATGATTTACTGTACCTAATTTGTAGCTAAATGTATAATGTACATGTATTTAGATCTTGAAAAACACATTAAAAAAAAAAGCTACACGCAAAATTAATAAAAAGTGTTTCCTTACAACTATTTAAAATTGTGGGGAGGATTAGATGTTACATAGTAAATGTTATGCTCTGTGAAAGATACCTTTTAGCAGTTTGTTTCTGATAACAATGAGTTTGGAAAGTTCTGTAACACGAGCAACTGTAGAATACAGTACCATGACAAAGTGTCTTCCTGATGTTACTCACAATCTAAATTCGGTGTAAACAACTATTAAACTAATGTATCCTTTCTTGAGATTTTAGCAGTCTTTGAACAACATACATTCAGCAAGAGATTAATCAGCATGCAAAGCTACAATGTAAAACTGATATTAACAAAGGCTGAGCTGAACAATATGCCTCTGAAGTCTTGATATTTAAATAAATACATCACGTTCACTTTAATCAGAAGGTTTTTATGTTATGAGGGAAGTGCTTTTTTTTCTATTCTAAGGGGGAATTTAACTGCTGGTGAGGTACTGCCAGGGTGCCTGAGTGCACACATTTCAGCCAGTGACGGTAACGCCTGGCACAACGTGCTACGTAGATGGATGCGGTTTGCCATTCTGAAACATAAAATTGCATCCATCATGTAAAATGGACACAGCATTTGCTAGGTCACTTCAGCCCGTCCCCGCTCCATCCCATCCTGCTCCCGTCCCCCCACACTATACTTATCAGTTCTCCTGGAGATGCAGCTCCAGGTCTGCACATAGAAATAGACCCAGGGCCGGTGCAAGGTTTCTTGGCACCCTCGGTGTTTCTTCAGCCTTGCGTCCCCCCCACCCTTGGATAGCTACACAAGCCCTTATACAGTGCCCCCAGCAGTGGTCCCCTCTATGCAGTGCCCCCAGTAGTGGCCCCCTATGCAGTGCTCCCAGTAGTGGTCCCCCTATGCAGTGCCCCTTATATAATGCCCCCAGTAGTAGTCCCACCTACGCAGTGCCCCTTTATATAGTGCCCCAGGTAGTGGTCCCCCTATGCAGTGCCCCTTATATAATGCCCCCAGTAGTAGTTCCCCCCTGTGCAGTGCCCCTTATATAGTGCCCCCAGTACTAGTCCCCCCCTGTGCAGTGCCCCCAGTACTAACCCCCCCAGTGCAGTGCCCCCAGTAGTGGTCCCCCAGATGCAGTGCTCCCAGTAGTAGTCCCCCCAGCAGTGCCTCCAGTAGTCTCCTCCCCAGCTGTGCCTCCAGTAGTAGTCCCCCACCTATGCAGTGCCCCCAGCAGTAATCCACACCTTTGCAGTGACCCCAGTAGTGGTCCCACCACCAGAGCAGTGCCCCCAGCAATAATCACCCCCCAGCAGTGCCCCAGGTAGTAGTCCCCCCCAGCAGTGCCCCAGTAGTAACCTTCCCCCAGCAATGCCCTCAGTAGTAATTGTGCAACCCAGTAATTGCCTCCCCCCAGCAGTGCCCTCAGTAGTAGCCTCCCCCCAGCAGTAGTCGTGCCTTCACTAGTAGCCTCCCTCAGCAGTGCCCCAGTAGTGATACTCCCCCCAGCAGTAATCCCAGACAGACACACACGGAAGAAAAACAAAAGCCTCCACTTACCTTAATCCCTGCTCCGGCGTCCGCTCCTCTGTCCCCCGGGCCAGCCCGCTCTGCATGATGGGAGAGACGTCATAACGTCTCTCCCATCACTCACTGCGGGAGCCGGAAAATTGAGCTTATGAGTGAGCTCCGGCAGTGGGCGCAGCAGCCGATGAGTCTGTCTGACTCTCATCGGCTGCTGAAATAAACACTCAGCTGCCAGCGCCGGTAGCTGTGTGTTTGTTCCTAGTAGTGTAGTGCGGACTGCACTTATGTTTGGTCCACACTACCAGTGGTAACCAAATTAATATAGCATCAATTTGTACTATATGAGTCTTAGTTCCTAATGGTAGAGAAACTGTATACATATATGGGACTATTATCTCTCAAATTGCTGAATAAGTCCGATCCTGATGTGGGAGCAATTAAGTAGATGTGAGGATTACTCATCCTATGCCAGTGAAAGGGACCTGCTGAGTTCCTACATGACCAATTTGGTTACACTGTGACACCACTATCTCCTAATTGTGGCAATAGCTGGTTTTTCAAATTATTCATATTGTACTTGAGAACTACTGGAATCATATAAGAGGACGGAAGGGCTGTGTACACACGATATGAAATAATGACTGAGGTACATACAGTAAACCTACATTGTGATCCACAATCACTCAGAAGCATGTCATTTATTTACATTTATTAGCTCTCTGGATAAGAATAGCAGTGATTTGGTATTATCAATTCCTACATCCCAATACAGAATAGAGGGGTACATATAATTAAATTTGAGAAAGAAAGAAATCAACCAGAATTAAGGATGAATAACTGTGGACAACACCGGTTTTAATTCAAGTACACTATTTTATTTAAAATATTTTAAAACATTTTTTGCTGTTTTATATGAGCTAATAAAAGTTATTTTTTATATTTACTATGGGTCACTATAAGATATGTTTGTGATTAGAATTAGTCCATGAGTGCCCCGTAATAGGAATACTTTGTCCTCTTACTTTACCTGTTTCTACTTTGTACCTTGGTGCACCTCCCCTCAGAGTAATTATGCATTGTATTATAATTTGAATGCAGGGGAAGGACAATAATAAAATATGTCTGTGCAGGACAAGTGTGCTGCCGCTCACAGGACATGTAGCAAAGCATTCTCCTTGTAGCTTGGGCAGGTAATTCAAACCTGAATAGCTTGGACTGCTAGGTAATGGTAGGAGAGGGAAGGAATGCCCACCAGCTGAATCCCAAAAAGAATGAGGAGCATAGTTTATTGTGTGGCTTCTGTTCCCAAGATTTATAAGTTGAGCGGCTTTGGCTCTTCCATCATGAGGCGATTTTATGCCTTCTGTGATTCCTTGATTTATCTTATGACAGTTTTTTGTACCTTCTGGGATATACTTGAGGTTATTTTCATGCCTCAGGGTACTTTTACTGTTACCAATCCATTTTATGGGGCCTACTTGGCTAAATTAAGAAGCAGGCTCCATCTTGTACTGCCCATTACACAGACTCCAGTACATTTATACTCATCCGTCACTGTTACATGGGGGAATTATACACTCCCTTTTTGGTATTGTTTATATATCGGAAGAGAAAAGGTTGAAGATGGTTCTGTCTGCTCTGCAGGAGTCTACTGGGTAGGGAGGAACTGCAGTTACTTATGTATTTAGGCATTGTAGAGCAGCACATGCATATTTAGCAACCACATGATAGATGATTGATAGAACATATGTCTTATATGCTTGATGTAGTCTGTTATTGAACCATGTTCTGCCCATCCATGCTTTCACCAGCTCTTTCATGTGCGGGCTCAATAGCAAAAATATTGGAGGTATCGGCTGTTACATATACCCCATATAATATCATGAACTACTGGAGAGAATTTGCATTCTTCGATGCTTTAGGTTTGTGGAAACTAAAGGGAATTCCCCATCTTGGATACCTCTTTATGAATTATTATTATTATTATTATTATTATTATTATAATCCTTTATTTATATGGCACCACAAGTGTTCCGCAGCACCTTACAAAGTACATAAACAAATAATTTGACAACTGACTTACAGTACAAAATAGGACAAGGACATGGATAATATACATTGATACATAAGTGACCATAGCACCTAGATATGCAACAGAGCGTAATTAACCAAGTGTCAGGTGCCCTGGTGGGGGGGTAAGAAGTAGGTGAAAGTAAAGTAAGGAGAAGAACAAGAGGGTAGAGGCCCTGCTCGTAAGAGTTTACATTCTAAATGGTATCTCCCTCTTATCAGGATCTCCAGCAATATGAGATACCCCCATGAATAGTTCTACAAATGTTTGCAATTAAGGCATGCTGCATTTACACAGCAGGAACTTGGAGGTCCACATACGGCTTTATCTCTGCTGGAGATCACTTTATGGGTCTGCGTACAATGTTAATTGCCAGAATATATTACATGTGCCCCAATAGGGATCTAATTCCATGAATGTTTTTTGATGATAGGACAAAGGATGTGGGTGATCTATTTGAGGAGGATGTGAGGGGAGTATTGAACAAAGATTTCCACTGGACTGCATAGGTTTACGGAAAACGATGGCCTTGTTTGTGGTGAAGCCCTGGCAGAGAGAAGGAGTTGGCTGAGTGAAGACATCCTTACTGAGGTAGGGAGTAGGTCAAGGCTTGACAAACCCTGGAGGCCAGGCCATGGCGACCAAGAGTTTAGACCTTGCAACTAAGTTATAAAAGGGCCAGGGACATTACTAATAAAGCTACTTTTAATTAAATTGAAAAAACTCTGCTCCAGAGGTGTTTATGGCCGTGGCTCACCACATTCAATTAGTGCATCTCCGCTTCTTCTATTCTGCCTGAAATATGTTGAGAGTATAAAGAGTATAAAGAGTATACGTAGACCGGACGCAGATGAAGCAGAGGTAACTACAGCGGGAATGTGGACAGTGATGGCTATCTACCATCAATGATTCAAAATCATCAATGGCTTATTGCTGATGTTGAATACTTTTACCATCAATGACAGAGTCAATGGTTCTCTGCCATCGATGGACAAGTAGGGGCTGTTTTTATTTTTATTTTTACTGGACGGAGCTTTCTTTTCACCCTTTACCAGTATGACAGGATTAGGAAGAACAAAATCTACATCACTTTTTTCCAGCACAGAATCACCTCCCTTTTGGCTCACACCTTGATCGTCAATAAACCCTGTTCCTAATACAGGTTGCTAATATTATCATACAGGGATGACTGAGTTAGACAGCTGTGATGCCGATGGGAAAACTTTTTTTCCCCTTTCTTTTGAAAGGTCTCCTCAGGATTTAGTCATGCCCCCTTCAGTATCCGGTCCTTTTGCAGCTCTTGGCTCCCCTGAATATGGGGCCCTTGTGCATTGCACTCCCTGTATCCATTATAAATACACCTATGACTCCACCCCATCCCAACCTCCTCCCTCCTGCAGCTGTGTACTTCTCCATCTAGGGTCTGTCCCGATGCTCTAGTAGTGGTAGCCATGGGCAGGATGGTGTGCATCGCAGGCATTCACCTTGGCTCCCACTGTACATGCATGTGATATGACAGACGTTAGCAAATTATTATATAGAAATGTGAAGGCTGCTTGCTTATATAATGCATATGCTGACTGTGTTGGACTGGCAAATGAAAGGCCCACCAGGGAATGCAGTAATAGGTGCCAAAACTTAAGGGGTGTGGTCAGCCACCACAGAGGGACGTGGCTAACCATTAGAGGGAACTTGTAAAGAACAGGGCCCTTTTGTAAAAGAGGGGAGAGGGGTGTGTTAGGACCATCCACTTTAATTGACAGGAGGACTATTCTTGATATAGTACCCAATTGGACCATGATCATGCTCCACCAAGTTTTTCTCCACTAAAGGAAGGGGTGGGCCCCACAGGGAATGTCCCCTGTAAACTTGTGGGCCAGTCCAACCCTGCATGCAGGGGCTAGACACTTCATTCAAATGAGAAATTTGTGGAAATTTTGTTTTCTCTACTTGCAATCAGGGTGCATACTAGTGAGGCTTAATTTGGACATGTTAAGCTTTAATGAGTTGAAAAATGAAAAAAACAAAAACCAAAATGGAACAATTTCCACTAATTTTGAACTACTGAATTCTGTGTAGGGAAAATTTCATTTCCTTGCTACAGACATACAGGGCCGCTGAGAGCTGGTACTGGGAGGGGACATGGACATTCTATGTATGGGCAAAACTGACGTGTTATTTAATTTCCTTGGTACAGACATACAGGGCCGCTGGTACTGGGAGGGGACACGGACATTCTATGTAGGGACAGAGCTGACGTGTTATTTAATTTCCTTGGTACAGACATACAGTGCCGCTGGTATTGGGAGGGGACATGGACATTCTATTTAGGGACAGAGCTGACATGTTATTTAATTTCCTTGCTACAGACATACAGGGCCGTTGAGAGCTGGTACTGGGAGGGGACATGGACATTCTATGTATGGGCAAAGCTGACGTGTTATTTAATTTCCTTGGTACAGACATACAGGGCCGCTGGTACTGGGAGGGGACACGGACATTCTATGTAGGGACAGAGCTGACGTGTTATTTAATTTCCTTGGTACAGACATACAGTGCCGCTGGTACTGGGAGGGGACATGGACATTCTATGTAGGGACAAAGCTGACGTGTTATTTAATTTCCTTGGTACAGGCATGCAGGGCCACTGAGAGCTGGTACTGGAAGGGGACATGGCCAAATCCGGGAGGCGCAGCACACTGAAAATTTGGACATTTGTCAACCTTCAGCATGTGACCAAGTATTTAGAACCCCCCCATCAATGCCCCTGCAGACATGACTAAGGGTGGGAATACACTAGAGAATTGCAAGAGCCATTGTGTTTTGAAAAAACTACCCTCAAGTGCTTTGGTTCAGTTTCAGTCATGGTTTGGAATTTGGTAAAAACAGCTAAAATCATGTAATTTGGAAATGTTTTCATTCAATCCAAAACTCAAGATCCAGCTTTTAGATCTGAACTTATGGGTAGACCTGAGACATTTCTAATTGGAACCCCAAAAGTGATTCGGGACTCTATATGATTCGGAACCTCAAAGTTCAGGCGTGTAGGGTTTTCAGTAAAACCGAACCGCTCATCTTTATCACCTGAATACATCTGGTGCGTACAGACAACCTTCCGACCAAACAGTACAATGGCTGCAGAAAATTACGACACTGACATCACAACTGGGCGGGCAAATTAAAATTCTCGTCCAGTTGGGATGTTTGGTCAGACATATTCAGCAGCCGATTGGTAAGTGTGTATGCGTACCAAATCGGTCACTTGTTATGCGAGGTCAGTCAGTCAGACTGAGGGAGGAGGATATAATAAAATGTATCACTTACTGTATATCATCTTCATGTGTCATAGATAAAAAATTCCATGCTTTCGGGAGTTTTTTTTTTATCTTATAATTTTTATTGAGTTTTTAAAGCACACCCAAACAAAATAACAAAAATTGCAGTATAGTAGTAATATCAGCAGACATATAATTATCACATTTCACAATAGATCTCATATTGATAATCAAATCAAGTGGTACATATAGAGAGAACATAAGTCATGGTAAATAAAACTATAGACCATAGGTATCTCAAACCATACGGATATTGCAATGCAGACCCATAGGCGCCATCTAGGCCCACGTTATCTAAGACTATATAAATAGGCTATATAAGCAGACATAGGGGTAAATATATCAACATTCGTGTTGGTCCCGATTTGCATTTTTGGGTGATAATATCACTTTTTTGCAAATCGGGAATTTACTATCATTAAAGTCGGGTGATTTATTAATTTTTTCAGGTTGAAATCGGGTGGTTTAATGCCACAAATTCGGCCGTTTTGAACAATAAAAATGATATCACCATCGGCTCAAGTCGGAAGTACTTTTCACTTTTTTAATACAAGTTGGGAATTTACCATTATTCGCTTTGCTAAAGTCGCCCGTTTTAAACGCAAATCGGGGACTCAATAGAAGTTTTAAATGCACCACCTCCAGAACTGTGAGTTGCCATTGAATATACACAAATTGGTGTGATTTGTGTATGTTCCTGAATGGCAAGTGTGTTCTAAGGGCTCATTTTTTTAAAAATGGACTGGTTAGTCCAAAAGGCTAACCAGCCCCGGACTTTCCAGCCTGTCCTGGTACCTAAAATTATAGGTAAAAAAAACGAGTAGGGTTCCACCATATGTTAGATACCAGCACCAGGCTGCAGGGCTAGTCCTGGTTTTAATTATAGTGGGAAAAAAATTACGTAGGGGTCCCCCACTAATTAAAACCAGCACCGGATATTTTCTAGCGGGGGATGATGCCACAGCCAGGGTAGCCCTTTCACTGGGCTCCCCAGCCGCAGCATCAGTCCTGACCGCTAGTCAGCCCAGGCCAGGGATCCTTGGGGAGTTGGGGACCCCCCCAATAAAGGGGTCTCCCACTCCAGGGCACCCCTGGCCTAGGCTGATAGAACAGGGCTATCCCCGCCACCCTAGGGAGGTGGGTGGCGGGTTCATAGTGTATGTAGTGTGTACAAAATAAAATTAACAACATTGTCTTTACAGGGAAACAACAGGTCCCGGCAAGCCTCCCCCGCATGCTGGTACTTAGAGAGCCCCAAGTACCAGCATGCGGGGTATTAAGGGCCTGCTGGTACCTTTAGTTTACCTGAAAAGAAATGTGTAAAAAAACACACAGCACACATACCGTGAAAGTACAGTTTTATTATATACATACACAGACATACATACTCACCTACATTACCTGGAGTGGTCTCCTTGTCCAAAGTAGGCATTCAAGGTCATCAGGGCATCGCATTATAACACATTTTTCCTTTTTTGCACATTTTAACACTTTTACTGTTTATTATATTTGTATTTTCACTTCTCCATCCTATATATGCAGCTGTAGCTGCTCTTACCTATCTTACTTTACACTTCCCCTTTCTCATTAGAGTGATGCCTTGGGGTGGCTCAGCGGAGCTGGTTTGGGGGTGTCCTGCTCTCTGGATTTGAACCCTAGTATATTAGGGACCTACCCTACAGAGGTTACCTGGATATGGTGGGTAGGCCCATAACCTTGGCCTTGATTATGCTAAAAACCTCTATTTATTTATTTATTGCATAATGTATTTATATATAATTAGTAATTTGGAGCTGTGCACCTGTAATTTGTCTTGTTTTGTGCCTGCATTAATAGTCTCAACAGGTAGCACCTCCCATTATATATATTCAGAGTGTGCAGTCTAGGACCCTTTCCTATACAATTCTGGCATGAAGCCAGAATCTACAGCGCTGTGCACTGAGGTGAGCCGCTGATAGAGAGGAGAGGGCCCAAGCGGAGGCTGCACACGGGCCCCCTCCTATCTTAAAACACCCCTGCTCAGGCCTCATAGCGTGCGATGAGGTTAGTAATTTCTGAGTAAGGTCAGAGCTTGTGCAAGTATGCAGGAGGCTGCGATGGTACTCGATGTTACTGATGGTTTTGCAGACTTGCTAAGTATTACGGATGTGTGTAAGGGGAAGTGGGCGTCCTTATGTTGTGCTGCGCATGGCATTGCAATGGATTAGCATGCTATCACAGTTGAACTGCATGTGTAATCACTATTGAAATCGCAGTTGTGATCTGTAGTGAATCAGGCTCGTTGTCCGCTATTGTGACATATTGAGACGGTTGCAGAGGGCAATTTGTCGAAAATGGCCTGGGTTGCTACGAACAGTTGTCGTCCATGTTGACCTTTGACCCTCCAAACCACGCTTGTTGCCCCAGAACAAGCCTTACAAGTCAAATCAGCGATAAAGATCCAGAAGCTCATTTATCCAGGGCTGAGAGCCACTGCATCAGCGGACACAAGTGCCTCATCCACCGCTTCCCCTCTGCTGTGGCCGGATATTTGTCTGGATACCTGTCCTTGTGCAGACGCTGTCATCTGGACCGGAGAATTACAGGCAGCGGCGGCTGCTATCCTCTCATACAGCCATTACCGCGGCTCACCTACAGAGATCCACTGCTCTGCACGGAGGAGGATTTACAGGTCTAGTTACTTCACAAGACCCATTGATCAGTGAGTTGGGGATTCAAAGGTGGCCACACACCTGCCCATTCGGACAGAGGTAATAACACTTATAACTCCAATTGCAGGATTTATGTTGATATAACTGGGACGCCAGTATACCAGTACCGCTGTGAGTGCATGTTTCAGGCTTGTTTTCTGAGATTACTCAATATTGCAACAATATGGTTACTTGCTTACCATTGTAAGCTACAAAGATTCTCCTGTTACCATTTACACTTAATGGACTGGGGGGCCTATTCATTAAACCTAAAAATTCTCTGGAGATAATTAGCTTTAGAACTCTCATGGAGTTCTAGCTAATTATAGGTGGAATTCATCATTCCACCTCTCCATAAGTATCTATTCCGAAAAGCTGTCATTTTTGCGATGACAGCTTTTCGGGAAATAGATACTTTTCCCTGCCTACACTACCTTATCGCATCTGGAAACAGTGCTGTGCATGCGCTGTTACATCTGTAAAACCAGCGCATGCGCAGCACTGCCTACAGATGCGTTAAGTTTATATATATATATATGAAGATAACGCCGGCACTCCACATGAACTGAAATACTGGCCTGGGTGCCCTCAGGATGGTTAAATAACCAGGCATATAAACAAAGTAACAGCGGCACTCTCAGGACTTGAAAAAATGAGACTCATTTTTTCAAGTCCTGTGAGTGCCGCTGTTACTTTGTTTATATATATATATATATATATATATATATATATTGGGGGATGCACGGCCTGGGTTGACTAGCGGTCATCGGTGATGCTGCGGCCGGAGAGCCCAGTGAAAGGACTCCCCTGGCTGTGGCATCACCCCCCACTAGAAAGAGTCCGGTGCTGCTTCTGGGAAATACAGGGGGGGCCCTATGCATTTTTTGCCCCTGTATTTCCAGAACCAGGACTGGCTCAGAGCCCAGTGCTGGTTGCGCTAAATACGGGGGGCCCCTACATCATTTGTCCCCCATACTTTGCCAACCAGAACTGGTTCTAAAAAGCCTGATGCTGGTTGTGCTTCATATGGGGGACCCCTACGTTGTTTGTCCCCTGTATTTAGCACAACCAGTACTGGGGCTCCATAGCCCCGGACTGGTTGTTTTATGGGGAGGGGGCCACACCTTTTTTTTTTTTAGTTTTTATTTTTAAACATAGAAGCACATACGGGTCTCACTGTCCATGCTTCTGTGTTTGTTTTTTTTAAACACAGATGCAGGTATCACGGAATTTTCAGATCTGAGCCTGTATCTGTGTGCTGCTACCTCCCCCGGGTCCTAACGCCTGCACCACCACCGCCCGCCGCTAACGCCTGCTACCGTCCCCGGTTCCCGGCCACAGCTAATGCCCGCTAGCCCCTACCCCCTCTCCCCCGCATCCCGGCTGCAGCAAACGCCGGCTTCCTGCCCCCCGGTCCCGGCCCCCACTACCGCCCGCAAATGACGGCCATCTTGCTGCACCCAAGTGAAGCCATTATGACTACACCTGCAGGAGGCTTCTACTGAGGCTGCGCAACATGTTGAAAAGTCCTATCTATACAGTGGTGCATTCTTGAGGTAATAGTTTAAAAACTGTAACTTTCTAATTTACCTGAACCCCAAAAGCATGTACCCTGGTACAATAGCTAACTAATAAAACAAACCCCAAGTCTAAATTCCACCCCTACCCTGAGTTATGCCTTCCCAAAAATCCCCCATAGACTATAGCAGAAAAGGGTTCCTAATTGAGAATGTCAGAAAAGAGTGACAGTTTGAGCTTCAGATTACTCCCATGTCCTCATTTTTTATGTCTTTGCCCTGAAATATGGCATGCAGGACCGTGCGACAGTTCTACTCGGCCATAATAAATTTTAGATCCGTACCTCCTATAGCTTTTGAGGTGTAGCCCCTTGAACACCCTGCCACCCCCCTCCGGATTTCTCTATGGAGAAATCCGATTTTTAGATGCACCCTTAATATAAGGGCACGACTGTGCACTTATATTATATACATACATAGTACATGGTAACAGGAACACTGCTTTTTTTATCTCAGTACTACTTCAAACTGTACTAAATCTGTAAATGTGAATTCCATGGACGTACTGCAATACTGTAATACATACTGTACTTGTCTACTCTCCCGAGACCTGCAGGAGGCTCACAACTTTTTGCAGATTTTTCAGAAGAGTAGGCGCATCTCCCTCATCCCGCCCACTTCCTAGTGCAGTGGGAATAATGGAGAGAAGCATACCAGGAATCAGCAGTAATTGAGAAGGGGGCGGAGCCTAATGATGCAGTTTTCGATAATCGCATAATTTGTCCCCACCCCCTATTTAAATTTGCATGATTCGCTGCATTTTGCTCCAAGGGGGCAGGGCATAAGGAGATGGATAGTCCACTACAGCCCCCATCTTTGCCCACCTGCATCTCTTCTCTGGGTTTTCCCAGAGATGAAATTAATAAAGTTGGCAAGTATGCTGTAACACTGTATTCCCCTTCTACTCAGTCCTAAACTCAATATAAAAATGAAGTCAATCTGAATACATGCAGTGGTGGTAGGAGAATACACGGGCGTTGAGCTGTGGTGATACAGAGGGCCTGATTCAGAGCCGGACGCTATTTGCGGACGCTCGTTCAGAAAAAGGGGCTGGCTATTTAAATTGAGCGCTCGCTCTATGCGGTCTGTTGACGCCTCTATGTCTGAGCGAGCGAACGAAACATGCGCTCACTATTTTGTAAAGACGCCCCCTGGCCGCTCGCATCATATGTCATCTCCGCTATTTATTAGATTAATCGAGTACATCAAAAGGCGTGTGAACTGCTCGCTATTCTTGTGGTAGCATTTTCCTACCGCAATGATGTGAGCAGTTCAGGCTAAAAGACAACCAATTGACGTGGTCGATGACGCTGCTTTGTTAATTATGCACACCCTTAAAACGCCCGTTTTGACCGTTTGGCACGCCTGCGTTTGGATCTCCACTCCCCGTTTTCAAGCACCTTCCCCTGTTACCACCCACAAACGCCTCATACTGTCACTCAAATTAGCAGGCATTCGCTATTTTGCAAGCACACGATTTCCGACCACACTGACTGGTTGGTGCATGCGCATTACAAGCCATGCGCAGATGTACGAACATCAGGCACAGTCTTTACCTGTACTCAGCATGTGCTTACTATCCAGAAGATGGCAGAGGAAGACGTGCAATAATGACTAAGGGTGAGATGTACTAAGCATCGCATTCGTGATGCGGTACACCCTGCCTTTCTTTAGTTGATTACCGCGGTATGTATCTAGAATATCTCAAAGGATAGCTCTCCCGATAAGAGCTGTCCATTGTGATGCCCCCAGACAGAGGAACTTCTGCCTTTAACACCCAGAAGTCCCTCTGGTGTCCTTCGGAGCATGCGCAGAAGGCCGCAGGCCGTGGGGGATGATGGTGAGGATCCGATTGGATCCCTCTCAGGGTGAGCATACTGGAAAGAAGCCCATAGGCTTATATTGGGTAATGCCACCTGAAGATGGCGTTACCCACCGGGACGATGCATTCCTTTGCTTTGTACATATGGGGTATGCAATAAATCTGATTGTGTTGCATAAGTGTTAAAAATTGCTGTCAGCAATGCCGCATATCACCGCAATAAGGTTTTCATGGGTATGTATGAACTGTGCAACCCCCAGAGGTGGGAGTATCAGCAATGCAGATCTGTATGACACCATATGATATCTGTGTTTTTAGTTCTTCTTATGCGGGCCATACACGGTACAATAGACACTGTGCGGGCACGACGTGGGATCTGACGTCTGACATATCAGGCAGTCCCAACACATGGTGCAATCGGGTGGCCGACCACCCGATATGCCGGTTCCCCCCTCCCACACCCGCATAGCACTGCATAGGATTGCACGTCGCATCACCTGATCGACTGAAGATCAGGGGGTGTGATGTGTGCCCCAAGGGTGGGCACTCAGCCCGACATCAGTCCCATACACGGTGCAATATAGCAGCCAAATCACACCAATCCGTCAGATTGGCTGCTTTATCGCACTGTGTATGGGCTGCTTTAGTCTTCATTTCCCATTAAGATAAATCTCTTCTCATAGACACTGAACACCCTATGAATGAATGTATTAATGGACAGTGTGTGTGGGGAGATGCTCAATTATCACTAGTAGTAGAGCCCCTCTGAGTTCATTTAACGCCCACATAGGAGACAGCTGACATTCAGACAGACATCAAATTAAGGTTCCCTAATCTGCAGCTGGTTCCTGACCGGTGCCTGATCTGCCAGTTACTGTGTGACAGCAGCTTATAAGCACCTCCAGCTCCTCCTCCTTCATACTTATGCAGAGTACAAGTTATCCCCAATTTACACATGACATCCTAGGATGCATTTAATCAAGATACACTACAACCTACTCACTCTGCGTGCTCTACCTGCTATGCCCATTCCTGTCCCATTAACTCCTACTGGACCTGATTCAGAGGTGCACACTAACTGCATGCAATGGGAATGTTCACCAAGTTGAATTATTATTTGCTACTGTGCATGGGCAAAATATTCTGAAAACCCCTACGACGAATGTGTTATCCAGAACAGTAGCACAGAAACCCCCCGACGGACCAAATTTTTTTTTCAGAGACTAAGAGATAAATTTACTAAAGTGAGAGTTTTTAGAAGTGAGTTTTAGAAGTGATGTTGCCCATAGCAACCAATCAGATTCTAGCTATTATCTTCTAGAAGGTGCTAGTTAAATGTTAAGTCGAATCTGATTGGTTGCTATGGGCAACATCACTTGTGTGTGTGTGTGTGTGTGTGTGTGTGTGTGTGTGTGTGTGTGTGTGTGTGTGTGTGTGTGTGTGTGTGTGTGTGTGTGTGTGTGTGTGTGTCAGTATGGTATGTGTATGTATGTATGCTCTGTGTGTTTGCTACAGGTTGTGTATGTATGCTACAGTACAGCAGGGCCAGATTAACAATGGGGCGGATGGAGCTACAGCTCCAGGCCTCTACATAAAAATAGGCCCATCAACATGACAGCATGATTACCAGCTGCCTAACTGGCCATACATTTTAAGCATTTAAATAGTTTTTCTATTGCAATTTTTCTATTTCTATGTATTGTCCATAGTGTAGTGGGTGCACACACCAAGGTGACTCTGAACACACTCACACAGCACCAATCACAGCTCTTCCCCTTCTCAGTATAGGCCTTTGAACATTTTCAGCTCCAGGCCCATGTGGGCCTTAATCCGGCCTTGCAGTACAGCAATGTTTAAAACACCCGTCCCATCCATACAGCCCCCCAAAATACCTGACCTAGGACTTTAAATCCATTTACCTTAGTTGTTGTATGTAAGTGAATGTATTGTTTGTTTTTTCGTTCTTTGTCTACCACCCTACTAACATTTGAATAGTTCAATTCAATATAAATAAATACATTTTAGATGGTACAAGTTGTTTTTATAACTGTTTTCTTTAAAATTACAGAAGGTGGTTTCTCTTTCTTTCAAATGTAGTAAAGATGGTGATTTTTTTCTTTCTATCAAATATATTAAAGATGGTGATTTTTTTGTTCTTGAAATGTATTAAAGATGGTGATTTTTTTGTTCTTGAAATGTATTAAAGATGGTGATTTTTTTGTTCTTGAAATGTATTAAAGATGGTGATTTTTTTGTTCTTGAAATGTATTAAAGATGGTGTTTTTTCTTTTCTTCAAATGTTTTAAAGATGGAGGTTTTTCTTTCTTTTAAATTTACACCTGAAGTGACAAAATATAAAATAAGACAACTTAGCAGTCTTCCAAATGTCTCTACAGCTCATCACATTTCTTTAACTCGGACAATAATGAGAACATTAAAACCTTGGACATCTTTGAAATGTAATTTCAAATTATGCTTCAGAATTGTACATTTCTCAAACTTTTTCTATAAAATGAAATGGTAGTGTATAACAGCAGATGAGGAGATGGGAGGAATGACGCATGGGACAGTGCAAAAACGTGGACAATATCATGCCAATTTGGCTCAAACTGACAAATCGTCCAATATATCGTCAATTGTGTACCCAGCTTGACTAACCTACATCCTCAAGGCACACTAACAGTTCAGGTTTAGGATAGTCATGCTTTTGAGCACAGGTAGCTTAATTAGTACCTCAGTTATTGATTTAACCATCTGTGCTTATGCATGGATATCCTTAAAACCTGGACTGTTAGTGTACCATGAGGATTGAGTTTGGGAAACACTGATTTAACTACAACAATAAAAATATGTTATATAGGGTGGGTGGGTGATGAATAGAAGCCCATTTTGCCACCTCACAGATATGAAAATTTGCAATGCCCCTGACTATAGCTGTAATTTTCCCAAAGATTTGTGCATGCGTAGTAGAGAAATCACCAGGAATATGGCAGGGACGCCATGGTCATGGGGACCTGTCCATGCATAGTAACCTTTAGCATAGTGCCAGAGACTACTCCACTGGCAAGAAGGGGTGGTGAGGCACACAGAGACTGCACACAGGCCCCATCTCTTATAATCTGGGGTAAGCAGGTGTGCCGATAACCACGCCAGGCCGGGATAAAGTGGGCATGGCCTAATCATGGGAGGCATGACCATGCTCCCTTGGGAGGAAAAAAACAAAACATTTTTTGCAGCGCCCTAAGGGGGGCTATGTCAGCCCCTCAGCTCACTGTATAGTCAATGGGGGCACTACCAGTGTGATCGCTCCCCCCTTAGGCATAGGAGACTGCTGTGGCTGCTACTTAGCAGCTGAGAGCAGTCTCCCAGTGCAGCCCAGCACACAGCAGCGTGTGATGGGCTGATGTGACTTAAGAGTCTGGGCCCCCGCCAGGCACTTCCAGCAAGCTCGGGCCCGGGTAATTAGTACTCGCTCCTCCCCTTCTCCGCTCCCCTGGGAATAAGTCCCATTTTGTATTTACTACATGTATACAGGATGTCTGTCATTGAAATGTTCAGTATGTATTTGAATATTTTTTATTAAAGAAATATATACTATCTTTCTAATGTCAAAAGTAAGTAATTGAGGAGTGTTCTACTTACTTGATTTACTGATAAACTTTGGGGACACTCAAGGCCAACCTGCCAGCATTCTCCCAATTATATGACTTCATATATATCATAATTAGTATATGCTAAGCTGCATATATATATATAGTGCCCCCCCACACACACACACTTTCGCTCTTTCTCTCCCTACAGACTCTACAAATCGGTACTTTGCAAGAATGAACCCTATTACATTTCCCTCAATACTGTAATATATAATGGATTATATAAAGTATAATTAATTACTTACTTTGCCGACCAGCAGCAGCATAAGGACCGTAGCCACCTTAAAACTTTGTTTGGCTTCTTTCTGCAAAAAAACCCCAACAACATATGTTAGTGCATGGGGCAGGGTTTTGGTTCTACACAGATGATATTAAAGTTTTCTTCAACAGGACAGCAGCATTTTCCTTTGTGTGTAAGTTACTGTGTATGTGTTTCACATATAAATAATTGATTAAGTTAATAAAGGGAACCCAAATGTGCTTGGCAGAAACTACTGTTCTGCCTGTTTTATAATATATAGAACCTGGAAGAGGAATGTTGTTGTGGTCAGAGAAATCCAGCAGTGTAGCCTATGGGGAGGTGAGGGATGTACATAGGGGGTATGTGCAAAGGCTTGTGGGGCATGTGTGGAGGTCTAAGTGGAATGTGGGAAGGTCTGAGTGGCATGTGGGGGATATGTAGAGGACTAAGTGGAATGTGGGGAGGTCTGAGTGGCATGTGGGGGATATGTAGAGGACTAAGTGGAATGTGGGGAGGTCCGAGTGGCATGTGGGGGATATGTAGAGAACTAAGTGGAATGTGGGGAGGTCTGAGTGGCATGTGGGGGATATGTAGAGAACTAAGTGGAATGTGGGGAGGACTGAGTGGCATGTGGGGGATATGTAGAGGACTAAGTGGAATGTGGGGAGGTCTGAGTGGTATGTGTGGGATATGTAGAGGACTAAGTGGAATGTGGGGAGGTCTGAGTTGCATGTGGGGGACATGTAGAGGAATAAGTGGAATGTGGGGAGGTCTGAGTTACATGTGGGGAATATGTAGAGGACTAAGTGGAATGTGGGGAGGTCTGAGTTACATGTGGGGAATATGTAGAGGACTAAGTGGAATGTGGGGAGGTCTGAGTGCTAAGTCAGTGGAATGAGGTAGAATTTTGCACCACCAATCACAACCTAATGTTTTCAGCTTCCCCTCTGGCTCCAGGATTTTCTTTAATTTAAACACAGATATGAAAAACTGGTTTCCTCTCCCTTTCCCAGTTTCTACAGGAGTGAATAATGCTACAGGGTGATATTATCTACAGGAGTGATCAATGGCTACAGGAGTGCTTGGATAATGCCACAGAGGGATAGCTTTGTCCAAATATACCCACCCCCTTAATTCATATAAGGTGGCTGCAGTCTGTTTGGGATTGTGAATGGACTTCTGTGGAAGGTATAAAAAGACAGGAGCCTAATAGTGTGGTGTAAATACAGTTCAGTGAATTTAATAAAGTGGAAAATGTAAATGAAGCTCATCTGTTACAGAGGGACTGTGGGGACCTTTCTTGGATGACATGAAATATGGAGACAAGAGCAAACAACAAATAGTGTAGTGTTGTACATTAAGTGTTTCAGTCTCTACATAGACTTCATCAGGGGAGATGAGGCCTATAATACACACAGGTAAGCATCAATTTATTATCCTTATAATACAAAATCTAACATATATTACTGCATCTATTCATCACATACGGTACAACAATATTTGTTGTTAACTCTTTTCTGCCAATTTATTGGAGACCATGAAAGGTTTCTACAGGAGATCCAGGACCTACACTTTACTCTATAATTATAATCGCTATGTTCATGTGTTATGGTGCCTCTGTGTAGACTGAAACACATTATTTATCTTTCTATCTATTGAGAGATTTGGGGGTGACCTGCAAGGGAATTGTACAGTACAGACTGTTAGTTAGATGATTGGATGGAATTACAGTGATTACTGTGACTAGAGACCTACAGTACAAGTTGTTGTTCCACAATATAGCACTTTACAATTATATACTTAGAGGCAAAATCACATTATACCTACAATATAGCTGTATAATATAGTTATTTTCTGTTAGTCTGTGAAGTTCAATTTCACTTGCAACGTGCTTTAATTCCAGAATTATTGTTTGGTAATTATCGTTATTTTATATTTAAATAGTGCCAACATATTACATCACACTTTACATAAAATATTAACATATTAACAGCCCTTGCTCCTGTGGTACTTATAGGATAAAATATTTATCACACAAACTAGGGTCACTGTTGTCCAAAGCGAAGTAACCTAGGAGTCTATTCATCATTACATAATTATCACTTGTGATAATTATGTGTTAAACTGAACACTGCTTGAAGGCATCATCATGCCTCACTGCCTAATGTATCACTTCCAAAAAACTGCTCTTTTTGCGGAGTCAGCTTACGGAAAAGTGATACTTTTCCCTCTACACATGAGGCTAAGGAGTTCCTTAGTAGGAACAGAGATCTGTTTTCAGCACTGCCTGGACAAATTGGCCATAATAAACCATGATATCATTACAGAGCCAGGGTTTAAGGTCCACATAAATCCATATAGAATACCCATAGCAGAGCGTGAGGCTGTCTTTAAAGAGGTTAAGAATATGCTAGAGCTTGGTGTCATTGAGGAGTCTAATGGTGAGTGGTCCAGTCCCATAGTTCTGATTCCGAAGCCTTATTGCACCTATGCTTCTGCAACGATTTTTGTAAATTAAATGCAGTTTCCAAATTTGATGCGTATCCCATGTCTTGTGTGGATGAGTTGATAGAGAGGCTGGGAACAGCCAGATATTTTACCACACTGGGCCTGACAAAGGGTTATTGGCAGATACCATTATGTGGTGAAAGAAAAAACAGCTTTTCTGTTTCAAAAGGCCTATTCCAGTATAGGATGTGGCCTTTTGGGTTGCATGGGTTACAGCAACCTTTCAACATGCAATGGATAGAATTTTAAAACCCCACAGACAATATGCAGCGGCCTATCTGAATGATGTGGTAATCCAGAGTAGGGGTGAGCGGGTTCGGTTTTACTCGGATTTACTCGGATCTTTTTATTGGCTATCGCCTATCATGTGTTTTGGATAGCCAATATAATCAATCCGAATTTGCGGTAAAGTGGCGATAAGAACCGAGTAAATCCGAGTAAAACCGAACCCGCTCACCCCTAATCCAGAGTACAGACTGGGACTTTCACTTAGCCCAAATACAGGCAGTGCTGGTCTCAATTAGGAAGGCCGGCCTAACAGGCAACTTTAAGAAATGTTGCTTAGCAATGTAAGAGGTTCAATACTTGGGGTTTACCATAGGGAGAGGCCTGATTTAAGCTCCAGTTAAACAACATTAAACCTATACAAAACTGGCCCCATCCCATAAACAAAAAAACAAGTTAGAGCATTTTTAGGGATCACTGGGTATTACAGATGGTTTATCCCAAATTTTGCCACCACAGCAGTGCCACTAACAGATCTCGCAAAAGGGAAACAGTCTAACTTGGTGAAATGGGGCAATGAGGCTGAAAAAGCAATTCAGGCATCGAAAATGGCTTTGTGTATACAACCGCTGTTGAGAACACCAGACTTTTCTAAATAGTTTGTGGTTCAAATCGATGCCTCAGATGTATGGGTAGGAGCAGTGTTGTCCCAGAGTAGGGATGGGGAGGAGCACCCAATTGTTTATCTGAGCAGAAAACTCAATGACCATGAAAAAAGGTACACTATTGCTGAAAAAGAGGCGTTGTCCATTAAGTGGGCATTAGACACCTTGAGGTATTACCTCTTAGGCAGACTGTTTAAACTCAAAATGGATCATGGCCCATTAAAATGGGTATCTGTAAAGAAAGGATAAATGCCAGGGTAACAAGGTAGTTTTTAGCACTGCAGGAATTTACATTCACTGTGGAACATAGGTCCGGGTCCCAACTAGCTAATGGAGATGCATTGTCTCACATCTTTTGTTTAGGAGCTGCAAGTGTTCTGCCCCCTAGGTCGAAATGGGAGGGGCATGTGTGACAAGGTCACTGGTATAGTGCTGGAAGGTTGCTATATTTCTCCTAGATCCCTAACCTATGTGTTCTAAAAACCCCAGGAAAATGTCTGTGTTGTTACCGGTCTTTGGGGGCTTTTTGACAAAGCTGGTAAAGGGTTCCTCGTGTTTATGAATGGAGAGAGAGAAAGAGCGGGCTCCATTCATTAGACCCTGTTCAGGTTTTTGGCCTCACAGGAGGCTAAATGGGGCTTTCAGCTATGTATGTTTTTTAAGGCTATCAGGCTGATCATTGTAGAGGCACTACCTTGGGAAATAAGTATCTATGGTGTCTTTATGAGAGAAAACATGCTGCTGAAACAAAGTGAACTGTGCCTGTTAAAACTCATTGTATTTTTATTAGTGAGCTAGGACCATTCTGTGTTTAGTTAGTGCTGGATGGCAAGGTGTTTATTCTTGTTAATTTGTTTTTGCCTTAATTTTGCAATAGGAATGGAATAAAACTGTACCCGCACATTATATATATATACACACACACACTAGGAATACTGGTATATCTTAATGTTTATTAAATCGGTCATCCACTAATTTGTTTTTAAATGAATAGTGATTAATTCCCAATAGTGCTATTCTCTCAGATATAAATAGCTGCTGTTATTAAGCGCCTTATTGGTCTTTTCTTCATAGTACATGGATTGTACTCTGTGTAGATAGACAGATAGATAATGTATTTTTATCTGTTGGAAGATTTTGGGGTTACAAGCAGGGGAATGGGATATTTGTACAGCCTTTTTGATAGAAGGTTGGATGGAGGTGTAATGATTACTATGACTAGAGTCCTATAGTACAAGATATTATTCAACAATATAATACTTTACAATGATATACATACTTTTTATCTTCTTCCTCTGCCATCTTCTCTTCTTCCGGTATCTCCTCCTCTTCCTCCTCCAGCATCTCTTCCTCCTCTGTTACCTCTTCCTTCTCCACCATCTCTTCCTCCTCTGCCATCCCTTCCTCCACCACCATCTCCTTCTCTTCTTCCTCCTCCAACATCTCTTCCTCCACTGCCATCTCTTCCTTCTCCAACATCTCCTCCTCTTCCTCCTCCACCATCTCTTCCTTCTCTGCTATCCCTTCCTCCTCCACCATCTCTGCCTCTTCCTCCTCCGCCATCTCCTCCTCTTCCTTCTCTGCCATCTCTTCCTCCTCCGCCATCTCCTCCTCTTCCTCCTCTGCCATCCCTTCCTCCTCTGCCATCCCTTCCTCCTCTGCCATCTTCTCTTCTTCCTCCTCCACCATCTCTTCCATCTCCACCATCTCTTCCTTCTCAGCCATCTTCTCCTGTTCCTCCTCCACCATCTGTTGCTCCTTTGCCATCTCTTCCTCCTCCACCATTCCTTCCTCCTCCACCGTTTCCTCCTCTTCCTCCTCCACCATTCCTTCCTCCTCCATCATCTCCTCCTCTTCCTCTTTGGCCATCTCCTCCTCTTCCTCCTCCACCATCTCTTCCTCCTCCGCCATTTCCTCCTCTTCCGCCTCCGCAATCTCTTCCTCCTCCATCATCTCCTCCTCCACCATCCCTTCCTCCTCCACCGTCTCCTCCTCTTCCTCCTCTGCCATCCCTTCCTCCTCCATCATCTCCTCCTCTTCCTCTTCGGCCATCTCCTCCTCTTCCTCCTCCACCATCTCTTCCTCCTCCGCCATTTCCTCCTCTTCCGCCTCCACCATCTCTTCCTCCTCCATCATCTCCTCCTCCTCCACTATTTCCTCCTCCACCATCACCTCCTCTTCCTCCTCCGCCATCCCTTCCTCCTCCACCATCTCCTCCTCTTCCTCCTCCGCCATCTCTTCCTCCTCCGCCATCACCTCCTCTTCATCTCCATTACTGTTATACACAGAGTAAAAAAAAAAAAAAATCAAAATTACATTTTACCTATAATATCTCTTTGTAATACAGTTATTTTCTGTTACTTTGAGTTCAGTTTTGCTGGCAATGCATGGATTATATAAGGTTTTAAAATGTAAGACATTCAGGTTGGTTGTAATGTATCTCAGTTGGCTGAATTATTACTTGTTAATTTTTATTAATCTATATTTAAATAGTGCTAATATATTGCACCTTATATAGAATACTAGCTCATGGACATCTGGCCATGCCCCTGTGGCACTTCATCTAAAATCTATTTCAAACAAAATAGGGTCACTGTGGTCCAGAACCTACTACTATATATTTTGAACTTTAGTAGGAAAGAAGAGACCCTGTAGGTGTCCCACAAGAAGACAATTAGATCATACAAACTCCACACAGATAGTGGCTGTGCCCTAGTTGGAATCAAACCCACGTCCCCACCAATGTGATGCAGCAATGTCAATTATAATGCCGGGAATCCAGGCTGTCGGGAGTGGGTGGGGCAATGTGACATAAGTCTGTGATAATTTTGGGGACTAATGATTCAACTAAACAGTAAGAAAATGATAGGATAGAGTCCTGAGTGCTAGGACAGGGGGATGAGAGACACAAATGTGAAAATAAACAGTATACTTCTTGTCAGATGTTATTATCTTATAAGTAATGGAGTATTTCTCAACACAGAAAAGACACAAGAAAAACACAGAAAATAGTGTAATCCTGTAAGTGGTAACACATTTCTTTTAAAATATAGCAACTGAGGTGTAGGTGATTAGAACACAAGTATTTTATTATACAAATATGTGATTAGCTCCAATTTGAGAAACTAGTGAACCAAAAAATAAAATATACATAGTTTTTAAACATGCTGGACTGTCGGTGCTTATGCAAGCTATCTACAAACTGGTTTCCAGTAAGGACTATACCAGATAGACAAAGTCCCTATTTACACTGTGTGAAAACCAACGCTGGACATTCAGTTCCTACAGTATCTGGCACGGGGCCTATTTGACCATATCTGTTTGTCTCTTTTAGTATTACATACTATTGGCTATACACGTGTGCATATGTTTTTTGCTTTATAGCTGTATATTCCTATTGGCCCATAGGGGTTGGGTATGATAATCCGGCTGTCGGGATGCCGCTAGTCAGAACACCAACAGCAGCATCCCGACAGGCAGAATCCCGACAAAACATTGGCGTGAATAGTAAGTATTTTTCTAACCCCTACCCTAACCCTAACCCACCCTTCTCTGAGCCTAACCCTAACCCTCCCCCCCAGTGCCTAAACCTAACCTCCCCCTCCCCAGTGCCTATCCCTAACCCTCCCCCCCAGTGCCTAAACCTAACCTCCCCTTCCCCGATGCCTAACCCTCCCCCCCAGTGCCTAACCCTAACCTCCCCTTCCCCGGTGCCTAACCCTAACCCTCCCCCCCAGTGCCTAACCCTAGCCCTCCCCCCCAGTGCCTCCCTAACCCTCCCCCCCAGTGCCTAACCCTAACCCTCCACCCAGTGCCTAAACCTAACCTCCCCTCCCCAATGCCTAAACCTAACCTCCCCTTCCCTGATGTCTAACCTTCCCCCCCGGTGCCTAACCCTAACCTCCCCTTCCCCGAGGCCTAACCCTAACCCTCCCCCCCAGTGCCTAAACCTAACCTCCCATTCCCCGATGCCTAACCCTCCCCCCCGGTGCCTAACCCTAACCTCCCCTTCCCCGATGCCTAACCCTAACCCTCCTCCCCAGTGCCTAACCCTAACCCTCCCCCCCAGTGCCTAACCCTAACCCTCCACCCAGTGCCTAAACCTAACCTCCCCTCCCCAATACCTAAACCTAACCTCCCCTTCCCCGATGTCTAACCCTCCCCCCTGGTGCCTAACCCTAACCTCCCCTTCCCCGATGCCTAACCCTCCCCCCCAGTGACTAACCCTAACCCTTCCCCCCGTTGCCTAACCCTAACCCCACTATGTAACTCTTCCCTCCCCATGCACCCTGAATACTTATCTTCGGGATGCTGACGGTCGAGATACCGGGGTCCTGAGCTGTCGGGATTTCGGCGCAGGTATTAGGACCATCGGCATCCTGCATGCCGGGAAACCGACTACATCCCGGCCCATAGTATGGAGCCTATTTAAAACTGTATATATTTTTTTTTTGGTTCACCAGTTTCTAAAGTTGGACTCAATTACGTATTTGTATAATAAAATTCTCTTTTTTTCATTGTCTATATCACAGTAACTATATTTTAAAGCAAGTGTTACCACTTACAGGATTACACTGTTTTGTGTTTCCACCTTTTCTATGCTGAGAAACGCTCCATTACTTAGAAACAATAATGATATGTACAGAGATGTATACTGTTTATGTTCCCATTTGTGTCTCTCCTCCCCCTGTCCTAGTGCCCAGGGCTCTATACTATACTTTTCTTACTCTATATCTATTTATTAGTGGATCCAGGGATACCCCCCGTATTATTGCCCCAGGCTGCTGTGTTGTTGTGCAGGATTTTGCATACTTATTCTTTATCACTTGCTACTAATGATACAAATAGTCAGACTCCTCCACCAACCGATGCTGCCTGCACCTCTTCTCTGGGGTTCTCCCAGAGGAGACATTATAAGAGTTGGTATGAGCACAGGGCATGCTGTGACTGGGGGTAGCCATGACCTGATCTCGACTAATTACTTGGTATTGGGGTTATTGGTTTTGACCTTAGAGATGGACAAGAATTGATTTGGAAGGGCATGAATTGTCACTGTACTATACTGTGAGACAGCAGCCATCCCATAAGACCATAGGATAGCTCATCACAGGGGTGGGCTGCTCTCTGCAGGAGGTTCTGCTCACTGAGATACACTCCCTGATTATTTTGAACTTTAGCTGGGTACACACTAGATTATATGTCCGATCTGGCGGATAGCACGGCCTCTGCCATCATTCACTTGTTCCTGGCATCAGCAAATGTGTATGCAGTTGCCGATGCCAGGGCCCCTACCGGGTCCCGTTGCTGCTGATGTTGTAAACACTAGACATCGTCTAGCATCTAGCCGGCTCTGTCATGCGCATGCACGAGACACAGCTAGCGACGGGGCGAGCTGTCAATGTTCGCCCCGTTTCCTGGACGGGCCAGGGGTGTGCCCGGCCAAACGGAGGCATTCCAGACGGAACGCTTGCCGTTTGGGGGCGGCCCCACTGACATCATTGATGATGTCAGTTGGGAACTTCAGCTCAAACAGAGCAGGAAGTTCCCTGGGGATTACGAGAGCCCAGACCCAATCTTAGGGTCTGGTCGTAAGCCCCGATGGTCGCGATGGTGATGATCATCGTGACCATCACCCTGGTTGGTCGCTAGAGCTGTGGGTGATCGACCACAAGGTGGCACTTAAAAAAGCCTAGCGATCGACCAGAAGGCGGCACTTAAAAAAGTAAGTGGCCGCCCTCATTCAGAGCGATCGCTTGCAGCAAGCGATCGACTCTGAATGAGGTCCCTAGTGTGTAGGATGTAGTTAAATGGCCGCGGTGCCACAAGTCAAAATCCCCACAGCTAATGCCCAACAGGGGATTTAAGAGAGGTGTTGAAATGGCGATGCCTATCATAATCCCAGTGCCAGAATACAGAAGGATGCCAGATCGAACGAGGTAAGTTAGGGTTATCCTTAGTATTAGCCATGGGTGGGAGGATTAGCTTTAGGCACCCCTGGGAGCACTTAGGGATAAGCACCCCCGGCGAGGGTTAGGTTAGGGGAGGGGGGATTAGGCACCACTGGGGGAAGGTTAGAATTCGGCACCACCAAGGGTTAGGTTTAGGGTGCAGGAAAGGGGGTTACCATTAGGCACCCCTGGGGGGATTTAGGGTTAGGCACCACCCCGAGAGTTTTAAGAATAGGCACTTCTGAGGGTTAGGGGGGGACAGGGGAGGGTAATAGTACTTATCGGCCCCAGTCGGGATCTTCATCCTGTCCATATCCTGGTGCTGTCAGATATTGGACAGTGGGACCTCACAACCGGGACCTTTCCAGACTACAGGGCTATATGATTTTTGTTTTGTGTTGGTATATTTATGTATGCTTATTATGCCATTCTATTGGTAGTCACAATGGGAGTGGTTATAGATGTTATGAGGATAATTAGTTGTCGGTACTTGTAGTCCTTACTAGATTGTTGCCCTGTGTGGCTTTGAAAATAGTGTCAGGACACTGAAATGTTGAATTATTAAGCCTGTTTCATTTCTAGCATAAATGGAGCGTTCTGTTCTTGTTTTATAAGCTATATTGCAGTAACCTAACATGATATATAATTGGCACCCCTAAATTGCTAGGGGATGAAGAGAAGGGGATGTTCAGTCATATACCTAAAAATATACGTATATAAGTGTGTACGGTGCTGCCAAGAGTAGCATTGGGCCTGGGTTATGGGGGGAGAAGGCATTTCGATAGATAAGGGAGCAGCTACACCCCTCATACAGTATATAATACAGAGTGACTTAAGGTCTGACTATATATAAACTCCTAGATATATGGGATGCTGTTTAGGCTCTGTTTGTTTGTATTACAATTGTATTTATTTGCATTTAGCGTGGGGTGAGGTAATTGGGGGTGGGGTGCTGCACTGACTACACTGAGGTGGCGGATGTTACTGGGGGTGCGCAGCCCCTAGGTAAAAACCGTCACTGCTTAATCCCTTTTTATTGGCTGCAGAATTGAGTTGTCAGTGATAGATAAGTATGGTCAGATGTCAAAATCGAATTGAAAAAGGTGTTATTTCTGAGATTGCTATTTGGGTTCATATTGGCGTCTCTTGCAGCTGATTTGCACTGTTTTAGCGTTTAGTAAATTGCGAATATGCGTTTTCCGTGCAATTTTACCGCATTCAAATTCATTCAATCTTGGTAAATTTACCCCATATCATTCTACATGCAGAGACACCCGCAGGCGCACTCAGAATATAGGCTGCATATCATTTTACTCGTCAGAAGCTGCTTGTGCATCCTATTTACATCACTGTGTGACTAAGGCGTATTTGAAGGGACAAAGTCTCACTAAAAGATGCTCTGCACTAGCGAATCATACGGCGCTCATGCGTTATGTGTAACGCGACTTATAGCGCACAGAGGATAAATTTACATGGACACATCTGTAGGTATACTGCTAGGAAATCTATATATTCATGGTGCATAAGTGAATAGAGCTACAGAATCATATGTGACTGATTTGTTACAAAAGTAAAGAAGTAAACATGAATGTAAATACTTACTAATATAGGACTGTCTGATCACTGTTAGAAACATAAAAAGTTAAACAGAAAATGTAAAGGGTTTTCCACGTTCAGTTTGCTTTAGATAACTTACTGTACATAACTTTCTACATCTTTTACTACATACATTGTTTTATTCTTCTGCCTTTATTATGTACTTTTGAGTCATATCTACTAAATATATAAAAGACGTTTGTTTGTTTGTTGGTGAATATCTTCCACAGCTCTGAAGGGGTATGGTATGGCTGCCGATGGATGAAATCCGGGCTGACCAAATACCGACAGTTAAAGACAGAAGAGTTCTCATAAGTACCCTAACCTTCTCCTCTCCCCATCCTAACCCTAACCCTCCCATAGTAGTGCCTAATCCTAAGACCCCTGGGGTAGAGCCTAACCATAAGACCCCCGGGGTGGTGCCTAATCCTAAGACTCCGGGGATGGTGCCTAACCCTAAGACTCCGGGGATGGTGCCTAACCCCCCTCCCTCCATGGCTAAGTGCTAGCGTTCCCCGCTAAACTGCGATCTGGATAATGGCTAGTCGGGCTTTCAGCATCTGCATTCTGTTAGGCGTGAGGATTTAGACGTTAGTATCTAGACGCCTTTCGGTCTTTAGCCATCGGTATTATGTCCGGCGGTATGGTGACTACATCTCCTCTAAAGGTAAAGTTGCCAAATCTTACAGATATATTTAGTATCACAAAAGTAAGCTATTAGACCACATAGCGACAACGCGCCAAAGCAACAGATCTTATATATAAAATGAATTGCTCTGTTTGTCTGTCTGTCCGGTCATGCTTTCAGACACCCCTGCACTGATTAGGATGAAACAAATGAGAGGTGGAGTTGGATCCTGGCCTGGTTTTTAGGGGGGTTAGGGTCTTGGTCGGACCTCCTGTGGGTGTATGCTCATGGCGGAGTGTGCCATGCAGAACTTTGACCCACCGAGCCTCTTCTGTGCCTTCCACTGGATGGATTTGGACGACTTCACATAAAACGTAATACTTCAGCTACTAAATTAATTTCATTTAAATTGATATAGAACAGGGACTGTCAAGTTTATGTGGCGTACATAGGTGGGTATGGTCACTCACACCCTAGTGTTCACAGCCCCAGGACAGTCTCTTGTTAAACATATGCAAAATTAATTTCCTCTCCAATCCCCAATGGCTACAGTAGTGATTGGTTAATATTACAGTGAGCTATACAGCATTACATATATAGGTTCTATAACAGAATTGCACTATTTCAGCTAATTGTTATTGTTATATACTGAAATTAATTATACTGTAATAATTGAAATATTTGCAATAAAACTATTTGTTACATGTCATATACTGTTATGTTTGTGTATCTTTATAGGTGTATTTATGTATGCTTGTTACAAGGGGTTGTTACCCTTTGCCATTGAAAATAGTATCAGGTGACTGAAACATTGATTACACTTATTTAATTTCTATCATGATTGGAGCATGCAGGTCTTTTTTACAAGCTACATTGACATTACCTAACCGTATCTTTATTTGGCACCCCCAAATTGCTAAAAGAAGATGGCGAGCATCCAATTACATATGAATAAACAAATATAGGTGTGTGGAGAGCCCCCCGGGTTATGGGGGTAGGGCACATATCACCAGATGAGGGTTCTTCTATACCCTTCTCTCAGTTTGTACTCATGACCCATATCCACCACATTCTGGGAGCCCAAAAGGTCCTTGGCACCTGCATGTTGGCGATTATAGTGTGGACCTGATTCTACAATGATCGCATCATTTGGCCCCAACTCCTCTTCTTAATGCATGATTCATGGCATTTTGTTGAGAGGGGATGAATAGTGAGGACCCTAATGGCCCCGCTCCCATCAGGTGCCACCCTGCATCTTTGCCCTGAGCTTCTCCTGGAGATGGGACTATAAGAGTTGGTAAGTATGAGTTCAGGGCATGCAGTGACTGAGGGTAGCCATGAACTAATCTGGACTGAGTGTCATTACTTGATCTTAGGGGTAGGTGGCGGGATGCTGACTCTGAAAGATTTGAGGTCCCTGCAGAGGCTTCAATGGGTGTGGTGACACCCTAAGGGACACTCACATGTGTGTCCAAAGGGGTCCCTGGTGGGGGCTTGCACAGCCCCGTCTCACAGCCGCTGCCCAGCCCCATCTCACAGCCTTTGCCCAGCCCCATCTCACAGCTGTTGCCCAGCTCTGTATCACAGCCACTGCCCAGCCCCGTCTCACAGCTGTTGTCCAGCCCCATCTCACAGCCGCTGCCCAGCCCCGTCTCACAGCTGTTGTCCAGCCCCATCTCACAGCGGCTGCCCAGCCCCGTCTCACAGCTGTTGTCCATCCCCATCTCACAGCCACTGCCCAACACTGTGACTGACACACAGCCAGGAGCAGCCCCTGTATCACTGCCAGCTCACGGCTCCCACGCACCTATGGCCCGCCTGACAGTGACTCCAGTGCAGGTACAGCAGTCAGTGCAGCTGCTTCTCTCCCCTCACTTCTTTATTTCTAACGCCACCCTTAAGCCACAGCGGGGGATGCAGGGACAGTAGTTATGCCATTGGCCTGTATCTGTATCATTCTGTAAGGAGACTTTGGGTCTGATTCAAAGATATACACAATGCTGATTTTTATGCCGATCAAGTGATAGTTTTCCATTGTGCATGAATGTAAGTCACACTGCACATGTGCATCGATTGTTTTGCAATTACACCGGCACAAAGCATCCATTTGCAAAGTGAGTAACAGGTAGTTGGCGTTTGGGAAGGTAATGGGGGGTGGCTCAGCAAACGCAGGCATCTGACCATTCAAATGCTGTTTCATGGGCGTGCATAAATTAGTCATATTCCCTGCTTTGCAGCATGAAGAGCACACAGGCCCTCATTCAGAGGCGCTCACAAGAAGCGAGCGCTCATTCTGAATCAGGGCGGCCCATTTTTGAAGTGCGGCCTCCTGGTCGTTAGGTAAGCTGTGGGTTACCACCCACAACTTAACGACTGACCAGGTTGATGGTCGCGATGGTGAATACCATCGCGACCATCAGGGCTTGCGACGAGACCCTAAGGTTGGGTCTCTGCAGCCGCAAGCCCCAAGGAGCTTCCTGCTCTGAAAGAACAGGAAACTCCCCACTGACAGCACTGATGATGTCAGTGCGGCCGCCCACAAAATGGTAGGCATTCCTTAAGGAACGCCTACATTTTGGAAACCACCCCCCCGGCCCGCCTACAAAACGGGGTGATCTGTCGATCAACATTTGTAGAGAGCTCCGGAGCGAGAGAGTTTCTCTCTCGCTCCGGGGTTTGCGCATGTGCAGTGCGGCCGCTGGGCGTGCGCAGGGCTAACTCTCGACCCGGTTGCGAGCACATCGGTGCTTGCGACCAGGTCTGAATAAGACCCACAGTGTGTCAAGAGAGTTACTTGGTCAGACTTGCTGCATGGCTGTCCGATCTACATCGATGTTACTGATGTTTATGCTGTTGTACATTGTCAGATGGATATCAGAAGATAGCAGTGGGCGTCCCTTTGCTCGTCTCTGCTTTGGAAAGTCATTAGCATATTTTAGCAGCAGCGATCCGTGAGATAATGCAGTTGCGATTACATTAGCGCACATCTCTGAATCAGATTCTATATTTGTAATGCTGGGAAATATGTATATACATTGTGCATAAGTGAATAGAGCTATAGGATTATGTTTGACTAATCTGTTAGATACATAAATAAGGAAAAATAATATAGGTACTTACTCAGAACTGAAGAGTCCATTAAAGGTTTTAGTACTGTTATAAAATGAAAGTTAAACAGTAAAAGTTACAATGGTTTTCCAACTTCAGTTTGCGTTAGATTACTTGCATTACATTTATGCATCTGTTACTACAAACCTTGTTTTGTTTTTTTGCATTTATACTGTAGTTTTGATCCATATCGTTATATTATCCGGCAGTGCTGTGTATATTTGCTGCTCTGTGATACAAGGCAAAGCTGTGATTTGAATACAACTGTATCCAATGCACAGAGCACAGCAGAGCAGTATTGTATTCTACAGCAACAAAACAAAACAACAGTGCCTGGCTATACAGTATAAACACGTCAGTAATGTAATATCCTGTGAGGCACCTGTAAGATTTTATCAATTTAGGGGGAACACACCAGGGGGTGTATTTATAAAGTGGTATAATTTGTAAGCTGCAGCTTATTGGCTGACTTACAGACCATGGGCCTGATTCAGAGCCGCTTGCTAGATGCGATCACTCGCACGATTTGTATGCAAATTGCGTAGGCAGCGCTTCCGCACAGCAATGCATTAGCACGCCCAGTATTTTTTTAAGAGCCATCACATAGTGTATGCAGACACCCACCAGCCTGTTTTAAGATGCCCACTTGTGCACGTCATGTCCAGGAAGTGTATGCAACCATCAGTACATCGAGTAACATCGGATGCTATCACAGCACTTGAGGTTGACCATACCCTGCCGCAAGCACTGTGATCACTTCAGTGTAATAACAAGTCAGGTGATGTGTACTATGATGCTGTCCTATAATTATGCACACCCCTAAAACGCTGTTGAGATGCTCAGGCACACCTGCTTTTGCACCTCCACTCCCCCGTTTTTAGTGTTACCACCTACAAATGGCTTCCCCTGTCACTGACTCTGCTGGGATGTCTATGCGCAGTGAGCGAATGCATTGTGAGCTTTCGCTAAGGTATGCGAATGTGCACTGTGATGCGTACACAGGCGCACAATGCATACACATTGCATACCATTGGCAGCAGCGAAGACAAGGTCCGTGGTGACCTTGAAACGTTGACACATTCGCTGTATTATATTATTATTCTAATACATATTTGATTTTTTTAAATGGAGTGCTGCCTGGTTCTTTCTCTATGGGGCTTGCTATGCTCCTAAAGGAAATACCTGCTTTATATACTGACACTCACCTACACCATTATTTCTGCTAGTGCCAAACTATAAGCAACATATATATATATATATATATATATATATATATATATATATACTACAACGTTCCCCTATCTATTTATGAATAATACAACAGATCGGGCTCTGGGCCTGATTCAGCTTGGGCCGCTGTTGCTAATATGCATGCAACCGGCTGATTGTTGCATTCTGCACTTGTGGACGCATCACAGGGTGCGTGCGTGAACCGGCCACTGCAATGGGGACTGCAATCTCCATGGATATGCAGACCCATTGCAAAGTGATTGTCATGAAGTGCCATTTGTGGGTGGTAATGGGTGGTCGTCAGCCGAACGCAGGCGTGCCAGTGCGTTTCAACACCGTTGCAGGAGCGTGCATAAATTATCCCCTGCGATTCCATAAACGCAGTGTGAGGTCTCATAGCATGAATGGCTGTTAGCAATTCCTGGGTAAGGTCACGGCTCATGCAAGTGTGCACATGGTCCGATGGTACTCGATTGTAGCGATGCTTTCACTATTCTGTTAAGTATTATGGATGTGTGTATGGTACAGTGGGCGTCCTTATGTGGTGATGAGATTGCATTGCAATCGCAGAGGTTTGGCTTTCTATTGCAGTTGAACTGCGTGCGTACGCAGAATTGCTATCCAAGCTAAATCAGACCCTCTGTTGTTAATTTTTCTTTCTTTCTTACAAATGCTCACATGCCCCCACATGTTGGCCACGTCCGCAATCCAGTACAGGTGACGGGGGTGCCGCAACATATTCTTGCTCCGGGCACAATGGGTCCTAGCTACACCTCTGGTTGGAACATACCATCAGCCTGCAACTTCTATAGTGCGGCTTATTATATGTACAGTATAATGCTAGGAAGTCTCTCTTTCTCTCTATCTAGTAGTAGATAAGTAATCAGAGCTATAGGATGATATGTCACTGATCTGTTATTCAAATAAATGAGTAATACAGCATGTAGGTACTTACTGGTATCGGATGTACCTCATGTACTCAGCCATTTCAAGACTGTTAGAAAAATAACAGTTAAACAATAATGATTAAAGGAGTTTTCACCTTTATAATGTGTTAGATGACTTGCTTTTCTTTCTGTATATATTACTATAGGTACATACATTCATTGCTTTATTTTTCTGCATTTATTCTGTCGTTTTTAGCCATATCATTATATTATCCGGCAGAGCTGTGTAGTTTTGCTGCTATACACGGCAAATCTGTGATTGGGATACAAATGCATCCAATGCACAGAGCACAACAGAGCAGTATTGAGCAATGAAATAAAACGCTGAGGGGAGAAATTCAATTGTTTAGCCGGCAGCTTTTTTTCCTAAGATGCCCAATGGAGCAATTCAATTGTTGCTCTGTCAGGGCGCGATAGCCACCGCGGGTATTTCTGCTCGCACCCTCAGGAGGGGGTAATCCCCTGGTTAGGGCGTGCTAACTGCAGTTAGTGTGCCCTAACCAGAATGGGTTTAGCCATTTTACATCGCTAAACCTGGGATGAAGAGGGCGATAATTAATGGGCGCCCAGAACAATTGAATTGCAACACTGGACGCTCATTACTTATCATGCCTTAAAAAAACAATTGAATCGCCCCCTGAGTATACAGTATAAACCAGAGGTTCCCAACCACGGTCCTTAAGGCACACTAACAGTCCAGGTTTTAAGGATAGCCATAATTGAGCACAAGTATCTTAATTAGTCCCTAAGTTATTTTGATTTAACCGTCTGTGCTCAAGCATGGCTATAACTAAAACCTGGACTGTTAGGGGCATATTTACTAAAGTGAGAGGATTTAGAAGTGGCGTTGTTGATTTTGCAAGCTGCAGCTTTTTGTCTAACTTAGGCCCGTATTCAATATTGGAGCGAAAAGCCCGTGCTAGACTTTTTGCTCCACATCGGAGGTTTTGCAGGGATAATGTATCGGGAGCGCGCCCGCTTTATCACCGCATTCAATTAGTAAGGAGCAAAAACGGGAAAGGTAAGTATCGGGAAAAAATAGTTATTTTTCGGGAAATCATCCAGGGACCCCCGTAATGATGTCCTGACATGGGGGATCACTATGGGTACCTCGTTTTGGCCTGTGGAAGGTAAGTATAGTTTTTAAATAGCCGCGGCAGGTGTTTTTTTCAGCCTGGGAAGAAGGGGTGAAGAAGAGCACTTAGGTTTTTAAAAAAAAAAAAAAAAAACTAGGTGCATCAAATTTGCAGTACATGAAAATGGGTGCAAGCCTATTTTTAAGTCCCGAAAGTGCATTTTTAAAATTCTTCAAAAATGCACCTGCCGCTACTACCCGTATTCTATAAAACACCTGCCGCATACATGGGGACCCCCCCTGAGTCAATTTCGTTAGGTTAAAACTTTTTTCCTCATCATTTTTTTTTTTATTCCAAGATTGAACTTATTTTTGGGGGGTTTCCCTGTTTTTATTTTTTTTACTTTTTTTGACACATTATTTTTAGGGGCCATTCCCAGGGGTGCAGGCTATTTTTTTAAAGCCTGCACCCCTAAACCCCAATTCTGCAATTTTTTCGCCACCTATTCTGTGGTGAAAACTTATCCCCATTTTTTAACAAAGAATTTTCGCACCAGCGAAAAGTCTTTGTAATTGAATACGGGGATAATTAAAATAGGCGAAAATGACGTCATGTTCAATTTGAGGCTTTTTGCCTCAAATTGAATATGGCCCTTAGTCTGTATTCTCTTACACACTGCTGTAGGGTCACTAAGTAACCTACCAGCATGGGGGCCATTTATTAACAATCGCTGTTGCAAAGTGATTTGGATGCATTACTAGCACCCCGTGATCGCATTGCAAGATGCGATCTTAGCGCCGGCATGCATTAAAGAGCCCCCGCAGGGACAGTGGCTCAGAAAGGGGCCGGTCCCTGTAAGATGGTCAGAGTGAAGAGACCATCTTTTCACTCTTGTGCTGGGCTCAGACCATGCACGTGATGTGTAGTCCATAGGTTACAGAAGCACAGCGCCATCTTTAGTTGGTGTTAGCTGCTGGGGCTAAGCTCTAGAATACACTTGGTAAATCTGACAGCATCGCATCCCTAAGCAAAAAATATGGTAGTTGCTCAATCAGCTTAATATACTACAGGTGCTTGTAAAGAGCGGGGTTTACACTGAACACAGAAAAAAGAAAATTGCCCTCCAGCACACTGCAGATAAATCAAAAATACTTGAATCCTACATGATAATAGAAATTCAGAGGTATTGGTTTACATACATTTGCAAATATATGAATAAGCGCTGGGCCGTCGTCAAGGCTCCTCTATACCAGCGTCCCTAAAATTAAGGGGTTCACGTCCAAGAAGCAAGGCACCCCAAAAAATTCCAGCCAAGGACCACCCCCAGGGCATCACACGAAAAGGGGAAAAAAGGTGATAGTGAAGTGTTAAAGGATAGGTGTGTAAAGATAAATCAATAAGTGTTAATGAGATGTAAAAGAATTAAAATGACATAAATAATACACAAACACATAGAAAAGTTAAAAAATATTCTATGTGAATTAAGTGGTGATGCCATGAGCAAGGTCCATCGCATCCCTCATAGAAACCTAGAGACCGACACAGGAGAAGGACCTCAGATATATCTGCTGTGGTCCATCCATAATACATTGCATGGATACTAATTATTTGGGGATATCCCCTGAAAGCGGGTATTTTTCAGGGAATATGCCACAAATAGTTAATGATAAATGGGCCCCTATACCTTTTGAATGTGGGAGAAAACAAGAGAACCTAGAGGAGTCCCAAAGGAGAACAGTTAGAATCATACCCAAAGACCCAGCAATGTGACACAGCAATGCTAACTACTGTGCCACCCTCTACAACCAGTCATAAGACTTCATATACTACAGCACAGACCTACAATCACTGACTGTAAGAATAAAGTCATTAGTATTAAATCAAATTTCCATTTGTCTTAAAGATATGAAACCAAATTAAAGTGAATAACACTATTAAGAAAAGTGGAGAGTTGTATAAACAGTAATTGATGGGCATTGTCTTCCCCACCATTGTCTTTACAATGACAAAATGGCACCCTCCCAACATGACAAATTTGGACACATTAGGTATTGCCCCCAATCCATGCTGACATCATCCTAATCTACCTATGATGCTCCTTTTACATAAGGCCATGACCTTGTTTGTCCACTTAAATTCAGACACAGTTGGGGGATTAGTTCTTGTCTGGCCTGGGCCATGGGGAGACCAAATATACAAATCTGGCTGTGAGAGGTCCCACAGTTTATAATAAGGCCCAAAATGTGGGAACATTGTCACTGAGCTTACAGAGTTTATTCAAGTAAAATAATCACATAATAATATATCAGAAAAATCAGCTAGTATATATGTGCCTTATATTAATGTGGTTTTATCAGACATGGATTTTACAAGTTTTATAATAATATAATTACCACATCTCTGGCTCAGCAAACATTATGCAGTTTTCTTGAGACATTTCTACAAGTAGAAAATATAAAATGTTATGAAATACAGACGTTCACATGACATATTACATATAACATATACGGGCGCCCTCAATTTGTGCTATGGCTGGACATGGCTACTTTGGTTTGTATGGACCGGGAGACGTGATGTCATGATTTTCTTTCGCACTTGTATTGTATTGTTCAAAGAAGGCTGGGGCTGGCCGCTGGCTGGACCCTACAGCGGTCGTTGGAGTCCTGGACCTGAGGAGTCTGCTAACCATGGCAGGCACCGTACTGGGAGCAAAGTAAGTCCTGAGAGTCTAAAAATAAAAATGCGGGCGTGGAGTCTGGTCAATGAGAAGAAAATTGCATCTGCTAGGGGTTGCGTCCTCACCCAGGCACCCCCTAGTCCTAACTCCTCAAAAAAAAGGCTAGCAGAGGCAGCATAGCGCCCAATACTTAAAAAACTGAGTCCCTCATGGGTCCTGGCTCCAGGCCTGGTGGTCATTTATTATCATTGTGTGTAGGCAGCACCAGCACCACACTCCCCAGAGCCTCTCTCGGTCGACTGCTGAATTTACTGTGGATAAATACAGCCGTGGCCATAAGTTTTGAGAATGACACAAGTATTGGTTTTTTTACAAAGTTTGCTGCTTCAGTGTTTTTAGACTGTTTTGTCAGATGTTACTATGATATACTGAAGTAAAATTATAAGCATTTCATAAGTGTCAATATTTCGATGTTTTGTTCCCCGAGCCACTTAGTTATCACTTTTGCCTTATGGCAAGGTGCTCCATCATGCTGCATTGTTCTTCATCAAACTGTTCTTGGATGGTTGGGAGAAGTTGCCATAAGGCAAAAGTGATAACTAAGTGGCTCTGAAAACAAAACATGGAAATTTTGGGTCCATGGCCAGGAAACCTCCCAGTCCTTAATCCCATTGAGAACATGTGGTCATTCCTCAAGAGGTGGGTTAACAAACAAAAACCCACAAATTCTGACAAACTCCAAGCATTGATTAGGCAAGAATGGCCGGCCATCAGTCAGTATGTGGCCCAGAAGTTGATTGACAGCATGCCAGGGAAAATTGCAGAGGTCTTGTAAAAGAAGGGTCAACACTGCAAATATTGACTCTTTGCATAAACTTAATGTAATTGTCGATAAAAGCCTTTAACACTAATTAAATGCTTGAAATTTTACTTCAGAATACCATAGTAACATCTGACAAAAAAGGTCTAACAACACTGAAGTAGCAAACTTTGTGAAAACCAATACTTGTGTCATTCTCAAAACTTTTGCCCATGGCTGTACATAGTATAAATATTCGCTAATTAAAAAAATGGGGCACCCTCTCACACCACCCCACATACACTGAATCACGTCATCATGGCCCCCGAGTCACAATACCGGTCAGGGCCGGATTCTAGGGAGGGCGATAGGGGCGGTTGTCCCGGGGCCCCCACACATAGGGGGCCCCTCTACTCTGTCCCCGGCACCATCAGCAGGATTTAAAAAAAAAATTACCCAAGCCGCCGCCCGCGGTTAAGCCCCGCCCCCTGCATTTGGCCCCGCCTCCTTATTCTGCTGCTGGCCTGCTGCCACTAAAGAAGCAGCACTAATGTACAGTATATATGTGTATTTTTGTCTCTGTGTCAGTCTATGTCTATGTGTGTGTGTGTATAATATATATATATATAATATACATATGTGTATATAGACACACACACATCAGGCAGGCAGCCCGATGTATGTTTGCGTGTGTGTATTATTTATTTATATATATATATATATATACTGTATATATAATATATGCATGTGTGTATGTATGTAAAAGTTATGTATATATGTGTATATATATATGTATATATATATATATATATTTATATATACATACACAACTTTTATCGAAGGGGGCCCCCACACATTTGTTGCCCAGGGGCCCCCACAGTCCTTAATCCAGCCCTGATACCAGTAATCCCTGCATTGTGTAGCAGGGGTGGTTCCACACCCCCGCTCTGCCACCAATAGCGGGAGATGACAGCCAGAATGTTGTCAAGTATTGGTCACTGACGGCTATTGCTATTATCTATCACCCAGTTGGTTTATGTGGGGGGTGGGGACAGTTATAAAGAGGTGATACTGTAAACACAGCCATGAACTCCAGTTTTATTATTTCAAGTGAAACCTGATGTTGAGATCTGACCAGGCACCATCCCATTTTTTGTTTTAAAAAGTCACCTGACAAAAAATAATAATACAATTACTTTGTGTGAACATGTGTAAGTATGTATATATGTGTACATAGAGTACTAATGTACAATATGTTATACAGTTGCTGCAGCCTATACAGCTTGTGGCTCTTTACCTGTCCTAGAAATAGATGTCCCAGAATATGATGCGATCCAAAGGAACTTCTTCTAGTTATTGTCCTATGATTTGGGTCACAGGTAATGACTGGAAGATGGCATTTTATATACGGGACATATGTTGGTGTTTATTTAGCTATGTCTTTTTAATGGTGGTATTATTATCATTCCTCATTTATTTTGCAAATGATAAAAATAGGGACCGTAAAAGCGCTCTAAGCCCCTTCATGGGGTATTTCTATGGTGCATGCCACTGACAGAGCGGCCATTGTCTCAGCTTTGTGGGAGGGGGTAGTATTGCCACTCCTGGGCCCCTAGATATGCCTGGGCAAGGGTATTTTGTACCACCTCTCAGTGCCCTTGATTGTTATCTAGCAGATGAGAACTTAACAGGAAGCTGCCAGCTGTTTCCTCTGGTCTCAGCTGCTGGCACCCAGTGGGGGGTACCATGGAGGCATTAGAAACATTGTATGAGAGAGGTTATATTGACTAGGTATCCTCATGGGGGCACTCAAAGCAAAATGGGTTATGGCTGGTGAGAGCTGGCTGTAGCTGACATATGGATAGTAACAATAATGACTGACTCTAGCTTTCCAGGGGCCCTGCTTAATTTGTCAGTCACGGGCCCCACAATTTCTGATGGCAGCCCTGAGTAAGAAGATTCATTTCTGACAAGACTATTCCTTTATACAATGCTCATAATGTTACCAGGTCTGATACAGACCCAGCATGACAAATTACCCACCACAATGTAATAATCTAGATATAGAGATGTACTCTAGATCCAGTAAATTTATTAAATCTGGATTTCCAAAATATGCTGGTGTATTACAACAACTTGCTACCAATCTCCTTTAATATAAACGGGATATTTATAAAAAGAACATAAATATAGCATAAAGGGCTCTATTTACTACAATCCGCATATTGAATGCGGATTGTAGTGTGATATTACCGAGTGAATTCGCATTGTGAATTCAGGTAATATCACAGGGATTTACTATAAATCCCTTGCAGGGACAGAGCTTGCGATAAAGCTCTGTCTCTGCGGATCCCATCCGCACTCTAGTCGCGGTATTTTCGGAAAAAATACCGCGACTAAGAGCCCGCGCATGCGCCGACCGACCACCGCTACTACCCCCCACCGATGCAAGGCCCCGCCCCCCGGTGCTAAGCCCCGCCCCCCACGATCGCGGACCCCCGCGAACCCCCCTCCCCCCCCCCGCGACACCCCCTCCCTTCATTACACTTACCTGCATCCTCCTGGCCTCCGGTGGTCTTCTCCGGGCTTCCCGATCAGGTGATCTCCCATACTGCACTGGGGCCCGATCACCTGATGACCGGGCCCCAGTGCACTGTGGGAGACCAGCTGACCGGAGAGGAGCCATCACCGGAGGCCCGATCACCGGTCCCTGGATTCAGGTAAGTAAAAAAAAAAATGTTTAATTTTTTTTTTCTTTTTATTACAGCAATCAGCTTGCGGTCTATTTAGACCACATAGCTGATTACTGGTACCGGCTCCCGCCTCTGCTCTCCCCGTTAGAGCAGAGTGGGAGCCCGGTAACCGGGGGAGACCCTGGATAACGCCACCTCCAGGTGGCGTTATTATCACAGGGCTTCCCCCGATATTTTTTTACAATTTATTTTTAGTAACTTGCACACAGATCACATTTCCCATTACAATTATGGGAAATGCGATCTGCTTTACTAAAAATAAGTGATACTGGGGGTTGGAGTAGAATTTTACTAATTCTACTCCAATTGCCCTGTAATAAATACAGGTGAAACTAAAATAATGTGAAAAGGGTGTGAAAACACCCTTTTTCACTTTATTTTAGTAAAAATAATGTTAATAAATAGAGCCCAAAATATGACTTATCTAAACATTATTATTTTCCCAGCCACAAATGAGAATATGTCATTGGCCCCCTTTACTAACGAGTTTTATCACCAAAATGAGCGATAAACTTTACTGTGTATGATAAACGGTGCTCTAGCCAATCAGCTCCCAACTGTCATTTTTCTAACAGTTGACAGTTGGGAGCTGATTGGCTGGAGCACCATTTATCATACACATGACATTTATCACTCATTTTGGTGATAAAACTCGTTAGTAATTGAGGCCCATTTTTTCCAATCACTTAATCTCATAATATTTACACATAAACCAGTGAAATGGTTATTTTTATATAAAATATGAGCACAAAAATCTTTTGGCAGAGAAATGGAGATAACAGAACATTTTCCATACTACCTCCAGCAAGTCATCATTGCAAGATTGTCCTACCTGGGATAAATAATGATGCAGCCAATTGCTTAATTTACCTATAGTTTTGCTGATATTAAAGAATTTTAAAAGGGAAATGGGATAATGTCTTTAGGAAGAGAAAGTAGATACAGTATAGGCCCAATTGAGGATGAAATTTGGAGATAACAGAAACAAATAATGGACATTATTAGAACCACAAATACAACCTACCTCAGGAAAGCAACTCGGATTGAGAAGTGAGGTTACCAAGGCAGCAGCCGTGTATATCATGTGTGTGATGTCATAATGTGTATGCTAACTGACTGTGACATCACCAACTGCCTTTACCTGCTGCAGGGGCTCAGGAGACATTCATATAATGTTGTGCTTATTTTCAGTTGGAAGATGGAAAAAATGGAGTGGGCAAAAGTTAAAGGAGTTATGGGGAGATGTATCAAAACTTGGAGAGTGATAAAGAAGAGAGAGATAAAGTACCAACCAATCAGCTTCTAACTGCCATTTTACATGCTGTGTTTAAAAAATTACAGTTAGGATTTGATTGGTTAGTACTTTATTTCTCTCCAAGGTTTGATACATATACACCTTAAACATTAAAGTTCAATTTGAAGATCACTATTTTTCATAATCTATTGACTTTTAAATCACCAGTTTTCCAAATCAACAAAATTAAGTTGCCAGAAATCCCAAAATGACAGAAATCACCAATTTCTCTAGTGAATCTATGAAATCTGTGAAAGATTAATATAGTTAATACTATTTCACTGGTCTCAGACAGTCACATGTAGTTAGAGTGTTTAGCATGTTCAAGCACAGCAATAAATGAACCCATCCATTAGTATGTTATTTCCTCAGATGTAATTATATCCCTGCTAGAAATCAAAGAGAACATTAAAATTAATTAAAAAAAAGGCGCCCAAGAAGCTTATCAGAACTAGCCAGATGGACTAATACAGAGTAACACAACATTTGGAGTTAAGTGAATACTGTATGACCTCAGTGGCACACACTGGGCGATGTAACAAGGGGTTATGGGTTGGCAGTAGATATTGGAGACATAAGCTCCGGTCTCTTTACTATTGAAAGAGTAGTCACCATATGGGTTTTTTTTTTTGAGGACTACAAAAAAGCCCAATTTATCAAGCTCATAATAGTTTAGCTTTTTGAAGCTTGACCCTGTGAGATACATTTACTTTTAGCCCATTGTAGTTTATGGGCTACTGGAACTTTCTGTATTTTTATTCATGGAAGGATACTATCGGAGCTGATGTCCCAGCATCCTCAATTACATGGAAACATCTTGCTTTATTCAGTCCATCCCCCCCACCCCCCACCCCTGACTGTAATTGGATGCTTTTAATCACATAATTTTGATTCCTACTATTTCCTATACACCTGTAATATGGTATTATACCAAGAGGGTGCGGGGCCTAATGGCGAAATGTATCCAGCCATGTCCCCATCAAGAGCTGCTTCATCTTTCCTTGGATAGTGTGTGTGTGTGGTATACGTTCAGGAAGCCAGCGGACGCAATGCCGACCGCCGGCTTCCACTACTTAATCCCGGCGAGGGTTAAATGACAGGCATCTAAATCTAGACCCCTGTCATTTTATCGAAGCCGGGAGACCAGCGCCCGGCATCCCGTTTGAAGGGATGCCGGGCGCCGGGGCACGGACAGACGCCGGGAGGAGGGTTAGGTTTAGGGTTCTCAGGGGGGACTTAGGGTTAGGCACCCCCCAGGGAATTTAGGGTCAGGCTAGGGGAAGGGTGGGTTAGGGTTAGGCTCCCCCCTGGGGGATTTAGGTTTAGGCTGCGAGAAAGGGGGGGTTAGGTTTAGGCACTTAGAGGGGAGATTAGGGTTAGGCACAGGGCGGGAGGTTAGGCACCCTAAAGGAGGGTTAGGGGGTAAAATTAGGTTAGTTTATACTTACCTTTAGGACGATCGGGATTTCCTCCTCTGTCGAGCTGCCGCTGCTGGGATTTGAACCACCGGACATGCGGCCAGCGGTAAATCATACCGAATACGTGTGTGTGTGTGTGTGCTATTTATATTTATGTGTACTATATATCTATATCAAAACCTCCCCTTGCAAATCCTGCATTTACCCCTGGACCTATGTTTTTGTATGTTCACCTGATGGCACCAGCAATGACAAGTATTTATTTCTTAAACTACATAGATATTTAGAAGCTTTTTATTAAGTAGTTTATTCATTTATCATCACTTTCGTTCTGCTTAATTATGAAAGCTTTTTAGTTGATGGATTTATAAGAAACATATTTTATTAAATACTGCTTAGCTATTACAATGGTAAATCTTGTGACTTTAATTATGTGTGTGTAATAAAAAATATAATCCTACCAATGTTAAATAACAGCAAATTGAATATAGAGAATTGTGTATGAAAGAATACAATAAATAAAATAAATAATATAGACCACAGCAGCCATTGAGGTGACTGATATTTCATACACAAAGACACTAAGCAACCCTTAGACTATACTATTACAGGATAAATTAACTGATATCGCTACACTTGATTACATGAAGCTCATAAAATATAAAAAATATACATATATTTTAACAATTTATTACATAATAAAAAAACATTCAGACATAATATAATAGAAACATATCATAGCTAATGCTTTCCTAAAAAGACACTTCTCAAATGTTAACAATAGTTATTTTATTTAAAGCTATATCAACCAGTATTTGTATTGGTGACACTCTGTATATAATCCATGTATGTACAAACAAGAGCAAAAAGTGCATGCTATATCTATTCCCTGTATATAGTTCATAGCATACAAGAGACAGACTGGGGAAATAATATATAACAATATATCATATTATATAACAATAAATCTGTAGTAGTAAAATGTTACAGTGACAGAGAAGTAGAGTGAATCTCAAATAGAGGTATCTAAGGTTCCCTTTCCATGGAGAGCATTCCAGGGTTCCCAAATTAGGATGGCCCCAAAGTTCACTCGGTGCCGTAACTAGGGATGTGCGAACAGTGCTGGGGCACAGGGTGCAGGGCCCTGGAGGCAGCACAATCGCTGCTTCACGGCACCTGCATTTGACTTGCAGGGTGCTTGGAATGGCCTCTGTGCAGCCATTAGTACTTCCGCAGTGCCGGCCGGGTCATCCAAGGGAACCTCCGGCATGCAGCCTGTAGTCAGAGCTCTACTTTCCAGAGTCGGCTTCTCCACCCCCTAGGCATGACATCATTACATCATAGGTTTAGGGGGTGTGGGAAGGCACAGAGAACACTGCCATCCTGTTACAGTGCTGCTTCCACTCCTGTCTTCTTCAGCTGTCTGCACCCAACTTCTGATGGCTACTGTGCTTTCATCTAGCGGGTTTTACTGGTATAGTTCCCAATGATAGAAATGTAAGGCATTGTAAAGTGGTCTGTGTGCAAATCGCCACTGGAATCTGGAGCACAGCAGAAGTGCGTCTTTACTAGCTGAAGTAATGCTGAACAATAGCTTTGGAGGCAGTTCCTGTATAACAAAGTGGATGGGAATGATGTAACTTCTGCCATCCACATACAGCATACATCTACAAAATAAAGAACAATAAACAGGTTTGTGGGTGTAAGACAGTGTGACAGGTGTTGGATGCAGGGACCGTGTGCAATAAAGAACAAATGTAAACTGGGAAAAAATGGGGGATTAAGTAACATATTAAGTAACATATCCTGAGATTCTGGATTAGACCTGGAAATTCTCCCATACCTAGTGATAAAGAAAGGGGATAGTCCTGTGTCCTGTACCTGAATAGGCTCAATATTGGACTTATTGTCCGTGGTGATGGGTGTTCTGACACCCTCAGTAGGTGTCAGGGGAAGTGCTCATACAAAACACTGTCAGATTGTACCACATAGCTGTTGGGCCTATTGGAAGATCCCTGCATAGTCCTCACTCCTGACTGATGAGATGTTTTATCATCAGTGGTTTTGAGCCACAACTTGGAGTTCTGCAGAGCATCTCGCACGTTGTTCTCAACTTGTGCCCTAAGGGCCTGATTCAGATAATGTGCGGATTTACACGGCCACACTCAAGCTGCTGTGCAAATCCGGCCATCTCACATGCAAATGCAGAAGGAGGTGTCCGACGTCACAGGCTGGGATCATGGTGGCGATGATTGCTCCTTTGGTCAGGCTGCAGGAGCTGAAGCTTCCGGCAGCCTGGCCAGTGCCGGGTTCTGCAAGAGCAGAAAATGTATCACAGTGTCGCTGATCTCAGTTGCATATGCACAATAAAGAGCACAACAGTTACGACATAAATAAAAAGTCTTACACTTCAAATAAAGTTCCTATTATTTTATCTGCTGTTTCTGGTGTGTATTCACTCCAACATGGATATTCCAGCATAATATTCAAAAGATCTCATAGTGTTTCTTTAGCCATTTTGATAGGATGTTTGACACTTAAAATTAAATAAACACAAAGAAATCACCACAATAGTGTAATCTCAGAAGGAAAAATTTTGACAATTTACATCAACATTATACTCACATTTCATAATATAAAAACAGACATATAACTGCTTAATCATGGTTATTATCCCTTTAAGGATCCCTGCTGGGCCATCCTACTTCACCTGTCCCTACCGATGGTAATGGATAGCGTGGTCTTGGTACTGGCCACTGTACTGCTCATAGAAGACAGGTGTAAAGCGTCCTTCCAGCAGTGTTACCATAGGGAATCTTTGTCACACGCCTAATGCATTTCACACAGGACCTTCCTCAGAGGGAATCGAAACGCATGGCCTACAAACGCAGAGTTCCCGGCAGCTGGAAATCCAGATCGTCGCTAAGGTAAGTATAATCTAACCTAACCCCCTAACACTAACCCTCCTTAGGGGTGCCTAACCCTAACCTCCCCCCCAAGTGCCTAAGTGCCTGTCCGCTCGTGGCACCCGGCATCCCTTTGATCGGGATGCCGGGCGCCGGTCTCCCGGCGTCGGGGAAATGTCAGGCATCTACATCTAGACGCCCAGCATTTCACCCTCGCCGGGATATGACAGCCGGGAAGCCGGATGTTGGCATTAAGGCAGCCGGTTTCCCGATTGTATACCCCTCAGAGGCATAGTGACACAAGCGCTCACCAGAAGTGACGTCCTCTTTTGAGATTACACTATTGTGGCGATTTCTTTGTTTATTTTTAAGTGTCAAACATCAAATTTCTAAAGATACACTGTGAGATCTGTTGAATATTATGCTGGAATATCCGTGTTGGAGTGAATACACACCAGAAACAGCAGACAAAATAAAAGGAGCTTTATTTGAAGTGTAAGACTTTTTATTTATGTGGTGACTGGTGTGTTCTTTATGGTGTATATGCAACTGAGATCAGCGACACTGTGATACATTTTCTGCACATGCACTTTCTTAAAAACGGTGAAGGTCCATTGTATTTACGGGCTGCTATTATTGAGTGTGACTGTGCAATTATATAGAGCTTTTACTTGTGCAATCCCTGAACTGGTCCCTCTCGCTTCCGGGAACGGCACCCAAGCACACCCCCGATCCGCCCCCCCCCCCCCCCCAAACGCTGCAGCATGTCAATCATTCTGCTGCTTGGGGTGGTCTGCGAGCGAGATCTCAGGACCCATTCTGCACATGCACAGAACGGGTCCTGTGCAGACCCTTCAACATCGGAGATGTGCATTCTTCCTCGGATGAACGTACATCACTGAATCAGGCCCTAAGTGTGAATTTGGTGGTGGGAATGATGGTGCGGTGCACCTGGACAGAAGGCATTGAGTAGAACCGTCTCTATAACATGTGTCTAAAGCCCTTTCTGCTAGTTTGTTGGACTATAGATAGCAAGCAGTCTTTGCTATCCATAGTGACATGTGAGATGTCACATTCACTGGTGAAAGTCTGGAACTCACAACTCATGAACTGCATCTCATTGGCAGTAAGTACAGTAGCTTGCATGGTACATCTGCAGTCATGATGATTAGACAAAGCATAATAGAAGATCTAGTATGTCCTGACACATAACATTTGCTGGTCTGCAACTCATCTTTTGTTAAGAAGTAATTTAGTCATGTGTCCTTGTAACTGGGGTTCCTCCCAAAGTAGCTTATGCTCCGATCTATTATCCTTAGTCCCACAGCTGTAAGGACTCAACTGGAGACCTAGATTCACATGGAGGATTTGCTGACTCCTCATTTCCTGGTAAAGCCATCCGTGTATTCATTCTGATAGCAAATATAACATGCACATAAACATGCACATAAAGAGTCTCATTTACAGTGTAATGCACTTTACACTCTGAACCAGGGTTGCCTACCCTCCCGATTTGGGCGGGAGCCTCCCGATAATAGGGTGCAGCTCCCGCCCCCCCGGAAAGGCAGGCAAGCCTCCCGGCGGCTGCTGATCCCCCGACATCCCCCCACAATTTACACCTAACCCCCGCTGTGAGGCAGCCAGTGACGCAATTCGCGTAATTTTGGCCCCGCCCCCTGCCTCACAATGCCTGTATTATCGGCATTGTGTAGCGGGGGCGGGGCCAAAATGACACGATCGCGTGACCCTGCCCCCGTGACGCCTACAAATGCCAGGCACCCACCCGGATACGCCACCTTTTTTGGCCACGCCCCCCCGCTGCCCTGCCGATCTGGCTGCTCCCTCCCGGAAGGAGCAGCCAGAAAGTCGGCAACTATGCTCTGAACATATACTGCTGTATAAGTCCAAAAGGTAACTTGCATGTACTCTGCTTATGCTTGCCCACCCTCGCTCCACCTGCTCAGGCATATGGGGGTGTCACAAATCTAGATACTGTACAGAGGCATCTGGCACAAATCCAGAGTCCATAAATGCGTGTTCTAGAAATACAATTATTCCAGATCTATTTAAATAAACAAACATTTACACTCAATCTTTGGTTGCTGTAAGATGTGGTTACAGACTGAGGGGTCTAGTTACTAAGCAGTGTTAGGAGACAGAGTGAAAAGTGGTAAGAAAGTGATAAGGTGCCAGCCAATCAGCTCCCAACTGTCATCTCACAGGCTATGTTTGAAAAATGACAGTTGGGAGCTGATTGGCTGGCACCTTATCACTTTCCTATCACTTTTCACTCTGTCTCCTAACACTGCTTAGTAAATAGACCCCTTAAGGTGCCCATCCATCTAAATATATGAAACATACTTGCCGACAATCAGCTCCAGCCTTCCGTGGGGGGAGCTGATTGTCGGCTAACAGCGGGGGGGCGGGGGCGGTCATTGGGGGCGGAGCCGGGGGCGGGCCAGCTAGTTGGTGGTACATTGGGGGTGGAGCCGGGGGTGGAGCCGCACAATCGCGTCATCGTGGCTCCGCCCCTCTTCACAATGCCGTTATTTTTGGCAGTGTGAAGCAGGGGGCGGGGCCACGGTGACGCGATTCAGCGCGAATCGCGTCACCGGCTCCCCCGCTGCAGAGGTTTCTAATCTTTTCAGGGAGGAGGACGGGAGGATCGGAGGCTTCCGGGAGGCTTGCCTGCCTTTCCGGGGGGCCGGGAGCGGCACCCGAAAATCGGGAGGCTCCCGGCCAAATCGGGAGGGTAGGCAAGCCTGATATGAAAACGACTGCATGATTAAGACATTGTAATCGTGCAGTCGTTTGTCAGTCTGTGATGTGCTACACTGAGCGAGCAGTCGTTCAGTACAGGCTCATCAATCATCTGCAAATATGCTGAACCTGACGAAATATCATCAGGTTGTCCAGCATGTTTGCACGATGATAGATGTCTAAACGACCAGCGGAAACGCGCATCGCTGGATGTTTTAGACTTTTTTGCAAATGATTTGCAAGTGATTTGCAAATGATTTATGAACGATTGAACGATAACGAAATCGTTATCGTTCAATCGCTCACATAGATCATCTAGTGGATGGGCACCTTAGCAAAGAGAAAATTGCATGTTTAAACTATGTCAGTGATATCAACACAATCAGGTTTGCTGCATATTCTGAGACTAAGCATTCTACATCCAGTGGCACCGAGCAGGGGAGTATTAATAGAGGAGGGCACCGGTGTGCAGTCTCTATCCCAGGCTCCCTCCTCTCTACCCAGCGGCCGGAAGTGCACTGAGTGCAGCAAACTCTGGGCACTAGAGTAGACTCTTATGCTATGCCAGAGTCTACTGTGCATGTGAAGGTCACTGGGCAAATGGTGCGGCAGCCATTTTCCAGGTCATTTCCTTACTATGCCTGTGCAAACCCCTGGGGAAATTGGCATGGCGGCTACTTTCCAGGCAATTTGTACAACGATGGTATCGCCGGTGCAGGACTCTGGAGAGGCAAGACGCACACTCTGCACCCATTATAGATACGCCCCTGGTGCTGAGGCTTAAGACAGACCTGGGCTCTCGTGGGGGCATGGCCACAGGAGGGTGCATGGCTACACGCCCATATTATAGTAGAATGCATGTAAGGTCAGGGTCAATAGCAGACCTCACTTATAGTATTCCAGCAGAGATAGTAACGATATATACAGGCTATAGCTCTGATAACATCTAATTGTAATTTGTTATAGTGTAACCGTGCTAAATCTTAAGATGCGTATCTACTTGCCGATATCTATGAGCGATTGAACGATAACGATATTGTTATGGTTCAGTCGTGCATGAATCGGGCACATTAATGTTAAAAACAACCAGCGATGCGCAAATCCGCCGGTCGTTTTTTACTTCTATCATCGCCCGAAAATGCTAGTCAATCTGCCGATAACAAATTGCTCATGTTCAGGGATGATTGATGTGACTACACAAAGCATACCTCCCAACATGACCCACTCCAGGAGGGACACAATACTCTGGTCCTGGACTTCCCTGGTAAGAGGTGGGGATGCAGCACAGTTCAAAATTCAAATAGGGGAGCCACACCAACTGTCATTTCACACACTGCCAAACATCACTGGCTGGGACTCACTGGCAGTTGGTGTGACTCCCCCATTTGAATTTTGGACTGTACTGCATCCCCACCTCTGGAGCTGCCACCAATCATAAATTACCAGGGAAGTCCAGGACCAGAGCATTGTGTCCCTCCTGGAGAGGGTCATGTTGGGAGGTATGCACAAAGTCTGCTAGTGGATGTTCCCCTTTACTGCTATAATAAGGATACATTTGTACCCCAGTCATGTTCAAATGACAGTGTAACCAATAAGTTGTATAATCGTATTTCTATGTTCATGAGATATGCTGGTGACCAGGGCCGGATTAAGAGGGGGGCATAGGGGGCGAGAACCCCTGGGCCCCCCACTTTCAAGGTGCCCCCAGAACTGTTTTTTATTTTATTTTTTTTTTCATTTTAAAAATGGCCGCAGACTTCTGCTTATCGGTTAAGGAGTCTGTCAGTCATTTCAGTGAGGAGGATGAGTCAGTGGGGAGGGTTAGAGCTGGTCAGGAAGTCAGGTGAGTCAGCCCAGCTGTGCACCGCAGAGTATTACGGATGTGGGTGAGGTAAAGGGGGCGTCCTTATGTTGTGCTGCGACGGCATAGCGTTTGCAGTCATTAGCATATCTTCACAGTCAGACTGCGTGCGTAATCGCTATTGCAATCGCAGTTGCGATCTGTTACTGAATCAGGCCCCTAGTGTGGTGATTGCATTCTGCACTGGTGGGTGTCAGCATTGTGCAGAACATCAGGTTTTCCTTTTATTAAGGTTACTATAAATAGAAAGTTTATTTTTATAGGATGAAATGAAAAGGCATTTTTGTCTGTTTTATTTCTTTTTTTATATTGCTAAAATTAACTTAAAAAAGTAAAGGTGGACTCAGAGGCGTTCTTCTTGTGGTTAGTTCCGAAAGGACTCTGCAATTGTCCACGCAAAACTTATGTGTGTATTATTATCTGCAGATATGTCCCATTAATTAACTCTATCCCTGACAGAGGAATGAAAAACATATGACTGTCATATTCCAACTAAATAATTAATATATAACTCTTCTTTTGGATATTTGGAGCAGTTACTGCAACTTAGGAATCTTAAAAAAGAAAAGTGGAAATCTCAAGATATACTAGAAGTAGCCGGACCCCACATGTACTCTCCACCCCACCTACAGTATACAGTACATATTGGCATCACAGTTATGGACAATAATTGCAGTCATGTCACAATAAACTTCCCAGGGTAATCTTTTTTTCTTCTTTTTTTGTTTTAACGTTTTTAACAAAGCTCCACCAGCAGCAGTGTGGTAACAGTTGCAGCGCTGCTGCTGTGACAGCTGCTCCAGGCTGCGGAGACGAGCAGAATCGCCCCCCGTGCTGTACAAGAGGAGGCTTCAGAGTCTGCCCCTGCTGCAGGAGTGGTATGCAGTCGGGTAGCCGACGGACCTAATTCCGACTGTCATATCCCGGCAAGGGTCTAAAGACAGTCATTAGACATACGCCAGGAGACCAACGCCCGGCATCCTGATCAAAGGGACGCCAGGCGCCGAGCGTGGATAGCCGCGCGCTTAGGTTTAGGGTTCCTGAGTGGGGACTTAGGGTTAGGCACCCCCCCGGGAGGTTAGGTTTAGGCTAGGGGAAGGGGGGGGGGGTTAGCGTTAGGCACCCCCGGGGGGAACTTAGGGTTAGGCATCGGGGAACGGGGGGTTAGGTTTAGGCACATAGAGGGGGGATTAGGGTTAGGCACTGGGGGGGAAGGTTAGGGTTAGGAACCCCTAAGGGAGGGTTAGGGGGTAGAATAGGGTTAGCAAATACTTACCTTAGGAAGATCGGGATTTCCACTGCTGCCGAGATGCTGGTGTCAGGATTCGAACTGCCGGGCAAGGGTCCGGCGGTAAACCATACCGATTCCGCAGGAGTACAGGTAGGACCTGCGCTCCTGCCTCATAGTGGTGTGGGGGGTGGAAGCACACAGTGGGCACAGCTAGGGGAGTAGTGCCCCCCTGTTTTAAGTGCCCTGGGCCCCCAAAAGGCTTAATTCGGCCCTGACTACCGCCCTTCAGTGGCCGGCGCTCTTAGGCAGCTGCCTAAGTTTACCTAGTGGTAGCACCGACCCTGAATAGACCCATCATAATGACAGCATTGTGAAGACCAACCACCATCTGGCCACATGGTTACCCATAAATCATAAGTATTAACATTGTATTCTATTCTCCTCCTAAAATGAAGCAACTTTTTTACTTTTACATATTTAGGGATATATGGGACTGATAGTGTAGGGAGTGCACCTGCCCACATGGCACTGGCCACACCCCACTGGCCAGTGGCCACACCTCCTCTGCTTCTCATAATAGGCCCTTGAGCATTTACAGCCCCAGGCCCATGTGGCCCTTAATCCGGTCTTGCCTTTTGTACAGGATGGCTGCCTGTCTCAGTCGTGGTCCCCCACGGTGCACGCCAGAAACATGACAGACATCCTGCATTATCGTATAGTCATCATATAGTTACATCGCTGCAAACTAACGTGTACTTCTAATGAATACATGAGTATTTATATAAAATGGGAATTTCATAAGCCCCACACCACATTTCTTGTTACATCCCTATTCACTATTATAGATCGCATTGAAATTAGGGGTGAGCGGGTTCGGATTTCTGAAATCCGAACCCCCCCGAGCCCCCCCGATCCGAGTCCGATCCGAGTCAGGCTCGACTTTTCCCGCCTGACTCGGATTCTGAAATCGAGGCAAAACGTCATCATCCCGCCTTGCGAGTCTCGCGGGTTTTGGATCCTATATAAGGTACCTGCGTCGGCGCCATTTTCTCAATCGGCTGTGGATCGTGAAGAGGGAAGGTGGGAGTTAGGGCTGGCTGGGCTGTGTAGTGTAGTGTAGTGTAGTGCAGAGTAGTGTTGTGCTGTGCTGTGCTGCGCTGTGCTACTGTTGTCCACTACTTCAAAGTCCATAGGGGCTGGCTGTGTTGTGCTGCTGTTGTTAATAGGGGCTGTGTCCACTACTTCAAAGTCCATAGGGGCTGGCTGGACTGTGTTGTGCAGTCAGTTCTCCATAGGGGCTGTGTCCACTCCAAAGTCCTGTGCAGTGTCCCAGTCCTAAAGGGGTGCTGTAGTGTTGTCCAGGGGGTGCTCTGTCCATCAGGGGTGCTCCCCCCAAGTGCTAAAAAAATAATATTTTTTGTGTTTGTGAATTGTGTGCGCAGTAGCCGCACGTGCATCAACAAAGTAGTGCCAAGCGTGCGCCTGTGTCATAAGTAAAGGGCCGGCTGGCTTGACCGTTAAAGGGTGCTGTAACCCCCAAAGTACACTCCAAACCAAAAAAATATATATTTTCTGTGTTTGTGAATTGTGTGCGCAGTAGCCGCACGTGCATCAACAAAGTAGTGCCAAGCGTGCGCCTGTGTCATAAGTAAAGGGCCGGCTGGCTTGACCGTTAAAGGGTGCTGTAACCCCCAAAGTACACTCCAGTCCAAACCAAAAAAAAAATTATTTTCTGTGTTTGTGAATTGTGTGCGCAGTAGCCGCACGTGCATCAACAAAGTAGTGCCAAGCGTGCGCCTGTGTCATAAGTAAAGGGCCAGCTGGCTTGACCGTTAAAGGGTGCTGTAACCCCCAAAGTACACTCCAAACCAAAAAAATAATATTTTCTGTGTTTGTGAATTGTGTGCGCAGTAGCCGCATGTGCATCAACAAAGTAGTGCCAAGCATGCGCCTGTGTCATAAGTAAAGGGCCGGCTGGCTTGACCGTTAAAGGGTGCTGTAACCCCCAAAGTACACTCCAGTTCAAACCAAAAAAAAAATTATTTTCTGTGTTTGTGAATTGTGTGCGCTGTGGCTGCACGTGCATCAACAAAGGAGCAGCGCCAAGCGTGCACCTGTGTCCCATAAGTAAAGAGCCGGCTGGCTCATTTCTTAAAGGGTGGTGTAACCCACAAAGTGCACTACTCTCCAGCAAAAATAAAAAAATATTTTCTGTGTTTGTGTGCGCTTTAGCCGCACGTATATATCAATATAACATAAATGGAGGACCAAACTTTCTCCGATAAAAATAAAACAGGGAAAGATCAAGAACCACTTCCTCCTAGTGCTGTTGCTGCTGCTGAGAGTTGTTCATCATCCCAGAGAGGAAGTAGGAACATCACTACTTTTACTAAACAATTGACCCTCCAACAGTCCCTAGCGATGAGGATGAAGTACGACAGCAGTCATCCTGAAGCAAAACGTATAACTGAGGCCTTGACTGCTATGTTGGTGTTAGACGTGCGTCCGGTATCCGCCATTAGTGCAGTGGGATTTAGACAATTGATGGAGGTAGTGTGTCCCCGGTTCCAAATCCCGTCTAGATTCCACCTGCATCCTCAAAGCAGCAGCGACAAGCGTGCGTCTGTCTGTTAAAGGATGGTGTAACCCTCAAAGTGCGCTCCACAAACAATAAATATATTCTTCTTTTTTCCGTCTTTGTGAATTGTGTGAGCTGTAGCCGCACTTGCATCCTCAAAGCAGCAGCGACAAGCGTGCGTCTGTCTGTTAAAGGGTGGTGTAACCCTCAAAGTGCGCTCCACAAACAATAAAAATATTCTTCTTTTTTTTTCTGTCTTTGTGAAATGTGTGGGCTGTAGCCGCACCTGCATCCTTAAAGCAGCAGCGACAAGCATGCGTCTGTCTGATAAAGGATGGTGACACCCTCAAAGTGTGCTACACAAACAATAAAAATATTGTTCTTTTTTTTCTGTCTTTGTAAATTGTGTGGGCTGTAGCCGCACCTGCATCCTTAAAGCAGCAGCGACAAGCGTGCGTCTGTCTGTTAAAGGGTGGTGACACCCTCAAAGTGTGCTACACAAACAATAAAAATATTGTTCTTTTTTTTTCTGTCTTTGTGAAATGTGTGGGCTGTAGCCGCACCTGCATCCTTAGAGCAGCAGCGACAAGCGTGCGTCTGTCTGTTAAAGGGTGGTGACACCCTCAAAGTGTGCTACACAAACAATAAAAATATTGTTCTTTTTTTTTCTGTCTTTGTGAATTGTGTGGGCTGTAGCCGCACTTGCATCCTCAAAGCAGCAGCGACAAGCGTGCATCTGTCTGTTAAAGGGTGGTGACACCCTCAAAGTGTGCTACACAAACAATAAAAATATTGTTCTTTTTTTTTCTGTCTGTCAATTGTGTGGGCTGTAGCCGCACTTGCATCCTCAAAGCAGCAGCGACAAGCGTGCGTCTGTCTGTTAAAGGGTGGTGACACCCTCAAAGTGTGCTACACAAACAATAAAAATATTCTTCTTTTTTCTGTCTTTGTGAATTGTGTGGGCTGTAGCCGCACTTGCATCCTCAAAGCAGCAGCGACAAGCGTGCGTCTGTCTGTTAAAGGGTGGTGTAACCCTCAAAGTGCTCCAAAAAATAAAAAAACTATTTTTTTAATGTATTTGTGACTTGTGTGCGATGTAGCCGCACGTGCATCAACATAGTAGCAGCACCAAGCGTGCGCCTGTGTCATAAGTCAAGGGCTGGTTTGGACATCTGGTCCGGACTGAAGGATGTGCCAACAATTTCTGACAAGTCTACTGTCATTGCATAAGATACTGTCCTCAAAGCAGCAGCGACAAGCGTGCGTCTGTCTGTTAAAGGGCGGTGACACCCTCAAAGTGTGCTACACAAACAATAAAAATATTGTTCTTTTTTTTCTGTCTTTGTGAATTGTGTGGGCTGTAGCCGCACTTGCATCCTCAAAGCAGCAGCGACAAGCGTGCGTCTGTCTGTTAAAGGGTGGTGTAACTCTCAAAGTGCTCCAAAAAATAAAAAACAATTTTTTTAATGTGTTTGTGACTTGTGTGCGATGTAGCCACACTTGCATCCTCAAAGCAGCAGTGACAAGTGTGCGTCTGTCTGTTAAAGGGTGGTGACACCCTCAAAGTGTGCTACACAAACAATAAAAATATTCTTCTTTTTTTTTCTGTCTTTGTGAATTGTGTGGGCTGTAGCTGCACTTGCATCCTCAAAGCAGCAGCGACAAGCGTGCGTCTGTCTGTTAAAGGGTGGTGACACCCTCAAAGTGTGCTACACAAACAATAAAAATATTGTTCTTTTTCTTTCTGTCTTTGTGAATTGTGTGGGCTGTAGCCGCACTTGCATCCTCAAAGCAGCAGCGACAAGCGTGCGTCTGTCTGTTAAAGGGTGGTGTAACTCTCTAAGTGCTCCAAAAAATAAAAAACTATTTTTTTACTGTGTTTGTGACTTGTGTGCGATGTAGCCGCACTTGCATCCTCAAAGCAGCAGCGACAAGCGTGCGTCTGTCTGTTAAAGGGTGGTGACACCCTCAAAGTGTGCTACACAAACAATAAAAATATTCTTAATTTTTTTCTGTCTTTGTGAATTGTGTGGGCTGTAGCTGCACTTGCATCCTCAAAGCAGCAGCGACAAGCGTGCGTCTGTCTGTTAAAGGGTGGTGACACCCTCAAAGTGTGCTACACAAACAATAAAAATATTCTTCTTTTTTCTGTCTTTGTGAATTGTGTGGGCTGTAGCCGCACTTGCATCCTCAAAGCAGCAGCGACAAGCGTGCGTCTGTCTGTTAAAGGATTACATCGGTGACAGCATCCAAGTAGGCATGTCAGACAGTCCGTACCTGTACTGGCAGGAAAAAGAAGCAATTTGGAGGTCCCTGTACAAACTGGCTCTATTTTACCTGAGTTGCCCCCCCTCCAGTGTGTACTCCGAAAGAGTGTTTAGTGCAGCCGGGAACCTTGTCAGCGAAAGGCGTAGGAGGTTGCTTCCACAAAATGTGGAGAAGATGATGTTCATAAAATGAATTATCAACTCTTCCAGGGAGACCAGCCTCCAGAACGTACAGAGGGACCTGTGGTTGTGGATTCCAGTGGGGACGAATTAATACTCTGTGAGGATGAGGATGTACACAACACTGAAGAGGGTGAGGAATCGGTGGATGAGGAGGATGAGGACGACATCTTGCCTCCGTAGAGCCAGTTTGTGCAGGGACACATTAATTGCCAGCTTGTTTTGTGGGGGCCCAAACGAACCAATCATTTCAGCCACAGTCGTGTGGCAGACCCTGGCGCTGAAATGTTTGGTTTGTTAAAGTGTGCATGTCCTGTTTATACAACATAAGGGTGGGTGGGAGGGCCCAAGGACAATTCCATCTTGCACCTCTTTTTTTTCTTTGCATTATGTATAGTTTGGGGCCTAGTTTTTCAAACTGCCATCCTGTCTGCCACTGCAGTGCCACTCCTAGATGGACCACGTGTTTGTGCCGCCCACTCGTATCTCTTAGCATAGTCATCCAGCTACCTCGGTGCAACCTTTTGGACATAAAAACACTATTGTGAGGTGTGAGGTGTTCAGAATAGACTGGAAATGAGTGGAAATTAAGGTTATTGAGGTTAATAATAGCATAGGAGCAGAAAAACCCACAAATTCTGTGATTTTAGCTGTTTTTATGCTTTTTTTCAAAAAAATACAGATCCAAAACACAAAACCCAGAACCCAAAACACGGAAGGGTGGTTTTGGCAAAACCAATCCAGACCAGATCCAAAACACGAAGAAAGATCCAGATCCAAAACCAAAACACGAAAAGTGGCCGGTGCACACCCCTAATTGAAATATATGCCAACGTCGTATAAATGTAGGATGTTGATGAATGATTATATCCGGGAACATCTCCATCTGACACAGATACCATTCTGCCTGAGAAATGCCTGTCTAAGTAATGTATCATAAGGGGGATTATCATGGATCCTGGATTCCTTTCCACGGTAGCAGCAGCTGGAGCTATTGAGACACTGGGCCTGATTCAGAGGTGGATGCTATTGCAGCCACGACAGTGTCCTTATGCTAATGCCGCAGCCAACTGAGACGGCCACCAGCTGCGGCACTAATCTGCTGCTCTGCATATTAACACGCACCATCGGATGCATCATCGGAGATTGCACCTACCCTATGGCAGCTGCAATTTCTTCATCTGAACATGGCCGCAGGGGCCAATGCACCTGCTGGACACAACATGCCTGTGTCTGGCTGACCCCCTCCCTGTTACCTCCCAGAAACACCCACCGAAGTCACAATGGATCTGTTAGCTATTCTGGTCTGTGTCTTTGAGCGGTAACCATCGAGACGCATGTGTAGTGCAACCAGGACACATGCACAGACTGAAATAAAATGGCCGCTTGCAGCCGACATAGGTGCTGCGTCCTCCTCTGGGTCAGAGTAACATTATCTTACAGTTTGTTTGAACTGTAAGAGGCCTGAATCAGAGTAACATTATCACACTATTTACACTTTACAGTCAGTTTCTTATTTTATCCCCTGTACCTGTATCTTTGGTCCTAAAAGACAGAGGAGGAAACAGAGAAAAGTTGTTCTCGGTCGACTAATTTGGATTTTTTACTTTACTAATTTGTATAAAATATTATGGTCATTTTGTGTTTGCTTAATCACCAGAAGAGGTATAGTTTACAGTTGTTTGGTTAATTTGTATTGGGAGAGTAGATGACACTTAAATAAGCAATTAAATTACTAATCAATAAGTCACAAGACAAAGCGCCAAATGTAATAGTCTTCTTGTAGCCATAAGTGCCCTCACATCCAGTGGCGTAACTAGGGTATTTGGAGCCCAGGGCAAATTTGAAAATGGAGCCCCCACCCCCCCCCACTAACATACCGATATGTGCGCGCACCTTCGGCGCGAGCGGAAAAAATGGCCGTGGTCACTTAAAAATGGGGCGTGTCAACATGACACACCCCTTTATTTTCACGCTGAACATTACTATCCATATGCACCTTAACCCCAGTAGTACCCCTTATACAGTACCCCCAGCATGCAGTTGTGGTCCCTCTTATGCAGGCCCATAGTAGTGCCCCTTATACAGTATCCCCAGTAGTGGTCCCGCTTATACAGCCCCCAATTAGTTCCCCTTACTCAGTACCCCGAGTAGTGGCCCCCCAAATGCAGTGCCCCACATAGTGTTCCCCCTTATGCAGTGCCCCCAGTAGCAGTCCCCACAATGCAGTGCGCCCAGTAGCAGTATCCCCTTATGCAGTGCCCTTTATATGGTGCCCCCAGTAGTAGTCCCCCCCCCCTATGCAGTGCCCTTTATATAGTGTCCCAGCAGTAGTCCCCCCCCATGCGGTTTTCCCAGTAGTGGTCCCCTTATGCAGGCACCCTGTAGTGATCCCCCCTATCCAGTGCCCCCTGTAGTGGCGCCCTTCCTATTATTTCCCCCAGTAGTGGTCCCCCGAGTGCAGTGCCTCTAGTAGGCCCCTTTTATAATGCCCCCAGTGGTAGTTCCCCCCCAAGTAGTAGTCCCCAGTAGAGTAGGTCCTCCCAATGGTGCCCCCAGTAGTAGCCACCCCTCCCCCAGTAGAGGTCCGCCCAGTAGTAGCCACCCATCCCCCAGTAGAGGTCCCCCCCAGTAGTAGCACCCCTCACCCAGTAGAGGTCCCCCCAGTAGTAGCCACCTCCCCCGTTGTGCAGATAGGTTAAAAAAAATATATATATATATCTATAAAAATATACTTACCTGAATCCCTGGTCCTGCTCCTGCTCTCGACGCCGCTCCCACCCGGGCGGGCTCAGCATTATGGGACAGACGTCATGACGTCAGTCCCATTACCCACTGCAGGAGCCGGACGGAACTCCGGCTCTTGCAGTGGGTGCTGCAGCAGTCAATGACAGTCTATCTGACTCTCATTGGCTGCTGTTTAACACACGCATCGCCGCCAGCGCTGGCGGCGATGCGTGTGTTATGCACAGCCTGAGCCCGCCTCCTGGCGCTATTGGGCAAGCACTCAGGGGGAGGGAACGGGCTCAGGCGTGCAGCACAGGACCGGCGCTGGAAGCCTAGCGCCGGTCCTGTGTAAATGTGTAGCGCTGACCGCACTCACTGCGGTCAGCGCTACACTGGCTAACTGGGGCGGGCGGGTACCGTGGCCGGCGGCGCCCCCCCGCGCCGCCGGCCCAACGGCGCCCAAGGCACGAACCCCGCCCGCCCTGCCCTAGTTACGCCACTGCTTACATCTCATGGCTAATTCCTCGAAAAATTTCCACTATCGGCATCCCGCAGGCTATTACATGTGGCCTGTACTCTGGGCTTGATTCAGAGCCGGACGCTCTTTCAGAGCACTCGCTCTGAATCAGTGCCCGCCTATTGTATTTTTAGAGCGGCCTCCTGACCGCTCACATAGCTGTGGGTGACCACCCACAGCTAGTGCGAGCGGCCAGGATGATGGTCGCGATGGTCAAGACCATCGCGACCATCGGACTTGCGACGAGACCCTTGTGGTAGGGTCTCATTGCCGCAAGTCCCAGTGGACTTGTGATGTCAGTGAGGCCGGCCTTAGACGGTAGGCGTTCCCATGGGAACGCCTCCGTCTGGGCAGCCACGCCCCCGGCCCACCCACCAAAGGGGGCGTGCTGTCACTCAACATCGACAGCACGCCCCCTTTGTAGCGAGATCCGGAGCGACGGCTTACCCGCTATCCGGGTCTTGCGCATGCGCACAATGGAGCCGCCTCCGTCGTGCGCATATGCACTGGGCCAACATCGACCTGCTTGCAAGCACTCGCGAGCAGGTCTGAATCAGGCCCTCTGTTACAATACTCCAGCCAACCATGAGTACAGCATGTTGAATGCTTGCCACAGCTTATCTGCCTTGAGGACCGAGACTTCCAGTAGGCTAAATGGGCACATGCATTAGCCCCACTTTTCCCCATTGTACCAATCCATTAATCGGTGGCAGGGACATGTAGTCAGGGTAATACTCCCTGTCACGCTCCAAAGTTTTGATATAAAAAAAGTATTTTTATTAGGGATGTGCAGGCTCAGATTAGTTCGGACTTTCCCAACAAGTTTGGATTTTTCCCGACAAAAATAGGGTCGCAGAAAGAGGCAAAATGTCATCTTTCATGGAGAAATATCATCATTCCTGGACAAAAGTCCATGAAACATGATGTTTGTCCATGAAAGATGACATTTTGCCTCTTTCTGAGACCCGTTTTTTTTTTTTTTGCCTGAAAAGTTCGAATTTGGCAGGAAAATCCGAACTAATCCGAGCCTGCACATCCCTAATTTTTATACGTGTGCCTCCCAGCCATTGACCTCACCAGTCGGCGGTCATCGAAGATGGTCGATCTGTTGGCGGATCAGGGAAATTTAACATGTAAAAAAAATCCCGACTTGCCGGTTCCAACCATTTTCGGGGTTGGATCAGGAAATCGAGATTTTTCAACATGTTGAATATTCCAGATTTCACGATCCTGCTGTCGGCAGAACGGAGAAATGTGAAGGCCCCTTAACTTGGTACTGTCTTGCCCAAAACTTATATGGTCACTCTAGGTGGACAGTCTAGGGGTATTGGCTTTTAGGAGTGGCAGGTGGGCCATAGTCATCCATCTGGAGAACAGAATTCCAGACAATACACAAATGAACTAGTTTTCAGTAAGTACCTCAAATTTGGCTACCAGACCATAATCTGTGTGTCATTCTCTTTACATAGCTGTTAAAATGACATTACTTTTTGTAAACAAGCTTCATGTGACGGGCGGATATTTTGTGATTTTGCAGTGGAATTTAAAGTGGCAATTTTTTTTTTTAAAGGCAAAGTGGTTTTGGACTTTGAAAAATTGCCGCTATAAATGCTGGAAAAGTCTGCAAATCAGTGCTCATTATACTATAGTATATTATACTAAAGATCAGTTAAGCCTTTGTTATATATAGGAAACCAAATTGATGGTGTAAAATGTCTGTATTGCCATATGTGAAATTAGTGTTAATTAATTTGTGAAAATATCAACTTAAGCCAGGTACACACCTATACAATCGTCGGCCCCATCACCCGATATCACGTAATTGCGCCCACGTTTGTATAGGTGTGTATGCAGGAGCGTTGCAGGAATGTTAGCCGATAAACCGCTTAAAACGCTCCTGTAACAGCCGGGATCGGGAGGTCGCATCTTATGTGCTGTTAATATTTATCTGCCCGATCTCTCAATCCCGTAGAAGTCCGTACACACTGAGCTATTTCTAGCACATGTCCAGCTGGGTGCACACTGCTTAGATGATCGGGAGCGTTTAACCTGATCAGCTGAGGATGGCAAAGATGTGTACCCAGCTTTACTAAAATACGAGCTCTCTTAGGGCCTGATTCAGAGATGGACGGTATTGCACAGCCGCACATAAGCAACATCGTCCAACAAAATGCAAATGCAGCAGGAGGTGTCTATAGAAACATAAATATGCCGGAGCTAACCTCAGCCTGGCCAGTGCCCGGTCACTTGCGAAGCCAGGGAGTCTGCCTCCACCGACACAGACCCTGGCCTCGTCCCTCCTGGAAAACGAGAGCGACGTCCCCGTTTCCAGGAACGGTTGCCTGCCACGCACCCGCTCCCCCCCCCCAAATGCCGCAGCATGTTAATCATGCTGCGGCAAGGAAGGACTGTGAGCGAGATTGCAGAATCTGTTGTGCACATGTGCAGAAGGGGTCCTGTGAGTGAGCCGACCCCCTAAGCATCTCTGAATCCGGCCTTTAATTTCCCATTATGCTAATTTATAAGCAACCAATGCTGGTCACTACTACTGTTTAAATAAATTGTTTATGTTCACCTGTAAACAATGCTAAATTAAATCAATTCTATTTATATCATATGTATTTATGGAAATCCTCCCCATTTCCACCCCAACGGGCGCAGTTCACAGGTGTTGCTGCAAAATTATCTGGAGAATAATAAATCACACAATGTCCAGAAACATAGAATTTTCTGTATTTCATCCCAATTGTATTTTCAGACGACACAAAAAACATGACCTGCATTTTAGAACGCCAATCACATGTACATAGGAAAACTAGTGCATATCACAGATGGATATTTACTGTCGTCTGAATTATAACAATAACAGCCAAATATAGCCATTTATAATATAGTAGGAGGCTTTCAAACATGAAGACAAATCTTTATTCTCTTATATACAAAGTACCTTTCTATAAGGTCCGGAGAGTGCAGTGCATTACAGATGAGGACATCTAATGTATTGCGTCCATATTATTGCTGCATATAGTAAATCACAATTTACATTCTCAGGATATAATACTTGTGGTCGGTTCTATAAGCATTTATACATGTGTATAAACAGTGTGAGCGAGGTGAAACAAAAATGTATGAGATATGAAATAAAAAAGCTTCCACAGAAAGCATTAACTCATATACTTAATTTACATATGCTTAATTACATATTTACATTGTCTTTATACAATTAAATACAAAAAAAAAAGTTATCATGACTTGTGGGGGCACTCCGAGGAATGCCCTGGGGTTCTGGCATGCACAGCACTGCCTTCAGCAGAGAGAGTCTGTTACTGTATATAAAGTCCTTGTGTTGTATATTACTCAGATTTTCGTTTCTGGTCCTTCTGTAGTAAGTGGCTGGAAGGAATTCCGGATCCGCAAAGCTTCTGCCGCACAGAGGTGCCCAAAACACTTATTATACCAGTCCAGGCAATGGCCTCTGGGGAAGACACAAAGGGAATCAAGTCAGACTCTATGACCATGTGATGGCACAGATCCGCAGGCCAATGCTTTTCTAAAGGTCACAGATCTTACAGGTCCTGTTCTAATATTCATAATAATATGTAGTGGAGAGTACGTTATTCCTCCTAATACGCCAAATTTCCAAATGTGCTCTGAAGAAGTGGAATCAGAACTTACTACGGGCCTCATTTATCAACGAGTTTTATCATTCACAACTAGTGATAATACTTGTATATGATAAATGGTGCTCCAGCCAATCAGCTCCCAACTGTCATTTTGCAAACAGATGACAGTTGGGAGCTGATTGGCTGGAGGCACTATTATCATACGCCATGAGTTTTATCACTCGTTGATAAATGAGTCCCTATGGGCCTAATCAAAAGCCGCAGGAGACATCCTGAGTGACCCTCGGGTTATTCAGAATGTCTGGCAATATCACGCTGCTGGGGCCAGTGGCGCTGAGTCCAAGGACGCATCTACTGGCTTCAGCATGCCCAGAAAACGAAGCCCGACGCGCCCCCATTTTCTGGAACGCTGCCCGAAGCCGCCCCCAAACGTCAGCAGCATGCCAACCATGCTGCAGCTTTTAGGGCGGCCGGCGTCGTGGGATCAGATCTGCACGTGTGCAGTGCGACTCCTGCGCATGCATGGATTAAACATTGGAGATTTACGGAAATATTGGATTTATGGAATCAGGCCCCATAAGCGATAATATCAAAAATGACCATTTATATATTACTTACAGAGGTTTGTACATAGACATCACTTATATGTACTTGTGCATATTGTGCCTGATTCAGAGTTGAACGCTATGTTGATTTTTACGCAGTTGAGCAATTATCTGTGGTCTGCGCGTGCATCACAGCTGCCTTGCATACGCGCGGCGAATTAATTGCGATTGAGCTCTCTGTCAATCGATAGACAGGAAGAGGCCATTTCCGGCCAAAGCGCGGGCGTGTGTTGGGGCCGTTTCCTGGGCGCAGAGAACAAAGCCTAGCCAGCGTCTGCGTGCAGAGAACAAAGATCCAGCGTCTCAGTTACCGCGGCCATTCTGAGTAACTACAGACTTACTCGAGGAGTCGATGTTTTGCGGATCTGCGTACAATGCTGTGTTTGTGTACGCAGTTGCGGGCAGCTGCGAGGGCTCTGGTGGGTACCACAATACAAATTCCGCTGGTTGATGCATTGGTATATTTTAGCAATTGCTAAGTGGCAAAATGTACAAATGCGCTGGTATTAGCGTACAACTCTGACCCAGGTCCATTATACTTGAAATACACTGTATAATTACACACAGAATCCTCCATTGCTGTCTCCAAAGTAGAATGGGCACTATAATGGTAAGTCCTTGATAAATTGACATCATGTGTTTAGGGATGTTAGGAACCCATCTGATGGGGTTCACCTTGACGCGGTAGGTGGGCATGCATTTCTGACCAAACATGTACTAAGAAGCTCATTTATACTCTCTACAATTGTAGAGTTTATCGTAATTGTTTTGATGATCAGCACGAATTCTTAGTGCTTAGAGTGTGCACCTGCATTCTCTTTTTCCTGCATGGCACTACAGGTCTCAGCATGGCAGCACCTCTTATTATGTTTAAAATTAAGAGTGTGCATTCCAAACCCCCCCCCCCCCCTCCCTTTTCCTTGCAAACAGGTGATAGATCTGCTAACAGGTGATACATCCGCAAACAGGTCTATGTACGCTTCCGCACAACTCTGCACAGCCTATAATTGCATTGACAGTCACTCTGAACTTTGCCTACCTGACGTCATTACAGCCCAGTTACCCCCTTCAGGTGCATGGCCTGTACTTGTGCACATTCGGCAGCAGAGCATGCGCAGTGCAATACACGCAGCACTGGTTGCATAAACATACTTACGTTTAACTCTCCTTCAGCCCCAAACAACTAGCTGTTAAAAAGAATGAGCGGTTTTAACACATTAGGCGCCAGCACACAATGGGGGTCATTCAGACCCGGTCGCGAGCGCTGAGCGCTCGCAACCGGGTCGATGTTTCCCCACTGGGCATGTGCACGTCGGAGCCGGCTCCGACGTGCGCATGCGCGAGACCCGGCTAGTGACGGGCGCTCCGTCGGTACGAGTCTCGGACCAAAGGGGGCGAGCTGTCGATGGTGAGTGACAGCTCCCCCGTTTGGGAGGCAGGCAGTGGGCGTGGCCGGCCCAACGGATGCGTTCCTGACGGAACGCTTGCCGTTTGGGGGCGACCCCACTGACATCAGCAATGATGTCAGTGGGGAGCTTCCTGCTCGATCAGAGCAGGAAGCTCCCTGGGGCTTGCAGTTGACGAGACCCAACCTTAGGGTCTCGTCGCAAGCCCCGATGGTCACGATCATCGCGACCATCACCCTGGTCGATCGCAAGAGCTGTGGGTGGTAACCCACAGCCTAGTGATCGACCAGGAGGCCGCACTTAAAAAAGTAAGTGGCCGCCCTCATTCAGAGCGATCGCTTGCAGCAAGCGATCAACTCTGAATGAGGTCCAATATGCTTTAGGGTGATGCCATTCAGAAGTGCTAGAACTCTGCATCTTAAAATAGTGCAGCATTTATAATAGTGGAATCACTGCCTGAGGACGCATTAAATATTGGGAACATTTACTGGATGCTTCTGGCAGGGTTGGTGCAGCTGAATCAGTCTTATGTGATGGGGATGGATGTATAATCACATACTTTAGATCAACTTACTTAAGGTCAACTCTGCAAATGTGGGTGAGCCTGGACTTTCCTGATCCACAGGGCTCTATCAGATATCGGGTGTCCAGCACAGCCGCTCTCACTCCTCCTATCTGGGGGGCTTCCTCATGCTCCACAGAGGTCGCCACCAGACCGCACATTCCCTTCGGTAAGTCGGTTCTCCAGGTCCTGTAGGTGAGAGTACCAGTTACAAAACTAGATCTATGCATCACTGACATCTTGGTAAATATAAAATAAACACATTCCAAGAGCTGAATGGAGAAGATATATTTGAAGGCACTTTCCTGCACCCTAATGGACCCATAACCTGCCAGCATCGCATGAGTCTGGAGCAGGAAAGGAAGGTAAATATGAAAAAAGGTAAATGACAAATGCATTTTAACCAGGCAGTATGGACACACATGTTTGTATTCACGTGACAACTATATAACCAGGCAGTATGGACACGCGTGTTTGTATTCATGTGACGACTATATAACAAGGCAGTATGGACACGCGTGTTTGTATCCATGTGACGACTATATAACCAGGCAGTATGGACACGCGTGTTTGTATTCATGTGACGACTATATAACCAGGCAGTATGGACACGCGTGTTTGTATTCATGTGACGACTATTAGATTGGAGTGGTAACATTTTAATTCCGTAATCACTGTTCTGGGAATGTTAATTTATGTAAAAATATAAAATGCATGCTTATAGGCATTGTTGAAATAAATATGTTAAACCTATATAATACAGGGGTCTATTTACTAAGCAGTGTTAGGAGACAAAGTGAAAAGTGATAAGGAAGTGATAAGGTTCCAGCCAATCAGCTCCCAACTGTCATCTCACAGGCGGTGTTTGAAAAATGACAGTTGCGAGCTGATTGGCTGGCACCTTATCACTTTCTTATCACTTTTCACTCTGTCTGCTAACACTGCTTAGTAAATAGACCTCATAGTATTATTATCACTATTATTATTGTATCCAAGTATAATATAAGTCATCATACCGTAAAACTACAAAGTCCTTAGACGGGTGTGGGGCCATGCTGTTCACCACATACTGATAAACCTCCGTTTGGTTATCAATAGTTTCTACTACTTTTGCCTGCAGGAAATCATCATCCCATTGGTGGCGCTCTCTTAATATGCGATTCAGCACGACCGATGGGGGGGCCTCTACCTCCACTGACGCCTTCCAGAGTCGCAGTGGATTTCCATCTCCGACCTAAATAATCATAAAAGAAAAAGAATGTTTATCTGCCCAGAATGTTCAGATATATGCTCCACCTAACTAGACTCCCAACTGTCCCTATATCCAAATTTAAAGAGGAATGTCCCGCTGTCCCAATGAACAAACCCTTGTCCTAATTTGGGTATAGCTAGAACTAGGTATGTCCCACTGTTGGATGCCATTTTAATGTTGCATATACTGAATGGGATGTTTTTAGATGGTTGGGGGAGGTTTAGCACTTTGGAAGTACCAGGGTGTGCCCGAACCCATTGTAGTAACATATGCACCCACCTAACAAGGTGCAGACGCACCTCATTTGCTGATGTCGAGTGGTATGTGTATATCATTCAAATATATTATCTAAATCCCTTTGCTTCTATACATTGAGGGAGATGTATCAAACCCTCTGAGGAGGAGAAGTTGCCCATAGCAACCAGATTCTATCATTTTATAGAATGTACTAGATAAATGTAAGCTAAAAGCAGATGGCTTCCTGGGTGGGATGTACTAAGCATTGCATTACAATGTGGTACATCCTGCCACTTATCGGGTACATATAGGCGTAAATGCGCAAAGAACAGCTCTCCAGAGCACCAGCTGTTCTTTGCGATAGATGGGCTTCCGGGTTTATGCACATGCATCGTATGCAGCACGCAGGGGACACTGGGAGGGATCCCTCTCAGTGCAGAACCTATAGGCATCTACTGGGCATCGCCAGCTAAAGATGTATCGCATTCCAGAGCTTAGTACAAATGGAAAATGCGTCCAAATTCCGAAAAATTCAGGGTTTTTTGGGATTTTTGCCCGCATTTTCCTTTTAGTACATCCCGCCCCTATGAGCTAAGCTTCCAGTTGTCCTCTTTAGAATATGTACCCCATAGGCACAATGCTATAACGCATCTTGTGAACAGAGCGTGCAGAGTTACCATGGTAACATAGCATTACTTATGTTGACACATGGGGAATTGAACTGTAAAAACCCATTACCTTTTTGTAAGCAAGGTCAGTGCTCTCTGGGCTGGACAGCGAGACCCATCCTTTAAATTTATCCCTGGCTTCTTTCTGAAGACCCTGGATGACATTGTCAAAGTAAGTGCAGATGCTCCCTGCCTCCTCCTCCATCTGCTTCCTCAGCTCCTCCACAGTGGGAAGATGGATGTCGGCCTCTACATATGAATTCCTTGACTGGGCTATAATCTCATGTGGAACCTAAAACCAAATAATCATAACATACACAGAGTGAGAGATGAAAGGACCAATAAACACATCAGTGAGCCAGCCTTACAGGGGTTATAAGCTCAAAATGTTTTTTTGTATATATGTCTAAGGGGTCTATTTACTAAGCAGTGTTAGGAGACAGAGTGAAAATTGATAAGAAAGTGATAAGGTGCCAGCCAATCAGCTCCCAACTGTCATTTATCAAAAACAGCCTGTGAGATGACAATTGGGAGCTGATTGGCTGGCACCTTATCACTTTTCATTCTGTCTCCTAACACTGCTTAGTAAATAGACCCCTAATACAGAAGAATGTATCTGCCAGGCATAGCTGTACGTTATCTTCCTGCTCGGGCTATGAGGAAACTCTGCTACGTCCTTGCATATTATTGGTCTTTCCTGGAGCTGGTTACTCCCCAGAATGGCAGCCATACTCTCAGTTATGTCACATATATCCCTTGCAGCTAGGCTATGCCCTACACACCTCTAAGTGATACTGAGAAGTCCTCTGATGGGGCATATAGAGATTATAGGGGGAAGAGTGGAAACAATGGTATCTGTAGGGATCTGAGGGGAAGGGGGCCTAGAAATGCCTGGAGGCGCAGCCCCACCGCCTCATATGTTGCGTTATCCACCAAGAGGGCCTGTTATGCGTTCCTGGAATTTTTCATTGCAGTCCTGGTTATCTACTGAATGGTGAGTTGGGCAACTCGCACCATCATACAAAATAGGTCAAATTGTAGATCGTTCTTATACATGAAATGATACATGAAACATTTATTCATGAATATTCACAGTAGACAAATACAAACACCTGAAATGTCAGTGCTGTTGCTATATATGACATGTTATATAGCACCCAAACCTCACATAGCTAAGATAGGTCTAACTGTATGCATGTGATGTTTGTATTATCGTGAGGCTTTATCTTGTTTACTCATGGAAAGGGAACATTTATTAAAAATAAATATATTAATGCAGATTTATTTATTTTTAATCAGAAAAGTAACTCAGAGGTATTTAAAGAGGACCAGTGTCACGCTGAGCAGTAATGCTACACATGTGTGCATTTATATATAGTTCCCACTGTTCAGTTTTCCCTTATTCACCCATGCGATCCTTAGGCAAATGCTCTTAGGTGAAAGCTCCTTCCCTCCATCTGACATTCCCCTTAATAAGCCGGACTATGGCATCAAAATGGTGCCCAATGCTCCCCTGTGACCAATAGTAACAGCCAAGCTTTGCCCATGTGTAGGAGCTCAGAATAGGAATATAGAATTGTGTAGAAAACTAGAGGTTTTTTACTGCTGAATGACTAAGACTGACAACAGACCTGTCACATTAATAGCCACAAAGATAAGGAATGCATACAAATAAATAATGCTGGACCTTGTAAGGAAACAGAGGGCTCTAATATCATTGTCACCCGAAGCAGCGAAATGTAACACAGGGGCCTATTTTGAGCAATGACTGTGTACATCTCACAATGCAATAAGTCCAGTAACATTTATGCATAAACCACACTCACCTCAAACAGTTTGTTGCACTCTATAATCATGTGTGCGAGGCCCTGTGTAGCTGCCAGGTTCTCATTCAGGTCCTTCTGATCAGGTTTCCCTGTCGCATACTTTTTCTGTATGGCCCTAAAGGGAAATAAAGACATAAAAATAGAAGTGAAATAAAGTCAAGTTAGAAAGTACAGTAAGGGGTATAGGACCTCATTTAGAGTCGGTCGTAAGCGGCCGCTCAGTCGTACGCCTAACGACCGCAAAACTGAAAAAGGAAGCAATCGCACGGCCGGTCGGTTGTAACCAAGTGACGCCCATAGGTGAACAATGCACCTCCTCTAGCTAGCGAGTGATAGCAGCTAGCGATCGAGTCAATCATTATCAGTCGCTGAATGTTAATTTTCTTCTGATGGTTGCGGCCGCTTGTGTTGTGTGCAAATTACTCCCAAAATTACCAAAAAAAAGCATAGAATAAGCCACCACCCTGAAATATATTTATTCTTATTATTCGCTAATGCAAACACAGCTGAATCAATTACATGCCAATTAGCAGTGTTATTAGCTACAACAAACGATTATTAGCTGCTTGTGTGGCTCAAAATAGAAACATCAGTAACATTCTATAGTATCGATTGTACTCTGGGGCTTGAGAGAGCACGTACCCAACCTTAAGCTGTACGATCAGCCAGGCCTCGAGCCTGCTCGCAGAGTGACGCTTTACTACTTCCGGCCTTCTATGTCGGTCGTAGCAGGTAATTTATGTACGCCCCTAAAACGCCCTGAAAACGGTGAGGAACACCTGCGTTTTCAGACCACCATCCCCGTCGCCACCCACAAACGGCCTTTCATGTCAATCAACTCTCGGAAGCCACTTCCTGCTCGTAAGCCGTACGATCGACAGCATTTTGGATCGCAAGGTCTTGTACGCACTTGCGCACAACTAACCGTACGCATGCGTGGTTTGGAAACATCGGATGCGTACGACCGAGCGGCTGCTTACGACCGACTCTGAATAAGGTCCTATTTACTAAAGGTCGATTTTAATCGGTTCAAAATCGATGAAAGTCGATGTTGTGTTTCTGGGGCTAAATCACACATTTACTAATAGAGAATTTTTAATTTAGTTTTTTTATGTATTAGTAAATTTGTGATTTAGCTCCAGAAACAAAACATCGATGTTGATTGCTTTTGATCGATTAAAATAAACCTTTAGTAAATATACCCCTAAGAGTTTGGAATGGGAATATAATTTCCTCCAAAGTACTCTGCTCTATACTGTTACTGATTAGTGTGGCTTTAAATCATGCTTTAGACATGCAATACTCCTATACACATTGAGGGCGGCCATTCGGTTTGGTCTTTCAATTCGCTAAACACTAAGAAATAGTGACACGACTAACGCATGAGTAATGGTTCATCCCACAAATGTGTATTTTATTGTGACTACTACGGCTAAGGAGTATATTTATCAATGGTGGAATTGGGGCCACAAAAAGTATAATTCCTTTGCTGGAACAGCGGCTCCGACAGTGGGATGTCCTGGCAGAGAGGCATCTATCACAGACACTGGGCCTGATTCAGACCTGCTCGCGAGCGCTTGCAAGCAGGTCGATGTTGGCTCAGTGCACATGCGCACGACGGAGCCAGCTCCGTCGTGCGCATACGCGAGACCCGGATAGCGACGGCTCTCGTACCAAAGGGGGCGTGCTGTCGATGGCGAGTGACAGCACGCCCCCTTTGGTGGGCATGCTGGGGGTGTGGCTGCCCAGACGGAGGCGTTCCCATGGGAACGCCTACCGTCTGGGGCCGGCCCCACTGACATCACAAGTGATGTCAGTGGGAGTGCTCTTGGCTCTGATAGAGCCGAAAGCACTCCAGGGCTTGCGGCAACGAGACCCTACCACAATGGTCTTGACCCTCACGACCATCTTCCTGGCCGCTCACTATAGCTGTGGGTGGTCACCCACAGGTATACGAGCGGCCAGGAGGTTGCTCTAAAAATTAAGAAGGACGGTCCTGATTCAGAGCGAGCACTCTGTCAGAGTGTCCGGCTCTGAATCAGGGCCACTGTACTATCAGTTCTAACATTGCCCATGCATGACTCATAAGGTCGCACATGATCAATAGCCAGGACAGCACCAAGCCTGCCAGGGAAGGATCGGGAGCTACCTCTCCAGAGATGCCCTTCCTATGGGGTTAGAGCGGGATCAGCTTACACCATCTGAGGATCCGAATCCGCTGACAATTATGACATATGTCTTACTACAGTTTTTAGCACCAGTAAAAGGCCTGTGATTTGGTCTGACAATAGAAACCAATACTTTCGGTGTCAGCACACCCACTGTCATTTTGCGGTGTATGGCAGCATTCCGCTGGTATTCCAGGGCTCAGAACGCGCAGGGCTCATTCAGGGCCGCACGCAATCCGCACACAATGCGATGTTCACGTAGTTGGGCAATTTTTTTTTTTTTTTTGCAACTGCGTAAGGGCAAATATTTTATAAAAACTTGTATGGTGCATGCGTTCCAAAGTGTATGCACAAAGGTGTTGTCGGGATTGAGAAACACGGGCGCAGGCGTAAGAGACCATGGTCAGATGGACACACTGCACCTGTCATAGGGGTGGTGCATGTTTTGGTGGTGCGACCGATGGTGACTCACTAATCGGTAGTACAGCGTGCACGGGCACTGACAGTGGGCGTCTCAGTCCTGGCACATTCGGCCTCACGGATGTACACAAGCAAAGGAGTTTGTAGCGGCATTTGCATAAAGTTGCAGGCGGGCAACAACCAATAGACGCTGCTGCGGGTTAGAAGGGTGCTGCGGTATGCTGCTAAACATTAATAAAAAAACGAATAACAAACCCATGCCATATACATCGCATTCCGTCTGATATCCGTTTTTACAAACACAACTTTGATTTTCTACTATTTTAGTTAAAAAGAAAAAAGATAATGTGAATAACTGATAGTAAGATACCAGCGGCATTTAGCAATAAAACAAGACACCATCTCTACAGCCCTGGGTGACATGATTTACCTGAGACTTTATGCATTAGATTCATAGTTTTCTGACATTTATCTGTTTTAAAAAAAGCTTATTACACATATTTTGAGAGAAATGTATGTCTATAATTATGTCGGCGAGGATTCGCAGTTGTAAATAATAACCTTGGCGAGTTGTCTTTCTTTAACAAATTGAGGTGGAAGAGGGATGGCGCCAGACACACAGCCAGGTTCATGGGGGTCATCTGATTCTCTTCTACTGAGGTGACATCATTAAGGAAGCACAGAAGCGTCTGCAGAACTTCCCGGTTCTCATCCGACATCAGCATAATGGCCGACTGCACTGCCTGGAGCCTCTGGTCCTTGGGAACATCTGGAGAAATTCACAGGACATTAGAAAATCATTACAGTTGTCCTTTGCAGTGAGGCGGGAAGAAGTAGAAAATAAAAAAATCAACGTCATTGTTGTTATTATTCTTGTCATATAAAACCACAATATATTCTGCAGCACTGTAGAGTAGTGGAAACCAGTGAACATAAACTGATAACAATGAGGAAACATAAGATAACCTGGTCCAGTCACTGACACACAGCGGGTGCAGGCATTTTGTGGCCTGAACCCATATTCGGCCTGCCAATTCTGAAGCAACCACAACCTAGTCAAATGATAGGCGGACATTTCTTGAATATGGGTCCAGACTGTAAAATGGCTGCCTCCATCTGAACTAATAAGAAAAGCAACAGGTGAACTGTGGGATTTGCCTTATACTTCAAAGGAATACTGCAGGTTATAGCAAGTACCATGGTTGGTAAGTTTCATAAGCTTTGGTCAGTGATTGCCTATTTAACAGGGAATCTCAAGATGGTGATGACAGAAAAATAGGACTGAAGAAAAAGCTTTAGTATTTAAGTTTTCAGAACACAAGCTAGTCACAATTCACATATGCGCAGACCACCTGTGACCGGACTGGCGAAGCATTAGGTTTATCCTTACCACACCGGTATAGTATTGCTCAGTTGCATTTGTGAAATTTTATTGATAAATAGCGATGATAACAGAATATTTTTTATAGCTCAATAAATAGCGATGCAAAATCACTGTTATGGCCAGTTGTTAAAAAATATCCTAATCACTTATATATATGTAATCTGTATCATTCCTAAAACTAGTTAGAAACATATTTTAATAGGAAATGGGATAATAAGTCTAGTTAGTCATTGGACATACAAAATGTGCAAAATCTCTATAAAAAGGACCTTATAAGTAGTAATCTTTACCGTGTTAATAAAATGTTATTTCGGTTTAAAATACAATTGCACAATTACTATAAATTACCCAATTCAGTTGTACAGAAGGAGATTAGAGTTTCTTAGTAAATGTCCATACAAGATCTAGGATATTTAGGGGGTATCCAATTAGCAGTGCTGCTAATTAATCGCGGCGAGCCCGACGCTGGCACTTATCGTGGATATTTTTTGGAACCTGATGTGTCCCGAAAAATAATCCACGATAAGTGCTGTTTTTTTCACCACCTAAATGGCGAAAACACATAGGTCCGCGAGCTTATTGAGGATCCAATCTGTTTTCCGAAGAAATATCCTATTATTAAGACCGAAATAATAGGATAGGGGAAGAAAAAGCATAGGCGAAAAACGGTGAAAATCGGCGAAAAATACATTCATACATTCTACATGGTGGGTTTTTATATTCATGTTTATGCAATATTCTGTCTTTCTGCAGGCTCCAAGAGTAAATCTGTTTAGTTGGTGCCTCAAGACATTTACATAAGGGACATATGACAGAGGTCTTACACCTGTCTAACATTTCCCATTTAGTTGTTTGCGATTAGATTAGTTGTTTGCGATTAGAACCAGCAAATGATTCAACCATTTTGTGATATTTATATGAATTATCTTTTTTTTATCTGGAATACCTAGACCAACTTCAGTAATAATAATAATAATAGCAGTAAAAATCTAAGTCTATTACATTTTGAGATTTCTAAAGAGCATAAACGTAGTCAGTGATTTAACAGCCTAAACCGTATTTTGTTTTCTTTATGAAAATCTCACATTTCACTAGTAATGACATGTACTAAGGCCCATTTCCTACTGTATATAAACAAATTGCAAATGTGTTATAGTAATTTGTAAAATGCACAAACTCCGTGGAGATTTTGGTTTATTTTGATTTTGTGGGTAATTGTCATATTTACAATATGGCTGCCATTTCCTGTCAGCTAGTGGCAGACAGTGCCAGACCATGCTATGCTTACAGTGCTACTGGGTGTGGCAACATGCACACAGCACAAAAGCATGTGTATTCCACATCACAACAGTAAGCCTTGCGTATAAGGACAGTTAGTATTGAAAGTACTGTAAGGATATTAGCAAATGGACAGTGTGCAACAGTGCAAATAACTCAGCTCTGTTTCCAGGATACTAACTACATTGAATCTGCATATAAGCAATGAATGTAATAAAAGCCTGTATACTGAGACCAACGGAACAGCCCTTCCCTTAATGCTCAAATTATCATGAAACATCCACGTTTGCCTTTACAAAGTAAAACATCAAACAATTTCTCAGACAGTGGGGTCTATGTACTAAATAGTCACGGACCAGCCACAATTACTATCTATCCATATAGCTGGGGATATTTTCATTAAAAATGAATAAATATCCTCAGTACCGGTATGTACAAAGAAGAGATTGCAGGGACAGCGGTTGCAGTAACTGCTGTCCCTGCGAGTTATATCCCCGGCATTTTGTAGAAGTCTTTCACAGAAGTGCACGCAGTGTCAGCTTCCGTAGCTGGCTGAGGGCTACATCTGGAGCCTCAGTAGACCCCAGTGAGAAAACAATTCTACAAAACTAAATATAAACATAGACACCGAGCAATCTGTTAATCTATTGTTAAGGGTATATTTACTAAAGTGTGGATTTTTAGAAGTGGAGATGTTGCCTGTAGCAACCAAGCAGATTCTTCTAATTTATCTAGCACCTTCTAGAAGATAATAGCTAGAATCTGAGTGGTTGCTATGGGCAACATCTCCACTCCTACAAACTCTCACTTTAGTAACTATACCCCTTACTGTCTAGTGTGCCTCATTTTAGGCTGCCATCACATTCGTGACTTTTCCAGCCCAGGTGGCACCAGTGATTTACGGTTGTGCTATGCAATACATTGGTGGATCACTCACTTCCCAAGCGTCACTTACACTGGTATATGTGCAGGAAGGTCTCTCCTAGTTTACTAGTGAGCAGGGGCTCTGGCAGGTCTCTGAAAAACTGCTTTGTCATGTCCGCCACATCGTACGCACACTGGTCCTCGTAGTTTACATTCTCCGGGCAGTTCTCATTCATCTGGCGTAGGGCCTGGATTCGAGACTTAACACCAGACTTTCTAAACAAGCCGACCTGTGGAAAAAAATAAATCGTATTCGTGAACACCACACACAGAGTTTACAGGTGGGTATCAATTATCCTTCATAGTAAATAAAATGGACTACTGGCAAAAATACAGAAAGTGGTCTGACAGACACCAAATTCCTGGAAACAAATCAACCTGGCCCAAAAACGCCATTGTAAAAATACTGTAAATAATACAAAATCTAAAAAGTGCTGGGAGAGAGCAGTAATGTCCTGTGTATGCCTGCGGGGGGCACTCTCGGTGTGTACACAGTTGCACAGATAAAAAGACAGTATAGCTGAAAATAGACAGTTCCACCTTTCATATATTCTAATTGTGTTGGTCCAGAAGAAGACTAAATAAACTAAACAAATAGGCTAAATAAAACCGCCAGCACGACAGTTGCTTTTCAGAATGAACTTGTATGAAATGTACGTCACATCTATAGAGAAAGGTCTCAGAAAAGGAAATTAAATATTTGTAATTTACGAAATGGCATGCAATCTCATAGTTACATAAGTCTTTAAAGTTCACAATATTGTTATTATATGTTTATGACATTTTATGTTTCCAGAAATTATTATCTAGATTTTCCAGAGATAACAGTTCACTTTTTAATACATATGAATGCGTCACTGTCTGGAAACCCTCAAAGAGACAGTAGTTAGAATACAGCTTTTTGCTGCTCACAATGATATGTCTCTGAGGAATTACATGCTCTCTCCCAAGACCTCAGATCTAAAATTATATTGTGTGGGAGGACAGTGAACTAAGAAATCCTTGTTCTAATTGTCCTGAGAGCTACACAATCTGCATTATGTTATGACAACATGAAAGCAGGCAGCCTCTGTATATCCGTGCTTTTTATAGGGAAAAAACATTGTTTTAATCTGATGGGGGAGTTATGTTATTTATTTTACCATCATATCCCTCATATATATAGTCATTTTACATTTATTTTCCTGAACTGTATGGTAAACCATACAGTACGCATTTAGCACTTACGGCTCCTGGCATAAACGGGCTGAGATGTGAGTGCGGGTGTAGGTGCAACCGAAATATACTGTAGCAAGTAAAATACGTCATATACTGAGTGCCAAACAGACACATCCATTTGGAAGTGGATCCCTTCCAGGTTCTCAATGATGGTGTATAATGATGATGAAGAGGAAGACCAGCGTCCACATCTCATTGGCTGACTGCGTGTTAATCTCAATCTATTATGCAAATATTCTCATAATAATGCTGCTGCAGTCTATTTGCAGGATGACAGTGTAATGAGGGATCGGTTTGCTGTAATAAAACATTTCCTAGTCAAGGAATACGAACGCTACTAGAGACTCCTCCAAATACTGATACAAATTTATTGTAAACAGAAATCATTGATAATAAATGGCTGGGAATCCAGATGTGCACACATATATGTATCAACAATATTAACGTTTATATTCAGCCATGATGAAATTCATACATTTAAATAAGTTAATAAAAAGTTATTAAATCAACAATAGTTTGGGGCAGTGTGAGCAAAGTCAGGAGCTTGTTGCTACTGTATGAACGCCATGCCTTGTTTTGTGCCTGAGGTCTCATAAACGTAAAGTTTTAAACCCATCCCCACAACATTAATATATGGGGGGAAGGGGGGGGGGGTGAATTCCATCCGATGTGCGAGTAGCGCCTGCAAAACGGTTGTAGAGTGCACTTTGCGAGCATACAACTTCACTGCTCATCTTCAATAGAGGTGCATAGGAAAATCAGCCAAGATTTGCTACCATATAGAATTGCACATGCACACAGTACAGATCCTGCACATATGCAGATCTTCATACATCAGGACCACCCCCAATGTGCGCAGCTTGACATTGTGATGAACTGATGATGCCCGGCAACACAATTCGCCGAGAACTGAATCGGCACCGTAGCCTGCAGTAGGAAACAGTGGGTGCGATTCAGTAGTGGCCAAAACTGCACGCAAGCAGCTATGCAATTCCGTCCTTGCAATTATGTTAATGCAGCAGGCGGCGTCATGCCTCCTGCATGCATTAATGATCCAAGCTGCCTCCACGGACGCAACATCTGATCATCTGCATGATCCCTGGCCGGCTGAGAGCCCGCCCATCGCAGATGAGGGAAAGAGGCCAGGAAATCTCCCTCAGCCGACGGAGATCCTGGCCTCTTTCCTTCCCCCCAACAGCGACAACACACCTCCGTTTTGGGAAACGGAGGCTGTCGCCGCCCCCCCCCCCCCCCCAAACGGCAGCAGACTGTCAATCACTGACATGCAGGACCCGTACTGCACATGCGCAGTACGGACCTGTCGTCTGCGCAGTACGGACCTGTCGTCTGCGCAGTACGGACCTGTCGTCTGTGCAGATTCCCGACTATCGGGAATCTGCGTTCAGCAGTGCACCTGCTTGCACTGCTGAATGAGGCCCAGTGAGAGTAACTTTGTTCATCATTTGCAAACAGAACTCTGTAGTGTTGTTTGATTAAACATGCATTAAAACCATTACATTTTCTGGTTTGTTTAAGCAAAGGGAAACCTCTTTGCTTTTCACTGTTTGCGTTTGTTGTGGCCTACTTATAGTAACAGCTAGAATTTTTGTTTTGCTTCTGTTTTTATATATATATATATATATATATATATATATATATATATATATATATATCGCATATCATGATTTGCTTGTACGTTCCATTCTGTAAAATGTCAGATTTTAGCAATCTGAAGTTCCCTGACTAATGAAAACAATATTTGATGTGCTGTTATGCCTTACAGTAAATGTGTCCTGCTTGCATATTTTTTATTACCTAATCCCAATGTTAATAACTTCCCTTGCTGAATATGTGCAAATGTGCATGTCACATAAGCTCTTTAGATAATACAAGTCTATAGTTGTAATACTAAAATAGGATACATTTTTAAAACCCTTTTACATTGCACCTCGTGTTCAAACCTGCTTGTTACCAGAGTTGAAATGTCGGGTCGCTCGGCCTGGGATATTTCAACTGGGCCCTTTCACACTGCACAGTAACCCTGGTTGCTGCGCGTTCATGTGCATTAACCCGGGTTATTTGCTGGCAGTGTGAAACAGAAATGATTCATTTTATATTGCCTGCACCTTTTTTGATCACCAACGTCAGTATCACCGCTTCACAGTTACATATATTTTAACTCCAATTATTGTTTTTTTAATATGTATAGTGGAATAATCTTTAGCAGATTTTACCAATTTGGAAGATGCAAATGTGTGTCCTTACTAGGATTTATTCAAATTTACCTCAGGAATTTCTCTGGAACTTATCACGTTTGATAAATATTTGGTAAACATTTACATTTTTCCCTGACTTTACCTCACTAATGACCAAAACACATCAGGGAGTTCCTTTTCGCAGAGCTAACACACAATACGACAGTACGCCGTCTGTATGGCACAGTGTTCCTCACCTGATCGAGGCAGTTGTTGCGCAGGAATTGCAATGATTGCTGAATGCTCTGGGGTAATGGCTGCCCCGTTCTCTGCACGTGAATCATCAGAGGTACCCCAAAAACATTTTTATCCTTGTAATCAGGACCCTTCATCCGTTTCATAAATTTTGGTACAGACCTGAAATTTAAAACCAACCATACAATTATGTAAGGAAGCTCTTTTACACACAACCCTAAGGAAAATGAATGAATCTAACTACTAACATGCAGTTTGCTCATTGCACCTACCATGTCCAGCCATGTTTGTTTGACAAAGAGTACTTCTCCATGATGGCGGTCAGTCGGAGCAGCGAGAATTTCTGCAACAGATTGAGTTGGCCTGCGGATTGATTACTGATCTGAAGTGATGCCAGGGAGCGGCTCAGCTGGTGAGACAGCTGGAAACTCTGCCACCGCAAGCGTCTTGAGGAAACAAACATTGCGAAATACATTATGATCATCATCAATAAGTTTACATATGATTAAATAATTCAAACTGCTATACCTATACAAGAGAGAACATAGAATAAGCAATTACTTAATGAGCATGTGTCTGCTGGTCTCATTGCATACTGAGTATCTGGAAGAGGATGAATATTGCAATTCCCACATACACAAACTGAACTATTAAACAAATACATTTACTAGTTTGATTATAGCATTACCATCAGATTTTAAATGACCAGACAGGCACACTTAACACACGGTGCAATTTTTTTTACACTAATTGGCCGTTTTCGATCGATTGGAACGACCAATCGTGCAAAAAGTGCCGCGTGTAGGCATGATTACAATGCCGATGTGCGCTCCCGCTGTTGCTGATCGTGGTCGCTGATCAATTGAACCTGCAGAAAGCTATCGACTTGTCTTTCACAATTTGGCACACATCATTTCATGTGTGTGCACGATGAACGATGCGATGGGACGATTTGTCGTCAATTTTCCTGGACCTGCATCGTGAGGTTGTTTGTTTGCAAACGATATATCGTTAACGATTTGCAATCGTTAGCGACCCATCTATATCGTTTGGTCGTTTGTACAATCAGTCCATTTGGAGGCACAATATCCTTTGTTCAGGATTTCAAGGAAAATCGCAAACGACATTGGATCGTTTGCAAATCGCACTGTGTGTGGGGGCCTTTAGGGCCTAGTTCAGGGGTGCACGTAATCCACGCGTAATGTCAATGCTCACATGACACAATTATTTGCAATTGCGCATATGCAAAAAGTTCTTGAGACATCCTATGACGCATGCTTCACGCAGAGTGTATGCAGAAAAATGTTGTTGCGATCGTGACAGATGGTATCAGGAATGAGGCGGGAATCTGGGCGTGTTATGGCAGTGTCGCTGGCGTGTTAGTGAAATCACCTGCGTTCTCAGATGCACAGCCAAAGCGGCCATGTTCATACTGATTAACTGCACCTGCCATAGGGCTGACGCAAGTGTCGATGGTGCATGCGACTAGCGGTGTTATAAACAGAGGCGCAGAAAGTGGGCGTCTCAGGGCTTGCAGGCTACTACACCAGGGAAAGGCTGAAACTAGCATTTGCATATTATCGCAGCCGGACACAGCAGCGCCCACCTCTTTTTCCTGAGTTTGTATACAGATTTGCACACAGTTACATACAGAACATAATACTGCACAACGCTATGAAAAACACATCTAGCTATCTAACTAAATAGGATATGTACTCTAAATTCTAAATCTGGAACTACACAGAAGTTTTTGAAAATCTCCCATCACACAGCAGCATAGCTGCTATGTCCAATAACAAAATAATGCTCCCTGAAATTACCACTGCCAGGAAGCAGATGAAAATATAGAAATATGTTTTTCCAATATACAAAACGTAACAATCTTTTCTAGGTATGAAATTCTGACCCAGGACCTACACACAAACTGAAGCTCTTACCTGTTGGTTCTAGTAAGTGACGCCCCTACTCCTGAGTCTCTCCTTTCTCTTGTCCCCGTTGCGTCTGATTCATTGAGGGATGTGGCGTCCCTTTCCAGATCACTTGGAGTTGTCCTCCCATCAGATATAGAGTTCCCTTCAAAGTCCAATGTCATTGGATTAGGTGAGTGGAACGTCGATGTACCAGATTCCCCTACTGATAAATTGTCGTCTTGCAGCTCTGGCATGACATCCTTTGACCAGTGGTCTACAGACTGCTGGAGTCCATTAATATGTTGCAATACATCATCTAAATGGGGGAAAAGGTCATCTCTCTCCAAGTCCATGAGGTCACCAGTGCTGGCATACAAGTGGGAGCCTGGAACATTGTCATAGACACTAAGCCTGCTGCCTCTCGGACATCTTGAAGACATAATTCTTGGTTCTTTTGGGTAGAGGCCCTTTTGTCTGTTAAACGATATGCTCCCATCGTGCCAATTTCCAGCTCCATAATTATCATGGGAGAGGCTTTCAACAGATAATGCTTTTGGAAATGTTCCAGGTTTGTGGTCCTTTGGAATATGCACAACTAGATCCTCTTGTGAATGAAATTCATTTTTGTGGTTCTGGCTGGGCTTAGCTCGGATCCCAGTCATTGTGAACAGATCAATGTCCTCTAGATACATTCCACCGCGTTTGTTTGATTCAGAAACATTCTCCTCTTTTGAACCTGAAATGCTCTCATTGATCGTCTTCATTTCAGATTTTGAATCCAAGTTTCCAGTTACCTTAAAGTCCATAGATGAGTCATTTACTGGTCCATTAGCAATTTGAACGCAGTTCATTGATTTCAGGGACTCAGGCTCCAGTTTCAGAATAGGCTCACTAATTATGAAACCTCCAGTTTTTGGCAATCCTTTCAACTTACTGTGTGCTCCTTTGCCTCTAAGTGTCCCCATGCATTTTAGGAGTGTTTTCGCTTTTGTGTGTGTACTTTTCTCAGACTTGGAATTCGGTTTACCATCTGAGATATCCTTTGGCCAATATGGAGGTAACAGGTTAATGGAGTTGGAATCAGACACGCACATTGTGTCACTACACTCAAATGTCTCCCTAGAAGCACTGTTTCCAACATACGAACATCTGCAGTCACTGCCGCCGCTACTTCCACTGTGGATAGAACATATCTCAGGTTCGCTCAGATCTGTCAAAACGCTTTCACTACTTGTTGTGTTTTTCATGTCCCCGGATGACCCAAGTCTTTCCGATCTCCTGAAGAGTGTGTCAATGTCATCCACCCGAGACCATCGGCGGCTGAGTCTTTGGAATGTCCATTTGTCACTGATAGCGCAAAGATCTTCTTCATCTGAATCTTCACTCTAAAATATATTACATAGTTCTATTAATGTATACTTATATTTTATATCGTGTTTTGATATGCAGTTATACTTATGTGTATTTTATATGTTTGAGGTGCTCAGGATAGCTAGTGTACCATGTTTTTTTTATAGTATGTAAAGTGAAGATATAAACATGATGGCCAAATGTAAAGAAATCAGTAATGCAAGCATCTAATCTCCAATCATGCACTGTCCAAAATATCTCCGAATTAGAAAACTGATCACACTAATGTCCCCATTCTTATAAATACAGGAGATAAAAGTTTTCCAGACCTTCTATTACTATTAATAATACTGAGCATAGAACGCCTACACTCATAGTACTAACAATACTTGCTTACTTTCCTGGAATGTCCAGGAGACTAACACATTTTTGGGAGCTCTCCAAAACCACCAATGTGGTAATTCATGGCACCACATCGCCTGCACCCTCCTCCTGGGCCACCCCTGTCAACTCCTTCTGGGAGAAGGAACGAGTTAAAACTTGGTACGATTCTGCATTTGATCAGATTAGCATATAACTAAAAGGTGGCTATACACTGTGCAGTTATTGGCCTGAATAGCCAATTATCAGATGAACAGGCTAATAATTGCACAGTGTATGGGCATAGCCGAGCACCAATTATCAGTGTATGGGCATAGCCGAGCACCAAATTTCAGGCATGCCCAACTGATGCAACAGTGTATGGTCGGCATAACCAATTTCAAATCGAAACAAATAGTCCAAACGACCTATGCCCCAGGACTGCAGCTCAGTCCACACTCAGGAGCACCACTCCTCCAAATACAACAAATAGAAATAGGAGTGGTCCAAAGAGAGCTGACCCTCAGTTATACACATCTTCTCTTATCCTTCCGTAGCTGGTATAGTGTTCTCAAACAAGGAGAACAAATAGCATGTGATTATATTCCAATTATAGATGCTCTCTGATGGATACCAACAAATCTGTAAACTACTCACCTAAAATAGGTGAGATGCCTTCATATAAAGGTATCTTTACAGACTTCTGTGCTGGACATTAATAATGGGAACATTTTTCAATGCTTGTTCACCCCTTGGAATAGACTCACCTGGGACCAGGTATTGAGTCGACGTTCCCCAAAAGGTGTAAAGAAACGTTTTGTGGAACGTCGATACCTGGTCCCAGATTTAAAGATACCTTTATATGAATGCATCTCACCCATTTTAGGTGAGTAGTTTACAGATTTGTTGGTATCCATCAGAGAGCATCTATAATTGGAATATAATCACATGCTATTTGTTCTCCTTGTTTAGGAACACTATACCAGCTACGGAAGGATAAGAGAAAACGTGTTTAACTGAGGGACAGTGCTCTTTAGACCCCCTCATATTTCTATTTATTTGGCTTAACCAATTTATTAGTTCTCTAGTTTACTGATAACCAATCATCACAGTTTGCTCTTCACACTAAGCTAGATATAGACAATATTTGCCTCATCCCCAAAACTGATCTACAACGGCCAGCAAGTTGGCAAACAGCAGTATGTTACAGATTTTACATGGATAGAATGATCTATTGTTGTGCTGCAAACGATTTACAGGTGGGAGGTACAGGTGCATGGCTCAGCCAAGTGTGCGGTGCAGGGGTCGAGATGACATGATTGCGTCATCTTGACTCAGTTCCCCGCTATACAATGACGCAAATACAAGTAGTGTAAAGTTGGGGGTGGTGTCATGATGACACGATTCAGCATGCATCTAATCATCATCAAGCCTCCCGGACCGCCCACTTTACTTGGGAAGTGGGCGGCTGCAAGGTTAATCCAGGAGACTTGCATACTTTTCCGGGCATCTGGGAGAGCTACCCAACATTCGAGTCTCCAAGTACAGATGTTCCCACATACACAGTATGCTCAAATCGCACCAAATAGCCCAGTTTGTCACTGCACGGACTTTGCAACTTAGCCGAAAAGTCTGTGCAGTCACCATGCAACTTTTTCTTAAAATTTGCGTTTTAATGTGCTATACTAATCCTAAGTACTTTAGTACACTATTAGAGACTTGGGGCCTGATTCAGAAATGTACGTAAACCCGATGTATTATGTACATTTCCGATGGTGGAGCGCCTGCACAGGTGTGCAGAATGAGTCTTGCGTAATCGCATGCAGTGCCCCCAAAACGCAGCATGACAACCATAGGGGTGTGGCACAGGCCTGCGTTCCAGGAAATGGGTGCACGTCGCTCTGATTTTCAAGGAGTGGCAAGGCCAGGGTCTGCGTCGGAGGACATACATTTCCTGGCCTCGCAAGTGGCAGAAGGCAGCCAGTCTGAGTAAGCTTTGGCTTATTCAGATGGCAGATGCTTGATGCCGCATCTTCAGACAAATCAGAGATGGTTGCTTTTAGGTTTTTAGATTCTGATTAGTCGCAGACAGTTACAGCATCTTTTTGCGCAGTTACATGTGCACCAATTTTAATAAATGTCCTCCTTGTTCCTGTAAACGATGTAGGCCAATGGTCAGCTTATGCAACTGTGATGTATTATACACTCACTCCACAGACTGCGTCTGACAGACAGGAAAGGACGCATGAAAAATGTAATTTACACTTGTGGCATTTGCTTTAGTAATGATAGTTAATGATATTTTTTTTGCCTCAGTAAAGAACATTGGTGTTAATCAGGAAACAATCTCATCCATTGACAAGCCCAATAAACAAGATGTGGATACAAACACACCAACAAACACACACAGCCACAGAGACAGCGATGACCTGCAGGAGACACAATTATAGGTATTCTCTTCAGCGAGAATGAACTCATTGTTATTGAATCCATTCATTATCTGGGGGCAGTGGCCACATTCTGTAATAATGCACTATGACAATCCATTATGCTCTCTGACAAGGATTTAGTGCAGCCTATACCTAACAATGCATATGTACCTATGGAGGCTCATGAAGCAAATTTAAGCCTTTGGTGATGTTTCATAAATGAACTGTATGTGTGCAGATCATGAGACTGAGGGGTGAAGTGAGAGTTAGCAACTAGCAACTTCTAGAAGATAATAGCTAGAATCTGATTGGTTGCTATGGGCAACATCTTCACTTCTAAAAGGTCATACTTTAGTGAATATACCCAGAGACTCTACAACCAAAAACCCGTCTGCCAGTTGTGATAATAAAATCATTATAACGATGTAGTAACATTTTATTTGTAGTTACCTGATGTTATCTGCGCTTTACAAATGGAAAACATTTGTATCAGTTTTGATCCACTTAGAAGTGTCTCCAAGAAAATGTTGCAGCAAATACTTATATGAAAAGCTAATACAATAGAATTAAGGGTAGAGGTGTGATCGGGGATTCCTAAGTACACATATGACCTAAAGTGTGTTGGCTATGGAATAATACATTTCTCCTGAACATCTATTTCACAAAGATGTGTTTTAATTTAAATTAATGCAATTAAACTCGGGTGTAAATCTGCTAATTACTTACTACCAGACATGAGTTTCACTGTTTTCACAAGGGTGTGCATTTATTAAATCAGGTACAAGACTTTACTCGGATTTTGTATTAAATCTACACCTTTAAAAATCCAACTTTCTATGTTGAATTCGGTCTCTGATTCTTTGGCAGATCTATGGACATTCGCTCATAAACAGAATATTCATACAAATAGCTGTAACTTTCAAACTACGCTCAGCAGACACCTACCCGGCTCTGTACATAAAACCAGTGAACCAAACATGTAACAAACTATATTTACCTTTTTCCTTTGGAGGCTGACATCGAGTTTCATGGATGCACACTTGTTCAATGTGTTTAGCCGTCTAGAAGCAAAGACATACCCATGGATTAGTACTTGACTGATGGAAGACAAGGATCTCTTGCGTTTTCCACTTCTCCTGCTCTCGCAGACCTGGCCTCCCATGTTCCCTGCAGCCTTTCACACACAATCCCAAATGCTTAGGGACTGTACAGTGTCCACGTTTCTTTATGTAACTTGGCTAAAGCTATTGCTGACATTTAGCCTAAAATCATTTGCAAATGTTTATCTTGTAGCTATCATCAGCTGGAGCTGCATTAACCTTGTCACAGTAATGTGTACTCTTAGTTGGCCTTATATAAATTAAGGTAGTGGGAGGATCATGTCTTTCTACGGCTATCATTGGTCTTCTGTCCAACTGATGTCCTCCTACTCAGGCACATGTGCCACTGTGAGGTCATATATTTACAAATCAGAATCCAAACCTGCAGCCCACCATCTGTAATTGGCTCTCTAATTAGATCACAATTTTCTGGAAAATCAGTTATGTTCCACTAAGCCTGTCAGTCTTTATTTGCAATTTAGCATATCTATAGTAGTTATCTACAGCTATTGAAACCATTCATTCACAGCTTCGACCCAAATTGCAATTACATGCAAGCCATTACTGAGGTTTAAGATTTCATTTACTACGGATGATTGTGGATTTAGCTTTCAATCTATTCTTCTACTGTACATCTTTTATCATGAAAGGCATTTCAATTTAGTATTTAATTGAGTTTAGGTTGCACAGATATACTGGTAAAAAGGGACTATATTAGTTTTTAGTATTGCTGTAAACTCAATAGCGTAATTTTTTATACACATGAGCAAAAAACATTTTTTAGTAGCAATAAAAAATAAGAGATTTTACACACTTGTTGGGCAAATGGGTAAAATCACTTTTTAAAACCTTAGATTTGATGTTAATATTTTAGAAGACAACTGTAGTGATGGCTCCAAGAACTCTTAATTGTTCTAGTTTTAAGGCGATTTTCCTGTAATTAATAATAATGTGGGAAAAGTGCAAAATAATCAGATAGGTGTGATGGTCATGCCCAGAATGATGATGCTCAGTTTTATACATATGCCACACAATACCTCATAACATTACACAGTTATTCAGAACAACATTGTTACTGCAGCAATGTTATTTCATCACCTGTAAATGTACAAATATATTTAACCTAAGGCTCTCCTGGAGGGAGTTTCAATGAAAAAGCACAGGTTGTCTAAAACTAACGCACATATGGGTCCTATGTGTTGACGTATTTTAATGAGCTACTAGAATATGTCTCAGTTTATTAGTTAGTATTAAAGAGAGAACAGAAGACTAATAATAGCATCGGATCTCCTGTGGGTTACTTCACTTCACTCTGCGAGTTCTTGTGGATGTAAACAGTCCCCAGAATGCAAGGTTTTTCTGGCCTACAGTAATGACGCAGTAATGGATCCCAACATACTGTAGGGGCTGATTATGTTGGGAGCAAAGCGAAAGAGCGCGTAACTTTGCACAAGTACAAAGTATGTTACAATGCAAGGAGTGCAAACATTTACTATTATTGCATGGAGAGTAAATACTGGTTGCTTATGCATACAGGGCCTGATTCAGACTTGTACACTAATGCTGCGGCAAAAATATGCTAATTCAGCCGCGGCTGGGACTTGTACTGAGACATCCACCGGAGCCATTGGAGCTATCCGCAACTGTGTACACATACATCTGAATTAGGCCCATAGCTCACAAATGCTGGACAGCTTTATGTTTACACTGCAGTTTAGATTTCAGCTTGGACACCCCCCTCCCAAATATAAATCTCTCCGCACATTTTAAATCTGCCCCACCTGCAGTGCAGTATGGTTTTACCAAGGTCAAAACAGGGCCGGCTCGAGGCATGTTCGACTAGTGCGGTCGGACAGGGGTTCACCCTATAGAGGGTGCACCCCTCCTAACCATTCCCGATTTCAGCGGGACAGTCCCGTTTTTCTGGCACTGCTCTGCTTTTCCTCCCGCGGGACAAAGTGTCCCGTGGGTGGTCGGGAGGAATGGATGCCGCGCGCATTCAGTGAAGGAAGAAGACTGTTGGCAGCCCAGCTACCGATGTAGTGCTGGGCTCGCCCACAGCCTGACGTTAACGGGAGGCGTGCCCCCAAATAACGTCATTTAGGGGTGTGACCTATGGTAAGTAGACCACAGCACCATTTCCACCTGTGCGCGGAAACAGCTGAGGGCGACGAGGTATTATCCTGCACAGGCCGCGGCTCCCCCTGGAGCCGGCCCTGGTGCAAAGTTACTTGCTCTTTCTGCTCTGCCCCCCCACCTCTGGCTGATAGTTGGTGTTGTGACACATCTGCTGACACACGTTGTATGGTAAAATTATGAGTTTTCCCCTGTTAGCATTATATTAGTTTAGTGCATGCTCCTTTTTCACAGGACACAAACATGTGGCCAACATAGCAGTGTGAAAACACTGATAGGAAGACACATTTTCCATAACGACCAATCAGATTCAAGCTATCATTTTATAACTGTACAAGATAAATGATAGCAATAATCGGATTGATTGCTACGGGCAATTTCTCCACTTGTCCTCTTTATAAGGTTAAACACATCTCCGCCTATACAGTATGTCACACACCATGTCATATAACAAGAACACAAGTGGGGATTGGGGAAAACAAAACATTTTATATTAAGTAATATGTTGGAATACTTCAAAGTGGAAATGGGAGCTTAGAGCACAATACGTTTTACTGTGCGTTTTATGACAAGTGGAGTTAGTATGATACTATTTTGAATGATTTGAAAGACTTATCAAGCATTAATACAGAAGCCTTTGCTTTAAACGGTGCCTTATCCAGATGATCTACCTCACAGATAAGCTAATGGCTCTCACATACAATGCAGCTTTATCACAGTTTCGCTGTAACTATGTATGAATGGACACACGTTACCATAGCAGCAGAACATAACAAAATCTCTTTTCTCCACAATAGTATCCAAAACTACTATGAGCTCTGAATGAATTTCTTGTCTTTATCTATAAAATGAAGTTAAAGGAATAAGTGGAAATGTACCAACATTTCCTATTGTGGCTGCAATGTATGTAAGGGCTGCAGGACATATAAAAGCAATGTCATGGTCTTATCTCTTGTGTATATTAAAACGAAATGTACCTCTGATAATGCAGCTAATTTTTACCAGGGTCGGACTTTGATAACTGTCATCCTTATATCACTTCAATAGATCTCATCTTCGAAGAATATTATCGTGCCAGACAGTCAGAGTTACAAATCGCACAGAAAATCAGAACAAGTACAGATGAGGTTGATGAAGGACGAGCAGACGTGTGATAAAAGGTAGAGAGGGACTTAATCGTGGGCATTACAGCATAGAGGGTAAGAGAGTATGTGCTAGTGATAGGCAACCTGATACCCATTGGGAGCCATATTAGGCAGCCCATTAACCTTCTAAAGGGCCACACATTACTGTCAATTTTTATATTAAGTTAAATTAATACATTTAATCAATTAAACACCTATCTGTGACATATCAGCAGGCCATTTAAACAAGGATTACAAGTTACAACAAATAAATATGACAGTAAAGCAGGAAGGAGCTGCAAGTGAAGGCTTGAAGGGCCGCATGTGGCCCATCACGGGTATATGCTATATGTTTTCTAATCTATTATCTGTGAAATAGGGATTTTTAGTATTGGAGAGACATGCTGATTGTTTAGATGCGGTTTTGTAGGGAATTAGCGCATAGTGTGGCTTTTCATTGTTTACGGGTCACATGGTCTGTGCACTGCATATTGGGCAGATAGATTGTGCATTATACACTACAGAGATGAAAGGTGAACTAAGCACACTGGTTACATGGTCTGTGCACTGCATATTGGGCAGATAGATTGTGCATTATACACTACATACATGAAAGGTGAACTAAGCACACTGGTCACATGGTCTGTGCACTGCATATTGGGCAGATAGATTGTGCATTATACACTACACACATGAAAGGTGAACTAAGCACACTGGTCACATGGTCTGTGCACTGCATATTGGGCAGATAGATTGTGCATTATACACTACACAGATGAAAGGTGAAATAAGCACACTGGTCACATGGTCTGTGCACTGCATATTGGGCAGATAGATTGTGCATTATACACTACACACATGAAAGGTGAACTAAGCACACTGGTCACATGGTCTGTGCACTGCATATTGGGCAGATAGATTGTGCATTATACACTACACAGATGAAAGGTGAAATAAGCACACTGGTCACATGGTCTGTGCACTGCATATTTGGCAGATAGATTGTGCATTATACACTACACACATGAAAGGTGAAATTAGCACACTGGTCACATGGTCTGTGCACTGCATATTAGGCAGATAGATTGTGCATTATACACTACACACATGAAAGGTGAACTAAGCAACTAAGCATGACGATCAAATCGGTGTTGCTATAAGTACACTGGTTAAATGGGAGCTGCATTAACAATATGTATCAGCAAAGAGGCTCTGCATTTGTGCTGGCCAGGCCCAGGTCCTGCAATGGGCATTTGTGCTGGACATATTGCATAAGAAGGCATTCATGAGCTATAAAATATGTATGAAATCTGTGGAGCATAATGATAAATATCCTTCACTAAGCGTCAACTAGTTTGCCAGTTACGAATGGAAACATTCACTTGTATCTTGCAACAAAGCCCAAAACAGATGTGTCCTTAAAAACAAAAACTCAGCCATGTAAAAGTAGGACCTCTGCATACACCGGATGACGTCCCTATTGTGTACCTTTCACCTTATTTTTCCTTTTAACACTTCTAACCTATTTTATTTATATTCTTTGGACGTATCCAACCTAAGAGCATTTTTACATGGCTACTCAACCAGCACTGCACATAAACGGTGCCTGACCCTGATGGCTCTAAGCTCTCTTGCTGAAGGTAAGGAGATCTTGCAGCTTGTTAATGCCTTTATGGTCTACTTAACACCAAGAGGTTATGGGCTAAAATAAGTAAGATTCCCTCTTACTCCAGGTCATGAAACTCTTCAGCGTTATTTAAAACTTAACATACCATAAGCCTAAGAGGGTACAAATGATAAGCAAATAGAAGAGCTAACACATTAGTAGCTTCTCTGTAAAATCTGTTACTACATAAGGCAGAAAATGTAAAAAAGTAATAAAACCTAAATCCCTATATCTCATTCGCAGGCTTTTTAATAACATATTTGGTCCAGTAAAGTCACCTTAAGTGGATCTAATTGTCTTATGTATATACACACACACGTGTGTGTGTGTGTGTGTGTGTGTGTGTGTGTGTGTGTGTGTGTGTGTGTGTGTGTGTGTGTGTGTGCGTGTGTGCTTGTGATATCTTATTTTTTCCCATCTCTTTCCATGTTTGCCCCCCAAATAAAAATATAGTTTCTGCATGTAATTCCTATACATGTATAACCATGTATAGGAGAATGTAAGCTCTTGCGAGCAGGGCCCTCTACCCTCTTGTGCTTCTCCTTACTATATGTTCATCTACTTCTTACTCACCACTAGGGACACCTAACACTTGGTGCCTATGCTTTGCTGCTTAGGTGGGTGTTATGGCCACCTATGTATCAATGTATATTATCCATGTCCTTGTCCTTCATTGTATTGTATTTTACTGTAAGTCACTTTTTGGTTATGTACCTTGTAAGGCGCTGCGGAACACTTGTGGCGCCATATAAATAAACGATAATAATAATAATAATAATAATAATAATAATATACCTATGCATGCATCCTGACTGCATGTATGTGTATACTGTATATATCCTTTTTGTGGTTTCACACTATGTTGGCCTGTTGTGGTATTGTCTTTGCAGCATCTGACTGGATACTGTAAAGTATTGTCTGAAAACCTGTTACAAAGTTTAAACCATGTATGTGGAATATTTGGTGGTGTTATCATTGTGAGGAGACAATATTACACTATGGGCCTGATTCAGACTTGTATGCTCTGCCGATATTTAAGCAGTTGACGATTATCGGTAAACTGCGTATGCTTCTAAGTCACATTGCGCACGTGTCAAGGTATATTACCGTAGTCGCTCGCAGAGCCTTTTTACTCGCAGTGTGATTGACAATCAGGGAGCATTTGGGGGAGGTAACAATGAGTGGCGGCAAAATATGCAGGCGTGTAGCAACTGTTTTCGTGGTGTATCACAGCCTGCGTCAGCAATCTGCGACTACTTCTGTGACCAGGTCAAGTAGAAGGAAAGGAGGATACAGAGCCTCCCAGCTATACTAAAATCAAACACTCCCGAACGGCACGGTTCCATTGTTACCAGATGCCTATTGTTTGAATTCTAAAGCTGGGTACACATTAGATGACGTGTACCAGCACGATCTCGGGAGCGACGGGACCCGGCGAGGGTGCCAGCATCAGCAAGTGCATACACACTTGCCAATCCTGGCAGCGACGGAGCGACGGCAAGGTAGCCAGGGCCATGGTGCATTCGGCAGCATGGCATCACTAGCTACATCCTCAGATCTTTCGGCATGTACAAAAGATCTGAGGTTGCGACCGACGGCCCACGGGAGCGCGCATCGGCAACGTGAATACACACTGGACGATATGAATGATTTGTCGTTCTGATGCGTCGGAATCGACCAAATCGTTCAAAATATTGTCTAGTGTTGTACCCAGCTTTAGACTTCTGGTTTGGAGAAATAATTGTTGTATACTACATTTTTTTTTATATCTTCTTTTGTACAGTTCCATTACTTACATACCAGATTATTTGCTGTGTATAAGTGTGTTTTATTTGGAGAATTAATTGTTGTATACTACATTTTTTTTTTAATATCTTCTTTTGTACAGTTCCATTACTTACCAGCTTATTTGCTGTATATAAGTGTGTTTTATTTGGAGATTTATTGACCTTTAAATAAATTGTTTTGAACAAACTACATATGTGTTCCTTCTCTGCTAAGAAACATGTATTGATACGGAGGACCCACCTGGCCCAAGACTGATACTAGAGAAGTAATATTGATTTGTACTGCACAGTTGAATCCTTACTTTTTGTAAGCATAATACCTAAGGAGTTATCAAACCCTGAGCATTACCTTTCCTATACATCTATGGAAAAACTTATTGGATCTGTATCACAGTGTTCCACTATTGTGTTTACTTTTTTGTTCTCTCTCCTATATGTGTTGAGGGTAAGAGACTACCGGACACTGAAGTGAATGGTCAAAAGGGAAGTTTTTGCCTATATATTGCATTGTATCTTTGGGTAATTACTCGTAGTAGTGCCTTGAAGGTTTCCTCCCCACTGATTTTTTATTTGTCTTATTTTTTTGTCCTTGGGTACAAGAAGAAACTCTTGGGCTGCACTTGTATTAGAGGAGCGCCAGTACGCATCCCCACCACTAGTACTACGTGATTAGACATTTTGCACAGGTAGAGGGAGGGTGGCAGGTGTGACTACACATCTTATACAGCTAACTAGGACTTCCTTACTGAGTATAGGATAGAATAAATGAGGATACAAAGGATTAGTTGGTCCTATACTGGCTTCATAATGCTAAAAATGTGTATTCTCACTGACTGACGTCCTGATGCTATGAAGGGCACTCACTGGCCACATTTACATTTCAATTGTGCTGCAAACACTGATCATTACCCAGCCACGTTATACAGTAGAATACGTCTACATTAGCAGACACTAGTTGCAGAAAATATAAGAATAGTTGCTGAGAACATATAATATAGTTCTGTCCTGTATCGTCTTGATAACTTCTGCTTTGTGCAAGGTTAATAGTTTTTCTTTTCTTCAGTTCCCTAACAACAAACACACAGACATGATTGCAGGTCACCATCCATGACAGAAGCTAATATCGCTGTCAGTTCACGTAAAGAAAGTAACACTGCTGGATTGTGTAAACTTATTAAACCCATTCAGGAGCTACACGTAATAAATCTGTGAACAAACTCACTTGACACATTTGTGCAGGTAATATTAGCTGGATTCGGAGTTGTACGCTAATGTATGTATTGAGCTACACAAAAGCGGCTTTGTAGATCGCAGCAGCGGCGTAAAATGATGCGGCACCAGTCGCAGATCCTTCGATTGCCGCAGTCCCGAATAAGCCTATGGTCCGGCAGAATGGGCGTGAGAACACAGATGCCGGAGCTGTATTTCTCGCGTACAGGATTGCAGTTGCAGGATGTGACAAGACCCAAAACAGTTGCCACACGTCTGCGTTCACTCCTCGTTACCTCCCCCAAATGCTCTCTGACTGTCAATCACACAGTGAATAAATAGTCGCTGTGAGTGACTCCGGTTATGTACCATGACGCAGGCGCTGTGCGACTTACACTCCTGCGCAGATTGCCGAATATCGCTCAACTGCAAAAAAGCAGTATAGCGTACAACTCTGAATCAGGCCCTTTGTGTCCTGGTGCTACGGTATTTCATGACTAGGTAACCTATGACTTCCCAGCACATGTAGAACTACAAGTCACAGCAAGACTGGGAATGCTGGTACTTAAGAGTTCCACAACTCCTGGAGAGCCACGGCTGCCTATCAGTATCATGCAGAGTCACCACTGTGTATAATGAATGAGGCACTCAGGGAATGTGTGGGGTTCCTCTGGCTGCTCTGTCTGTTCCTACATCTATACACAATGTTTGAAAGAAAATACAAACAAACATAAAAAAGATATATGTATGATAGAAGACCGGAATACTGTAAATGCTCAAAGGAGCTTAACTACTTCACACAATCCAGAAAACTCCACCCGCCAGAGACATGATATACTGCATAATACATAACTCCCAACTTTTACATTTCTCTAATCAGAACAGTATGTGCTTCTGAAATTTAGGGCCATCTCCAGCCCCCTCACCCTCTCCTAAGAGTACCTGCTGCTGGTACGTACTAGGGGTCTGATTCAGCAAGGATCGCAACAGCGATTACGCACGCAATCGGCTGATTGTTGCGATGCCATACGTAGCCTGTGTACTCACTGCATACGATGAGGTTAGCAATTCCTGCGTAAGGTCAGAGCTTGCGCAAGTGTGTGTGAGGCTGCGATGGTACTCCATGTTACCGATGCTTTCGCAGTCTTGCTAAGTTTTATGGATGTGTGTAAGGTAAGGAAGGCGTCCTTGTGCTGTGTGCGTAATCGCTATTGCACTCGTAGTTGCGTTCCATACTGAATCAGGTCCTAGGTGCACACATCTCCACATTGTCCTGGAATTGGGACAAAAATCCTGATCAGCAAAATAGTGGAACAGTCCACTTAGATTGCTAATATATGCTAATATTGTGACACTATGGGCCTGATTAGGCAAGGATCACAATTGCTAATACCAACGTAATTGAGCAATTGTTGCGTACTGCGCATGCATCGCAGTGCGCGTGTGCATACCGGCCACTCTAATCGGGTCTGCGATCGCAGGGACAACGCGGACCCATCGCAGAGTGATTGACAGGAAGTGTCGTTTGTGGGTGGTGAAAGGGGGGTGGTAGGAGAAACGCAGGCGAGCCATTGCGTTTGAACGCCGTGGCATGGGCGTGCATAAATTATCCACTGTGATGCCTTACACAGCTTGGGCGTTCACTGTGTGCGCTGAAGTTAGCAATTCCTGAGTAAGGTCAGAGCTTGTGCAAGTGTGTGTGAGGCTGTGATGGTACTCCATGTTACCGATGGTTTTGCAGTCTTGCTAAGTATTACGGATGTGTGTAAGGTATAGTGGGCGTCCTTGTGTAGTTCTGCGGCTGCATAGCGATCACAATGGATTAGCATACTATCGCAGCGAGACTGCGTGCGTAATCGCTATTGCAAACGCAGTTGCGATCCGTAATGAATCAGGCCCTTTAATCTTAAAAATAATAAGTTAATTGTGGTCCGATGTCTGAACGTTTTATCTACAATGGAAAAAGGATGTAAACGGAATACAGTTTACTAGATGATTTGATGCAAAACGACACTGACAGAAATCAGCATTCAACCTGTCGAATTTCACAATGTCGACAATGACAAAATGTTGACATGACAATTTTGACATTGTGAATGTGGACAATAGAATGGGCTAGCTAAGACTAGCCTGTGATTAGGGCATTCTTGCCGACTTTTTATATCTCCTCTCCAGGAGAAGCCCGGAGAGGAAACGCAGGTGGCTACTTCGGTGGACAGGCCGGTCTCCTATGTCATTAGGCTCTGCCACGGTAGACTGTGGCGAATCGTGAGACTGCAGGGAGGGGGCGGGGATAAATGATGAATTTTCACACGATTCCCGGGAAGTGGGTGGGATGTGGGAGATCCGACACTCTTTCAGGAGGGGCGGGGGGCTACCCGAAAATTCAGGAGCCTCCCGCAACTTTCGGGAGAATAGGTAAGTATGGATTAGGGTTAAGGATTCACACTTCACCAATGGAAACTGCATGGTCGACATGCCTTCATTTCACATTCACAATGTCAACATTCTAGCAATGTTGACATTCTGGTCGACATACACACACCTGCATCTCTGAAATGACTTTCAGAGATACAGGTAAAGGTCCCATGCACAGCAGGTTTCGGTTTATAAGCTTGCTGAATAGCACATTCATGTATGTCTGTCTCTGAGTATACTGTATGAGCTGGGTATCGTGGGACTATGCTCGTATGAATATCGACGGACTTTACTGCAGGTAATTGAGCGAAGATGTGTATTATAAATGTGATCATTAATACATCTCGCCCATAGTCTGAAACTTCTGACAACATAAAACAATATATTTTACATGTCACTAAAAATACAAAGTGAGGCATTTAAGCTTCTGTTACAATAAGGAAACCTTTACATATATATTTGTGATTATTATCAGTGAAATTTTTCAAAAGGGCAACTAGCGTTTTGAGAATAGAGGTCCCTTTAAAAAAAAAAATGGCAGGTCTTGTCATTTGACAATATTGGGAATTCAGCAATGAGGAAAAGGGTTTGGTGTCATTTATACCAGACTAATGTTTCTATCAATTGGTTTTAGAGGCGCTGACATTCTGAAAATGTGCTACAGTATGTTGTGTAAAATAAAACATGAGAATTACAGCTTGCCAATTGGTTTACCATTATCTGATCATTGGGTGGTACTATTTATTCTTAAAGTAAAATATCCTACAGATTATTATATTTTATTTTTATTGTCAATATATGTTTAAATAAAAACTTGATCTGAGTAATTCTGCACTAAAGAATCTAATCTCATGATAATGCCGCTGATTAATCTGCAATGGTCCTTGCTTGGATAAAGTGAAATATCTGCATTAGGCTTCAAGAGGAAGTACAGCCAAAATCTGACATGAGAACAAAGGGCCTGATTCAGAGCCACTCGTAAGCGGTAGCTCGTTCGCTCCGAGCAATGTTTGCCCTACTGCGCATGCGTACGGATCGTTATACGCATGCGCGAACCAGTCAGTGCGGCCGAAATTCATGTGCTCGCAAAATAGCGAATGCCTGATAATTGGAGTGACAGGATGAGGCGTATGTGGGTGGTAACAGGGGAAGGAGCTTGAAAACGGGGAATGGAGATCCGATCGCAGGCGTGCTTAAAGGTCAAAACAGGCGTTTTATGGGTGTGCATAATTAAAACAGCAGCGTCATTGACCACGTCACTGGGTTTTTTTTTAGCCTGAACTGCTCGCAAAATTGTGGTAGCAAACACCAACCACAAGAATAGCGAGCAGCTCATACCCTGTTCGATGTACTCGATTAATCTAATAAATAGCGGACATGAGGTAGGATGCAAGCGGCCAGGGGGCGTAGTTTCCCAAAAAACGACCGCAAGTTTTGTACGCTCGTTCAGACCTAGAGGCGTGAACAGACCGCAAACAGCGAACGGTTCATTTGAATAGCCACCCCTATTTTCAGGACGAGCGAGCGCTAATTGCGTCCGGCTCTGAATCAGGCCCAAAGTCTGTAATGAGTCTGAGCAACTGCACATATAAAATAACCTTTTATATGTGATGAAATCTGAACAGCTCATGTCTCTGAAAACATTTTTATAATCTTTTTTTTTTAAATCTTATCATTTTTATTAAGATTTTTAGACACACCCAAACAAAATAATAAAAATGTCAATATAATAGTATCGGCAGGCATAAAATTTAGATCACATAATAATAACCAGAGAAAGTGATAAGAATGGAAATAACAGATCGTGGTAGACATCAAAAATATAGACCATAGCTATCTCCAAACGTACGGATAATGTAACGCGGACCCATAGGCGCCATCTGGGCCCACTTGATCTAAAGCTATATGGGATAGCCTATATAAAACAGACATACTATCGAGACAGTAGATAGAATTCAAAAATTTCACATCAAAATAAAATATACAGTAATCTTTTTAAAAAAAAAAAGAAAAACACTTCCATACCCGCCAACATTTAAATGTAAACAAACTTAAATATTACATAAACCCCTCCAGAAAATCCCAAATCAAACCTCCCTTAAACCCCCCACCCTGTATGACCTAACCCCAACTAGGTATACTTGGATCACCTAATCCCCTATCCCATTACTAACTAATCTAACCTAACTAAATACCTAAATCCCCCCCCCCCAATACTTAAAAAAAATAAATAAATAAATAAATAAAATAAAACAGGGGCAATAGACTAGATCGCCTTAAGCTAGTGGAAGCCAACCCCAGCTCGCAAACAGGCCTCCAGAATAATTAAATCAAAAACCCTTCCCCCTCAGCAAGGAAACATATATCAGAAATATAACCCCTACTACCTCCCAGCCTAAATAAAACATATATACATATACAGTCACATACATTGCACAGGATAATTGATAGGGGCAATAGACTTAGGTGACCTTACATAAGCAATAATCCGGCTCCCAGGCATAAAAAGAAAAACAATTCCTCCCATAGTGAACCAAAATAAGGTACACATTTTTATAATCTTAAGTGGTATTATAGTGGGGCATTTATGAAGATGCCAATATACATAAATTACGTAAATTACTGCAGGGCAAATGGCGTATTGTGACGTCATGCATCTGTTTTGCACTGATGTGACTGCCTATATGGGTAAAGTGCATGGTTTAGAGCATCCCGACGTTGGCAACTAAAGGGGGAGCAAAATGTTGCACCTTCCGATGCATGGATCTGGTTATTTCTTACCAAAAGCCTCAAGAAAAGGGGGGTACAGTGCTAGGGCCTGGTTCTGCCAAAGCATAACAATCACACCGTAAAGTGGTGTTGCCACACTCCCATAAGCAATGCAGCAACAGTGAAAGGGACCCCAAAAGTCTCAACTGCAGTGACCACAGACACAAACACAAGATTGTGGCTACTCCCACTCTTTATACCAGGGCCCAACATTTCAAATGGTGTCCTTGCTCCTTGATGAATGGCAATTAACCACAGGGAAAAAATTCCAGAAAAAGGAGTTATCCATGCTGTAGAGTGGAAGAGGAATTATCTATACTGCAGAGTGTTCATTGAATTGTGAATGAATAATGATTTATTTGTATTTTATTATAATGTGGTTTTTTTTTTTTTTTAATCTTCATTGAGCTTTGATTTTAATTAAAGTTCCATATATATTGTTTATTACTACATACTCATCACCATAAGCATTTTATAGTTAGATATCACTGTCATTTAGATCCAGGACAGCCTAGATCACAACGTAGTTATAAAACACAACCTCTATCAACGTCTGGGCTCTCTGAATAACAAAGAAGTAATTAAGATTGCTAATGTCCTTGTCAATTGCAACAAGTGCCTGAAGTGAATTATCACACTTATCCCATCACTTTACTGAGGCATCTGAAGATACGGCATATCTTCTTAATATGTTTATGCATAGATTTATTTATTGGTGAGCTATAAATTAATTCAACATCCTCCAAGTAAAAAATAAATAAATATATATATAGGTAAATAAGCCCTAGTAAAGTTATACTACATTGTTATATATCATAAATAGGTCTAACTGGATTTTGGAATTCTTAAATTGCATCTTTATCGCTAATTAAGTGTTTAAGGATAATCTAATAATATCTTTGTATGTTAATGCTGGCCCTAAGGTCTATTAAGAGATGACAGAAAATACTTATCTGCTTTGGTAAAAAGGCCGCATGCAACAAAGGCTACTAAATCAGTATTTATTCAGCTGTCATTTAATGCAAAATGGCAGAATTAAAGACTCATTATAGGCTATGTAACACAAAATATAACCTTTTTACTGAAGAGCACAAGAACATTTTGTACATACATAATAATCACAGCATTGTATTGCTGCAGAATGTGCGGTAGATATGGGTGCTCTTTGCAAGCAATTCAAGTCATCCTTTGCAATTATTTGTGCAATTAAAAGGGAAAGGTGCAGTTTGCATTGGTTTTGGTTTCTGAAATGTAATAACAGTCAGTATACCTGTTCCTGTAATGGTGCCCTCACATACTGCTATATCTGTGCCTGTAATGGTGCCCCCACATACTGCTATATCTGTGCCTGTAATGGTGCCCCCACATACTGCTATATCTGTGCCTGTAATGGTGCCCCCACATACTGCTATATCTGTGCCTGTAATGGTGCCCCCACATACTGCTATATCTGTGCCTGTAATGGTGCCCCCACATACTGCTATATCTGTGCCTGTAATGGTACCCCCACATACTGCTATATCTGTGCCTGTAATGGTACCCCCACATACTGCTATATCTGTGCCTGTAATGGTGCCCCCACATACTGCTATATCTGTGCCTGTAATGGTGCCCCCACATACTGCTATATCTGTGCCTGTAATGGTACCCCCACATACTGCTATATTTGTGCCTGTGATGGTGCTCCCACATACTGCTATATCTGTGCCTGTAATGGTGCCCCCACATACTGCAATATGACTGTTTGTCCTTAAGCAAGGGCACAATCTGCCTATTTCACCCAGTCATTAACCTCTCGAATAACAATATACATGACAACTAGCAGTGGAGAAAATATGGCCGATATATGTTTATTTCAAATATTGAATTGTAAACTCTTCATGGGAAGGGTATATCATGCACCCACCTATATTATGCCAGCTAGTCCAACAAATCCAAGGGTCACATGGACAGTGCCCAATTAATTGACCAGCTGACACCCCATCCTGGTGACAAACCAAAATTGGGGTCTAATAATAACCCAAAAAACATGGACATTGAACTCCTCCTGAATCGCTTCCCCAGCCTCTTACCAGGGTTCCCTCTAATATTACTGCATAGCCTCACCCCCCAGCCTGGAAAACCAATAAGCCCTCTCTCGTTAGCAGGAACACAGGCTGCAACAGAACATCCGGAACAAATCTCTTCTCTATATTTTCTTTCTTTCTTTTTTTTTTATCATATTAACATATCCATCCATATTATTTTTCCTTTTTTTTATTTTTTTAAACAACATCACAATTCACAATATAGCATGGACCCAGAAAACACCACCATACTTCTTCTCCCATAATGTACTGTAATCTGTAAATGGTGGGCTGGCAGAGCTTACTTCCAAACATCTCCTGCTTTTATGTATGCCCACCCCTGCCAGGCATACGTTACTCATTGCCACCACTTCCTCTAATTCGCCTGTTCACTACCAATGCCTAATCTCAAATAAGGTATCCATTCCTGACCTGCCACATTAGCTATGACCTCTTGGAAGAGCAGGACCCATGTTTAGCTGGGTACACTCTGATAGATGTATCGCCTTGTCCATTGAACAGGCGATATATCTTTAGTTCATCGCCGGGTGTGTACAGCGGATATGTCTGTGAACGACGTTGATCACAGACAGATCCGATCTGCTATACAGATGGCACATTTGCTGGTGTGTACGGGCGACCTGCCAATCGCATGCTGCAGGGACCCGGCGGTGATTGACAGCTCAACTGGGTGGGCAAATTTAAATGCCTGCCCAGTTGAGCTGTCAAGCCCGGCACATAGGGCAGGCGATTGGTAAATGTGCATACTCTTACCAATTGTCAGACAAGTCGGCACCGTCGACCTAGTGTGTACCCAGGCTTTAGGCTTCTTTATCAAAGCTTGGAGAGAGATAAACTGGAGAGAGATACATGGGGAGATTTATCAAAGCTTAAAGAGAGATAAAGTGGAGAGAGAAGTACTCACCAATCAGCTCCTAATTCATACTTTCCTACTTTTCCGGTACCTGTGGTAGGCTCCCAATTTTTCAGGTATAACCCCGCACCCCCGGAAGAGTACGCAATTCTCCCGCATCCCGCCCAGTCCCTAGAGAAGTGGGCAGAATGGGGAACATCTTACCTGGAGGGGGCGGGGCCTAATGACATAATTGTATGATACATGTGTCATTTTATACGCACCACCCCATATATTCAATTATGCACAATTCAAGGCATTGTGCAGTGAGTGGGTGGGGCCTATTGATAGTTTGTCCCCATCTTCGTCACTGCCCACCTGAATCTCCTGTCTGGGCTTCTCCAGGGGGCAAACGCGGGATTATATACAGTATTTTATATATATATATATATATATATACACACACACACTGATATACATATAATTATATACACACTTGAATGTTTACACACACTGATATACATACACACACACTTGCATGTTTATAATATTATATATACACTCATCACACACATATACTCTGCCTCTTCCCGATTGACCCGCAAATCATGGCATTTTCCACAAGGGGGTGGAGCTTAATAACATGGCGTCTGCTCATGCGTCTGTCGGGAGATTTCTGGGTATTCAGAAATCCTCCCTGCGTGCGCTATTGCTAAAGGTAGGAAAGTATGTCCTAACTGTCATTTTTCAAACACTGGGGAATATGTACTAAGTCTTGGAAAGTGATAAAGTGGAGAGAGAACAAGTACCAACCAATCAGCTCTTAACGGTAATTTTACAGGCTGTGTACAAAAATGACAGTTAGGCAGGGGCGTATTTATAATGGGTGCAAGGTGGGTCCAGGGGGCCCACACACCAAACACCCTGCACCCAATTAAATATACTCACCTCTCCGTCGGCCTGGCGCTGGCTGCATGGCCATGGCCCATGGCCATTTCCCCGGTAATTTGCGCATGTGCAGTAGAGATGTCCTGGGAACACAGCGCGGACGCCATGTTCCCGGAGACCTGCGCATGCGCAGTAGACTCTGGCACAATGCCATAGTCTACTGGAGAGGAGGGGGGCCCAATCGGAGCCTGCACACGGGCCCCCTCCTCACTTAAAGTGCCTCTGCAGTTAGGAGTTGATTGGTTGGTACCTTTATCTCTCTCCACTTTAACTCTCTCAGAGGCTTAGTACATCTACCCCACAGCCTCTAAAATTGTAGTTAGAAGCTGATTGGTTGGTACACAGCCTTTAAAATGACAGTTAAGCTGAGTACACACTGGACGATATATAATCCATTCTATCGAACGGACGATATAATTCGTTTGCAGATTGGCGGTGTGTACAGACGATATGTTTGTGAACAATGTCATTCACAGACATATGCCATTGAACCTGCAGCATAGCCGATGCCCGATACATCAACAGCAAGTTTATGGGCGGTCAATGGGTCGCCCGTACACTTGCTGCAGGGACTGCCGGTGATTGACATCACAACTGGGCGGGCAAATTCAAATGCACGTCCAGTTGTGATGTCAGCACAGACACATTGAGCGGCCTATCGGTAATTGTGTACAGTGTGTATAGCAGATCTGTCTGCTGGTGGGTCGGCAGATAGATCTACCAGGTGTGTACCCAGCATTAGAAACTTGATTGGTACTTTATCCAGTTTGATACATCTCTTCCACAACCTTTTACATTCAGGACTGTATTCAGAGTTGCAGTTTCTTTCGCCCGCAACTTGCTCTTTTATTTATATTATGTAAGTAAGTCTCTTCGCAATGTACATTATTATTCCTGGTAACTCTGCCCCATCTCCCTGCACCGAGGGAGCCTAGATGGGGATTGCAGGGAGCGTGTAGTTGCAGCCACAGTAAGAACATGTCCATGCGATATGTTTCCTACAAGGTGCAAATGTGCCTGTTTGGAGGGGAATTGCTTGCGGTACTCAACCCCTGGTGCAAGTTGCGAGAAGATGACGCCAAACACGTCTAAGGCACACTGATATATACAAATGCGGTTTAACTACTGCTGCTGCGAAGGGGAAAGCTGCTAATATGATATTAATACCGCTCTCCCACTGCAATGCAGAGTCGCAGCCTGGATTTTGTACATGGGTACGTGCGACCTGGCTGAGACTCCTTTCAGACTGGTGGCCCGACCCATCTTATTGATGGGACGATGACGTCACCGCTGTCACGTGCCAAGCCGGGTCACATGACACGGGTTATTTCAACTGGGTCCTTTCACACTGCACACTAACCTGGGTTGCTGCGTGTTCACATAGAATAACCCGGGTTATTGCTGGCAGTGTGAAAGGGGTATTAGTGTAGACTTAAAAAAAAGTTACAATAATTCTCTTTGTATGCGTCTACTTTTCCATACGGGCGCAGGCTACTTGCTACCTTATGCCAATGTGAGAATCCCATCATTGTATGTCATTGATCCATGTGTCTGCATATGGACATCGATCCCGCAACTGCCATCATTAGTATCTAGACTTGTATCCATTCCATGCTGAGTGCAAAATATCGGATCAAAATTATGCCATCTCCATCCACACGCTGGGACATACGACCACGGCACTCTCACAAGACCGAGCAGTTTTGTGCGCTTGCATGGTCGCCGCCTAATTACCGCCCTCCTTCTGCACTCACACTGAAGCCACACCTCCTGACATATTCCTGCCGCACCTGGCTCACGTTCTTTGCAGGGGGAGGGAGGCGCATTGGCTACCTGTGCAGAGATGGCGGCCAACTCGCACAATGCTAATTTCTTCCCAGGTGCATTTTATGTTTGTGCTTAGAGTAAAACTTTATATTATATTAGTACAACTTGTCAGAACACAGGCGCCAGAGATGGAACGGATTAGATCATTTCTATACAATGCATGCAGACACATCAACCATGTAAAAACAGAAGTCCAGCAAACGTGTGCACAACAAATAAATATACTTCAGAGCATCGGCAGAGTGTTTCCTACCTGCAAAGTGGTTCTACATGGTCTCTATCAAGGAAATCATGATCCCGTTTCACAGATGCAATGTCGATTGGAAACTGAGAATCTGGAAAGAGAAATGATAATTTGTGTCAGTGTGAATCCCAGTGCTCCAAGTCAGAGCTCTACATTGCAGAACAAGGTGACGCTCATTTAATCTTTTATGGAAAGGGATTTATTTTTATTGCTGTAACAAATAAAGTGAGTATAACATGGCTAACAATACTCACAAAATAAACCCAACGAAAAAAAAATCCAAAAATTGGTAACGGGTGCATGTTTCTGAATTATTGCATTCACTATAAATTAGCATCCAGCTCTATTGCTGAGCTGCCCACATTTATAGAGTCTGATGCTGAGCTGGTAGCAAAATGGGTGTAAATCAGTGGCGGCTCCAGCACGGTCCAAAATTCAATTAGGGGAGCAACACCAACTGCCAGTGAGTCCTGGCCACTGATGATTGGCAGCGTTTGGAGTGGCAGTTGGTGTGGCTCCCCTATTTGAATTTTGGACTGTGCTGCAGCCCCATCTCTGGAGCCGCCACTGGTGTAAATTATGCAAAAGAAAAGTGCAGAGAGAAATTGTGCATTTACGCACAACCTGAAGTGCATATGTGTCTGCATCGGCAGCACGTGTCTACTTTACTACAAGCCTTCATCCTCAGGGTGTACTTACACCTGCTCTGTGGCAGGTGCAAAAGCTATGCCTACTAACAGATGTACAGTATATACAGTGGAGTCCTGGCCTGCATTGGCCACACAAGCGCTGACGCTCCCTTACTGAATCTTGTCTAGCTGAGAACACCCTTCTCATCGCAGCTTCATCTCTCCGGATAGAGGATATAGAGGATATGTGTGAAATGCGTGGGGTTCTGCATATACATGTGTTCACTATCTGGGCAGTGTGAATCCATGCCCGGTATGCTGCATAATCACACGTATTGATCACTCTGCATCAAACACTGTGCATTAATCAACAATATATAGCAGAAATGTATGACTATGATTGTAATACATGGTTTACATTTAATTAAAACAATTTACATACATATTTTAGTCTGTTACAAAAGGATATTTCATACAAGGAAGGTTACATTACATAATAATTTTTTTATACATTTATTTCAGTGTAGCTGTTCTGGCCAATGGTGGTTTAGAGAGAACAGTAAGAACCCCAGCCACAAATCCTTATTCCACACAATAAGCACACTTAATTGGTACACATTTTGGATTACTTTTAGAACAATCCATTAGAACATACAGCACCTTCCCTCCCCAAGTGTATTAATATGAGCAGTAAGCCTCATGCTTCAAGTATTTTGTAACAAACAACATGTACCTCTCGCCAAGTTATTGGGAACGTACAACCCAAGCTCGCTTTTGTTTTCCATCATACTTTATAGCACTGAGTTTGCACAGAAAGGATTTTGACGCCATGGGCTATAGCGATCGTTGATTTGTATTTCATACTGTGGCCCTTTTCTACAGCTATCTTTGGGGGCCCACCCGTCAGTTTGGGATGTGTTCAGCATGTCAACAACATTATGTAGACAATCAGCAGATAAGTGGGACTATGTGGGCAGCACTATGCGGACAATGATACAATGCATCTTAAAGCATTTTAACCATGTCGACCGTATAACTGTAAAAATGCTGCTTTACTTATACTGCCGACACCAACACTTGCATTTTAACCTTGTCGGTGGTCCTCCAAGCCCCTCATTATTAGCCTCCATCTACATCCTACTTTGTTCTCATAATTATTTGTTATAACTTAGAATGTTTGTTATTACAGATAGGTGCCTCTATCATTGATTACATTAATTACTAGTATTAATTTAATTTGCTACCGAGATTAGGAATAATGTACAGCCCCTTTGATGGTTAGTGGGCTGCCCAGTGCGGCCTTCAAACTGTATCAGGTTGCCTATCATTGGTTTAGAAGGTTGCATACATTTCCATACATTTCTCTCTTTGCAACTAATTAGAGTGCTTTATCGTTTATGTGGAAGGTACACAACTGAGTCAATGCTTGTGCTGCTTTTAGCCGAAATCCAAGTGTATAGCTAAAATCTGGTTGCTATGGGCAACTTCTCCACCTGTCCTCTTTACAAGGTTTAATACATACTCTCAATGATTTTGTCTGTGACAAACACTGTACAACCAGATCAGAGAGTAATGCTGCCACACACAGAGGGACTGGGGACTCACTGCAGGCATGCACTTCCTGGCTGAATGATGACCATGCTCATATGCTGTAATAGAGGTCATATACTGTATCAACAAATTTCCTTGGGAACACCCGCTTAAACCATTGGAACTGGATCTCAATGCATATAATCTGATTACAAATTACAAAATTGCCCAATGAAAATGACAGTGTGTGAGCACCTTCAGACATAGATATGGGTGTATGTAAATGACAGTAGGGTGTAGTGTAGCCATCAATCAGCTTTAGCTGCCCATCAGTAACATAATTCTGCAGAAATAGATTATTCGCACACCAAGCCCAGTAACAATAGGTTAATCAGACACCTTTGTAGTCTATAGCATGAGCCTTTCTTTACGGTAATCTGTTAATTGATTCCCTGCTGTGCAATTCTGAAAGCACAGGTTTATCCTGCAGACATAGATTGCGACTGCTTAATTATTTTAATTATTACATAAATATTATTACTACATATACACGATTACTACTGTATCAAAGACTGGGTGGTCTTGATGAATGGGATCCTCTGTCCTCAGGCTTCCTATGTTTTTAGCGGCTGGCATAATTATGGTTTTGAAGCTCATAAAATCAGCCTTCCATGGGTGTACAGTGAGATGGAACAGTGTGATGTCATGGATGAAATGCATGGTAAATTCCATAGAGGAGCTGGTGCCATTACCTTCATAAAGCTGTGCGTACTGAGGAAATCCAGCAGCCCGTAACCACTCGCATGCTTCTTTCGCCTCGAGTTCTAAAAATAAGAGCAGAAAATAAATGTATGGCCTGGGCATTCATGTTTTATGACTATGGTACTTCAAAGATCATCTGTAATACTCATGTACAGGGATGTCTGTAACCTGGAAAAGAAAATATTCCAGGCTCCTAGTAACATAAATGTGCAGGGAGACAGTACACTAATGGTAAAGATCCTGTAGTAGGATTAAGAATTACTGTGGCTCATATATAATCAAACCTATTGAGAGATGTACAGTATGCATATTTTACCAAAAGAAGATACCAGGTATATTACTGAGATCCAATAAACCAAAACACTATGAAATAAAACTCTAGTCTACAATGACCAACGAAGTAAAGTCTGTTCTAAGTGCACTATTCAATACCTTTAACACAGGGGGCAGTATTGTCAGCAGAATTAATAGATGATAAGTGTAAAAGATTCAAGGGCAAAATGGATTGAATAAGAGAAGGTAGGAGCATTTACATTTGTGAACAGAAAGTAGATATTAATCCCCCAACATCTGCAAAATTGATTGGTCCAGGAATTCTTTAAAAATTATTTTGCCCATTTAAAATCCCAATGCTGGCTACTGCAAGTTTGTGAAACAGCTCCTGATGCTTGGAATATAAATTCTGCCTGAAACTGTCTGCTGAAGGCTCACCTTCACCTTCAACCATGAAAACCATCAGCGAAGACCACATTATGCTTCAGTGATTGTAAATCTTGTAAATCAGAGTTTCCCAGACTCAGCCATTACAGTCCAGGTTTTAAGGATATCATTGACTCATACATGCCTACCCTCCCGGAATTCGCGGGAGGCTCCCGATTTTTCAGGTAACCCCCCGCATCCCAGGAAGGGTAGGCACTTCTCCTGCATTCTGCCCACTTCCTAGTGAAGTGGAGAGAATGGAGAGAATTTCCATGGCGATTGCGAGTCTCCATGCAGAGGGCGAGGCTTAATGATGAGATTCTTTGTGATTTGCGTAATTTGGTCCCGCCCCCTATTTAAATTTCATCCAATAGTGTCACTTTGCCATGAGGGACGGGGCTTAATAAGGCACCTCGTCAAGCCCCGCCCGCGTCGCCACCCTCCTGCTTGTCTTTCTCTCCCGGGAACAGAAATATAAAGGTAGGCAAGTATGCATTGACTGAGTCTAGATAATTAAAACAAATTGACTGAGGTACTCATTAAGTCACCTGTGCTCAAGCATGGATATCCTTAAAACCTGGACTGTAATGGAGGAGTTTGGGAACCTCTGCTGTAAATTGTAGCACCCAGCACAATAATATTAACACAATTTTTTACTAGAATTACCCCGTCAAGAACTTGTACCATGGGCCTGATTCATTACGGATCACAACTGCGAATGCAATAGCAATTATGCACGCAGCTCAACTGCGATAGTATGCTAATCCATTGCGATCGCTAGCACTGCATGAGGACGCCCACTTTACCTTACACACATCCGTAATGTTTAGCAAGACTGCAAAACCATCGGTACAATCGTGTACCATCGCAGCCTCACGCACACTTGCACAAAGTCAGACCTTACTCAGAAATTGCTAACGTCAGCGCACGCTATGAGGCCTCAGTATGCGTAGGGCATCGCAGTGGCTAATTTATGCACGCCCCTGCAACGGCATAGAAACGCACTGACACGCCTGCATTTCTTCGACCACGCCCCTGTCACCACCCACAAATGGCACTTCCTGTCAATCACTGGGTCTGCGTAGTCACTGCAGTCACGCACTGAGATGCATACGCATGAGCAGTACGCAACAAGCGGCCGATTGTGTGTGTTTGAGCAACTGCAATCCATCCAAGCTGAATCAGGCCACATGATTGGTATAGTGGTTAGCATTGTTGTCTCACCGCACTGAGGTCCTGAGTTTGATTCCCACCAATACCCTGTATATGTGTTGTACATTTAGTTGCACAATCCCAGATTTCTGTCCATGCACCTGTATAATCTCTACGAAAAAGTAAATAATTCTCCAACACCCACTGATCATGCAGAGGTATATCACTTTAAAAAAAATTCTATCTTAAAGAGCACCCGTGTAATCTACACTGCAACAAGAATTAATGCCTGGGGCCAGCAAAGTATGAGCCAGCAAAAGGTGGTTATTTGGCTGTTTTTGATTGGTCCTTACTAGAAGTTGCATTAGGAGTTTCTCACTGTTCCTTGACAGCACTTGAGGTCCCAAAACAAGCTAAAAATATATGAGCCCATTGCATCCTCTGGTACAATATGTGACTTTTTGTTATACGGTGAAAAAAGTAAAGACGTGGACCAGTGGAGTTCATATCAACCATTCTGCTTAGATGTACTGTAGCATTTATCAAGTACATTCTATAAAATGATAGGTAAAAGCTGGTTGGTTGCTATGGGCAACTTCTCCACTGTCCACTGGTCGATTTATCCACTCATTTCAATTCTTGATACGTCAACCCCAAAATGTTTGGTGCTCATAAAACATCATAATGTCTATTCATAGCCATTTTACCACTTACTTCAATTGTAATATGAAGTGGTTGTCATGTGTAGTAGGCAGAGCCCTAACTAGATTTTTCAGTGCCCTGTGCCAGAAAGAGCATTGGCACTCTTCCCCCCCCCCCACACAATTTTTCAATAGGGACATCAGATGCGCACCCGAAAAGGGCCATGGTCTCATGGGGAAGGGCCAGGGAAGAGATAGGGGAGGCCAGGAGATGCTGGGGATAAAAGAAGAGGAAGCTACAAATGAAAATTATAATAAACAGAATATCAACATGCCCGACCAGCTCCCCCTGCCCTGCGGTGCCATGGCACAGGTCACACCACCCTAGTTACGGGCCTGGTAGCAGGCAACACTCACTACATTACAAATATATTATTTTCCAGAGTGAACTTCTATCTTAAAAAGGATTGCAGCCATAAATGTGCCTAATTAGAACATTCATGCCGGGTACTAAAGCATTAACCCCAGGTACTTGAAGTTGAACTGAAATTGCCTTTTGCAAACATAAAAACACTCTGTTGATGCCATGTGAATAACTGACCTTCCCTAGCAAAACTGGTAACCATGGAAATAACCTGTGGCCTGTACGGATTGTTTCCATAATTATAGATGTTGTTAAGGAAGGGTAATTGTTCACATCATACAGTATCAACTGGCAGCAACAGAGTGTTTCTGTTGTTTCAAGAGAGGATTTCAGACGTCCTGTTTGTTATAGGCATTATTCTAATAAACTGGACTACTGAGCCAGTGGCGTCACAATAGGGGTGCGGGCCGCACCCGGGTGTCACCCGCCGACGGGTGACACCAAAGTGCCGACTCCTCAGTGACATGAGCCGGGTGCTGAACTGTAGCATTACGTGCAACACTCCTGACACAGGGCCTAATTCAGACCCGCTTGCGAGCGTCCGTCGACCGCATAGCCACAGCCAAGCTGTTGCTCTGGGTCTCGCACCAAAGGGGGCATGCTGTCCATGGTGACTGACAGCACGCCCCCTTTGGTGGGTGTGCCGGGGGCGTGGCTGCCAGAGGGAGGCGCTCCCATGGGAACGCCTACCGTCTGGGTCCGACCCCACTGACATCACTAGTGATGTCAGTGGGAGTGATTTTGGCTCTGATAAAGCCAAAATCACTCAAGGGCTTGCGGCAACGAGACCCTACCGCAGGGTCTCGTTGCAAGCTCGATGGTCGCGATGGTCTTGACCATCGCGACCATCATCATGGACGCTCGCATAAGCTGTGGGTGGTAAGCCACAGCTATGCGAGCGTCCAAGAGGCTGCTCCATTTTTAGGTAGGAGGGCCCTGATTCAGAGCGAGCGCTCTGGTCAGAGTGTCCGGCTCTGAATCAAGCCCACAGTGAGGGAGCCGGCACTGTACATAGTCTGGTCCCCGGGGGCAGTGCGCATCTCCGGGACCCCCAGAGTGACTAAAACAGCTTTGCTGCGCACATTACAATCCTATCCGCACCGGGTGTCACCACGGGGAGGGACGCCACTGTACTGAGCTTAATGATTTTTAATTGATTTTATGTAGCGTTAGCATTTATCTTTATATGTCCCATGTTTCTGTAAAATTTTAAAAAAGTTACATAATATTGATTATGTACAGATAAAACTCAGTGCATGTTATTATTATTAGGTTGTTAACTTGTTATAAAGGTGAAACTACACATCAAATAGTGCCTGAATCAGAGTTAGATGCAAAGGCCATCGGTGCTGCGTCTTCTTACGCAGTGGATCTGAGAAGTTATGAAAATGTTGCAGCACTGTCTTTTGTAAAGAGACACCCATCGCTGGATTCTCACACAAACGTTGGTAACATCGGTAGCATCACCGGACCTCCGAGAAACCCCATAGTTGCTCAGAATGGCCGTTGCAAGTAAAGGTGCATACACACTAGACGATGTTTTATACCATTTACCTGATTCCGACGCATCGGAACGACAGATCGTGTAAAATATGTCCAAATCGTCAGTGTCCATTCACAATCACGATGCCGATTCGCGTCCGCGTGGGTCTTACATCGCATCTTCAGATATTGCCTACAGCCAATCTCGTACACGATCCGGCTGCATATCGTACAGTGTTTATGTCTGTACGATATGTCGTTCGGATCCGCATACGATGCTTGCAGGCATGCATCACGGAGATCCGTGCTGCAATCATGAAGACACATCTATGCCTATAAAAATTAATAACCTGTGAAAAAAAAAAAAGTGTGCCCCCTTCAAAAGAGCAACCAGCCGTGGGCTTAGTGATCCAGTGCTGGTTGTGCAAAATGCGGGGACAAACGGCGTATTAAAGCACAACCAGCACTGGGCTAGTCAGAACCGGTATGCAGTCGTGAAGCCGGTGGACATAGGGCCTGATTCAGAGCCGGACGCTATTTGCGCTCGCTCGTTCAGAAAAAGGGGCCGGATATTTAAATAGAGCGCTCACTCTTTGCGGTCTGTTGACGCCTCTATGTCTGAATGAGCGAACGAAACATGCGCTCGCTATTTTAAAAAAAACGCCCCCTGGCCGCTCGCATCCTACGTCATCTCCGCTATTTATTAGATTAATTGAGTACATCGAAAGGCGTATGAACTGCTCGCAGTGCTTGTGGTAGCATTTTCCTACCGCAATCATGCGAGCAGTTCAGGCTAAAAGACAACCAAGTGACGTGGTTGATGACGCTGCTTTGTTAATTATGCACACCCTTAAAACGCCCGTTTTGACCGTTTGGCACGCCTGGGTTTGGATCTCCACTCCCCGTTTTCAAGCACCTTCCCCTGTTACCACCCACAAACGCCTCATTCTGTCACTCAAATTAGCAGGCATTCGCTATTTTGCGAGCACACAATTTCCGACCGCAATGACTGGTTTGCGCATGCGTATTACACAACCCATATGCATGCGCAGTTGTGCAAACATCGCTCGGAGTGAACGAGCGGCCGCTTACGAGCGGCTCTGAATCAGGCCCATAATCCCGACAACCAGCTTCCCGAATGCTTTATCCCAGCGAGGGTTAAATGACAGGCGTCTAAATCTAGACGCCTGTCATTTTACCGATGCCGGGAGACCGGCGCCCGGCATCCCGGTCGAAGTGATGCTGGGTGCCGAGTGCGGATAGCCGCGGGGGGTGGGATTAGGTTTAGGGCTCCCGGGGGGGGACTTAGGGTTAGGCACCACTCCGGGGGACTTAGGTTTAGACGGCGGGGAAGGGGGGGTTAGATTTAGGCACTTAGAGGGGGGATTAGGGTTAGACCCTGGGGGGAACGTTAGGGTTAGGCACCCCTAAGGAGGGTTAGGGTTAGAGGGGGGGGTTAGGTTAGTAAATACTTACCTTGGGACGATCAGGATTTTCAGCCATGTCGGCCAGCCGCTGTGGGGATTTGAACCATCGGACTTGCGTCCAACGGTAATTCATACAGATTCCGTCAGAACCAGCCCTGATTGCCAAAATACAGGGGACAAACAATGTAGGGGTCCCCCATATTTTGAGCAACCAGCACTGGGCTCTGATCCGGTTCTGTTTCTGGAAATACAGGGGAAAAAAATTAGTAGGGCTGCCCTGTATTTACCAGAACCAGCACCAAGCTTTTTCTAGTGAGGGGCTAATGCCACAGCCAGAGGAACCCAATCACTGGGTCCCTCGGCCAAAGCATTAACCCTGACCTCTAGTCAGCCCAGGCGGGGATCTCTGGGGACCACCCCAATAAAGGGGTCCCCCTCTCCAGGGCACCGCAGGCCTAGGCTGATAGCCCGGAGCTATCCCCGGCACCCCTGGGCGGTGGGTGCCGTGTTGATTATGTAGTGTAGTACATTTGAAAGTGTTGAAAATATTGTCTTTTGCTGTGGAACTGCAGGTCCCAGCAAGTCTCCCCTGCATGCTGGTACTTGGAGAACCACAAGTACCAGCATGCGGGGCATCACGGGCCTCCTGCTACCTGTAGGACCACAGCAAAAGCAATATTAAAATAAACACAGGACACACACACCGTACAAAGTAAAAGTTTATTAAACATACATTTACACACACGGGATGCAATCGGGAAGCCGGCTGACGTAAGCCCGACAGCCGGCTTCCCGACAGCATTATCCCAGCGAGGGTTAAATGACAGGCGTCTAAATCTAGACGCCTGTCATTTTTCCGACACTGGGAGACCGGCATCCCTATCAAAGGAATGCCGGGCGCCGCAAGCGGACAACCGCGGGGGGAGGGTTAGGTTTATGGCTCCCAGGGGTACCTTAGGGTCAGGCACCCCCTCGGGAGGGTTAGGCTATGGGGAGGGAGGGTTAGGCACCCCCGGGGGGAGGTTAGGGTTAGGCACCCCCCCCGGGGGACATAGGTTTAGGCAGCGGGGAAGGAGAGGGTCAGGGTTAGGCACTTAGAGGGGGGGTTAGGGTTAGGCACAGGGGGGGAGGTTAGAGTTAGGCACCCCTAAGAAGGGTTAGGGTGGTTAGGTTAGTAGATACTTACCTTTAACGATCGGGATTTCCAGTGCTGTCGGTCTTCTGATGCTGGGCTCTGCTGTTTTGTCGGGCTGACGCTACCGGGATTCGAACTCCTGGCCATGCAGCCGCCAGGATATCATACCGATTCCACACACACATGCACACACTATCTCACATACTCACCTATGTATCCCTGTAGCCCATCGGTCCTCTTGTCCAGTAGAATCCATAGGGTACCTGTAAAAAAAATAAAAACATACTCACCGTTTCTTTTGCGAAGTTCGGCTTCTCTTCGTTCCAAGTAGGCAACTCGTGGGGTCTTGGCAAACAAAAAATGCAAATACGCGAGCCACCAGACATAGTACCGTCCTTTAAGGATGGTACTTCCCGAATGAAAACTTAGCGGCGGAGTTTCACTACGGAAACCCCGGTGCTGAGGGTTCATTGGCTGAAAGAGGCCTCTCAGCCAATGAACGGTTCCCACCATTGACTTCAATGGTGAGAACCGGAAAGGTAACTTAAGGTTACTTTTGCGGTTCTCATCATTGACTTCAGTGGTGGGAACCGCTCATTGGCTGAGAGGCGGAAGAGTTGCCTCTATCTCTCTCCTTCCTCCCCCCATCCCCCTGGGATCAACCTGGGATGGTGTGGGGGCCCTAAAAATATATGTGTACCGGGCCCCGTGATTTCTCTTGCCGGCCCTGAGTACAGGGTAAAACTGAGTGATACATAGTCATACTAATGCAGATACTGGCATTCACTGACAGCTTGGAGAACAACTCACAACCATATTTTACTGTGACCTACATCCAGGGCCGTAACTAGGGTAGTGTGACCAGTGCCATGGCACAGGACACCGCAGGGCAGGGGGCGTTGTTTGGGCATGTCAATTTTCCGGTTTATTATCATTCTCACTTGTAGCTTCCTCTGCTTTTATCTCCAGCATCTCCTGGCCTCCCCTATCTCTTCCCTGGCCCTTCCCCATGAGGTCATGTCCGCTTTTAGGTGCACTATCTTATGTCCCTATTTAAAAAATGGGGTGGCGGGGGGCCAATGCTCTCTTTTGCACAGGGCACCAAAGAGTCTAGTTACGGCTCTGCCTACATCTATACAATATTGATTCTTAAGTACCCCCTGTTAAAGGTAGACTAGAGCAACACGGTGATGTTTACCAGGTTCTAAAGCAGCAGTGACTGTATTCTGTAATATGCAGTAGCCTTCCCTTCCTTTTGTGCTACTTTTTAATTGCTTTAAAAAACCTGATCTTATACAATTCTTTCCCAACAAAAACAATAGAGACGTGCTTGGGATCGTAGAAGGCACAGAAAAGTAACAAGTAATATTTTCACTTGCAGGAATACCATTTTAAAGTACAGTAGGAGACATGAATGTAAGACACAGCACTAACTTTCCAGTATAAACACAAGTTTAACTGAGACCTTTGAGTTTTGACTAAACACATTAACAATAATTAGCTGGGCCAATCTGAGCAAGCCTTTTTTGGTCCAATGTTTTTGCTGGAAAGCCTGTGCGCCAGCTCATTAGCCTTTATTTACTTAGACGGCAGTTTAATACCTTGGCCTTGGTAGTCCTTGTAACATCTGAGAGTACATACAGTTCTTATTGAAGAAAAAACTTCCACTGCAGATATATTTAAAAGAACACATCTGTACCCCAAGGTAACATGTGCTAGAGTACGATCCGAACACATCTACTTGACATGGGAACTATCAGATGTACACTAAAATATTATTTCTAAGTTTTAGTCATTTGAAAAGTAAGGACCGTTCTATGGTACAAGCAGGATGTATTGTAATTAAGAAGCATATTTATATTCCTGTACACAACACACCGTATTAACAAGGTGCTGTGTTTGTACAATGGGAACATTTATAAAAGTGGGGTTATGAGAACTGACCATCACAAATGACAAGTTTTTCTTTGCCCCAGTTTTTCTTTACATCACCTTAAAAACTGTCCCATAATAATTTAAAATAGCTGAAATCGGGTATATACCCAGCCATCCTCACAATGGAAAGCTGAGTCCAGTTACACCTTTGCACAAATTGTGAGAAATACAACAGCCCGTTTTTTATGACATTAGAAATGTACATGGTTAGACAGTGAGGATTAGACGTTAGAGAGGTGCTTTTCTGTGGGAGTGCAATGTGAAGGTGCATAGAGCTTCCCAATAAACAGTGAGACCCGATTTCCGGCATCTCGTCTTTTCTGGATCTTTCCCACACTCTGACATCAGACCATGGGAAAGCTACACCATAATAAACAGGATTGATAGACCAATGTTCAGACTTCCCTGGAGGCTCTTTATTTTTACAGAAGGATAGGACAACCTATACACCCCCACCCCACCCCCACACACCCCAAGACTTAGGTTAGTAATAAATTGGTGAATGAGGATTTGGGTGGCAGAGAATTTGTTTAGAATATATATTATGTTTTTTTCCTCGGTGCATGTGTATTTTTTAAAGCAGTTGCACATAGTGCACTAGAGGTGCCAGTGAGACCTAAATGCCAGCATGTACTACAGAACACCAGTATACCCCAGCAATTTATGTACTGTATGACACTGAATGGAACCAGGGCCGGATTTAGTCCTCATGGGGTCCTAGGCAAGATACCTGTTTGGGGCCCCCCTCCCTCAACCATCCATAGCACTGATATGTGCAGTTTTTACAATGTCACTAGATGAGAAATTATATATATTATAGAGAGAGAGAGAGAGAGAGAGAGCAATGGACAGCACTTGGAGATTTATAGTAAAAAAGCGGCGGGCTGCGGACACGGTGACCATCCTCCCCCCCCCCCCACTGACAGGCGGCCACGTACAAAATAGTGCAAAAGATTTGTATCCTATGCAGAACATAGGATACAAGCTATATAAACATGCTGTACAGAGCAATATGCGAGTTTAATTGTAGCAAATGATGCATTAGACTCTACATTATGTCTAAGGGCCTGATTCAGAGCCGCTCGCTATTTGCGATCGCATGCTCTGAATCAGGGCGGGGAGTATTTTTTTTCCTGTACGCTCGCTAAGCTGTGGGTGCCCACCCACAGCTAGTGCGAGTGGGCAGGATTATCGCGACCATCGGCATTGTGAGGAGACCCTAAGGTAGGGTCTCAGTACTCGCAATGCCAAGTGGACTTCCAGCTCTAATAGAGCCAGAAGTCCACTACTGACATCCCGAGTGATGTCAGTAGGGCCACCCACAAACGGCAGGCGTTCCTTTGGGAACGCCTCCGTTTGTGTGCAGCCACCCACCCTACCCGCCTACAAAACGGGACGAGCTGTTGATCAACATCGACAACCGCCCAGTTTTGCTGCAAGCGCCGGAGCGAGTGAAGGTCTCACTCGCTACGGGGCTCGCGCGTGCGCACTGGGTCACCATCGACCTGCTTGTGAGCGCAATGCACTTGCCAGCATGTCTGAATCAGGCCCTGTGTCCACTTAATGGGTTCCCATACGCCATAAGGCACGATACACCCAGCGAGATTGAGACACTCCGAAAGGAGTAGTGTACTGTATGGTTCTTTACATTTAGCATTTTAGTCACACTGCAGTCACAACCAAGAGCCGCTCACACTGTACTAGAGACGCTGGGCTGCGACTTTAACTGCACATGAATTGGTTTTACACATGTACAAAGTCGCAGATAAAGCACAAATGGAACTTGTCGAGAGGAAAAGCTGCAGCTGCTCATATCAGAGCCCATATTACACGGAATTATACTCAGACGCACACAGAGATGTACAAATGTCACACATCCCATTGATCAGTGGGCCTGATTGAGAGCCGGACGCTCTGACAGAGCGCTCGCTCTGAATCAGGACCGGCTTTCTGTTTTTTTAGAGCGGCCTCCTGGCCGCTCGCATAGCTGTGGGTGACCACCCACAGCTATAGCGAGCAGCCAGGAAGATGGTCGCGATGGTCAAGACCATTGGGCTTGCGACGAGACCCTTGTGGTAGGGTCTCGTTGCCGCAAGCCCCAGAGAGCTTTCGGCTCTAACAGAGCCGAAAGCTCTCCCACTGACGTCACTTGTGATGTCTGTGGGGCCATGGGAACGCCTCCCTCTGGACAGCCACGCCCCTGGCCCGCCCACCAAAGGGGGCGTGCTGTCACTCAACATCGACAGCACGCCCCCCTTTGTTACTAGACCCGGAGCGACGGTTTGCCCCTCGCTATCTGGGTCTCGCGCATGCGCACAACGGAGCCGGCTCCGTCGTGCGCATGCACACTGGGCTACCATCGACCCGCTTGCGAGCACATAGCGCTCGCGAGCAGGTCTGAATCAGGCCCTGTGTACACTAGCAATGCAGTTCTATCACTTCTGTGTGTTTCAATTACACTGTGGCTGAGTCACACGGGACAGCAACATTAAAAAAAGACACATCTGTATTTAGTATCAGATTATTATTATTATTATTATTATTATTATTATTAATAAACCAGTTCACCATGTTCATAACACAGTTGTTTAAGTCAGTTATCAAATTAAAAAGTTACAACAAAGTAAAACTGAAAGATGTTGAAAATGACACAATGTACTTCTGTCTTATTACATCGTGTATAATATACAGAGTATAACCCTCCATAGCTGTATGGAGAATGTAATCACTTGCCTCAGAGAATTTGCTTTACTCAAAAGACATAATTAAAACACCACTTGGCAGACCAGCGCATATTGTTTTGCTACTTAATGAGGGGATTCTGTTATTCCTATCACAGATTAAATTTTCTAAACATTGTGTCATAATTGAACGTTTCCAGCATACATAATGATTTCAGATAATCAACAGGAAGCAAACATTCTGTAAACAATTTGCATTACATAACTGTTAAAGGGGACACGATCGCCCTATTTACATCAGCCAGCCCACCTCAATACCCCGTCTGCACTATGGTGGAGGAAAGTACCAGTAATAGCGGCGAGTCACTTCTGCTGCCTTGTATATAAAACCAGGCCCACATTCTGGCATCAACATCATTATCTGTTATGCCACAATTTGAAAACACAGGACATACAGTATATCTAGTTGTTTGTCTGCCCCTCCCCATTAGAATGTAAGCTCTCGAGAGCAGGGCCCTCTACCCTCTTGTGCTCCTACTTACTTATTACTTCATCTACTCCTCACTCCCCACTAGGGCACCTAACACTTGTAACACTAATGCAGCAATGTATATATACCTTGTCCTGCATTGTATTGTACTGTACTGTAAGTCACTGGTCTCTAGTTCACTTATTTATGTACTTTGAAAGGCGCTGCGGAACGCTTGTGGCGCCATATAAAAGATAATAATAATAGTTGTAAGGGTATGCACTGTATAACTTTGTGAACGTCCTTTTATTAAATGTGCAACTTTAACCCAAAGGGGGGAATTCAATTACTGGCGATGTCCCAGCGATGCTAGCCTGCGAACATATATGCCAGTCACGGTAGCGCAGACAGGGAAAATGTCCACGCGCACCTGCTTAGGATGCAAGGGAAAATTTGCAATGCCAGTGGACGTGATGTCCTATTCCGTGCCATCCCCCAGAGTCTATTGGCAAATGTAACCTCTGGTCTTAATTATTAGTGAAATTGGTTATTTCTGCACAGTCTAGTCTGGGATCCTTAACATACTTTTGATTCCTGACCAATCAATGGCATCCAGCAGGAATTTATCCATGGAATCTAGCAGGAATCTATCAATGGGATCCAGCAGGAATTTATCCATGGAATCTAGCAGGAATCTATCAATGGGATCCAGCAGGATTTCTTATTTATTATATAATTGGCAACTTTCAATCTCAACAGTTTAACCAACACGCAATCAACCCTCTGGGGTTTATCGACCACGTTAATTGCCTTATAGGCCTAGTGAGTCAATATTGATCACTTTGGCAATCCCTGGTCTACATCGTCAGCAGGCTTGGCATACACAATGTTATGCACAAACCTGACCCACAGCAGCAAGTCATCTGTTCAGTGTCAGCGGTTTGGACTATAGTAAAAAATAAAAAAAAAACTAGAAAAACTTTTTGTGATAGTGAGTTCACAAATGATGAATGGTAGCATGATGCAGCGGTGGGGCCAGGCATATTTATGGTCCATTGAAACCCAAGAAAAGTACCAGTTAGATCAATTTTAAACAGTGATTAGAATCAGGATATGAGTTATATTTGCAAAATAAAGGAAACTTATATTTTGCATATTAACTAAAAAAAGAAAACAAAACACTGAACTATTATTAAAAAAATGAAAGATAAGGAAACTAGAGTTACAAAAATCTTTATTATTTGGGAAAGTTATATTGATTCCTTACCAGATGTTACAAAGTCCAGATTCGTACTTGCTTTCAAACCACGCAATGGTATAAAACCCGAATGTTGTCATATGATCCCCTGGTACAAATCTGATCATTCTATGACTAGGTGGAGTTATGTGACTGTAGTTTTGGACCCTCTCTTTTTTTTCTTAAAGTCCTTTAATGTCTCTGGTGGGACATGATGTTGTGGAAAATTTTTCTATGTTCATAAAGTGTTTAATTATTGTACCTACATTGTATCAAGATGTTTATAATGTCTTCGGCTTATTTCGTACTTATTTTGCCTTATGGTAATCATTGTACAAAAACGACTGTCATTACTATAACCATAGTTCATTGCTCCAATAAAAACTATTTTGAAAAAAATAAAAATGAAAGGTGGTCAAGACGTGAATACAGTAACCCATGGGTTATGCCACAACATGAGAAATGCGAAATGCTCCATAAATTGTGCTGCAATGCGTTTTGTACGGATAATACTAGTGAAGTGCACCGTGTGTTTATTGAACGCTGGAGTCAAAATGTCAGCTATTAAAACTACAGAGATACGTCATGAGGCATGTACAGTATAGGACTCGGGCTTGGGTCAGGTGTAGGGTTGAAACTTGATAAATATGGTTCTGCATTGTAAGGAATTAGAGTAGCACCCTCCTCCACTGTAAATTATGTGTGTTTGCTATATACCAACAAACCTTGAGATCTTGGAATTGGAGAACCTCGGTCTGTGTATGTAGAACACACACAGACCGATAGCTTCAATAGCAGACACATTTATGTTGCTTGCAGAATGGAGTTGGGCCTAAATGCCTTTCTTAATCAATAACCCACTTATTTGAAAGAGCTTTTGGCAACTCATATCAGTCACTTTCCTTTGATCTTCAACGACAGGGGAACAAAAGGTATCTGGAAATTACCCAAAGTTCTTTGGATCTCCTTATTTTATATCAGTATAGGAGGATAGCAACACTGTAAAAAATATAACAGACCAGAGTACTGATATTTATTATATTTAGTGAACACATTTTATAGTAACTGATATATAATAATTGCCTAACAATATAATTTAAACTGAGTTTACGCTTGAGGCTGCCAAGTACTGGTGGTTTGGGATTTGAGTTTGGGATTTATGTTATGTTAAATGTGGGCTATGGGAAAAAACTAACTGAAATCTGTGTAAATCTAATGTTTGGTCTTATTTTAAACGTATGTTTTGAGTTTGCATATACAACTGACATTTTGAATAAATACATTTTGTCCTTGTTAGGTTAGTGTAATTCAATACAAGAGGAAATAGTGATGTCCCAGAGGCTACATTAAAATCTGTAAACCGGTAGTAACTGAATATATGCATACTCTCAAAATACCTAGAGCCCTCTAGTTGGACATAAACCTGTATGTAGATAAATATATCCTTGACAGTTTTCTGTATTCATGCTATATTGTGCAGAAATTTTGGGGTCGATTCAATTTCGGACAATGCCGGCTATACCCGGGATCTAGTGAGCGCATATTCTGCACTTGCTGTAGCCCCAAGATCGCATATTAAAGTGTGCACCCCTATAGACAGAGCTGTGATCCAAAATATGCAAGTTCGGGGTGAATTGGGATCAATTTGCTGCCGTTCCAATGCTTTCAAGCAATCCCAAAATACCAAACGTGTGTCAAAGAAGTTCCAGGTTTCCTGTTCTCGGGAAAAAGAAATGTGATATATGTAAAATTTGGGAAAATCTTACAATTATATTTCATGCGGAATACATCGAAAAAATGTTCCCTGGGGAAGCACAGCCTTAGTTTATGTATATTTAGTTTTGCCAAGTTCCTGATATATGTGTGTGTTGCTAGTAGCTCTTTCACATAAAACATCTTTGTTTTATGGGTATTTTAGGACTAATCCCCAAGGATGGTGTAGAATCAGGAATTCCTGTACAATAGAAACACATGTATTCACAAACATGGAAACTGACAGTAAACGAGGACAGTTCTCCTTGGATTTTACTGACCTTGGCGCTACAACATATACTACATATTTCCACATTATTAATCACTCCTAAGTGCTTTCCAAACCCTAAGTTACATTTTCAGTGAACTTCTACAGGTCACAACCTTATTTCTGAAATCACTGTGTGTGCTGGAGAGTTTACATCATGTCCGTTTATTTTGTGCGTGTGTTTTTTTTCTTTACATACTGTAGGGAACATTTTGAACACAATAGAATGATTTTAGATCTACAACAGACTAGAAAAGCATTAGTAACCACCACATTGTCAACAGCGTCCATCTGTATTATATTTATGCTAAAAGGAGATATTATCCAGATGAGATGAGTATTATTTATTTCTTGGCACCAAAATGTGACACAATGGTGTCTTCTTACTAAGATCCTATTCAGTGTATCTTCACTGTATCTTAGAATAACCTCTACCTATCCACACTAACATTTATCAATGGTAAAACCTTTAGCCCTGAAAAATGATTCCTAATTGCTGCGATACAGGGAGATAAGTAATTATACAGTTTGGCTCCACTCTCTTTTGGAGAGTTCCATTATTTCCCAAGGGGTAGTGCATCGGCTACAGAACTGGTTCTGATATCATATATAAATCCTGAGTCTAGCACCCAGAGGCTCTTCCCAACTTCCAGTGTCTAATCCTGATGCAAGAGTGGGAATTGAGTATGACACCCCACCCTCACACACATGCAGTTTGCCCTGCCCAACCTGCTACAGTGTGCTTATGGGGACTAGGTCCAGTTAGCCCGGGGCCCTAGGGGCAGTTTTAGCGCTTAATGCCCTACTCAAGCCCGAAATATTGGTCCAGGTAAAAAAAAATCTACTCCCCAGTGGTGTATGAGACTATTAGCAACCTGGGTGTTTCGATAAAAAATGTCACTTACATGGCTATTATTATTGTGCCACCACCACACTGCATAACAGGGCACCACATAAGGGGCATCCAACACTATCCAGTGAATTATCACATTGTACTTGCTACCACTACATCACCACACCAGCAGTAGTATTTTATATGGTTCCCATCACACCAGGGGTATAGCCTACAGATCTAGACTAAAACTTCAAATAGAACTATTCACTTTCCCCACAGGGTTCGGTATGACTTGTCGGCATTTATAATGCCAACAGCCATAATCTAGACTCCACAATGTTGACAGGTACTCCATGTCCACAAAGCACATGTTAATTATGTCAACATGCATGTTGTCGGTTTGGAAAGTGTTGACGTGTTGGAATGTCGATAAGTCACCCTAAGATTTGTCATGTCAACATTCTGACTATTTAAACAAGATATATATCAACATTTTAAACATGTTGATATGGTACAAGTCGACATTGCGGTGAGTAGACATTATGACTGTCTATACAGTCATTGCTGACGTGGTGACTGCATACCTCCCACAAGTTTCAGCAGCTGTACAGCATATTGTACGTGGTAAAGAGGTATAATCATAGCAAATTACCCTAAGCAACCTCACTTAGCCAGCTCTATAAACTGTGCCACAGGGCTAAACAGGCCAAGCTTTGCCAAAGCACACAGTGACACATCTACAACTGAATTTACAATAGCTATACTCTTTGGCTATAGATTCATGCTATGATACAATAGCATGGGCACCCAAACAATTACTTTTTAGTGACATATTAAGAAAATGTCTATGTTTTTACATTTACCAGTGGTAATAGTAATGTAGTATTCAGTAAAAGTAAGTTTTTATTACGTGTTGCACACAGTTACCTGTACATCCCACCCTTCTGCCACCTGAGACAACACCTTTACTGCTGCCACCTCCAGGGTCACCAGCCACTAGCTGTATTCGGAGAGCAGAGACTGGCACAGTGAGAGGTGTAGCAGAGGGGGAATACTTCCTCTCCCCCTCTCCTGTCCCTACCCCTCACACGCTGTCAGTCACAAAGCGATAGTGACTGCTGGTAGGAATTCAGAGGACTCATGCCAGCCTATGCTATTTCCTGTAAATCAGTTAATAGAGAGCAGCAGGTGACCGAAGCATAGGGGAAGGTAGTAACCAGAAGACAAGGAAGGAGCCTCCTCTCTGGCACCTGTATGCCTGTGCCACCTTATACGATGCTCTCTATTGCACATTGGTGGGAATGCCTTGGTTTCACTTATTGTCTATAGTTTTACTTAGCTATAAGGAGAAACTGTACTCAGTCTATTTAGATTATTTTATCTGTCCGCATCCTTACAATAACCATTACTATAGCTTTTTGTTGCAGCAATATCTACAACCATTTTGTTACAATATTATTTATATTCACAATGATACTCCTTTGTTATTATTATCTGCATCATATTAGGCAGGGCTTCTCAACTCCAGACCTCAAATCCCCCAACAGGTCATGTTTTCAGGATTTCTGTCTGTAGAAGCAGGTGAAATAATTAGTGACCCAGCAAAATAGATTAACTACCCCGTGCATGATTAAACAAATCTATAAAACATGACCTGTTGGGGGTTCTTGAGAGTTGGAGCTGAGAACCACTAATATAAGTTAATATACTTTACATTTAGTAGTCCTGATTTCATTCTATAGAAGTAATAGAAACTAACTTACCTATAAGATAGGAAGTCAGGAGTGTGTAATAATATCTTATGACACAGTACATGTGTAAGACTAATTTATGTACAGCTGAGTCTAAACAAATGATACGTGGTCTATTCTGGAATACCGCACTTAGAGCCTGATTCAGACCCGCTCACAAGTGCACTGCGCTCACAAGCGGGTCGATGGTGGTCCAGTGCGATGGTGGCCCAGTGTGGGCGTCCCTACTGACATCACTCGTGATGTCAGTAATGGACTTCCGGCTCTATTAGAGCTGGAAGTTCACTTGGCATTGCGAGTAGCTGAGACCCTACCTTAGGGTCTCCTCGCTATGCCGACGGTCGCGATAATCGCGACCATCTCCTGCCCACTCGCACTAGCTGTGGGTGGGCACCCACAGCTTAGCGAGCGGACAGGAAAAAAAAATACTCCCCACCCTGATTCAGAGCGTGCGCTCGCAAATAGCGAGCGGCTCTGAATCAGGCCCTTAGGCATAATGTAGAGTCTAATACATAATTTGCTACAATTAAACTCGCAAATTGCTCTGTACAGCATGTTTATATAGCTTGTATCCTATGTTCTGCATAGGATACAAATCTTTTGCACTATTTTGTTGTCATGATTGATATGTTTTATTGTTTATTCACTTTGGAAGGTGCTGTGGACCTCTTGTGGTTCCATATAAATAAGGGTTAATAATAATAATAATAATAATAATAATAATAAAGTCTTATAATAATATTTATGTGCAGCAGTGGCTCCTGCCCCCTTACATGACGGGGCTACCGCTGCTGGTCTGGCAGGCCATGGCCGCCCGGGTGCCGGTGCCTGCGCAATGAATCTGGCAGGCACATGGTGCCGAGCATGCGCATAACACCGGCTTCTGGGGACTGCATTGGTTTCAGTCCCGAGAAGCCCTGTAGGGCTGCCCGAAAGGCAGAGTAGAAGTCGCTCTCTGCTAATCACAGCCCGGTCTGGCAGTCCCAGGGGGAGGAGACACCTCCACCTGGGCTGCCTGTCCTTTGTGTGACTGGTAGGTGGCGCCTCCAATGGGAAGCCACCTCCAGTCAGAGTGAAGCCAGTGCAGTCACAGACTGCAACTGGCTCACTAAAGTAGCGGATTTTACTGGGGGGGGACTGTAGCCCCTAGGTAATATCCGCCACTGTTTATGTGTCAAAGTGGCCTATTCATGATCACTGATGGGCCAGTTACTAGTACAAAACATGTGAGAACTAGTGTTTCTACATGTTTTAGAAATGGGCCCATTCCTTATTAGGCGGAATAATTTATGGTAAGTATTGCAGAAAAGGCTGTTTTACGCAGCAGCCATCCCTGCACCTAAGCAATTTGAATGGGATGCAGTCGACATCCCAACAGTCAGGATGCCGGCGCCGGAATCCCGACAGCAGTCTGAATGTCGGCTCCTAAATCCCAATCGCTGACATCCTGACGGTGAGTATTTGGGTTAGGTTTACTGTTAGGCACTAGGGAAGGGTTAGGCTGCGGAAGGGGAGGGGTTAGGGTGCAGAAGGGGAGGGGTTAAGGTTAGGCTACGGAAGGGGAAGGGTTAGGCTGTGGAAGGGGAGGGGTTAGGGTGCAGGAGGGGAGTGTTAGGGTTAGGGTGTGGAAGAGGAGGGGTTAGGGTGCAGGAGGGAAGGGTTAGGCTGCGGAAGGGGAAGGGTTAGGGTGCAGGATGGGAGTGTTAGGGTTAGGCTGCGGAAGGGGAGGGGTTAGGGTTAGGGTGCAGAAGGGGAGTGTTAGGGTTAGGCTGCGGAAGGGGAGGGGTTAGGGTGCAGGAGGGGAGTGTTAGGGTTAGGATACGGAAGGGTAGGGGTTAGGGTGCAAGAGGGGAGTGTTAGGGTTAGGGTGCAGGATGGGAGTGTTAGGGTTAAGCTGCGGAAGGGGAGGGGTTAGGCGTGGAAGGGGAGGTTTAGGGTTAGGCTGCGGAAGAGGAGGGGTTAGGGAGCAGGAGGGAAGGGTTAGGCTGCGGTGGGAGGAGGGGTTAGGGTGCAGGAGGGGAGTGTTAGGGTTAGGCTGTGGAAGGGGAGGGGTTAGGCTGTGGAATTGGAGGTTTAGGGTTAGGCTGCGGAAGGGGAGGGGTTAGGGAGCAGGGGGAAGGGTTAGGCTGTGGAAGGGGAGGGTTAGGCTGCGGTGGGGGGAGGGGTTAGGGTGCAGGAGGGAAGGGATAAGATGCAGGAAAGTTGGGTTAGGGTTACTTACACAGATTCTGACTGTCCGGATGCCGTTGTCTGTATTCTGACCGTCGGCATCCTGACTGCCTGCATCCTGTACCCAACCTATCTAAATTGCTCTGGTATTTTAGTATCCACCACCACAACTTGCAGTGAGTTGAATACTTAATTCTGGCTAATGAATAGGCCCCAAAACACTAAACACTATACAGGAAATTCCTATGTGCGGTCAGCTGGTTAGAATAACACCTTTCAAATATACTTTTTACAGTCTTGTTTAGGTTAGTGAAGTAATTAAAAAAAAAAGTTGTACTTTGCTGTATACTTAACTCATCTGCCATCATTTAGACCATTCATTTTGTTTTCCTGTTGTGGTTATTGCAAAGTACATTGTTTAGCCTTTCATTTCCAATTGTGCGCATACTAGCTCCTTTCCCAGATCACAAGCAAATGCATGTAATCAGTAGGCACTGCCGTGCAATACATAAAGCAGTCATCTCTATGACTTTAGCAGAAGATAAACCATTCCAGACATTGGATATGATCCACTTTCCCACACAGGCTACAATGTTTTGTCATCCATATTGGGTAATAACACTGAGATTTTTTTTCTCCCCCTTCACTTTACAGCCAATTTTTTTTTCTACGCTTCTGGCCTGTTCAAAGACATATGCACTAACAGTACCGCAATTAGTCTTTATCTCCTATCATTTTCTAGAATAAATATTTAACTCTGAGCAGCAATGACTTCTAAGATTTTCCATTTCAGAGTGAACTTGAAAAGCAGTCCAGAATTGATGTGTGTGTGTGTGTGTGTGAGAGAGAGAGAGAGAGAGAGAGAGAGAGTGTGTGACTGCTTTAGAAGGGTGAATAGTTTACTCTCTCAATATTTTTCCCCATATTTGTTTACTTAATTCATACTTGCCAACTCTCCCTGAATGTCGGGGAGACTCCCTGAAATAGTAGTAATCTCCCTGACTCGTCCAGTAATCTCCCCGATTGCACCTTACCCCCATTATGTAGCTGTTATATACTTAGGAAAAAAAAGAAATCAGAGACATATACATTCAAATGGGATCAGTGCTATTTCCCTGCATTGGTTATTTATAAGGCACAGTGGGCCTGATTCAGACCCGGACGCTATTTGCGGTCGCTCGTTCAGAAAAAGGGGCCGGATATTTAAATAGAGCGCTCACTCTTTGCGGTCTGTTGACGCCTCTATGTCTGAACGAGCGAACGAAACATGCGCTCACTATTTTAAAAAAAATGCCCCCTGGCCGCTCGCATCCTACGTCATCTCCGCTATTTATTAGATTAATCGAGTACATCGAAAGGCGTATGAACTGCTCACAGTGCTTGTGGTAGGATTTTCCTACCGCAATCATGCGAGCAGTTCAGGCTAAAAGACAACCAAGTGACGTGGTCGATGACGCTGCTTTGTTAATTATGCACACCCTTAAAACGCCCATTTTGACAGTTTGGCACGCCTGCGTTCGGATCTCCACTCCCCGTTTTCAAGCACCTTCCTCTGTTACCACCCACAAATACCTCATTCTGTCACTCAAATTAGCAGGCATTCGCTATTTTGCGAGCACACAATTTCTGACCGCAATGACTGGTTTGCGCATGCGTATTACAACCCATACGCATGCACAGTTGTGCAAACATCGCTTGGAGCGAACGAGCGGCCGCTTACGAGCGGCTCTGAATCAGGCCCAGTGATCCCTATGGCTACATGCATTTTCATATAAGGTTTTTCTTGGCCCCTTATATGGAACTACTTGTAAAACACAATACACAAGCAACCCCTGAAAAGTATCAGTGTGTTTTCATCAACAAGTAGATCTTACTAACTGCTTTGGGGCTCATTTACATTTGGGTGTAAGTCAATTTTATGCAACGCTTCTAATGCCAGCCATACATGGTGCGATTAGAAACCTCACGATGTGTTGTACGATTGCCCTTGTGATTGCCCTTTGAAAATCTCCATACGATGTGGTCAAATGGTGTATGATTGATCGTTACAATCATACATACATAATAATACATCCTACACAATAGAGCGCAATCTTACGTTTTTTCCATAAGATGTACGATCCAACTATATGACGACGGGGCCGCGCATCGGCATCGTAAACATACCAAAACAACACACGATGTGCACGATTGATCGTTACAATCGATCGAAATCGTGCACATTGTGCAAAAAAATCGCACCGTGTTTAAGATGTAGCAGTACACGTCCACTTTACCGTTGTGCTCATAGGTGCTGCTTTCACAATCTAACTGAAATACTTTTTCAAAAGTAGGCAAGTATGACTTAATTCAGTATTAGACATACTCAATAAAGAGTCACACATATGTTAGTATGAGATCAGCTTTATTGCCTGCTTCTCTGACTGTCTAGCACTCCCCTACATTTAAATATTAGATATAGGTTACTGTGTTACACCCAAAGAATTACCTTAATCTTGGTGATCGGTTATACCAATATCATTAAAAATTTCAATGATAATGACTGCCATGTCAGTTATAGCCATAATTGACCTTATATAAAAGTCATGTTCTCATTTTTTCTTTATTACAGTATACAATCATAATACTGCTTTACTGCTGTATATCTGAAGTAGCAAATAGCAGAAGTCATAGGGGTATATTTACTAAAGTGCACGTTTTTAGAAGTGAAGATGTTGCCCACAGCAACCAATTAGATTCTACTTATCATTTATCTAGTAACTTTTAGAAGATAATAGCTAGAATCTGATAGGTTGCTATGGGCAACATCTCCACTACTAAAAACATGCACTTTAGCAAATATAGCCCATAATAGTCAAAAACACCAGTGATTTATAAACATTGTCTTAAACTAGCTATTCTCCAGTACCATAAACTGTGAAATAAACAACAAAATAAAACAACGTTTTATTTCCGGAGACCGATGCTCCAAGGCAGTTTTTTTTTCAAATATTAATAATTATCCGACTCTCAAATCCTCCATTGCAAGCACTTACCACTTACAAACAGTGTGTCATTTTGTTTGATAAACAGTGTGTAAAACTTTCATCTATTGCAATTTCCTCTTTACTTTTTATTAACAAAATCCTGACGTGCAATAAAACAGAAAGTGGTTATAAATACTGATCATTAATCTTTCCTTGTGTCCGTATATATCTCGGAGTACATATAATACTATCCAAGTTTATGGATAAGTTACACCATTTGGCTCACACAGAACAAAGACAGACACCACTTGGGATGCAGCGGTTTCTATACTACAACTCCTGACATCTCTGGGTAATGGGAGTTGTTCAGCAGAGGCTGGGATGTTTTTTTATTGCTTATTGTTATAACAAATAATAAATATATGCTCAAAAAGAATACAGACAGAAGAGGACATCAGAGCAAAGTGTGAAGCTGCATAACATATATGGTTAACAGTACCTTAAAAGAATAATCCTATCCTCTAGTATCATGTCCTGGGTGTTGCATTGTTCTTCAGTATTCTCTGGTCCCCTACAGTCCTCTCTAATAGCTAGTAATTCCGAGAGATGCTGTGTACAGCTGTGCACTACATCATTACCAGCACGGCCAGGGCTGCGACTGTTTTCCCAATCACACAGACCCCGCCTATTGTTATTGAGGAACTGGAGTTAGCAGCTGGAATTCTGCAAGTTCCTCCAAACAGCTGCTTGTAGTAAGAAAGACAGTGATGGAAGCATTTATGATTCAGAGTCAGTACATGTTCTCTTCTCCTGTCTGCCTCGAAGATGTTTGGAAAGAAAATCGACAATAGGAAAGTGTGTGATGTCATTAGAGATTAAACTCGTATATTACAAATTGACTAATCTGGTGTAGATCAGGGAAACATCACTCACATTAACCATCTTTCTCTCTCTCTATTATTTAAGTATATCATATTTGCCTACCGTCCAGATTCGGCCGGGAGGCTCCCGAAAATCGGATGCCGCTCCCGGCCCCCTGGTTCCCGGTGACCCGTCTACACCCCCCCGCGCGAATACAGTACAGTATAAACTGGTTCATCGTGGCCCTGCCCCCTACAATTCATCTCGGCAGTGTGAAGAGGATTTGTGTAGGGAGCTTATTCTACAAATACTGGTGCTCGGGTGGATGCAGAGATGGTCAGAATGTATCTAGGGAACAATGTATTTCCCTGCATATGTTCAGTTTTAACTGATGTGTCCAGCTCAAAAATAGTAGAACTTGCGTCATCTATACAGTAAGTCAGCGTTAACAAGTGCATTCACTTATAGTAATAAGGCTTAACAGTAAACTGCATACACACACAACGATTTAGTAAATGAACGATTTTAGTAAACGATTTTCGGAAATTTTTTCAAGGGAAAAATGAACAAAAATAGTTTACTAAAATAGTTCATTGACTACATGTAATGAACAATTTTTTTGAACTACAACCGATTTTTGCATATTAACCTAATGAAAATCGTTGAGTTGGCCAGTCTGACTGAACTACAAACGTGAACGCGCATGAACGATAATCGTTCATCGTTTTAACTTAGAAAGTGAACAATTTTTTCAACAATGAACGATAATCGATATCGATAATCGTTCAAAAAATCGTTGTGTGTGTATGCACCTTTAAGTTGCATACACACACAACGATTTTGTTACCAATGATTTTCTGAACAATTTTCTGAACGATGAACGATTTTTTTGAACTGCATATTAACTTAATGAAAATCGTTGAGTTGGTCAGTCTGATTGAACTACAAACTACAAACGTGAAAGCACATGAACGATAATCCATCATCATTTTCACTCAGAAAGTGAACGATTGAATGATAAACGATATCGTTAACGATAATCGTTCAAAAAATTGTTGTGTGTGTATGCACATTAAGTAGTAGATGTTAAAGTTGTATTACCCTGCCAGTACACTATATAATTATAAAATTAAGTTGTCTTGATAGTGTTATGAATAAATACAGAAGTTACATATGCATTATAAAATGTAATTCCATACAAACACAAACTACAAATGCAAAAAAGAACTATTATTTTGCTTTTTAAAAACCAAAGAGTAATTTCCTTCCCTGCAGTGGTCCAAATAGAAATGTCAAACAGATGGCCGCAGGTACATATAATATAGCCTGGAATAGTCATTAAACAATCAACCAATCAGAAGTGGCAAACTAGCGCTGCGGATAGAGATCACCATTGTGTATTGTTACACCATCCCTCCAACAACTGCAAGACATACACCTTGCAAATATACCCACATTTAGGAAGCGGTATGAAATCCCGGCGGCCGCATGGCCGGGAGTTCGAATCCCAGCAGCGTCAGGCAGACAAAAGCAGAGATCCCGGCAGCGGCAGCCCGACAGCGCTGGAAATCCTGATTGTCCTTAGGTAAGTATCTACTAACCTAACCCCCCTAACCCTCCTTAGGGGTGCCTAACCTTAACCCCCCCTGTGCCTAACCCTAATCCCCCCTCTAAGTGCCTAACCCTAACCCCCCCTTCCCCACTGCCTAAACTTAAGTCCCCCGGGGGGGTGCCTAACCCTAACCTCCCCCCGGCAGTGCCTAAACCCAACCCTCTCTCCCCCTAACCCTAACCCTCCCGGGGAGTGCCTAACCCTAAGTCCCCCCCAGGAGCCCTAAACCTAACACCCTCTCCCCCCACAGCTGTCCGCTCGCGGCGCCCGGCATCCCTTCGATCGGGATGCCGGGCGCCGGTCTCCCGTTGTCGGAAAAATGACAGGCGTCTAGATTTAGCCTGTCATTTAACCCTCGCTGGGATAAAGCAGTCGGGAAGCCGTCTGTCAGGCTTATGTCAGCCGGCTTCCCGATTGCATCCCCACATTTATGTCACAATCAGGGGGGGAACCAGGTGTGGATGGAAAGAACAATCACACACCTAAATCTCTTGGCGATTGGTTCTCCAGCTCACACACCCACTCTGTCACTAGTTAAAGATGGTGAGTTTTATTAAATAGTGTCTACTTCTACTTAGTGGCACATTATTTTCATAGGTTCATAGGTGGTGATGTAGTCTTGAGGCTTTGTAGACAATGGTGTTTAAATCAGAGCTGTGAAAATAAGTATCGCTGTGCAAAAAGAGACCGTATAAACTACTTATAACTTACTGCTAAGAAGCTTTTACGCACATATATATATATATATATATATATATAATATACAGATTTTCTTAGTGAAGAAAAAAAAGGCACTCTCCAGGTTTTTTTGTAGAAGCAATATTAATCAGCTTTATTTAGCATACTAATATAATTTGCCAACGTTTCGGTTCTACTTGAACCTTTGTCAAGGCATAATTTTCATAACATCATTGTATTACTACAGTGGGGTAGATACAACAGCATGAGCTTTGTGATCAGACAGCCCCTCTATTATATGTGTGTTTAGCAACATTTCTAACAGATAGATGAAAAAAAATGCAGAATGAAAGCGTTTGTAAATGTACTTAAACAGTGGCGTCACTGGGGTTGGTGACACCCAGTGGGCAATAATCACCCTGTCACCCCTCCTATGGTCTTCTGCGCATGTCGAAGGCATGTGCACACACTCGTGAAAGGGGCATGGCCTCGTGCCAATGAAGCCATGCCCTCTGATGCATGACGTTGTGGGCACTCTGGGAGCCTCCTGCCTATCTCCTGGCATAGTAGATGATGCTCGGAGGCGCGTGTCATCCATCACAGCTGCTCTCTGCTTGGTGACACCATCCGGGGGGGTGTGACGCCAAAACAGCAGAGTGGCTCTGCTACTTTGGTGTCACCCCCTCGGATGGTGTCACCCAGTGCGGCCTGCGCCACCCTAGTGATGCCACTGTATTTAAACACATATCACACACATATCAAACACATAAATGCAATATGGTGTATATGCATTTTACTTGCGTTTCAAGTCAACATGCCTTATAAATGCATTGCAAACACCAGTGTGTACAGAGGCGATTGCTTGGATACATGTGTATTAAATTATCAGTTCTTTTGGCATAGCTCAGGTTTGGTATATTTTCTTGCAAGCTTTCGGTAATACACGTAATTGCTGCCAGTACTGATGTTATGTGTAAGGAGAGGTCCAGTGCTTTCGCACAACTAACAGCTGTATTCTGGGAAAAGAACTGGTGAAATGTGAGGTTCTAACGAGTAATGTACTCAGATAAGTCCATAAAATGTTGCAACTGTGATGCCACAATGAGAACAATTACTGTAAATGGGTAAAATGACTCAGCAAGAGGAGCCCTTGTGGTTGTAGTGCCTGTAACCCACAGTAACACTTTCATTGGTTTTCTGTATACAGCAGACAGTCTGCAGAGCTTCACGCTAGGTAACTAAAGACACAATTTATAGACATGCAAAGTCCCTGCTCAATGTAGTGTACAGTATATTGTAATCTAAAATCTCATTATCTATTGTCAGCCCTCCTTTTGGGCTTTTACACATGGTCGTGTGTTCATCACACAATGAGGCAGAATCTGAGTTGAAGTCACAATGCGGCTGCATTTCACGATTTTTACCAAACGTCCGACATCCGCAACTTAGATCAGCTACAAATGCATCTGAGTTGAGCACATCTCGCTTCTCGACGTCTACGGAATAGGCATTACCGTATGGTAACCGAGCAGCAACGGGACCTACAGAAGTGAAGTAGGAGTTGCAACCTATTCTGGTCCATGCATGCCATTTTCAGTGGCATCTTCTGCACCAAGCATGGGGTAGGTGTAAGTGCCGTTACTAGTGATGTTGGCTGCTCTCGGGGCTGGAGGACTGGGGGGTGGTGCTGTTGCATAGGTTCGTCTCACTCAGAATACGTATATTCGCATAGGACAGCATTATGTATACCTAACAGGGATTATTGATCCCTATATAAAAGTGAGCTACTGTGAACATGAGTGCCCATAGTGAGTACAGGGCAGAAAATGATATGGTAAAATAATGTTTTCAGCATTGATGGTGTGTCCTGCGGTAAAGGTGGGTATTGTTTCTCCCTTCTCCATACAGATCAGTGATATTTTGGTGCTTTCAAGCTGTGCTCATCATGGAGTACAGTGGAGCTCACCACCCCAGAGTAGGGACACCCAGACTCTCTGAGCACTGTAAGTTAAAGCTATCTACAGCAGTGGTCGCCAATCTGTAGCTCGCGAGCTACCAGTAGCTTGCAGTCTTAATTTTGGCAGCTCACCTAGCTGCAGTACTGCCGAGTCAACTAGGAGGAAGTGACCTCTGACGTGTGCTCCCCCGGTGCGTCGACACCTTGGGTGGAGCCACAGGGAAGCAAGTCAGGTGATTGCCGCAGTTTCTACAGCAATCACCTGACATGCTTCCCCGTGGTTCCACCCACAGCATCGGAGGAGCAAGGGACTCCCACCCAGCTCTGACGGAGAATCACACAGCAGCCCTGCCTATATCTTTTGCTCCTCTACTGCACGTACCTCCTTGGAGCTGATAATTAACAGTGAAATGGGCCTGTGCTTAAATTTTATTTACAAACCACAACAATATCACTGTAATAATTAAATTCATTGTTATTTCTATTAAACATTTTTTTCATTTTCATTAAATTACCTTCAATTGTTCAGTTATTAGACAGATTTTTTTTGTCCAATTTTAGTAGCTCTTTAGGAAGTTTCATTTATCTAAAGTAGCTCACACCTCAATTAAGGTTGGCGACCACTGTTCTACAGTATGTTGTTGTAGTTTACATGCTTAAGCCGCGTATCCACTTTCAGATATAAATGAGCGATTGAACGATTACGACATCGTAATCGTTCAATCGCTCATTAATCGTGCAGTTTAATGTCGGAAACGACCAGCGATGCGTGCTCCAGCTGGTCGTTTCCGACATCACTCATCGCCTGAACATGAAGGTCAATCTGTCGATAAAGACAGATCGGCCTTGCTCAGGGATGAGGGAGGGTGCCTGCACTGAACGACATATTGTTCAGTGTAGGCACTGCAGGGGAAGAGGAACGACTGTATGCTTACGATGTTGTAATCGAACTGTCGTTCCACTATCTGCAAGTGGATACGCGTCTTAAGAACTGTAATGTTATACTTGCATAGTTTATAATTGCTACATAGTTTGATAGGAAAAAGATTTCTGACCCTCTATAGAATATCTTTAATTAGTTGCAACTCTGTGTGTGGTCAAACAAGCCAGACACTGCAGAAAGACTAGATAATGCCTTTAAACACTAATTAAGTCAAGCAGGCATTAGCTACTGGTAATTAGCAGATCAGCTGTGATGTGCAATATTCCATTATCAATCCAGTTGCTTCCTTCTTGCCCTAAATATCACTTAAAGGCCACACTGACGACAAGGTAATGTGCAGTGTTTGCAGAACTTCATTAAGAATATTCTACCCGAGCACATTTTCTGTAATAAATCTCATCGCACACATATTTTATTACAGAACTTGGCTTAAAGTTATCTCACTTCTTCAGTACTTATGCCTTAACCCATATTGTCCTGACGTCACAGGTGGGTGGGCAATTGAATATGCCCGCCCAGCTGTGACGTCAGTCCCTGCAGCAAGTGTACAGGTGGTCAGCGGACCGACTGTACACACAAACAGATGCACCACTACAGTATATCTGCAGATATATCGACCATCTGCTGTGCTGCACAGCAGATGCAATATGTCCGTGAACTAGGTCGTTCACAGACATATCGGGTGGTACACACTCATCAACATGCTCGTGATATATCGGCCGTTCGACTGAGCGGCCAATATATCGTCCGTTGTGTACCCAGCTTAAGGGTTTGGAGTGAGTGTAGACACAATCATGTTTAACTGGCGGGACCTGAAATACGGATGCTAAAAGGTGTAGGTTGCACACTAATGATGATGATGCAGCTGGCGTGTGATTGGACGAAACATCTGAAGAACACTCCTTTATGCAAATAGTTTAAAACTGCTGCAACCCTGTTTATAAAGAGCCTGACTCACTACCGATCGCAACTGCGATTACGTAAGCAATCGGCCAATTGTTGTGTTCTGCACATGCGTATGCATCGCAGTGCGTGTGCCGGCAGTGACTACGCAGACCCATCGCAGAGTGATTGACAGGAAGCACCATTTGAGGTGGTGACGGAGGGGTGGTCGGAGAAACGCAGGCGTGCCAGTGCATTAGAACGCCGTTGCAGGGGTGTGCATAAATTAGCCACTGCAATGCCTTACGCAGCTTGAGGACTCATAGCATGCGATGAGGTTAGCAATCTCTGAGTAAGGTCAGAGCTTGTGCAAGTGTGTGTGAGGCTGCGATGGTACTCTATGTTACCGATGGTTTCGCAGTCTTGCTAAGTATTACAGATGTGTGTAAGGTATAGTGGGCGTCCTTATGTTGTGCTGCGGCCGCATAGTGATCACAATGGATTAGCATTGTATCGAAGTTGAAATGTGAGCATAATCGCTATTGCATTCGTAGTTGTGATCAGTAGTGAATCAGGCCCACAGTCAAAATACACAACACTGAGCACTCCATTCACACAAATAAGAGTATGCTGTATACTCTGCTGGGGAAGGCACTTTTGTCCAGGAATGATGATGTTCGACCATGCAAGATGACGTTTTGCCTCTTTCTGAGTTCCGTTTTTTTGGAAGGAAAAATCCGAACTCAACGTGCAAACTTGAACCTATCCGAGCCTGCACATCCCTAATTCACAGTCAAGCCACACACTTCCTATTGTATTCCTGGCGTATCTGATCTTGGTACATGCAAGGGGAGTGAGCTGCAGTTACTGGCTTTCGTACACGCCCAACTCAGAATAGGTCGCATGATGCAAGTTCTTTAATGGATGCATTTTGTGTACATCCTACTCTGAACAAGGAGCCTGATTCAGAGCCGCTCGTAAGCGGCCTCTCGTTCGCTCCGAGCGATGTTTGCCCAACTGCGCATGCGTACGGATCATTATACACATGCGCGAACCAGTCAGTGCGGTCGAAATTCATGTGCTCGCAAAATAGCGAATGCCTGATAATTTGAGTGACAGGAGGAGGCGTATGTGGGTGGTAACAGGGGAAGGTGCTTGAAAACGGGGAGTGGAGATCAGAACGCAGGCGTGCTTAAAGGTCAAAACGTGCGTTTTATGGGTGTGCATAATTAAAACAGCAGCGTCATTGACCACGTCACTGGGTTATTTTATAGCCAGAACTGCTCGCAATATTGTGGTAGCAAAAACCAACCACAAGAATAGCGAGCAGTTCATACGCTGGTCGATGTACTCGATTAATCTAATAGCGGACATGACGTAGGATGCGAGCGGCCAGGCGGCGTATTTTTCCAAAAAACGACCGCAAGTTTTGTTTGCTCGTTCAGACCTAGAGGCGTGAACAGACCGCAAAGAGCGAACGGTTCATTTGAATAGCCACCTCTATTTTCTGGACGAGCGAGCGCTAATTGCGTCCGGCTCTGAATCAGGCCCAAGGTCCTAAGCAGCAACAGCCAGCCAACATAGACGTAGTTAAACACGTAATATATGGCAGGTGAAGCTGGAAACTGTGCACCTAGTATACACGAACAACATCTGACTACCAGCTACTGGAGAAAAATCCCCTTTATCCATCACAAGTACATAAACTAATAATCTGCTGCCCTCTAGTGTACAGAGCTATGTTTGCTTTACACTTGCAGTAAAAAAGGGAACAGTGATAGAAAAATAAATAAATATACATATTTTTTGTGATTGTGCTTCAAAATCAATCATTGGACTATCTGAACTACAGGCAACACAGTTACCTATTATTTTCAAGCATACTGACAAGATATTGAGGCTATGGGAGAAAAGCTACACAGATAACATATGAAGGGCTAAAATACAGTATAGTTTAATTCATCTAGCTGTGAACAGATTGCAAATGGTATGCGACTATACGCCCGTATTTATCATTGCGAATGCACCGCCTCCGTTGCTCTGCAAGGACAGCTGTCATCACAATCATCGACACCTACATCTACAACATGCTAGGTGTAGAAAATCCGTCTGAGGGGTCTATTTACTAAGCAGTGTTAGGAGACAGAGTGAAAAGTGATAAGGTGCCAGCCAATCAGCTCCCAACTGTCATTTTTCAAACACAGCCTGTGAGATGACAGTTGGGAGCTGTTTGGCTGGCACCTTATCACTTTTCACTCTGTCTCCTAACACTGCTTAGTAAATAGACCCCTAAGTGTGGTGTCTGGAATACATGCGCACTACTCAGAAGGGTGAATAGCTGTGGCTTCACGCCCCCAATATACCCCGACACACCCAAGAAACAGTTCTCTTGCATGCTTGCTACCCAGTCTCCACTCAGAAATGCCCAATTAGCAGCTGCAGAGAAATGGCTGAGATACGAAAAGAATATTGTTATGTGCGCCTGCATCCGTAGCTGAGTGCAACTTCAAAAACACACACAAAACAGGCAGAAGGTCACAGACAATTACACGCTATGTGCAGGGCAAAAATGTGTCACTGTGCTCCTGAGCCCAGATGCTCTGCCCTGCGCACATTAAGCTGCGCTTCAACACTCTCTTGAGACACTCTGTTGAAAAGTGTGAATCTCACACAACAGACCAACTCCTACCATCTTAGGACCGACCACCAATTTCATTCAATTCAAAACATTTTGAATCACAAGAGCGAGGAGAAATCAGGAAAGCACTAATTACATGTAAAGTTTGTGTTTGAAGCTTTGTTCTACATTGGCTATAGGGACCTATTCATCAACACTAAATTAACGTTTTTAAGGACATTTTCCTTAAATAACGTTATTTTGGTATTCATGTAGCCACTTAGCACAGGAGATATCACAGATATCTCCTTGCTAAGTTCCCCTGCGTTAATTTCCACACTCCCCATACAATAGTATGGGGATGTGGAAATTGTGGTATTCATCAAATTCATCAAACAGCTATTGCGAGTGGCCAGGTGATGGTCGCGATGGTCTCGACCATCGCGGCTTGCGACGAGACCCTTGCGGTAGGGTCTCGTTCCCACAAGCCTCAGTGAGCTTCTGGCTCTAAATAGAGCCAGAAGCTCACCACTGACATCACTCGTGATGTCAGTGGGGCCGCCCCCAAACAGCAGGCGTTCCATCGGGAACGCCTCCGTTTGGCCAGCCACCCCCCCTGTCCGCCTCCAAAACGGTGCGAGCTGTCGATCAAAATCGTCAGCCGCCCCCTTTTGGTGCGAGACCCGGAGCGACGGAGCGCCCATTGCTAGACGGGTCTCGCACATGCACACGTCAGAGCCGGCTCCGGCGTGCGCAGTGGCCAAACATCGACCCGCTCGCAAGCTCACAGTGCTTGCGAGTGGGTCTGAATCAGGCCCTGTAACCGGAAGTCACAAAATACTTCCTGTTAAAAGTATAGTATAGGCACTAATCTAAGCCAGCTGTAGCTAAATGGGACCTCTTTTGCGACGTAAACGTGATTCAGTATTTTTTTACTATTGTTACGGCTTAATCAGTGGCAGATTTTACCTCGGGCTGCAGGACTGCTGCCTCCCCCCCCCCAGTAAAATCCACCACCCACAGGGACTGCCTAGTGGAAGCACTTCCTGCCAGACAGGTAATCCCAGGGCGAGGTGTTTCCCATGGTAAGCCACTCACCTGCTATTGCGGTAGCCCTATCTGGCTTCTAGGGGCTGCAGCTGATGAAGTCCCTAGAAGCCAGCTTATTTTCTAGCACCGACAGACTTATGCCCGCCCTTACATGATCTGAACTGAAGCCACGCCCCCAGTGACGTCAGCCGAAAGTCACCGGGAAGGCAGGGAGCAGGGAAGAGGAAATAATGATGCAGACCGCTGGCCAGACAGGTAGGGAGCTGCCGCTGGTACGAGTTCTGTATTTTGGATTATTAAGTATTAGTTGCTAAGACACTAGTATAAAGTAGCAGAATAAGATGTATAGTTTAAGAAAAAGTTGCAATGAGCTCTGGGCCTAAGTCAGCAAGGATCGCAACTGCGATTACGTACGCAATCGGCCGATTGTTGCATAGTGCGCATGCGTACACTCCACTGCGATCGCAGTGGCTATGCAAACCCATCGCAGAGTGATTGACAGGAAGTACCGTTTGGAGGTGGTGATGGGGGGTGGTTGGAGAAACGCAGGCGTGCCAGTGCGTTTGAACACCGATGCAGGAACGTGCATACATTTTCCACTGCGATGCCATACTCTCACTGCGTACCGGAAGGTTAGCAATTTCTGAGTACGGTCAGACCCTGTGCAAATGTGCGTGAGGCTGTGATGGTACTCGATGTTACCGATAGTTTCACAGTCTTGCTAAGTATTACAGATGTGTGTAAGGTAAGGTGGGCGTCCTTATGTTGTGCTGTGACGGAATAGCGATTGCAGAGGATTAGCATACTATCACAGTGAGACTGTGCACATAAACGCTATAGCATTCGCAATAGAGTTAGGCTGCGGTTAAGGTAAAATATTACCGTTGACATTCATGATAAAAATGCCGAAATGATGTCAGTGTCAACAACATCAGCATGTCATATGTCCACATAGAGGCACCATCAAAATGCTTGGACATTCTTGTGTCAACATTCTGAATGTCGAATTAGTTTGCCACACCCGGGTATATACATTGTAAGCTTATTTGGGCCAGGCAATAGTGTGATTGACTATTATCTGTAAGATGCTGTGGAATATGTATCTGCTCTGTAAATAACATTAATTATCCAGAAAAAAAAAACAGAAAGGAAAAAAAATGATAACTGATTACTGCTGTTAAAGTCATATACACATTCTCACCTTGTACCATACTTGCCCACTCTCCCGGAAGGTGCAGGAGACTTCCGATTTTCCGTTTAGTCCCCCGAACCGCTAAAAGTGGGTGGATCTCACACATACCGCCCACCTCTTTGCGTAGTGAGCAGGATGGGGAGAATATACCAGGAATCATGGGTCCGTATGGAGGGGGCGGGGCTATAATAATGTGATTCATGTAATTTTAGTCCCGCCCCTTCCCCGCAGACTCTCTGCATTTTGCAGCGATGGGGGGAGGGGGCCTAGTGAGGCAAAGAGACTAGCACAGCCCACAAAATGGTCAACTGCATCTCCTCTCCAGAACTCTACAGGAGAGGAGCAACTAAACGTCAGCAAGTATGCCATGAGCTAACTCACACAGAGCCGCAGTGATTGGAGCAGGGTGACTATATGTAATATTTAGTTAAGTGGCGCACCAAGGGGGGGGGGAAGGTTCTGAGTACCCATTACAAACACTACAACACATTTCCTGTATTACAACACATCAACAGTCCAGCTCCATCGAGGCCCTGGGACTATTTTTACTGTTTAATAAATAGTAGTTTAGAAGAATACATTGAGCTTCCCTGAGGTATTTTTTTCAGCACTGGAGCATTTATAAGATCATTTAAGTACCGAGGTCTCATCAGTGATAATAAGAGGAGATTGATAAAGGACATGAATTTGAATGTTATATTCTGTAGATGCGAACAGTGCATACTTTGTACATGGCAGGTGGCATACAGTGTGTAGAGGCAGCATCATGACCAAATGTTTTAGCATGTTTAAAGCTGTTCCATGTATGTACCCAGCAATAAAAAACACGGTGTGACGATACATTGCGCGTGCCGTACACACTACACGATATATCGTTATATGCTACGTGCAGAACAGCAGATAGGATGATGCGATGGACGACCATCGGGTGTACACACTGCACGATCCGATATATAGTTCCGATCTGTGATGCAGCGATATATTGTATAACGGATCGTATAGTGTGTACTCAGCTTTAGTGTGTCATTATATTTACTGCGATAAGGGCCACAGTAATTCAGGCTGGAGACAAAGTTAAAAAAGCTACAATGGAGAGAAGAGGGGCAGCTGGTAGATAGGATCGCTGTTTTAGTAATTCAGTGTATAATCCCTCTTTCAGAAACTGGTAGTCAGGAACTAAGGGCTCTTAGAGAACAGCTCCGTTCCCTGTCCTTGTCTCAAGATCAGAAGAAGTTTTCCTGCCAAAAATTCTATGCACCAGGTAATAAGGAAACAGACCTGTAGTCAAAAGCTTAGAAGCCGTATGTAAATTGCTTTAATGGATATAAAACCTCTAATCTATTAGATAGATCTAACATGCTCACCACATACTACTCTAAATTGTATCATTTTATACAATGACCCCCATACACATCAACCCACTAAAGTCCGGATATTTCTGCATTATTCAATAGGCCTTGTACAGAGAGTGACATTAAGGCAGCCATTAAATCTCTTCCCAAGGATAATGCCGGGGACAAAATGTCTTTTCAAACTATTGTTTCTTTCACCTGCAATTGTAAAAATTAAGTTTTCGGGCCATTCATCGCAGATATCTCCTACTTACCTTCCTCTTGCTGAATGGCCCACTGTCCCCATACACTAGTATCACAGATATCTCCTACTTACCTTCCTGTGGCGGATTGGCCCACTTTCCCCATACATTAGCACATACTTGCCTACCCTCCCGATTTGGTCGGGAGCCTCCCGAAAATCGGGTGCCGCTCCCGACCTCCCGGGATGGCAGGCAAGTCTCCCGGCTGCCGCTGACCCTTCCTGTCCCACCGCAGTCTCCCGGCAGTAAAGGGGGGCGGTGACGCGATTCGCGTAATTTTGGCACCGCCCCCTGCTTCATACTGCCTGTAATATCGGAAGTGTGTAGCAGGGGCGGGGCCAAAATGACGCGCTCGCATGGCTCCACCCACGTCCCGCCCACAAAACATCTCATCTTGCCGGCCCCGCCCCCGTCTGCTGGCCACATCCCCCAGTAACGCCGATCTGGCTGCTCCCTCCCGGAAGGGGCAGCCAGATAGTCGGCATGTATGCATTAGTATCACAGATATCTCCTACTTACCTTCCTCTTGCGGAATGGCCCGCTGTCCCCATACACTAGTATCACAGATATCTCCTACTTACCTTCCTCTTGCGGAATGGCCCGCTGTCCCCATACACTAGTATCACAGATATCTCCTCCTTACCTTCCGCTGGCGGAATGGCCCGCTGTCCCCATACACTAGTATGGGGACAGAATTCATCGAGGGCCGAAGATACAATATTTTCGGAGCTTGAGTGCGGTAGCATTCGCCTTCTTCAGATGGCGTTTGCTCCGCTTGTGTATCACAACCTGGTCCTTCCCCATGGGAAGGAGGTCAGGGGTGCGAAGAGGGATCCTTTCAGATCCCTCTGCCACTGTTCGGCTCCTTCCACCGGATGTTGAGGCTCTTGAGTATACGTGACCTGTAGGTGAAAAGATTCACTGCTCTGAAAGAAGCAGTGAAGCCGCTCGAGGGACAGCTGATTTTCGGATCAGATGTCACCGCGCTGGATGCAATGCTGAATTGCTCCAGATTCTGTGGCGAGTTAGAGTGTTAATTATCGGGGGCACAATGGACTCCGATAATTAACATCATGAATAGACCCCATAGATCTAATCCCATTCTCCCATCCTTAATTCACCCAGACCAAGAAGGGTTTGTGCTGCAGCAAGCTCCAATCAAAGCCAGAATAGTCCTTCATATGCTGATAACGCTGTCATCACATACTGATAGGTCAGGTGATCCACCGTTACTCTTGCCTCTTGATAATGAAAAAGTTTTTGCTACCTTCACTTGGGGCTATAAGGGATGAGGCAGGCTGGTGTACCCTCCAGAGAGTCATGGAGGACATCCCAAAATTGGGGAGTCTCCCGGACGTTCGGGGAGATAAGACAAGCATGATTTGTTGCAAGGGATTTCAGTAACTGTTTTCTATCTTCCAGTTTCCAAATTTCCAATTGTACACGTCAATATCTCCCCAAATATTTGCCAGTTCCATGGAACTTCAGCTGGAGTATAATGGGACTGGAATTATTACCCACAATCAATTATTTCCTCCTTGATCTCCATCTTTCATTCTAATTCCAATTCCAAACCACACATTATATATATATATATATATATATATATGTATAAACAAGCAGTGGGATATTAAGTATTCCTTCTCCAAAAATCCAGCTTTTACTTTAATTACTCCTACCTCCTTTAATAAAACATTAGTACATACTCTATATCAGGAGGATCAAGGTCTCTCACTCACCCCAGGAGATTAGCAAACAATATTCAGCATCTCCCATTGCATTTCCAAATGTCTAATCACACAGAGAAGTTGCCCCTAATTGAATTGATAATTTCATCCAAACCAAAACTTTTAGAGTTCCATTTATTAATGATACATAACCCCTTTAGCACTCGCTAAAGGGGTTATGTTCTCCTTATCAATATTTAACAAACAGCAGCTGTTTGTAACACCATCGCTCTCTCCATCTTTAGATTGCCGGCAATGGGGAACCGGCAGCAGCCTTTCCAGCTTCCGAAAAGCCATCCTGGCACTGCTGGGTCCCCGCCGGGTGAACGTGTCATGCACAACAGAAAGCCATCGCTGACAGCTATAGGCTGCCAAAAACAGAAGAGAAGACACTGCTGCGGAGGGAGATCGTCGCTGGACCTCACCGGACCTTGTTGGAGGGGTAAGTTATGATGAATACCAGTTGCATATTCGCAGGCTTGCCAACTTTCTGGCTGCCCCCTCCGTGAGGCGGCAACCAGGTCGGTGCTGCAAGGGGTGTGGTGGGCAGTGCAGGGGCACAGCGGCACGATCGCATCCTCGCGGCCCGCCCCCTGCTATACAATGCAGGGATTTCCATCATTGTAAAGCAGGGGGTGGGACTACGATTCACTGAGAATTGCGTCATCGGACCCCTAAGGACCGCCCACTGAAAAACAAATATGACAATGTGTAAATAACTTACATGTGTGAAATTACCCCACAAACAACACTCTATGTAATGCAACTGGACATATAGTAAGGGAAATGAAGGTGGTATTTTAATTTTTTTCATTATGAATAGGCCTCTAAGTGGTATACGGTTAACTTGTCGACATTTAGAAGGGCGACAGTCTGAATGTTGACATGAACAGAACAGAACCATTGGACGAGCCAATAAAGTAAGAAAAAGTTTTTAGGTTAATGACCCCCACGGTACAAGGGAAATCATATTTGACATCCGCATATGTCAAAGTCGGATTCTACGGAAATACAGCTATCTATATACGCTTGTGATTATTTAGCAGAATTGTAGTGTACAGATTCCACAATGTTATGAAACGTTAAACACTAAAATATGTGACAAGTAACGTGTATTGTTCAACGCTTAGGGGTATATTTACTATCGTGGGAGTTTTTAGAAGTGGAGTTGTTGCCCATAGCAACCAATGAGATTCTAACTATTATCTTCTAGATCTAGAAGGTGCTAGATAAATGATAAGTAGAGTCTGATTGGTTGCTATGGGCAACAACTCCACATCTAAAAACGCGCACTTTAGTAAATATACCCTAAAGCCGCCAATCAGCGGCTGCGCTGACTGTAGAGCGGCCGCTGATTGGCTCCGGCTACTGACAGTTCCCACGTGGTGTGACTGGCCCACGTGGGAATTGTCAGTAGCCGAAGCCAATCAGCGGCCGCTCTACAGTCAGCGCGGCCGCTGATTGGCTCTCAGGACTGCCAGCTCCGTGGATGTGCCGTCAGCTGGCATTCGGGAGCTATGAGTATGCGTGGGAACACACATATTCATAGCTCGTTCATTGGTCGTGTATTCGGTTTTTTTTTTTGCCAAGTACGTGGATTACTGCGGAGACCAGCGCCAGGATAGCGATGAGTATGATTTTTTTCTTTGCAAGGCCATGTTTTTTGGATGTTCTACTTGGACAACGGGACCAAACATCTGGTATAGGTATGTGTGTGAATGGGTATGTGTGTGTAATAAACTTATACTGGACACGGTGTGTGTGTTTTGTCTTTTTTTAACTATTTATTTTACAGTGAAATTACAGGTGCCGCATGTCTGCTGGCACTTGTAGTTCCACAAGTGCAAAATGGCAGGCATGCTGGCACTTGTAGTTCCACTGTAAAGTACAATAGTGTTACATTATTTGGCACCCCCTATTACCCACATACCCACCAAGCAAGGGGTATGGGGAAGAGCCCCAGGCTTCAGCGTAAGCCTGTGGTGCTCCAGAGAGGGGGGACCCTTTTTTGGGGGGTCCCCGACTCCCCCGAGATCACCGGCTTGCGCTGACCGACTTGGGGTGTAATGCTTTGGACCTGGAGCCCCGGTGATTGGGTCTTCGGGCTGTGGCATTACACCCCGGTCGGTTGGGTCTGGTGCTGGTCTTAAATATAGGGGGTACCCCACATCTTTTTTGCCCCCTATATTTAAAACCAGCACTAGTCCCTGCAGCCTGGTGTTGGTTTCTAAAATACGGTGGAACCCTACACATTTTGTTCCCCGTATTTTTAGAAACCACCACTGGCTGGCAAGCCTGGGGCTGGTTTGGCTTTTGGGGGGGGACCTTATGTAATTTTTTTTGTAAATTTTTTCAACTTTTTTTTACAGGTTCAACAAAAACGGGAATTTTCGGGAAATATTCTAGGGACCCCCTAAAGATGTGTAGACATGGGGGATCACCATGGGTACCCCCATTTTTAACTACCGAATGGAAGTTGGGGTTTCTAATAGCGCGGCAGGAAAAAACACCTGCCAAAGCTATGTAAAAACCAGACTTTCTTTTGCAGGCAAAAATAGGGGTACCCATAGTGATCCTCCATGTCTGGACATCTTTAGGGGGGTCCCAGGCATATTTCCCGAAAATTCCCGTTTTTGTTCGTTAATGGGGCCAAGGGTCATTTTTAAAAAAACAGGGATAATTTTTTAAATCACTACAGCAAGTGAAAAAAAGTGCAGAATTGGGGTTTGGGGGTTCAGACTTATAAAAAATAGCCTGTACTTTTGGGAATGTCCCCTTAAAAAGGAAATGTTAAAAAAAAAAGTAAAAAAAAAAAATCGGGACACCCTAAATAGAAAAAAAAAAAATTTTTCTTGTGAAAATAAAAAAAAAGGGGAAAAATATGCCAAACTAACGAAATTAATTCTGGTGGGGTCCCCAAGTATGTGGCAGGTGTTTTTTTCATTGCGCAATGTAGCGGCAGGTGCATTTTTGCTGAATTTTTATAAAATAACTTTATGGGCACAAAAATATGCTAGTACCCATTTTCATGTACCCCAAATTTGATGGGACCACTTTTAAAAATTTAAAAAAAAAGCAAAATGCTCTTCTGCATCACTTCTTCAAAGTCGGGAAAAAACCACCTGCCGCGGCTATTTAAAAACCCTGACTTTCTTCTTCAGGCAAAAACGGGGGTACCCATACTGATCCCCGAGGTCTGGACATCTTTAGGGGGTCCTACAATTATTTCCAAAAAATTCACCTTTGTTTTCACCGATTCAAGTATCGCCGGGTGCCGTTTTCGACGATTTCATATTGAATACGGGGATAAGCGGGGCCGCTCGATACTTTTTCGCCGGCAAAAGCTCCGATGTGCGGCGAAATTTTCGACGGCGAGGTTGACGTTTCATATTGAATACCCCTCTTAGTCTCAGCAGAACTATCTTCTAAAAGTATGTAAGCACTAGTTATTGTTTATGTAATGTTACAGTATGTGTCTCATGATGCTATGTAATATACACAGGCATACTCTGAATATCTAAATGTCACCGTATATTTCAAATCATGAATACGTTTAGAGCTGTTACAGTAAATTGCTCAATCAACAGAGCGGGAAATGTTCCTATAAAAAATAAAAATAGCTTTAGCCAATTATTCACTAAAAGTGTCATTAAGGAGCATTACAGTTTGAAAGAAATATCTCTCATTCATGGAAGTGTAGTCAGTTACAGGAACATAGAAAGGCATAGATGTATAAATAATCACTTATTCAGCGTACTGTCTCTTTATGCTGCTTAAGCAAGGTCACTGACGTTTTGAATGTCCACTTTTCATACCACACAAATATACACAGTTTTGACTCCCATTACACTTATTATTGTCTTTGTATGTGGTGCCACAAGGGTTTCACAGCGCCTTGTAGCAAACAACTTGTGCTAATTTAGGTTTGCAAACGATGCTGTTTAATAACATATGACAATGCAGTGTGTCTGGGACATTTATGAGACTAGTCCGGAGGAACAATGAAAGCAGAACAACATTTTCCTTTGCACCGGTTTTTGCAAAAGTCCACTTCTAAATAATTCTAACCAAAGTACACCGGAGAATCTGTCTAGACATCTAAGAATGCAAATCTGTGCTTAGTTACAGATGGTTTGATTTTTTTTTTTTTTTACTATTCCCCACCAGGATGTAAACCAGGACCTTTCCTTCCAGACAATACAACGTACACTCTGTAAGATTAAACAGACGCAGCTGATCTTTACATGCACAGGTATTATTAATGCACAATCTAAACCAGGTTTCAAGGGGCAGCTGACATCATATGTCAAGTAACACCAAATGCAATTGCTTGGAACAGGAACGTTCTGCACCATACTGAAGTAACAAATGGACTGGGAGATGTAATATAGAAAGGGTTAGAGAGCACTGACAAAGCAAGAAATCTTTACATTATCATATTTTGCCATTAGTTGTCAGACAGACCATTAAAAAGGAAACTGTGTTATATATAACAAGTCAATAAGTATACTCTACGCTCTAGATTACATAGTATTCAATTGTACTATATGAAATACAGATGTCCAGGTATGAAGCAGCATGTGTGTGACCTAGGGCCTGCTTCAGAGATGGACGAAATTATGATATTTACGCAGATCGAGCGATTACACAGGTCGGCAAAATTTAAAGTATTGAAAGCTTTTTTAATAGTACTTTTATATTCTTAATTATACTCCTGTGTACATCAAGAAATAGTATATTAAAAAAAATTACCACATCACATTTACCTATAAGGGGGTTACATACATTTTTAAGAAAAAAACAAGTAGTTTAATTGTTTTTGACATATTTATTGTGAAATGTGAAGACGTGTAGATAGATATCACTATGTTTTTGTCTTAATTATATAATAAAATAACAATAAAATCAAACAAAAATAGAAACAAAACCATAATTATTGAAAAAAAATCGTTAATCTTTTTTTTTCTCCAAACTTCGTTTTTGTCGCTTTTCACTTATAAGCTTTTTCTGTGTCGTCTCTGTGTATCATCCAGCAGTAGTCAGCCATCATGCTGACGTCCCAACGACCCTGGTATCTTCTTTCTACACTTTTAAAATCTTGGTGGAACCGTTCACCCTGTTCTTCACTGTAGTCTCCAAGATTATTCGGGAAATGCTCAGTATGGGAATTCAAAAAAATGTACCTTTAAACTCATATTGCAGCCAAGGTTTCTGTAACTATTAAGCATTTCCCTGACAATTTATTTGTAGGTTGGATCCTTGACATTGCCTAAAAATGTTGAAATCACTTGTACTGTATGAGTGGTGTGTACTGTATATGTACTGTGTGTGTGTAGTGTGTACTGTGTACTGTGTGTGTTGCATCTGTTGTATTTGGTTCCACCTTCGCCAGCTCACCTTGTAGTTGTAGGTGTGTGTGTGTGTGTGTGTGTGTGTGTGTGTGTGTGTGTGTGTGTGTGTGTGTGTGTGTGTGTGTGTGTGTGTGTGTGTGTGTGTGTGTAATGTTCCTTAAGAAGTTATGGGGTTTAGGCCCTTTGTAAATTTCAGCTCCAGGACCATGTGGACCTTAATCTGGCACTGGGCAGGGGGGAAGTTTTATGCCGAGAACTGAATTGCAACGTTCTATACTACCGACTGAATTCATTAAAGAAAATGTTTTATAATAAATGTAGGCAGAATACATTTATTACTTTAGAGAATATGAAAAAAATTACTTATTCATAAATACACGGTTTGCAGAAAAACGTGATGTGATATGCAAAATCGGGAGTCATTTTCGTGTTCAGAAGCCAAAAATATATAAGTATCACATAAATTCGTTAAAAAAGGTTTTTCATCGCAGACCTGTGTTACTAGTCATTGTGCATGAGTATAAACCGCACTGCGCACACACAGCGATTGAATTGCGATTACGCTCACACAGAGGATTCACTCGCAGAGTGAGTGACAGGTAGTCAGCATTTGTGGGAGGTAATGGGGGGTGGTTAGAAAAACGTTGGCGTGCCGGGACCGTTCAAACGCTGTTACTGGACGTCCATAAATTAGCCACTGCGTTCTTGATCGTAGCAGGAGATCCAGCTGTGTGTCTGGAGACCCGCTGTCTCTGCGGCAACTTAGATTTACTCAGAAGGCTGATGGCAGTTTGAACAGCGTTCAATGTTTCCGTTTTTGTGCGTGAGCGGTCAATGGAGCACATTCAGGCCCGGACGCTAAGCTGCTCTCTCACGCAGCTAAAAGGGGCCGGGTATGCAAATGACGCGATCGCACTGTCTGGTGAATGGACGCCCTCTATGTCTTAGAGAGCGATGGCAGAGCGAACGCACGCCGGTATAAAGACTCCCACTTTTGTCTCTTAACACACATCATCTCCAGGAAGTGTATGGACAATCGGAACCATTGAGAGCCATCGGAGCTGCACGCAGCGTTTGAGGTAGACCTTACCACGCTGCAAGCACTGCGGTCACTGCAGGCTGAAAAACATCCAACGTGACGTGTACGATGACACATCTTTGCTAGTTATGCACACCCATAAAACTCTGTTTTGACGCCCAGACATGCCTGCGTTCGCAGCACCACTCCCCCATTCACAAGCACCTTCCCGTTACCACCCACAAACGGCGCTGTCACTCAAAATAGCGTCCAGTCTGTGTACTACGAGCACACGATTCCCGATCACACTGAGTGGCGCATGAATGCGCATATTGACGCATGCGCAAATGGGCGACTATCGCCCAAAGCGTGCGTCTGAGGCTTAGCGAGCGGGTCTGAATCAGGCCCAATGTGCGATGCTTTCAATGGGCGTCTCCAAGCACTGGACATTGAGTGAGTCATTACCACATTTTCACAATTGCGATCCGTGCGAGATCGCAGCTGTCATGGCACTTGCATCCATCTCTGAATCAGGCCTCTAGGCGTATCTTCAATACAAAGAGCATTTTAGCTGCAGGTATACAACATAGAGAGCATTTTAGTCTTCTATACAATACAGGGATCATTAACTTATGTATGATACAGAAAGCATTTTAGCTACATATATACTATACATAGAACATTCTAGTGGCCTCTGTGCAGTACACAGAGCATTTTAGAGCTCTTAATATAATACAGAGATTTATTCAAATGACCTCAGTACGGTGAAGAGAGCATTCTAGTGACGTCAGTACAATTCAGAGGGCATTTTAGTGCCCTTTGCACAGTACACTGAGCATTTTAGTGAATCCTGAACAATACATCTAGCATTCTATTGACCTCTATACATTATAGTTATCATTTTTAATAACCTCGACACATTACAGAGACCAAATTATCAACAAATATGCAATACAAAGTAATTTGAGACAGTGGACCTCATTCAGAGTTTGTCGAAGCGGCCGCACGGTCGTACGCCACCGATGTTCGCTATACTGCGCATGCGTAAAGTTCGCAATGCGCTTCCGCAAACTAGCCGCTACGATCAGAAATTTCCCTCTCCTTGATCACAGCCAGGTCGGTAGTTTGAGTGACAGATTGAGGCGTTTGTGGGTGGTAACAGGGGAAGGTGCTTGAAAACGGGGGAGTGGAGATCCGAACGCAGGCGTGCCTAATTATGCGAACAGCGTTTTATGGGAGTGCATACGGTTTATGGGAGTGCATAATTAACAAAGTAGCGTCATGGCACATGTGACATGGGAGGTTTTTACACTGACATGATCGTAGAGCTTAAGAGAGGGTATGGTCAACCTTAAGCTTTACGACCAGTTCCGATGGTTCCCGATGGTCTCGTTTAATCCTTATATGTCCGGAGATGACGTGCAATGCGTATGAGAAGGGGGCGTATTTTTTTTAAATCCGGCCGCTTCCTCCCCTTGGTTGGCCAGCTACCGATCCAAACTTAGGGACACAACTTGCGAGGGAATCATTTGCATATCCGGCCCCTTTTCCCGTACGACCGTGCGGCCGCTTCGATCGACTCTGAATGAGGTCCAGAGTGCCTAGAAGTGACCAATATATAACGCTTGACCTTGTTCAGGAAGCAGTATACAATGCAGACTCCAACATTATTGGGGGCATTATAATGCAGACCCCCTACCAATGTAAAGAGTGGGGATACAGTGAAGCCCAAAGGCTTCTGGTTGCTATTCCCTGTAGCCTCAAATAGACTACTTACTACTCTGATCAGTGCTGTCTCTTGGCATACGTTGAATTAGTACAGCTGTGGTGGGATGCTATAATACCTAGCTGTGTGCGGTGAACACGGACCCCCGAGTCCCAGGGGGGCCTGCACCACACATCCTGCCCCCATATTATCTAAAACTTGCCTCTCCAAGGTCTTTCCCTCGGGTGTCTCAGCGCTGCACAAATCCTCGGAAAGTGGCCACCGCTGCCATTTTTCCACCGTTTTGCGCATGTGCTGCGAGGAAATCGCCGGGAAAATGGAGGCCGTGCCATTTCCCCGGCAATCTGTGCATGCTGGTCATTTATTACTGTTCACTTTATCTCCATCCAAGGCTTAAGTAAATAGACCCCTATATTCACATACACATAGGTTAATTAGCTTCTAGCATAAAAATGAACCCTACCAGTATATTTTTAGAATGTGGGAGGAAACCCATGAAAAGACATAGAGAACATACAAAGTTGACACAGATAGTGCCTTGGTCAGGAATGCAACTGATGAATCAGGCTCCGGGCTGCGAGGAAGACATGCTAACCACTACGCTAACCATTCTAATCATATGTTTTGATTGGAAAACAGTCAGAGGTTTCACTTTAAAAAAATGGTCTCATTTAAATGTTGCAGCAAAAATCAAACATAGGCCCTGATTCAGACCCACTCGCGAGCGGCTGTCCGCTCGCAAGTGGGTCGATGTTCTGCACTGAGCATGCGCACGACGGAGGGAGCTCCGTCGTGCGCATGCGCCAGACGCGACGAGCGAAGGAAAGTCCTTCGCTCGTTGTGTCTGATCAAAGGGGGCGTGCTGTCGATGTTGATTGACAGCACGCCCCCTTTGGTGGGCGTGCCGGGGGCGTGCCTCCCTGACGGGGGCGTTCCCACGGGAACGCCTCCCGTCAGAAGCCGGCCCACTGACATCACTAGTGATGTCAGTGGGAGTGATTTTGGCTCTGATAGAGCCAAAATCACTCCAGAGCTTGCGGGTGAAAACCTCAACCGCAGGCTCCGGCTCGCAGTTTCGATGGTCGCGATGGTCAAGACCATCGCGGCCATCAAACTGCACGCTCGTATAGGCTGTGGGTGGTGACCCACAGCTATACGAGCGTCCAGGAGGACTCTCCATTTTTTAGGAGGGCGACCCTCATTCAGAGCGTGCGCTCTGCTCAGAGCGTACGGCTCTGAATGAGGGCCATAATCTGTGATGTGTATAAATTGATATTGATTACATTTCCCTAAGTGTAGCAGTCCAGTGATAAACATACACATGAAGCCAGGACATGAGGCTAAGAATAGCATACACAAACTTCTCCTTCTTACCTCAGTGTGACAGCACAATATCAATGATTCACTTTCATCAACCATGTCACAGGCTGTCAGAGATACTTATATATACAGTACTTGCTCTATTTACTCTCCAACTACACAGGTCTGCAACCAATGACTTCAGTGATAGTAGTCCCGGAAACATTATCCATTGTTATTGCTGCTGTGATCCATGCTATGATGTCAGTCTTCATGACAAATACGGTTGGCCCCAGAATGTAATCTGGAGGAGGAATAAATAAACAAAGTTTCCTCTCCACCTATACGGAATAATACAGTAAATCTGTGGATTTATTTTGCAGAGTAGGACGGCCAAACAAATCCAAGTTGTTTAGGTCTCCTATTCATCAACTGTTCTTATTTGCCTCTAGCAATATAAATAGGACTATCTTCCTATACTATTACATGGGATAGGATCATCACGCTGCTACATACTGTAGGCAATGCAGTTTGGCAATCTCTGATGAATGTAACTCCCAGAAAGAAATGGTTTGTGGCACAACTCTATGTAATTTCTATGAATGTAGTGTTAGGTAATAAAAGAACCAACTTTCTGCTCCTAGAACAAATGCTCATTCAGAACAACTTAAACTTAGCGAAAACCAAATATTCCAGGATACTAAAATCTAAATCCCACAATTAAACAAAAAAGTCTTACTTATTAAAATGTTTCCAAACCATAACAAAATATAAAAAAGGTATCCAGATATACAGGAGCCAAAACTCATACCCACATGCCCACGATACTCCCATGACATTCCCACGATACTCCCATGACCCAGCACCATTATAGGAGTGGGTCATTGTGTGTACACTGGGGTCATTCCTCCTACCCTCCCTCTAACGGAGGCAGAAAGAAACTCATGGAGAAAAAGACAAAAGTTATCCAAGTTCAACAGTAACTTCTGGTATTAACTTTTTGGATTTATGTTCCTACTTACTGGCACCTTTATTTGGCTGGCTGGCATCTGACTCTACATTGTGGCCACACTCTACATTGTGGCTACACGTTTGCCTACGTATATACATTTGTACTGCGCCTGTCCACATATAAAGCACCTCCATATGCTTTGGAGTTATGCGGTGGAGGTAAGGTGCATATGAATGCACACGGAGTAGTAGTAAATAAGTATTTGCGTAATTGGGAATGAGGCAGACCACCATGGGGTTGCAGATACACCTGCCAGTAGCCATATCAGGTGCAGGTCACTGAGAGCTGGGGCACATACACACTGATAATGATGCCAGCACCAGCTTGCAGCTTCTGACTGACTGATAGTAAAGTGTCCTCTGTAGCTGATAGGTGCTTTCTCCACATATATGCGTCTTTTTAGAGTACATATTTTGCATGCAAATACATCTAACTTTAAATAAAAAGACTGTGGACGTTACATTAAAGCGATAATTTTATTATTAAAAATGTATTTTATTTATGTTTAAACATACAGTAGATTAAAATAGAGCATCCTTGGTGAGTTTGCCCTGTGGACAACTTTTTCCACATTTTTTTGGCTGCAATACATGTTCCCTTTGTATCTTTTCTCCCTTATGTTTAATGACTGTTCATAGTGTTTCAAAACAATATGTTACTGACTGTGCTATGACTGAGTAAATTGTGCTGTTTATAGTCTCTGTATCCTGAGCCAGGTTGAGTGAATAGTGGTATCAAGTGACAATTAAGGATGTTAACCTATTACATATTTATAAGCAATGTTCCTACGAATGCAGGGATGTACCCACACAATCATTTATATCCTGCCCATGTTATTGGTCCATGTTTGTGGCAGCTACTAAATGCAAGGCATAGACGATCAGAATTGTAAAATGAAGACATGATTTGGAACAACTGCATCAATTAAAATCTTTTGGGCACCACACATTTATTGGTAACTGCAAGATCTCGTACTGTATAGGGACCCATTTATCAATTATCGGGTTATAGACTACTCTTTCTCATAATGTCCTCATATTAGATGAGACCTAAACCTGTATGGGCAGGGGGCCCGTCTGTAACTAAAGGCCCCCATACATCAGCAATCGATTGTGGCAATTCTGCAACTTGCAATCAATTGTGTATAAAAATCTGCAATGTGTGGGCTTCACAGATCGCAGATTGCAACCAAAAAGTGATTGGAATTGTTACATCAGATTGTCCAACATGTTGGATTTCACAGATCGGTTGGGGCTGTAGATTGCTAGTGTATGGACATGATCAGCAGATTTGCAGACCGTTTCTAGCAAAATGATGGGCCTTTCAAGATTGGCAGATCTGTGTTTGCTGCAATTGATCTGCAAATCACTGAAAAAGATCTGTAGTGTATGGGTGCAGATTGCTCGATTGGGAAATCCTAAGATCGGGCAATAAATCTTCAAATTGTTTAATTGTGGTTTTCAGATTGCTGATGTATGGGGGCCTTTACTGCTGTACACTGTGTGGAAGAGAATGAAGATGAACTTATGTGGCGAATATGAGGACGGAGATAGCATGAATAATTCATGTACACCCCCACATAGACAGACGGCGAGCTCCAATTCCTCAGGCCAGGTTTAATTTTAATTTATAAATTAAGGGTCAAAATAATTTTTTGTTTTGCCTAAAAGCCAAAACAGTCCGTAGGAATGTGAGGCCCCGCTTTCATGGTCTGTATTCATACTGAAAGTCAAGATCAAGCCAGAGTTTGCCCTTCTGCTCCACAAGAGGTTCCTGTCCTCCCTGAACTTGCCTTAGGGCACCTGTGTTATGGTTTGACAGGTGTACCGCCCCAGTCCAACTCATCCCTGTCAGCTGCTTTGTAAAACATGTAGAAAATGTTGTGGGCTACTCACCTTGTGAGGACCTTGTTGAGGAAACCCTAGACATTGAGGACTATGATGTTCCACAGCAGGGGGGTAGGGAATGGTTGCAGGCCTCACAGGTAATCCAATCGTTGCATTAGAAAATCCCAAAACATCAAGCCCGGCAACCAGACTCTTCCACGAATCTGCTATTAACCAGGCTTTTTGTTATGCACTGTCTGGGCTTCAACAGATCCTTGTGATATAATTGTTCACTAGCAATCGTAATCTAAACAGACATTCACATTCTCATGTTTCAGGGTTTGTCATACTCTGGGTGTGACCTGATCTTGGTACTGTTTACATGAGAATCACAAAGGACTCAAGCAAGAGAGGAGAATATTTGGGCTTTAGAATTGATACTCGGATAAGGCTGACATTTGTGTGGTTGCATGCGGGTGACATAATGTGTATCTCGGCTTCTGTTCCCAAATAGAAGGCAGCTGACACAAGCTTGGCAGCAGAAAAGACCGAGATGTTTACAATGATAGATTAAAATGCCACAGGAAATGTTTTCATACAGAAATGGAACAGCTTATGAATGCTTTATTCTCTGCTGAATAGATTCGGTACTGTGAGCGGCCATTTCTGTGCGTGAGTGAGAAAAGAACCTCATTCCATGGCTGCTGGAGAATTAAAGGGGCTGCAAGCTTTTTTGGGGGACGATTCCTGGAAAGTCCGCTTTCTAAATATGTAGATCACTGTATGTAATATCTCTAGGACCGTAATTAAAAGTAATGTTTTGCCCTTTGGCATCTAGCAAGACGATTGCAACCGAATATGTCTGTCTGAATGGTCAGCAGCTACTTGACATAATAAAGAAAGAATGTCACGGCTTAGCCAAGAAATGCATCCAAACTAGCGCACGGGGCCCGTGGATAATAAGACTGAAGTGAGCTTCAGGCTAAAATATTTCACTCATTTAATTTCCAACCAATTTAAGAACAAATTATAATTCAACAGCTTTTCTTGATCTACACTGGTGGTAAAGGACTCGATGGAACCACACAACTAAGCAAATGCTGCAGCTAACACTAATGTGCTACTCTGTTTAAAAATAAAACTTTGAGACAGGTTGACTGGGAATAGAATATAGCAATTATAGACACATTGGTCATGCTGTAGTAATAAGCAATGGTGAGTACTGCAGTATTGTGTGATTCTTAACTATTTTGAACATTATAAAGTATTATTTATTAACATTTATTTATTACCAGTTATTTATATAGCACATATGACGCAGCGCTTTCCAGAGAATATTTAGCCATTTACATCAGTCCTTGCCGCAGTGAAGCTTACAATCTACAGTATATTCCCTGCCACATGCACACACATACCCACTGGGGCGGGGGAGAATAAACTACCAGTATATTATTGTGATTGTGGGGGGTGGCAGGGGTGGCTGGAGGGAGCCCAAGCAAGCATGGGGAAAGTGTTTAAGCTCCATACAGTTGGGGATGTGGAGGGAATGTAACCCAAGACCTCAGTGCTATGAGGCAGTAATGCTAATCATTACAACAACCCTGCTGCCCCAAATTACCATATAACCAAATACTGCAGTACCCAAAATTATATAAAATACATTTCTGTTTATTAAATAAATATATTACATAGCCTAATAATAATAATAAAAATGTTTAGTTATTAATGATACTTAGGTTCTTTAGGGGTTGCTGAATTAAAGAATGAAAGTAGTTTTTTTCGAATTGGCACTAGATCTTGAGATAATGGATACCATCATGTAATAAGGACAGGGCTGCCATCAGGAATCGTGGGGCCCGGTACTGACAAAATAGGCAGCCCCCCCCTCATCCATCAATTGGTGCGAGAACCAGTTTAAAAATTCTCAAAGTTTGGGCTGTGGTTGTTATTATAGCATGTCAATCTATAATATAATATATGACACTATACAAGAGAAGACTGTTGTAAACACACACACACACACACACACACATACACCTAAATATATAGGGAAAGCAATGAAAAAGCAGGACCCAAATAAAAGACACTAAAATTGCCAGATCTGCAGAGAATACACTGAAATAGCCAGACCCACATCAAAAGGCAGAAGGAAAGGGAAGAAAAATGCAGGACGCAGGGAAGGCTGGTTGGACTGGGGAGGGGAGACGGAAAGGCTGGCTGGACCAGGGGGGGGGGGAGACAGGAAAGGCTGGCTGGACTGGGGGGGGAGACAGGAAAGGCTGGCTGGACTGGGGGGGGAGACAGGAAAGGCTGGCTGGACTGGGGGGGGGGAGACAGGAAAGGCTGGTTGGACTGGACTAGGTGGGGAGGTACAGGGCGGAGAAAGCTGACTGGACTGGGGGGGACAGGGCAGAGAAGGCTGACTGGAGTAGGAGGGGGACAGAAAAGGCTGGCTAGGAGGGGGACAGAGCAGGAAGGCTGGCTGGACTGGGGTGGGCACAGGGCACGGACTAAACAGTATCTGGTTTAGTGGTTTCTTCACCTGGCAGCCAGCCAGGAAGAATCATTGCAGACATCATTTCATACATGGAGAGCGCAGAGAGAGAGAGGGGGGCCCGGGTGGAATCGACGGTGCTGCACCGGCAGCCAGGAATAAGTGATACGACACCAATGGTATATCAAATATGGCGCAAGCCGCGAGCTACTCAAATTTTGGCTGCTGGTCCGTGAGCTGTTTGGCTCGCGGCCGGCGCCATACTTGAAATGCCGCTGGCGATGTATCAATTATTCCTGGCTGCCGGTGCAGCATCTCTGCCGACACGGGCCCCCTCTCTCCAGGCCCTGGACTCAAGGTCTTAGCCATAAAACATGCATATCAGAATCTATCTATCTAGAAGGCGAGACATGCGAATATTCTAGGTGTTCACTTCGCGATCATTGTAGAATATGCCCTCTCCATATAAAAGTGATCTGCCATCCAACCAGCAATCAGTTGTCTATTGTGTTTTTCTTGTTTCTCGTATGTGTCTCACAAATTGGAGCCAATCTAGCAAAACTGATGTAATATTCGGAATCAGCACCACAAAGTTACCTCAAAATGGCTCTAATGTGAGTATTGATCAGTGTTATATATCAATCACTATATTTCTACATGAAGATTTTTTTTCATAATTTAAAAAAAAGAAAAGAGGTTTAGTTTAATAACTATGAAAGAGGAAATTAAAAACAGGCTTCCAGTTCCACACATGCCCTGGGACCAGCATATCTATATAATAAGGGAGAAAGCTTCTGTCTTTCAGTCTATTTGTCTATTTGTCCTTTATACACGGCAAGATTTTTGGACCTAGCTCCACCAATTTTGGCATGGTGGTGTAGTTTGACCAGGATTAGGTTTTTGCCTAGGTTTGAACTTCAGCAGGGCCACACTGTCACACAATCCCTAAAAATGGGGACACTTTTACATTACACAAGTTCCGAGGCTGGCTCCAGTGGAAATTGGCAGTCTGCCAAAAACCTGTGTGAAAGCTACAAATGTATAATTTCAAGCTCACAGGCAATGCAAGTGTCAAACTTTATAACTCATGCAAGTTCATATTAAATCCAGAGTTAGTCCTTTTTAGAATGACCATACATATTAGTCAATCCTCTTTGTTTACATGCAAGGACGTAACTAGAACTTTGTGGATCACATAGCAAGATCTTAAAAGGGCCCCTCCTCCCCAGAGTGTCTACTCACAGAGCCCATTCATGATATGCCTCACAGTAGTACCCCTTATATGCATTATGCCACACAGTAGTAGTGCCCTTTCACTGCACAGTAATGCCCCTTACACATTATGCCACACAGTAATGCCTTGACAGATTATGCCACATAGTAGTAGTGTCCCATATAACACATTATTCCAAACAATAGTAGTGCCCCTTACACATTATGCCACACAGTAATGCCCCTTACACATTATGCTGCCGCCAGCAACTCACCTCCCTGTGTCCCTCCAGCAGCCTCTCGCCTCCCCCTGTGTGCCATCAGCAGGTGTAAATTTGGTGTTGGGCCACCAGCTAATTATAGGCAGCAGGCAGGCAGTGGCAGACATGGACAGACAGTGCAGACGCAATTTGAATCTGGCGCCAGTCATGAGCCATTCGGAGCTCACAGACCAGCAGCCAGTAAGGAGACGCCACTGATTGGCTGCCAGTAGGCGAGCTCTGATTGCCTCGTGCCCGGCTGCACTGTTTCTGCATGTCTGCCTGCCAGTGCACAAGCTGTAATCAGCTGACAGGCCGGCACCTCAACACCACAGACACCCGAGCCCCCTTCGGCGGCCCTGACTTGACTGGCCCACGTTGTGTGCATGACTGGGTGCAGTGGGAGCGGCGGGCCACAGAGGCAGCCCGGGCACCATAGCAGCTGCAGCCCTTGCACCCATGGTAGTTACGCCACTGTTTACATGTATGTTAGCAAACAGTGGGGCCCTTTTCAGGATCAATGGAATGGGGTTATAGGCAAGGAATATGTAAACAAAAAAGGCTGCAGGTGTACTTCAGGGTCCAGTCTTCAACCCGGGCAACACCGGGTATCCCAGCTAGAACTCAACAGAGGAGTACGGGGAGCTCCAAGGCATTAATGGACCCAGCTGCCCTAGTGCTGAAATGTAGTTAGATCATGGTGGAAAGTAATAATTTTATGGTGGTAATAGGTGTAATTTAATAAATCGCCTATATTTGCTAATCTTGTGTGACTGACAACTGCCATAGCAAATCACTACGCACTGAGAATTAGGTAGTACTAGAAATGCCTACAACAAATATGACACCTAGACCTGCAGGGCACTGTTACACCTATGCAAGTATAGAAATAAGCACAAAGCTTATCCTCTCCTGCTACTGCGTCTCATCTTACCAGAAACAAAAACTATTATAGGAAGTGTAACCATTTCATCGTAGACACATAGGTAATTAGGGTAATTTCCACAATAGTAGGCTATATATCTTCGGTTATGACTATATAAATGAAATGTTACGTAACATTTATAAAGGCATAATGGCTCAAGGTTGATTTATCTCACTGGTGTGTGATACGCTGAGGACACAAATTAAACATTTACACAATTCTGCTATCTGAAGATCAGCACTTAACTGCAATGATACACTGTTGCCTAAGGGTGCTCCAGCATAGCAGCTATCAATCATGCATTAAATAAGAATACAATGTACCAGATGCAGTGATAACTCATGGAAGAAAGAGATGTCATACCATGGCTTACTATTTCACAACTGAACAACTGATGGAGTTCAGAAGTAAGATGAAAGCGAACCTCAAGGGTAAATGTACAATGTACATTTAATATCACCTACTGTACACCATTATTGAGAAATTCACATATAAAACTGTCATAAATACCATAGACATTATTTTAATTAGATGTCGGTGCGCGACGGCAAGAGGACCTGTGAGAATAATCCCATGTGATCATTTAGAGCCAATGCATGAAAAGCTGGCAGCCTGATGATGTCACAGGTGCGAGGTTCTGAATTTGTTGTGGACCCGGGGTGGTGATAGGAGCAGACACAGAAGCAGACTTAAATGAAAAAGTGGAGTTTTTAATAAGTGACCTAGAAGACATGGGAATGGCAAATGAAAAAGTCCAGGTATAGCACTAAAGTGCACTTGATAACTGTAGTGGGGTAAATGGGAGAATGTCCAGATAGTGTCAGGCAGGAACAGTCCAGTTTGGGGAGCTGTAACTGATGCAGGCAGAGGTAGTGAAGTCCAGCTGGGAGTGAAATGAAGCAAGGTGCAGGGAAACAGCAGATTCAGGTACTCAGGCAGGTGAAAAGGTATATGGAGGGTGCAGGGTAAGTCCAGCAGGTTGGAGCTGGCAAGGTTCAGGCTAGAAGCGTACACAAGCAGGCAGGTAAGGCACACGCAGCTGAGAAACACGTTGCACTGGCAAAGGAAGGAAGGCTCTGGACCTTCCTAAATACTCAGTGCCGCGCTGTGACTTGCTGGAATGAGCACATGACCTACCAGGATTGGACAGCTGGAATCACATAGCCGCAGGCAAGATGGCGGCGCCCATGCCAATGGAACGGAAACACCTCCAGACCTCACCAGGCCTAGTGACAATGTGCCCGCACAGAACCACACGCAGCCAATGCCCCTCGCGAAACACCAGCACCGCTGCCAGAGACCCCCCCGCCATAACGACCTCACAGGTAATACCCGGTGACTACCATGCCAAGAAACCCTGGCCGTGACAACAGGATGTTTTTCAGGAGCTCAGTGAGCACATTCCTGCCAGGACACAAGGCATACACTGTAATTAATACTCATGAATATTTATAGCAGCCAAGAAGATGGCCCTTTAATCTCATTTAAGTGATCTTATTACTGCAAGTCTTTGCATGTGTGTGTTAAAACATTGGCACACATACATATAATCTGAGCAGGGAATGCCCCACACCCATGTGCCCTCCTCACAGACAATGCACATTTTTGCATTGTATCAGGCATTGCCATCTTGGTCTGCAAGTCTATGAGCTTCCACATCTAAAAATAGGAGCGTTACTTCCCAAAACAGCATTTGCGCTGCCGTTTTAACTTTTGTGGTTTCTCGTCGATCTCTTAAGATGGGTACACACCTAACAGATGTATTTGCAGATCGGGTGATCTGAAGATAATGGTTGTTCATATACACTGAACAACCATCATCTCTCATCTGGCTACGGGTCCCGATGGCCGGGGGATGTGTCACGCCCCCCTCCAGGCAGCTTCTGCAGTAAGTGTATGGGTGGTTGGCTGACCGCCCGCACACACAGCACGATGTCCCAATATATCTGCAGATATACTGGGCATCAGCTGTGCAGCACAGCCGGCGCGATATGTCTGTGAACGACGACGTTCACAGAGATATCGCTAGTACACACTGGCCGACGCACACAAGATAATGTATATTGGCCGATCAATTGATCTGCTGTGTGTACCCAGCATTAGTGAATAGAGCTTTCAGGAACATCTTTTTTTAAATAAAGATTGTTTCAGTAAATTGCAGAATGATCGCTGTTTCTAGATGAAGCATCAGTTAATCATCTGTGACACATTATCATTAAAATGTCAACTGCAATGATACTTTCTGGTTTAAATGTCAGTTTTACTGATATATAATTGTGGTAAAAGCAGAAGTTCTTGAGTTACCAAAGGTTGTAATATGTATGGAAAAAATATCATTCACTGTCATAGCTGTGCCCTATAATTAGAGTCATTGTGAAAGTCAATCCATGGAGTTTTGGACTAGATGTAGTAAAGGTGTATGAGAGTCTTGGATGTATTATATCTTTGTGTGGCAGAGTATCATCACATCAAGCTTACATTCCGACACTCTCTGGTTTAGTATACAATAGTAAATATTAAATAATAATAAAATATGAAAGTGTAGCAAGTTTTATAACCTGCAGGTGGCGCTGTATTGATGGCTTGCAATGGTGGGTACACATGGTACAATCTGCACAACCAACGATATCACTGAACAATTTCCCTTGAACTTTCAGTAGTGCAGGACAAATGATTTTGGGTGTACACACTGAAAGATACCTATGATAGATATCTTTCAGTGAAGTCATCCTGCCATATCTCTGAACATGTAAATTGTTATGAAATCGTCCAAGTTGGCCTGCATGTACAGACGACCATAGATATTGCTATCGTTGACGCGGGAACGTGCATCGTTGGTTGTTTGCTGCATAAAAATTAAGGATATGAACGATTTATCATTGAACGATATCGTCATCGTTCATATAGTTCATACATATCGTACCGCGTGTACGCACCTTTACACACAGAATAAGTAATATGTACAGGTTACGAAGAGCTAAACAACTGAATAAAACTGTGTACCTTACGAAACAACCTTAAACTGCATTTAGCTCACAATTTAATAAGCAGCCAGAACATTTTGTTACATATTTTTTAAATCAAAGCATTGATTTTATTATACAGCCAGAACTGTCAGCTTGCGTTTGTAAAAAAAAAAAAAGTTTGCATTTGATGCAGTGCTACATTATTTTGGCAACATAAATGAGAAATGTATGATTGTGACATTTATTACCAAATCCTAAATAAAATCATTTCAAATTAAGCAGTTATATTTCAAGTACTTATACCTTGGTCCTTATCCTTACATGCCATCATAATCATGAGTAGGCTCCAAGCAGGATTCAGTACTGTACCAACGGTTAATACTAGTATTGTCTCCAATCAGGTGGAAATCTGCACAAGAGAACCCCCCCAAGGAGGATAGCTGATACCGGCATAGGTGGGTCTGAATCAGCATTCATGTTTTGTGCCATGTAGTAAATATGACTTATTGCTGGGAGGGTGTGGATTCATCTTTTAGAAATATTTCTAGGCTTGTTTCTCATTATTATTATTATTAATATCATCATTTATTTATATGGTGCCACAAGTGTTCCGCAGCGCCTTACAAAATATATAAACAAATAAGTGACCAGTGACTTACAATACAATACAATACAATGCAGGACAAGGACATGGATAATATACATTGCTACATTGGCGACCAGGACTGCCATCAGAAATTGTGGGGCCCGGGACTGACAACATAGGCAGGGCCCCTGGGCCCCCTTCCCACGCTACCAGGCGCGCCGAGAGGGGGGGGGCGGGTACAATTTACCTGAGCCCGGGCTTCCAGAGGGGCCCGGTGGGGGCCGGGTCCGGCGCCGCCCCCCCCTCCCTTCCTCCCTCGCAGCAGCCCAGCACAGATGCAGTGGGGATTGCTCGCAGCCACAGCAGTCTCCGATGACTGAGGGGGGAGCGATCATACTGATCGCACCCCCCCTGGCTTTGCGCCGGGCTGAGGGGCTCACAGCGCCCCCTTCGCGGAGCTGCAAAAGTATGTTTTGTTTTGTTTGTTTTTCAAGGGGGCGTAGCACGCCTCCCATGACAAGGCCACGTACTCTCTTTACTGGGGCCTGGCGGCACTCTCTACGCCCCTGCGTGCAATACAATACACATGACTCACAATACTCCTAAGTATTGTGAGTCATGACTTGCCTTATCTTCTTGAAGAATGCTCCTTCCTTCTGGCTTCTTCCCCTCCAGGTCTGGCTGGCGCTGCTCCTCGTTTGCCGTGGCTCCTCCTTCTTCCAGCTGCGTGTCAGAGGAAAAAAAATGGGCAACGCAGGATTTTCGGGGGGGGGGGGGTTTCTAATATAAATTAATATATACACGTGTGTGTGTTTGTTATATATATATATATATACACAGTATATAGCAAACATATATATTATGTATATATATCACACATACTGTATATACACATCAACACTTACATGCACATATATACACATTAACACAAATATACAGTTTACACACACTAACACATATACAGTATACACAAACATACAGTATATACACACTAACATACCTACACATATATCCACACTAACACATACACTTATATACACTAACATTCATACACATATATACATACATTATAATAATACATACACACTAACACATACAGAGAGACATACCGTGTTTCCCCGATAATAAGACACTGTCTTATATTTTTTTTTGGTCACAAAAACTCCATAGGGCTTATTTTCGGGGTAGGGCTTATTTTAATTAACATTGACAGCATCATGTCCTCAGACCTGCTTTTATCCCCATCATGGCCTCAGTCCTGCTTTACAATTCTTTACTTAACATTATTTTTTTTCCTCTTTTTTTGTTAGGGCTTATTTTCGGGGTAGGTCTTATTATCAGGGAAACACGGTACATACTTACTTCCTCTGATGCAACAGCAGCTGGTCCCGGGCACCTCGCATAATTAGGCCCCGCCCCTCCACAATGACGCAATTTGCGGTTGTATGGGGGCGGGGCGTGTTGCGTTGGCTCCGCCCCCATTGTGATCGTGGATTGAAAAGGAATCTGTCCCTTGCTGGAGTGGGTAGTGCACTCACTGCGGGCTATTCATGTACAGCGGTGGGAGGAGCAGGAGCGGGCGCGGGCTCCCTCCCGTTCTGCCAGAGTCTGGACCCGGGACTCTAGTCCCGGCAGTCCCCCCATGATGGCGGCCCTGTTGGCGACCATAACACTCAAATAAGCAATAGAGAATAAGCAACAAAGTGTTAGGTGTCCTAGTGGGGAGTAAGAAGTAGATGAAAGTAAAGTAGGGAGAAGCACAAGAGGGTAGAGGGCCCTGCTCATAAGAGCTTACATTCTAAAGGGGAGGGGCAGACAAACAGGCGAGACACAGATGGGGTAGACTGGGAGGAAGGCGCATATAATAATAATTGTATTTATATAGCGCTTTTTTCCCTTAGGACTCAAGGTCGCTTTAAAGGCATCAGAAAACATGGTACATTGTACAAGGATTTGGGGATGCAAAAAATAGAAAACCACACAAATAATTAAGATCAACCGAAACCTAGAGAGCACAATAAGCATATTGCAGGGTTGGTGCAGACAGTTTGGGAAATAACTTCCATGGGTTATATATTCCACCCACAAAAGGTACCAGATGAGGCAGCCGTTTTGGGCGCACTACGTAGGATTACCATGGGTGGAATAGGTTACGCCTAGGAGAAATTACACAAAATGCGTGGTTGCAGCATCCTGATGCTCGGAGTAGGGTCCCACAATAATAGTCAGATCCATGTATTTTTCATCCCATCCACGAGTGTAGCAGGTGAGGCAGCCATGATGGGCACACTAGGAAGGTTGCACTGTGGGAGATAAGCCGTACAAGGACCCAAGGCATATATGGGAAAAGTGACACGTGTGGCAGTATGATATGCCCAAGAAAGAACTCAACCGAGGCAGCCATCTGGGGCGCACTGTGTAGGCTACATCTGGCAGGGTGTGCAAGCAGCGGAAGTATAACGTCCAGGTGGAGAAAAAAAAAAAAAGAGGTTGACCGCATTATAAATTAAAAACAATGTTAAACTTAATCAGAAATTTAAAAATATAGGGCCTGATTCAGAGCTCGCTCTGAATCAGGGCCCTCCTCCATTAAAATGGAGCGTCCTCCTGGACGCTCGTATAGCTGTGGGTCACCACCCACAGCATATATGAGCGTCCAAAAAGATGGTCTTGGACTTGCGACGGAGACCCTGCGGTAGGGTCTCCCAGCCACAAGCCCTGGAGTGATTTTGGCTCTATCAGAGCCAAAATCACTCCCACTGACATCACTAGTGATGTCAGTGGGGCCGGCTTCAGACGGTAGGCGTTCCCATGGGAACGCCTCGGTCTGGCAGGCATGCCCCCGGCACGCCCACCAAAGGGGGCGTGCTGTCAGTCACCATCGACAGCACGCCCCCTTTGGTGCGAGACCCGGAGCGACAGCTTGGCTGTCGCAGTCCGGGTCTCGCACATGCGCACGACGGAGCTCCCTCCGTCGTGCGCATGCGCAGTGGGGAACATCGACCCACTTGCGAGCGTACTGCCGCTTGCGAGTGGGTCTGAATGACCCCCATAGAGTGATGATAGTGCTGTCTCCAGCATATCCCAATGTACATATGTGAATTTTTTTTATCGTAATTCATTTTAATGAGAACTTCATTTATGAACAATGTAACGGATGACAAGGAGTGGTTGAATCACATCTATATTTTCTTGAGGCTGCACTGATAGCTAATGATTACCCCAACTCCCGGGCCGGATGGGATCATTCCCAAACGGGTCCATTCGGATTATAGGGAACTTAGGGCCTGTTTCAGAGATGGACGCTAAAGCGATTTTCACGCAGATGGAGCGATTATTTGCCATCGTGCATTAGTATAAACCGTACGGGCCATGCAGCGTATGACTAAGAAGTACAGCCACTGACCGCCTCAAGGCTGCCGCGCCTCTCATATGTTTGAAAGGGGGGGTTCGAGCCACCCCCTTCCCCCCCACATTCCGATGCCCATGCATTTGGGGCAACTGTGGGAAGTGGATAAACTGGCTAGAAATCCAGACATCCTAGAAAGAGGATAACATGAGTACTTTAAATCAAGTCACTCCTTATACAAACAAATCATCCTAAGAGTAAAAGACAGTACTTATATACAGGAAGCATATTCCATGTCTCCGCAGTTTTAAACCATAGTAATAACAACACAGAACATGATTTTCCAGATTATAATATCAAATGACTGTACAACTGCATTGTACAGTAAGTGAAATTGAAGCCAACTTTTCCACTCTACAATAGCCCACAGCACTATATTACTACGAACACATGTGAAATCCACACACAAAACCCACAAATTAAGTTGAAATAACTGAACAAAGTTGACAAACCAAACTCTCTCTCTGGAAACGAATTTGCAGTTGCTGCAGGGTTTTGGATGGTGATACTTACAGAGTTAAAAGATTGCAAAAGACTGTGTCCAAGATGTACGGTAGATAAGCAACATATGAACAGCGTTCTATTAAGCTAGATACACTCTGGAGCGATGTCGGGACGATATGCCACTTCATACCAACATACCGCCTACAACGCTCTTTGTGTACGCATGTTTGCACGCTCCCGCGGTTGCTAGCGCCGGTCGCCAGGTTTGATGTGCTGCACATCACACCTAGCAATATCCCTAGCAGCCAGCGCATTGTTAATGAATGACGTAACGGTGATTGTTACGTCGTTCATTAGAGTCATCCAGTGTGGACGCACAATCACAGTTGACGGATGCCCGTCGCTCCACTGTGTACCTAGCTATACACTCACCATACAGGACGGTCACAGCCGCACAGATTATGGGGTGGAAGAACTTTCTATCAACTTTTTCTAAAGCTAAAATGCGGATTATAAAAGAAGGAAAGCGCGTACACTGTACAGTATTGGGTGATTCTTCTGTTGTGTGGTTTCATGCCAGCCATCCCACTATGGCGAATGTATGAATGGGTACAGAGCTTCTGTACATGACTTGCGAGCATCTGGGTTTAGGTGGCAACATGTGTGTAAAATCAATGTGCTGCTACCTAGTCACTTGGTGTTGGAATGTTGGATCTATTCATAGGCAAACGCAGGGGGGGTTTCCGTCTGCCTGGAAACCCCCCTCTTCAGCCCACACCATGACCACAATAGAAATAGTGATATAATGGAATTTTACTAGCGCTGTATGTTCTTCTCAGTATCGTAAATGAAATAAATAGCACCACCTGTGGATCTTTTAACATGTATCAGCCAGTAATAAATACACCTGTGCACGAATTAGCAGATTTGGAAAACATGCACTGTTAGGGATGTACTGCTATAGAGCCCAATATGTACATATATGTCCAGGGCAGTGCTAGGTTCTTCTGCTGCTCCCCCAGACTCCCGAACTTGCTCCCATGCTCTGGAATGGTGCCCACATCTAAAATAAAAACATTCAGCTCAGGCAGGATGGCCCTACTGCCGCATCTAATGGTTTACTGTGATCACTGGTCCTGTATATGCTGGAGTTATGACACACAATACACTTTGTATGATGCATATTAAAGCTGGATAAGTGGTAATTATGCTCTCTTCATGGACTGGCCACACTCTAAAATCAAGCATTTGGAAACCCCCCTCTAGAAATCCTGCGTTTGCCACTGCTATTCAAGTTGGCCACCCACCTATTTGACCAAATTGCATACAGATCTGACCACTACTTACACATCTGACCATTCAGAATTACACTGTGAATCATTGATGGGTAATTCAACGTGGATACGGTGAATGTCAGAGCCTAATGCCACAAAAAGTAACCTTAGGGTTTTGTTCACATTTTTGCTAAGCACTGAAATGCAATAATTACTTGTCCTTCATGCAGATTGATATCTTTTTAATGCGGCTTTCATGCAGATCTCACTGGCTTGTATTCCAAACAAAGGGCCTGATTCATTACGGATCGCTATTGCGATTGCAGCTACGATTACGCACGCAGGTCCACTGCGAAAATAAGCCAATGTTTGCAATGGCAATGCCGTCACAGCACCACATAAGGATGCCCACATCCTTTTACTCACATCTGTAATACTTAGCAAATCAGTAAAATCATCGGTAACATTGAGTACCATCGTAGCCTCACGCACAATTGCACAAGGTCAGACCTTACTCAGAGATTGCTAACCTCGTCGCACACTGTGGAAGCTCAAGCTGCGTATACCATTGCAGTGGCTAATTTATGCACGCCCCTGTAACAGCGTTCAGACGTATTGACACGCCTGCATTTCGCTGACCACCTCCCCTGTCAATACCCCCAAATGCTCACTTCCTGTCAATCACTCTGCAATGGGTGTGCGGAGTCGCAGCGATCGCAGTGTGATCCCAGTGAGCCCTTCGCTCACTGCGATGCATAAGCATGCGCACTCACAATCGGCCGTCTGCGTGCGTAATCACAGTTGCGATCGGTAATGAATCAGGCCCAAAATCCTTAATTTGCAACAGGTTTTCCTGATAAAGATGAATGACTTGAAAACGGGAATAAGCTTCAAGACTGCATATTTTTATCTGTAATCTGGCCATGAAGAATTCCTAATATGTTTTAGGGGAAAAGCATGGAAACAATGTAATCACCTTGCGTTCCTAGAGCATATGTTATATAACACAGACCACAGATATAGATATAATTTACTATGGACGACAAGTTCAATGAGCTTAGTAGGGAGGACTCAACCGAGTCAAACCGACATACCAAGGGAGAGACATACGCCAGCTGTTATGCAACAGTTACTAAAGTCAACTTGCTATGTTTGTTTGATCTTATTGACGATTTATGATATGAGCATCTACACAAGACATCTGCAAATGTATTCATATGTAAATGATAGGAAACAGTTAAGATTTGTGCATCATTTATTTCATGATGCTTTTTATGGCGTTCTACCTTTATGCTAATAGAGAAGCAGTGGAAAAGCAGCACACATCACCTTGCAATAAAGATGATTTTAATGTGATTCTGAGTCCACATTTGTAATATTTAGTCCCTGATATATGATTGTTCCCCTATATTTGGACAGTAGCATTTACCTTTAAGAGGATGTGATTAATTATTAACGTGTTCGGCACAGTTTGTTACATGACTGTGCTTCAAAAGTAGAACAAACAGGGTCCCACCCAATCCACGGAGACCTGGGTATGGCTGATGTGGAAAAGGTGAAGCTCGCACGATGAAGGTTACTGGCAGGCAAACACATTTTCCAGTTTTGAAGGGTGTATTTGACAAATACATAGCACATATTTGTTACCACTTTTCATTTCAAGCTCATCAATATCTTGGCAGTTGAAGTGGGAGTAGAACAATCTCTAGCCAATTAGATCATTGGAAGCACAACAAAGCATATTGTTGTGAACCCTCCAAGGACCTGATTGGCTATATTGATGTGCTGCTCTGTTAGTGCCCGGGCCAGCCACACAGGCAAAGTCATGCCCTCAAAATGGTTTGGCTATGTCCCTTTCAGTGGCACTGCAGCACAACATCTACAAGGAGAAGGGGTTGTCTAAATTGATGGTGTGACCATGCCCCCATACACATGGCCATGCCCCTCATACTGGGCAGGGCCAGATTAACAATGGGGCGGATGACTGTACTTCGGCCTCTACACCTGGTAATTGTACAAATCCAACATATGCTTCTTATGCTAAACGTACATACATATAAGGCCTTATTCTGAGTCCAAAAGCAGACTTTCCATGCAGATATACCATTTATATTTGCTTTGTTAACTGTGAATCCCTACCACAAGCAGTTGCATTTTGAGGGCCATAAGTTGTATCTTAGAAAATCGTATACTCTAGTTGCATATGTATATATTTTCTTCCCAAGGCTGTAATTGCCACCCAGGGCACTAGGCCAAGGGGACTGCACTTTTGAAACACTGTGCAATCTGTACTTGACTTGCAGGGTGCCTGGAACGGCTTCCTGGTCCCCAGCACCCTGCCCTCCCTTTGTGACATCATGAAGTCACATGCATGGGGCACTTTTCTGCCTTTTTTTTTTTTTTTTTACAAGTAATGTTTCTTAATTGTTATTCTGTACTAAAAAAGAGAGCAGTCAGTTACAACATTGTGCCACACGTCTTGGACGCAAACTTGCTCTGTATCAATATGATTGTGTAAATTTCAATATATGTAGCATCATTCCAGTAACTTATTTATAAACACATTATTAATTCATGTGTCAGGTTTAAGAAAAAAACAATGATGATTAAGTAGCTTAATGCTGTCGTTTATATGGATTTCTAGGAACACTTCTGAGCAGGTGCACGAATGTTGGCCTAAGCTTAATAAAAAGATACTTGTTATTTAAGCAATCTTGTACTGTACACAGGAAACTACCAAATACAGAGACCTGTATACAGGATATGAGAGGTGGTGCTTTGCAGTTTATGAGTCTAAAGGTCCCCAATGTAAACAAAAATGCTCTATCATTCTTTGGTCTTGAAGAGAACTAAAGTACTGGTACTGGTAGCTCTTATCAGGATGCCAAAATCATTCTAATGTTATATTATGCTCTTACATTTACTGCTGGAATGTAAGAGAGGATATGACATACCCGGATTTGTGGGAAGACACATAGAGGCGGCTGTTTACTCCAGTTCCCATGTCATAGTACTTACTTTTCTTTTTATCATTATTTACATATTATAAGCTTCTAACCATGGGCTCAATTAGGTTTACATCATTTCCATGTATTTCAGGTACCGGTGACAAATACTGTAGATAACTTGGTACCTGTTACCCATCCTTAAAAGGTGATAGGCAGGTTTGTTTCTTATGATGGCTCCGTTTGCCCATTCCATACTTGCCTACTTTTGAAACAGCATTTCAGGGAGAGTGTGACAGCAGCACCTATGAGCGCGGCAGTAAAGTGGGCGTGTACGGCTACATCTGAGAGGCGTGTCATAATACTGACTTACATCCACATGTAAATGAGCCCAAAAGCTGTTAGTAAGATCAACATATTGATCAAAACACACTGATACATTTCAAGGTTTATTCTAGGGGTTCCTAGGTGAAATCCACCACTGGATAGGGCACACTGTGCAGTATATTAGTGTTAATAGAAAAGGTTATGTGTCACAGTGCACATAATGTATGTAAATGCATTACAAATAATGTGGAGAGATAGTTAATTAAGTAAACAGCCTGCCATTAACATGGAACTAAACCAATAAAAGTACTTTGACAAGAAGTAAATAAGACACTCTTGGAATATTTATGTTGACCTGTAAAGAGAACTACAGCTCAGCAATGGCATTTAGCCATTTGGATTGATGTCCATATGTATAAATTGCCAAGAGAGCTCACCTTTATCCTGTAGGCATCTAGGTTGCCTTCATGCTACACACACATACAGAGTTGTCAGATCACATACGTGACCATTCTCTTAGGGAAGCATTCTGCATTCCTCATGTATTTCAGTTCCTGTTTTCAGAGACAGAACTTTTGTCCCACTAACAGAGCCTTGTGGTCAGCGCACAGGTCAATGGTCAGTAATTCAATTAAATAAATAGCTTAAATTAAATGAGAGTTGTCACAATAATATGTTGCAACACGTTTTGCATGCCAGGATATTACTTCATGAGACTATGGGGGAGATGTACTAAGCCTTGAAAAGTGATAAAGTGGAGGAGTGATAAAGTACCAACCAATCAGCTGCTAACTGCCATTTTTCAAACACAGCCTGTAAAAGTGACAGTTAGGAGCTGATTGGATGATACTTTATCACTTTTCAAGGATTAGTTCTTCTCCCCCTGCAGGTGAAATGTTTTATCTTTTAGTATTTTATTTTACAACATGGTAACTTTAATTCAGTTATATGATCAGCTATAGATACAGCACTAAAACTTTTTTGTAATTGAGAGGCACTAACTGATGAAAGGGAGGATTCTGTACTGGTGTGGATTGTGCAGATCATGCGGGCATTAGACTTGTAATATCACCCCTTAACTTTAAAATACTCAGGCTCGGTGCCAGGGGGAGACTAAGGGGACAGAGGGGCCTGAGGTTTCAATGGTCCCCAATTACTCAGGGTCACGCCAGGATTAAAGTGGGCCAGTTTAGGGGTTGAACTGCGTTCCATTAGTTGAATTTGGAAGGGGAACAAGTTCTGCCTCCGCTGCGGCCTGGCACACAGGGCCTGATTCATCACAGATCGCAACTGCAATACAGTAGTACGCAGATTGGCACATGTGTATGCAGTGCCCGTATGCCGGCCAGTATTACGATCACGTACACAGATTGGCCGATGTGTATGCATTGCAGTGTGCGTATGCCGGCCAGTATTGCAATCACATACGCAGATACAAAGCCATCGCAGATGGAGTGACGGGATGTCAGTGTTTGGGGGTGGTGATGAGGGAGTGGCTGGATAAACACAGGTGTGACTGTCCATTTGAAGGCCGTTTCCTGGGCATGCATAAATTAGCCACTGTGACGGCATACATAGCCTGAGTACTCACCGTGTGCGACGAGACTTGCGATTTCTAAGACAGGTCAGACCTGCTGTAATTCTGCATGAGGGTCTGATGTTATTCGATGTTACTGAAGTGTTCGCAGGATTGCGAGGTCTTACAGATGTGCGAAAGTGCGCATGCGCGAGACCCGGATAGCAACGGGCAATCCGTCGCTCCGGGTCTCGCACCAAAGAGGGCGTGCTGTCCATGATGAGTGACAAGGGTCTCGTCGCAAGCCCGATGGTCTTGATCATCGCGACCATCATCCTGGCCGCTCGCATTAGCTGTGGGTGGTAACCCACAGCAATGTGAGCGGCCAGGAGGCCGCTCCATAGAAAAAAAAAAAAGACGCCCTGATTCAGAGCGAGCGCTCTGTCAGAGCGTCCGGCTCTGAATCAGGGCCAGAGTGCTCATTTGGCTGTGCGCTATCCAGTTGCCCTAAAAGACACTAGGCAACACCATTTCACATGGCGCTCACACATTATGTTTAACGTGACTAGTAGCGCATGGGGGTATGTGGAGGTGTAATTGATGTAGGTCAGATATGTGGAGATGTAAATGATGTGGGACAGATATGTGGAGATGTAAATGATGTAGAACAGGTATGTGGAGGTGTAAATGATGGAGGACAGGTATGTGGAGGTGTAAATGATGTGGGACAGGTATGTGGAGGTGTAAATGATGTGGGACAGATATGTGGAGGTGTAATTGATGTGGGACAGATATGTGGAGATGTAAATGATGTGGAACAGGTATGTGGAGGTGTAAATGATGGAGGACAGGTATGTGGAGGTGTAAATGATGTGGGACAGGTATGTGGAGGTGTAAATGATGTGGGACAGGTATGTGGAGGTGTAAATGATGTGGGACAGTTATGTGGAGGTGTAAATGATGTGGGACAGCTATGTGGAGGTGTAATTGATGTAGGACAGGTATGTGGAGGTGTAAATGATGGTGGACAGGTATGTGGAGGTGTAAATGATATGGGACAGGTATGTGGAGGTGTAAATGATGTGGGACAGATATGTGGAGGTGTAATTGATGTGGGACAGATATGTGGAGATGTAAATGATGTGGAACAGGTATGTGGAGGTGTAAATGATGGAGGACAGGTATGTGGAGGTGTAGATGATGTGGGACAGGTATGTGGAGGTGTAAATGATGTGGGACAGTTATGTGGAGGTGTAAATGATGGTGGACAGGTATGTGGAGGTGTAAATGATATGGGACAGGTATGTGGAGGTGTAAATGATGTGGAGGTGTAAATGAAGTGGGACAGGTATGTGGATGTGTAAATGACGTGGGACAGGTATGTGGAGGTGTAAATGATGTGGGATAGGTATGTGGAGGTGTAATTGATGTAGGACAGGTATGTGGAGGTGTAAATGATGGTGGACAGGTATGTGGAGGTGTAAATGATATGGGACAGGTATGTGGAGGTGTAAATGATGTGGAGGTGTAAATGAAGTGGGAAAGGTATGTGGATGTGTAAATGACGTGGGACAGGTATGTGGAGGTGTAAATGATGTGGGATAGGTATGTGGAAGTGTAATTGATGTGGGACAGGTATGTGGAGGTGTAAATGATGGGGGACAGGTATGTGGAGGTGTAAATGATGTGGGACAGGTATGTGGAGGTGTAAATGATGTAGGACAGGTATATGGAGGTGTAAATGATGTAGGACATGTATATGGAGGTGTAAATGATGTGGGATATATATGTGGAGGTGTAAATGATGTGGGACAGATATGTGGAGGTGTAAATGATGTAGGACAGGTATATGGAGGTGTAAATGATGTGGGACAGATATGTGGAGGTGTAAATGATGTGGGACAGGTATGTGGAGGTGTAAATGATGTAGGACAGGTATGTGGAGGTGTAAATGATGTAGGACAGGTATGTGGAGGTGGAGGCCCGCTATACTTATGTTCGGAATCCCGGCTGTCGGGGGTTCAGGCGTCGGCATCCAAACTGGCGTCAGGATTCCGGCACTGGTGTCCTGTCCCAAGTCGGGATTCCGGTGCCGGGATTTATACAGCCAGCATCTTCCAATTTAACACAGCCATAACTACTTCCCATTTGACACCTTTTAAAAACCTCCAGTACTTTCCCTATGGTCACTACCAGCTTTCTATATGGTCCTGCATACGAAGCTTTTACTATTTTTGGGGCCAAGGAAGGTTTCCCCACTTTTTCATGCACTTCTCCCAGGTCACATTTTGTAGAAAACTTGCGCTTCCTCAAAGCAACTACTACAAATTTCCATTTCTAATCGGATCTAGCAAGTCCCGGGTGCGCGCATTTGTGCGATGTATGTGAGTTTCATGAAAGAAATATTTGCACCGGGACTGAATTCAGAGAAGGGAAGCATACCCCTCTGTACCATAGCAGGCATTATAATAAACAGAAAGGACATAACATGGAGTGATTCTAAGGGATCTATCTATCAGGTTTTCTATCGCGTGATAGAAAACCTCCTGTCACCATGATTAACTAATAGAATACTCAGTGATAGCTGCCTAGCGATACTGACTATAAGCAGTAAGGTTAAGCTGGGTACAGACTAAGCAATCCATTGCATGATATATCTTTCTGACACGGATCGGAACGATATATCGTGCTTACCCCCGATCACGTGTGCCTGCGAATCGTTCATCGCATTGTCCCATTTACTGTGCTGCACAGTAGATGGGATGATGCAATGAATGACGCCATGCTGTTAAATGCAGCATGGGATGAGACATGGCGCCGTCCTCCACTGCATTGTGCAATGTGTACGGACAGCGCAGTGTATCGCACCATCGTGTCGTCTGATCGTCGGGTAGACACATCGTGTAGTGTGTACCCAGCCTGAGACCTACAGCTTCTCCTAACCTGTATCCAGAGAAATGTGGACATGTAATACTAATCACACAAGCCAGCTCATGCAAGCACCTGTCAGATCCATTTGTAAAGAAAATAGCTTTATTTAAATAAAACATTATTTAATTGAATATCTCATGCAATATACTGTATGTCCTATGAAAAGACAGCAACAGGATTGTGTGATGCTTGTTAATGAGGCATCCCCCTCTATAGCTGGCGGTAGGGAGAAACACTATCTTTGGAGAAAACAGGTGTTTTTTCTTTGCTTAACAAATAGAGCCATTAAAAGTCTGTTATGGATGACTACAGCATCCATATAGCTAGCAAAGCTGATAAAATAACATTAAAGCCAGTACTATTAGATTTAGGTTTACTTTTTCTTTAAAAGACCATAACTGTTACAAACCGTTCTCTATAACCTCTTATAGTTACGTATAGCTTTAACTACAGACTCTGAAAGAAAGGACTTCCAGTGCCTTATTTTCCTGGATGTCAGTGATCTGAGTTATTACACACATGTCATTTACAATACACGTTTTATATTATATATCATTATTGTCTATACACTATACAAACATCTGTAAAGTAATTGATGTATGTTACCTAACACATTTAAACCTGTCGAACTGGATTTATCAACAATGGTTTGAACATTATCAAAATAAAAATGTAAAAACTTAAGAAAATGTCATCGCAACAATTCACTTTTTACATGCAGCTAGTACGAAACCAGTAACATCATACAATCACTTTTATCTGTATGGAAATAAAGTATACATATACAGTAAGCCCCGTGATACATTTAAATAACAAACGATATTGATTAAATAAATCAAAAACTGCTACTAGGAAGGAAAAATATACTTTATACAATACTATTATTATATAAAATGTATACTACTGCTGATCCATGTATGAAAAAGTGGGCAGCTGTTTGAGGCTCGGGATACGGAAGTATAGAAGAAGTGTTATAGAAATTCCTGATACCTGTGCTGGAATTCTACAGTGTATACATAGAAATAGGAACCTGTCGTTAATCATGTTATTGCAGACTGGACACAGAGGACAATGCCAGCAAAAAACTCACCTTGGTGAATCTTAGCCACAAGTTGCTGCCTTGCTAGAATCCTGCTCATCCTATAAGGAGACCTCCTCTTCTTTTCACTGTACATATAGTACTCCTGGCTCTCAGGTGACACAGAATTTAAACGCTTACAGCCTGTTGCTGGGGTGACTGGCTCCTGCACCCACATCATGGCTTTTGATAGAAAAAAAATGAAAGTCTCTCCAATTCCACCGGATATTATTTCCCCCCCAGACTCTGGCTGTTATAATGAAAGTTAGCTGATAATGCAATAGAGCTGGAAAGGGAAAGTCGTCAAGTACAAGAGGAGTGCCAGTAGCTACAATTCCAGGATTCCAAGAGAGCCACATGACCCGCGGAGACCAATCACAGCCTGCCAGTGATGTAAAAGTACACAGTGCTGAAGCAAAGTCCTGTCAGGCATGTTTAATCTTCACAAATGCACATATTCTAATGACATACCTCAGAGCTGACTAAGCAATGAGCATCTGTGCTGAGGCTAAAAGGCGACTGGGAAACACCTATTCCTAGCCACAAAAGAATCCCACTGTATAGCATTCCCTCCCTTCAGCGACAACTTTGTGTCTCTTTTATATTGTTGTCAAATACTGATACGGTTACACTTCTGTAAGCAAAACTATTACTATTATCCTTTATAGTCTTGCCATATTATGTCTTTAATTCGGGACACATATGAATTACGCAGTTTCTGTGGCTTATTTACTAAACTTTTCTTCGTGTTCCAGACCCATATTTAAAAGGTCAGTGCATTTACTAGCAAGACACGGCTAGTAAAAGCAATGCCCTTTTAAAAATCAGGCATGAACTAATACTAATATCAGCGTCACTAATACCGCTTTTACACCGAAATTCCGGGTCTGACTCGGAGTTGGAACGGAGTTCCAATCCGGATCAGACCCAGAATTTCCCGGGCGCCGACCCAGGATATTCCCGAGTCGGCGCCGTTAACACCGGAGCCGGGTCTGCATTGACTCAGCTTCTCCGGCGTTAAAGTGGACGCTTGCAGATGATGGAATCTCCAAGCGCACTGAAGCTGGAAAAGCCGGCATGCGGTGCGCTCCAGGTCACCCTGACCCAGAGCGTGCCATTCACACTGCAGGGTTTCACGTGTTACTCCCGTGTTAAACCCTGCAAGTTACCTGGGTTGGATTGTTGCGTCACTCCACCCAGGAATCCAACCCTCTCTCCTTTTACACCAAGGCGCTCCCCGAGTTAACTCTGCAATAATCCGGGTTTAATTCCGGTGTAAAACGGGTATTAGTAAATAATCCCCCAAGTCTCCATTTCACCTGGTTTTAATCAGCCACAGAATAGCCACAGTACCTGTGTAATTCATATGTGTCCCAAATGAAAGGGATGATATGGCAGGCCTAATTATTTATAAAGTGCTCTACATTGTATGTAGTTTGTATTATGAGCACCACAGTGACATGACAGGGAAAGATGGCCCTGACTAAATGAGCTTACAGTCTTGGGCTTATCATGAAATATAAAGTCCCCTCAACATTTAAAATAACTGCATATATACAAGAAATAGTTTTGTGCGTACTCATTGCAGTGTCTTAGTGTGAGGTATATGAATCAGACAGCTTGGCATATGGGTAACTAGTGCCAGGCTAAGTGGCAATAAAAGAGGACTGCTCATGCTGTGACTATGCACCCACAATAAACAGCGTATTATTGCTCAGTACAAATCGCGTGGGCAGCTGCACTTTTGACATTTTCCTATCATGAGTGCAGAGCTGACGGGAAACAATGCTTGTTCTGGCTGTCACAATACCACTGACTGTTCTTAACATATTGTTATTGTCCAACTTTACATTTAATGGTCTGGATGCGCCATCCTATGACATTAACTAAGGACTTTATCATTCTTTCTGCTATGCTTTTCAGTCATGTCGTTCTATCACCAAGAGGAGCTATAAATTTAATTTGCGCAACATAATTGCTCTGTTGCCTATGGATACAACACAAGGCTGCTTTCTGTATATAGTTTACAAATTTGAATAGCAATGAGTCTAAAAAGCATATCTAATGAGCTGAAGCAGTGAGCCGGGTGGATCGCTTCTGGAGAGCCCCCCTTAGGCCTCGTACCCACTGGTGTTTATTACATGCATTTTACCAGCATTTTGTTTCCACTACTGTCATTACTACCCCCTCTTCTGTCATTATTAGGCAGCATTATGTCCCTTTATTTCATTGTGGAATTCTGCAGTGACCTCTGAACGCTAGTTAACAAACACATATAAAAACGCATTTGTGTTTCATATTCATTTTCCCAAATCTAAAACAAAATCTAATATAAATTGCTATGTATAAAGTGCACCCATCTCCTACACACTGTAATGAGCAATTTCCTGAGCTGAGCCATTACATCATTGTGCCCCATTGACATGTATATTTGCCATTCTCATGGATAAGTGCCCAGCTCACTATAAGTGCAGGCAAAGAACACAGTTTAATCACTGACTAGAACTAAAGCAAGCACAATGTGACAGGATGGCTATTTGCATGTCTATACTCACAATCAGGTGCCACCGGCATCTCACCCTGCAGCCTTTGATTCTATATGGTAATACTGGTTTTGTACAGGGTGGATGTGAATGCCCTCATTACTTGCCATAAAACGTTCCATTCCTTATAGAATGTAATACACCCGACTAATTAATACTTTATCGTTCACTAAGACACAATTCACATGAATATAACGTCATCACTAAAATCTTCAGTGATGCCTATTTTTTTTTTTTTTTTAATTGACCGTGGGATGAATGCAAAACAACTCAAACACTGGCAACAATGATCTCTATCTAGGGTAGAAGAAGCTCATAGCAACCAATCAGCTTATAGCTATCAGTTATCTAATACATTCTAGACATTGATAGTTAAAACTGATTGTTTGCTATAGGTTGCGAGGTGTCACACACAAGTATACTGTATAACATTCTGTGGCCATTCACTTGCTGATCAGCACTATTTTTCCTGAAAATTACAGCACAGGTCTTGAGATCCGTCTGTCCTGTCTGACGCAGCGTAGCAGACAGGTGAACACTGTAGCGAGTACATTGTATCACCGCAAAAGTATTGAGTGTCTGGCAGAAGGCCCAAACATTTTCCAGATTTAACTTTACAGACATTACATTAAATTGGCTTCTGTCTATATTTTTTTTAGCAATAAACAATTGAAATGTATATTTCTATTAGCTCACTCAAGATAAATGTATTTGAATTTTTACTATTTTTTTATTTATATGGTGCCACAAAGTGCCCGCAGTGCCGACCTGTACTGGAATTAACAATAAAGCTGTACATCAGTACAAAGGATAACTAGGAACAAAGTGATAAGACCAGCGGCAGGATGGAGGGCATTTACGCAGTCTTTCAATTCACTAGGAACCAAGCATCAAAGTGAGTAGATTGGTGCATTCTCATGATTATAGGTTTAGCTCACAAGTCTGTCTGTACTGTATGCAGGCAACATATGTACGTTCAGCAATGGATCACCCAGCAAGAGGGGAACCTTAGATGTACTTCAGACAAAGTGCTTGATTCAGCACGGATCACAAGGCTGCGTTCGCACACACCTGATTGCTGCTAAAATATGCTAATGAATGCAATCCCACGGCAACCGCAGCACTATACCTAGACACCCATCACTGTATAGAGCCGCCCACTTCCCATGACATGGATCCGCAAGTCAGCGAAAACATTTTGTAACATTGAGTAACATCAGAACCAGTCGCACAGTATTGGTTGACCTGACCCTATCTCACAAACTGCTAAACTTCCTGTCGCCATCTAGACCTCTGCCATCGTATGCAATCGCAGGGGCTTAATTATGCGCGTCCCTGTAACAACGTTCAAATGCACAAGCACGCCTGCATTCTACTGACCACCCCCAAACGGTCACTTCATGTCAATCACTATGAGATGGGAATGTGTGCTCACTGCGATTGCTTCCCGATCGCAGAAGCCAGTTCGCGCACGTGCACTGCGATTCATACGCATAGCACAAAAATCAACTAGCTGCGTGCGAATGCAGCCTTGCGATCCAACCTAAATAAGGCCCAAATATATGTATTTTCCATCATCATGCACTCTTATCATTGTTTTTCCACATCTTGTTTGTAGCATCGGTACTTGTAAAAGGCAAGCTATATACAAAAGGGCTGTTTATTGGAATGGGAAGATTACTTGTATAAGGAGAGCAACAAGACAAAAGGTTAGTTGCTCAACCAATGAGTCACGTCTAATGCTCACTTCTTGACCTTGGGATCTAGATTTGACATCCAAATGTTATTGTGACATGATGTAGCTATGGGCAAATTATAATATCGCCAGTGTGACTCAGAACAGAAAATAAGAATGTGTTCTTGTCCTACTTATTAACTCATTAAATGACAAATTCTGAAAGTTTTGGTCAGTGCAGTATTACCAGGGCCGGATTAACAATGGGGAGAGTGGAGCTACAGCTCCAGGCCTCCCATTGATAATAGGCCCACATACACTTATCTGCGTTGAAGACAGGAAAAATACTTTTTTTTTTCCCATCACCACCAGCCCGGCTAACTCTTCCCCCGGCCGCCCGTAGCTAAGTTTAGTCAGTGTAAGATAGAGAGCTACAGGAGAGAGAGAGAGCTACAGGAGATAGAGAGAGAGAGCTACAGGAGAGAGAGAGAGAGAGAGCTACAAGAGAGAGAGAGAGAGAGCTACAGGAGAGAGAGAGAGAGCTACAGGAGAGAGAGGGAGAGAGAGCGCTACAAGAGAGAGAGAGAGAGCTACAGGAGAGAGAGAGAGAGAGAGAGAGAGAGAGAGAGGGAGAGAGAGGGAGAGAGAGGGAGAGAGAGCTACAGGAGAGAGAGAGAGCTACGAGAGAGAGAGAGAGAGAGAGAGAGCTACAGGAGAGAGAGAGAGCTACAAGAGAGAGAGAGAGAGAGAGCTACAAGAGAGAGAGAGAGAGCTACAGGAGAGAGAGAGCTACAGGAGAGAGAGAGAGAGAGAGAGAGCTACAGGAGAGAGAGAGAGTTACAGGAGAGAGAGAGAGCTACAAGAGAGAGAGAGCTACAAGAGAGAGAGAGCTACATTAGAGAGAGAGCTACAAGAGAGAGAGAGAGAGCTACAAGAGAGAGAGCTACAAGAGAGAGAGAGAGCTACATTAGAGAGAGAGCTACAAGAGAGAGAGAGAGCTACAAGAGAGAGAGCTACAAGAGAGAGAGAGAGCTATAAGAGAGAGAGAGAGAGCTACAAGAGAGAGAGAGCTACAGGAGAGAGAGAGCTAAAAGAGAGAGAGAGAGTCCCACATCAGCGCCGATGTCAGCACTGTAAAAAATGCCTGGGAAAAGGCTGCCGTGGCCATTTTTCCATCGTTTTGCGCATGCACCGCAGCCATTTTTCTTGGTGACCTGCGCATGTGCTATAGACTCTGGACACACTCTAGTGCCCAGAGTCTTATCAGTGCGCTCAATGTGTGTATATATATGTATATAAAATTTATATTGAGAGTGGTGTTTGGAGGGAAGGACAGAGAGTGGCGGATTTCCAACAGTAGCTGCTTAGTTTTAAGGTAGGCGCCAGCAATACCTTCCATGGAACTAAACACACCCACAGCACAGGCCACACCAGTATGTAAACCACACCTACACCACACTGGTCACGGCCCCACATCACCAGTCACACTGCTGCAGCACTTGTCACACCCCCAACAGGCACACAATAGGCCCCTCATGAATTTCAGCTCCAGGCCCATGTGGACGTTAATCTGGCACTGAGTATTACGTTTCCTTGATTTTTACTGAGCATGTTTGTACTTGGTGATGGGCAGACGTTTGTACTTGGTGATCTACTGAAAATATTTTGTGATGGACCAAATCGTGGGATTCGTGGCCCTGTCCCCCTAGTCCCTCAGCCTGAGGCAAATCCAGGGAGAGTGTAGGGCGTTTACTGTGATCACCCCACCACACACAGGCACAGGAGGCTGCTGCTGCCTCCCTGGCCTCCCTGCAGCACATAGAAGCATGTGTTGGTCTGGGGAGAGAGGCCAGTGCCACTGACAGGGAGGGGCGCGGCTAATCAGTGCAATTAGTACCCGCTCCCGGCCCTCCCGGAGACCCTGGGCGTGGGGACAAACCCTGGACGGTTGAGAGGTATGGTTTTTGTAGGGCTCTGAGATAATGAAATGTAAACTAACAAACAATATCAGGTTACTACTGCAATCAGTAAACCAGAAACCAGCGGTAATCTAGTTTTCAGTAACTGCTGCATGAAACAAGGTGTTATACCCACATGTGGTATTGTAGTGAACGGTGATAACTCTCTCACCCCACACAGTATGCCATTTTTTTTCATTATCTAGATCATACTCCAGGGAGCCTGGCACTGTGTAGCTCAGAGGCGCTGTGTCTCAGCGTGGCTGTAGTTATAGATGTAGAAACACTGTCTAACAGGCTGTGTCCTGAATGCAGCCTGGAGCCGCTGGTGGTGGAAACGCAGGTTAGCTTCAGCCAATAAGAATCTGCCTTATTCTTACTGGCTATTGCTGTCACACATGAAAGCCGACAGGGACAGCCAGCCGCAACTTCAATGCAGCAAGCCAATAATAATCAGCCTGATTCTTATTGGCAGCTGCTGGTTGTCACCAAGATCTACTGGTCGAGTATCCGTGGTCGGCCAGTCGATCGCGTTCCACGCTTTGTCCACCCCTGATCTATGCAATCACATCACCCCAACCCTAAGTCCGTGAGAGCAGCCATCTTTGTCAATGGCACTTACACTTACCCCATACTAGGTGCAAGAGATATGGAGGAAAATGGCATTCACACTGTGCATACGTACAATAACTGTAGTAACTCAGTGACGTTCAGGTAATTCCGACTCAATTAAACATGGGCACATATGCAGATATCTCTTGTGGGGGCTAGTGTAAATATACACAATGATGATGCCTATTGGCTACTTGATCGAGCCACTGCTGATTGTGTATCGACCCCTCCAGCTGTTACTACTTAAACATTAGCATAAGGGTGTGAGGTGTGCCGTAGCCTGTGTATGCATCATCGGATGCAGAGTCACTGTCCTCGGCAGCTGGACATTCTGAGGAACCCAAGGCAGTAAGCGTCTACCATGATTTTATTAAAATTATATATATTTTTTTTTTTTTTTTAATATTCTGCAATTTTTCTATTTTTATGTATTTTGGGAGACAATGGGGCTGATGGTGTAGGGGGTGTACACACTTCCGCACGTGGCTCTGACCTCACTCACACAGTACTGGTCACAGATCCTCCCCTTCTTACTAAAGGCCCTTGAACATTATCAGCCCCAGGCCCATATGGCCTTAATCCGGCCCTGTTGGGAACAGCACTTTCCGTATATTTTAAGTGCATAATTATTTGATAAATAAGAAACTTTGACATTAATAGTTTCTATATTAGATCTTTTATTTAAGGATCAGCACCTCATTAAATGAATTGGAAGGGATCTTTAGCTGTGTCTGCGATGACATTACTCTGCATTCTTTCACTCTTGGTTTCACCTAGTCACAAACAGTAACAATGTATACCGTGATTTACAGATAACTGTATTTTGCATTTTTTACATGTATGAACAAATACACAGATATATATCATGAGATGGAAAATTTCTCTTAAAATTCTTTTAAGAAAAAGTAATTTAATCTAAAAGATCATGGCACCCATTGATACATTGTGTAAAATATGACTTGTTATCAATTTGATATGTACTAGCTGCATTACCATATATGCCGCAACTCCACAGCCTCTTCCTAACGCTGGGTATGCACTACACGATGTGAGTACCCGGCGACGGCACGATGCGGCAACTCGACACATCGCGCCATCAGTACACAATGCGGCAACTCGACACATCGCGCCATCAGTATACACTGCACGATGCAGTGGACGACGGCGTGATGGGTCAGTCCATGCTGCATTTAGCAGCATGGGGTCATTCATCTCATCATCCCATCTGCTATGCTGCACAGCAGATGGGACGCTGCGATTAATGACCCGCATGATATATCTCCGTCTGATCCGCGAGGGAATGATATATCGTGCAATGAATCGCGATGTGTGTACCCAGCTTGAGGCCCTGGGTCTGGAGCTGCTATTCTGGGCTCTGTGGAAAACAGAGAGCTATTTCAAAGTTGTGAATTCAAAGTTTGACATGGGATGCGATCATAATCCTGACTACAGGGATTCCGGCACTCAGAATGCCGGTGCCGGAATCCCAACACTTATCAAAATCCTGGCGCCAGCATCCCGACTGCCGAAATCCTGAAGGTAAGTAGCAGGGTTAGCGGGAGGGTTAGTGTATAAGGTTATGGGTTACGCACTAGGGGGTGAGTTAGGGTTAGGGACTAATGAGGGATTAGGTTTAGGGTGCGGGGAGGGAGACACTAGGAGTGTTCAGACACTAGGGGGGGGGTTAGGTTCAGGCACCATGGAGGGAGTATTAGGGTAAGGAGAGGGGGAGCGTTAGGATACCGACCGACAGGTGTTGGTATTCTAACCCTGTCGGGAAATTTAAATATGGGTTTCATCTTCAGAATGCTTTATATTTTAACTAGTGTAAAGGCGCACATCCACATGCCAACTAGGGAAAGACATTACGATTGCATCATAATCGAACCGTCGTTCCCCATCCCCTGCAGTGCCTATACTGAATGATTAGTCGTTTAGTGCAGGCACCCTCCATCTTTCCCGAACATGGCCAATCTGTCGTTATCAGCAAATTGACCAGCATATTCGGGCAATGATTGAGGTTGGAAACGACCAGCAGGAGCGTGCATCGCTGGTCGTTTCCGACAATATAGTGCACGATTTGTGCACGATTAATGAGCGATTGCGATGTCGTAATTGTGCAAACGCTTATTAATATCGCCTAGTGGATGTGCGCCTTAAAGGCGGGTATCCACTACCCAATTAAACAGAGCGATTGAACAATAACGACACGTTATCGTTCAATCGCTCATTAATCGGGCACAAAACGGGCATGCAAAATGTCGAAAACGACCAGCGATGCACGCTCCAGCTGGTCGTTTCCGACATTTATTTTTATTTATTTATTACCAGTTATTTATATAGCACACACATATTCCGCAGCGCTTTACAGAGAGTATTTGGCCATTCACATCAGTCCCTGCCCCAGTGGAGCTTACAGTCTATGGCCCTCATTCAGAGCCGCTCGTTAGCGGCAGTACGCTCGTTCCGAGCGATGTTTGCACATCTGCGCATGCGTACGGTTTTTAGTACGCATGCGCGAACCAGTCAGTGCGGCCAAAAATCGTTTGTACGCTATATAGCGAGTGCCTGCTATTTTGAGTGACAGAATGAGGCGTATGTGGGTGGTAACAGGGGAAGGTGCTTGAAAATGGGGAGTGGAGATCCGAACGCAGGCGTGCTTAAAGGTCAAAACGGGCGTATTATGGGTGTGCATAATTAATACAGCAGCGTCATTGACCACGTCACTGGGTTATTTTATAGCCAGAACTGCTCGCAAATTTGTGGTAGCAAACACCAACCACAAGAATAGCGAGCAGTTCATACGCTGCTCGATGTACTCGATTAATCTAATAAATAGCGGACATGACGTATGGTGCGAGCGGCCAGGGGGCGTTTTTAACAAATAAACGAGTGTATGTTTTGCTCGCTCGTTCAGACTTAGAGGTGTGAACAGACTGCAATTTGCGAACGGATCATTTGAATAGCCACCCCTTGTTTTTGAACGAACGACCGCAAATAGCGAACGGCTCTGAATGAGGGCCTATATTCCCTATCACATGCACACGCACATACGGACTAGGGTTAATTTGTGTTGGGAGCCAATTAACCTACCAGTGTACCCGGGGGAAACCCACGCAAGCACAGGGAGAATATACAAACTCCGCACAGGTAGGGCCGTGGTGGGATTCGAACTCAAGAACTCAGTGTTGTGAGGAAGTAACGCCAACCATTACGTCTGTGCTGCCCAGCATGCTGTTCAATCTGCCGATAACGACAGATTGACCATGTTTGGGGATGATGAAGGGTGCCTACACTGAACGACCGATCGTTCAGTGTAGGCACTGCAGAGGATGGGGAACGACAGTACGATTACGATGTCGTAATCGTACTGTCTTCCCTGGGTCGGGTAGTGGATGTGCAGCATTAGAGACACAAAAGGTTTCTAATCTCAATCCCAAAACCATTCAATACTGTTTTAGATATATTAAAATAGCAATAAGAATTGTATCTCTTGGGTTGGGTACGATATGCCGTAAGTGACCATCTCGGTGCTCACAATACCGGCAGCAGAATCCTGAGAGTCAAAATCCAGATGGATTTTGTATTCTAACCCCAAACCAACTCTCCCTCAGCCTACCCCTAATCCACCCCTCCTGCCATGGGCCTCGGAAAGAGGGTGGGGGGGGGGGTAGAGGAGGGGGCGGCTCACCCCACCCACCCAAACATTTGAAAGGTTGCGGTGGCAACGGACTGTCAGGGCTGTGCTTTATAGCAATAGGCTGCACAGCCCCTGCACCGCACAGAGAAGTAGGTGTAATGTGCTGTGTTTAAGTTGAAGCACCGCTCATTACACCTCCTCCACTGTGCGGTGCAGGGGCTGTGTAGCCTATTGCTATAAAGAACAGATCCTGACCGTCTGCGGCAGACACTAAAGTAGTTTGACTACCTGCGCGCCCAGGTAAGAGAGAGGGAGGGAGGGTGGTTAGAGGGGGGGTGCAGGGGCGTCAGAAAAATTTATTGTCCCCTCCAACATAAAATCGTTCTGACGCAACTGCCATCCACAGCCTAACCCTAATCGTCACCCTAGCGCAACCTAACCCTAACCCTCCCCCTAGTGCCTAACCCTAATACTCATTTTCGGGATCCGGCAGAATTTTGACAGTCAGGATTCTAGTGTTGTGACCATCGGGAACCTGACTGCATCCCGAATTTCTTACTGCTGTATTTTAATCTGCAAATTCAGTCTTATCTCCTCCATTTCTGTGTGTGTGTGACCAAGGGGTAAATTTACTAAGGTGAGAGGTTTGAGAAGTGGAGCTGTTGAACATAGCAACCAATCAGATTCTACTTAACATTTAACTAGCACCTTCTAGAAGATAACAGCTAGAGTCTGATTGGTTGATATGGGCAACATCTCCATTTCTAAAAACTCTCAGTTTAGATAAATTTACCCCATGAGTGGGGGAACCAAGAACAAATTGCGGTATTTACAGATATCCACAGCGCAACTGCGGGTGTATCTGCATGCAAAACGCTACGTTACAGTGTCAGCAGCTGTGACATTATAACATAGCTGCTTGTGCTATTTATTCACATGTAGCATTTCACATGCAGATGCACCCACAGTCGCGCACAGAATATAGACATGCTGCATATCCTTTTAATCAGCACAGGCTGCTTGTGCGTCTTATTCGGATCACTGTGTGAATAAGACGCATTGAAGGGATAAGTTGCACGAAAAGACGCTCAGCGCTACCAAGTCACGACACGACTAGAAGGGCTGTTCAATGCGCAAGGAAGAAAGGTGTATGTGGACAAATTTGTATGAGCAATTAGTGAAGAACAGGTTGGAGCAGGCACGGGCTGGCCGCCAGAGCCAAACAGAAGACTTGAAGAAGACATCGGAGGAAATGGTTGATTGTGAATAGACACTGTAAACTAACTACAAATCGATTGCAAAATATAGGAACCAGAACATCAATTCTACAGATATTACATCCCATTTCTACACTCGGGAGCACTTCTAGTTTGTAGATAAGATTCCAAAGACCTGGAAAATAGGCATACACCTTAAAGTGTGCAGGAAGGACCAGTTCGCAGACCCTCCAACATGACCCCTTCCATCAGGTACAAATTGCTTTGCTTCTGGACTTCCCTGTTAATATATGATTACAATCACCTGTGTTGAACTGATTACTTGATGTGAAGGGAGTTTCAGCACAGGTAACTGCATAAATCAATAAAGAGTGAAGCCCAGGAGCAGAGTATTTTGTACCTGGTGGAAGGGATCATGTTGGAGGCAGGGCCGCAACTAGGGGGGGGCTAGAGGTACACGTGCACCGGGTGCCGGATTGCAAGGGGTGAAAAAAAGCTGACTTGAGGTGGCTTGGGGGCTGCAGACTCAGAAAACGGCCATCCAAAAATGGCCACCGCCAAAGAGGAGACAAATGCTAGAGGTCCTTACTGGCCGTCTAGTGTCTGTCTCCTCCTTCGCGGCGGCCATTTTTGGATGGCCGTTTTCAGCAAATTCCATACGGACTAGCCGTCCGCATGGACTCTGCTGAAAACTGCCATCCAAAAATGGCCGCCGCCTAGGAAGAGACAGATGCTAGAGGTCCTACCGGACCTCTAGTGTCTGTTAGGCCAGCGTAATGCACACAGCGTTCCCGGCACTGGGAGAAGATGCTGAAAGCTGCATCTTCTCCTGTGAAATCCCCTGGCAACGAGCATAAACCTCCCTGACAACGAGCATAAACCACCCTGGCAACGAGCATGAAACCCATGGCAAGAAGCATAAACCTCATGGCAACGAGCATAAACCCCATGGCAATGAGCATTTAACCCCTGGCAACGAGCATAAACCCCCTGGCAATGAGCATAAACCCCATGGCAACAAGCATGAAACCCCATGGCAACGAGCATGTAACCCCTGACAATGAGCAGGTAATTTTAAAGTAATTAGAAGCTTTACTGTGGGGTATAAAATGGTGTCGGGCAAATATGTAAGTGGCACTTTGGTAATAGGCATTACAGTGTGTGGCATAATGTGTAATGGGCATTATGGTGTGTGGAATAATGTAAGTCACTATACCAGGGACGTCTGAGTAGTGCACTGCCTTATGGAGGAGCAAGGACAAACTTCAGGTACAGGAACAGATGGCGTGCAAAATTGCTGTCTTGCATCGGGTGACAGATATCCTAGTTTCGGCCCTGTTGGAGGCTATGCATTTCGGTGCATGGGTGCAGTCAGTTGAGTGGAGAGTGTTCTCTGTGTAGAATCAGCGATGTCATGTGCTGCTCACAGCTGTGATACCATGTGCTGCATGGCCGATAGTAACTTTGGTCATGTTACCCTGCTTTTGTTGTGAGTGAGCAACTGCAGGATATGCAGGATATTAGTGCTATAGTTATAAACATATCACTGCTCAGGATGAGTGGACACTATGTCATATCTGAAATAACTATTTGATGCAATGTTTGTAATGATGATAATGTTCTACTTTTCTGAATGTCGCTCAAACATGCTAAATAAACATAAGTATTTTACTAGTCAGCTGAACGAAGAATATAGAATTTGATGTTACTGAGACTAGAACCCTCGGGGCTGATTCTGAATCACACGCAAAGTGGCTGCAGTTGTGGGCAGCTGCGAATGCCTGATTTTCTACCTTATGCTCATGCAGGATTCTGTAAGGCAAATGCCAGGGTCCGTGCATTCGCCCACTGGTTATACACCAGCTGCCACAATGCTAATAATTAAGGCTTGCCATCGATGGTTTGTGTTTTGCCCATACACAGTCGGCGCCCGCACATGTACAAACCGCATTTGTGTTTCGCCATCGGGCTCTGCCATCGATATTATACCATCGGGGGCTAGCCAGCGATAGTCAGAGGTTGATGGTGAGTGCATCACCATCGATGGCGGCTGAACCGTTAGTGGTTAACGGCCAACCCTAGCCAAGTTCCGCCTGGCGCAGAATATGACGGACATATGCAAAAATGGGTAAATTCGCATCTGTGCATGTGCTGTATGCTAATACTCCCAGAGATCTGTCCAACTCAGAATCACACCTCTAGGGGTAAAGACGATCCTTATGAAAGATATGGACGATAACAATATCGTTCAATGATATATCGTTCAGTGTGTATGCAGTGAACGGTCAACGATGCGCGCTGCCACGGGTCGTTAATGATGTCTTTTGTCGTCCGTACATGCAGCCCAATCTCACGATATCATCAACAATCACCTGTTCAGAGATGTGGCAGGATGACTTCACTGAAAGATATCTGTCAGTGTGTACACCCAATATCGTTTGTCCTGCACTACAGAAAGTTCAAGGGAAATCTTTCACCAATATCGTTCATACAGCACATCGTCTAGTGTGTATGAGCCTTTAGTTTACTAAAATCTAATTTTAATTGTTTATTTTTATTGATTAAAATCGATCAACATTAATGTGTTACAAGGGCTAAATCACACATTATCTAACACTTAAAAATCACTATAAAAAAGGCTGTTAATAAATGTGTGATTTAGCCCCCTGGAACACAACATCGATGGTAAATCGACCTTAAATTTGCCCCCTTGCGTCCATCACTGATCTAGTAGATCTCTGCAGCATATTTGTCTTTTTTCATAGTTACATCTCCACCTGCAGGTGATAAAGTGAACTACACCGAGTATTTTTAGACATTAATTCGGAAATGTTTGACAATCGCGTCTCCAGGAAGGGACTGTCACTGGACTACATTTTTTTTTTTTAATGCAATGTTTACCTTACATAAGCACAGACGGCAATGATACATTCAGGTATACGATTCTCACATGATCGTAACATCTGGCTTTACAATGAAAATTCCCACGTGTGTGTTTGTGTATTGTACAGAGAAAGATTTATATTGGAGAATAGTGCTTGAGTGGCCCTTACATGCCAAACATCTGTTTTTTTTAAAGGAGTATTTATGTGTAAAAAAAACAATACTAGATGCAAATGGTAGAACAATACAAACTCGCTCTTGTTTTAATATGGAAAAAAAAGAAAGGTCTGGAAGATCTCTGACGCTCACCTTCCCTTCCAGCTGTACTTGTGCCAGGAACAACGGCAACGGGCAGTCGTAGCTCTAAAGAAGAGAACGTGCTGTTGCTTGCAGGAGAAGACTGAGAATACTGGGCTGTTCCTTCACAGTAACGCAACAGTATAACTGAAAGGAAAGCTAATACCTCTTTTCCACCAAAAACCCGGGTCCGACTTGGGTTTTCTGACATGGGCCCTCATTCAGAGCGCACGCTCTGAATGAGGGCCGTCCTCCATAACTATGGAGCGCCCTCCTGGACGCTCGTATAGCTGTGGGTCACCACCCACAGCCTATACGAGCGTGCAGTTTGATGGTCGCGATGGTCGAGACCATCGCGACCATCGAAACTGCGTACAAAAGCCTGTGGTTGAGTTTTTCAACCACAAGGCTCGGAGTGATTTTGGCTCTATCCGAGCCAAAATCACTCCCACTGACATCACTAGTGATGTCAGTGGGCCGGCTTCTGACGGGAGGCACGCCCCCGGCACGCCCACCAAAGGGGGCGTGCTGTCAGTCAACATCGACAGCACGCCCCCTTTGAAGAGACACTACGAGCGAAGGAAAATATTTCGCTCGTCGCGTCTGGCGCATGCGCACGACGGAGCTCCCTCCGTCGTGCGCATGCTCAGTGCAGAACATCGACCCACTTGCGGGCGGACAGCCGCTCGCGAGTGGGTCTGAATCAGGCCCATGGTTCCAACCCAAGTCAGACACGATTTACACAGCACCATCGATCTGGGTTATTCTCAGGTCAGCCCCGTTCACACTGAACCTGGGTCTGCCCTGCTAAACTTGTGAGGTCATAAAAAGTGGGAGGTGACTGATCCACAACCACCAATCAGCTCATTTTAGGCATGACCCAGGTTGGATAACCCAGGATGCGCCTTTTACACTGCACCATTACCCAGGTCCATCCTGAGTCATACCCTGGTAGCTATCTGGGTTGGATTGCTGGGCCACTTGACCCGGGTTATTTTTCAGGGACCCTTTTACACTGAGCTGTGACCTGGGTAGGGAATCGGTATGATTTACCGCCGGATGCATGTCCCGACAGCGGCTGCTCGACATGGGTGAAAATCCTGATCGCCCCTAAGGTAAGTATTGACTAACCTAATTCCCTCCCCTAACCTTAACCCTCCCTTAGGGGTGCCTAACCCTAACCTTCCCCCCAGTGCCTAACCCTAATCCCCCCACTAAGTGCCTAAACCTAAACCCCACTTCCCTGCCGCCTAAACCTTAGTCCCCCGGGGGGATGCCTAACCCTAACCCCCCCTTCCCCTAGCCTAAACCTAACCTCCCGGGGGGGGGGGGCCTGACCCTAAGTCCCCCCCGAGAACCCTAAAAATAACCCCCCCACGGCTATCCATGCACAGCGTTCCTTCGATCGGGATGCCGGGCGTCGGGCTCCCGGCATATGTCTAATGATAGGCGTCTGCTTATCGATGCCTGTCTTTAGACACTTGCCGGGATATGACAGTCGGGAAGCCGGCTGTCGGGATTAGGTCAGCCGGCTTCCCGACTGCATACCCCCGGGTGTAAAAGGGGTATAATAGTCCAACAACATTTCACTGCAACACCTGAGGAAGTTCACCGAAAGGTGGTAATGCTATGAATAAGTGAGATATTTAGAAGGCATAATATATACAGATTTTGTACTTTATCTAGCATCAATTCTAAAGCATATGTACATATATAATTATTATTTTATATGCATGGCTGCACAGAGAGTGTTTCTCACCCATATCAGTCCCTGCCCTATTGGTGCTTAAAGTTCCAGACATTCTAGTCAGCTGCCAATTAATCTGCCAGTACGTTTTCGGTGTATGGGAGGAAACCAATGCGAACACAGAGAGAACATACAATTGCACACATATAGTGCCCCGGTCGGTGCCAGCATGCTGTCCCTCTTTAGCTTGTTACACATCGTTGCCAACATTTTCAGAATACAGTTTGCTGCTAGGCAGATGTATTTACTGTTTATATCTTAAACAATATTTCATAGAAATGTATGTATAATTAACGTATACAACTCTTACTTTCTGTATTCTGCATTCAGAATGTCCATTGATTTATACCTGCTGTTGTAAGTAACTCAGTGTTTATAAATATATTGAGGATTATATAGAAAAACAGTAGTTCAGAAAACTATGCAGAAAATAAGTAAAGGTCTGTACACACTGGACGATGTGTGTACGGAGCGACCTCGTCAGCGACGGACCCGGTGGGGGTGCCGACACCGGTAAGTGCATACACACTTGCCGATGTCGGCAATGACGAATAAAGGGAGGGGCCATGCTGCAGTCGGCAGCATGGCATCGTTAACGATATCCCCAGTACAATACAGATGACAGATTGGCAGATCTGTGTTTGCTGCAATCGATCAGCAAATGACTGAAAAAGTTCTCTAATGTATGGGCACAGATTGCTAGATTTGGAAATCCTAAAATCGGGCAATAAATCTTCAAATTGTTCAATTGTGGTTTTCAGATTGCTGATGTATGGGGGCCTTTACTAGTTACAGTCTGCAAATCTGCTGATCATGTCCATACATTAGCAATCTACAGCCCTAATCCATCTGTGAATCCAACATGTTGGACAACCTAATTTAACAATTCCAATCACTTTTTGGTTGCAATCTATGATCTGTGAAGCCCATACAGTGCAAATTTCTATACACAATCATCTGCAAATTGCAGAATTGCCACAATCAATTGCTGATGTATGGGGGGCCTTTAGGCTTGCCAGATCATATCTTTAATTCGGGACACCTGTGAATTACACAGCTTCTGTGGCTGATTAAAACCAAGTGAAATGAAGTCTTGAAGTCAGCCAGCCATAGAACCTGTGTAATTCATATGTGTCCCAAATTAAAGTGATCATATGGCAAGCCTATGTACCTATGCATAGGGCAGAGGTTACCAAACATGGTCCTCAAAGCACCCCAACAGTTCAGGTTCAGTATAAAAATCTGCAATGTATGGGCTTCACAGATCGCAGATTGCAACCAAACAGTGATTGGAATTGTTAAATCAGATTGTCCAACATGTTGGAATTCACAGATGGATTGGGGCTGTAGATTGCTAGTGTATGGACATGATCAGCAGATTTGCAGACCGTTACTAGTAAAAGGATGGGCCTTCAAGATTGGCAGATCTGTGTTTGCTGCAATCGATCTGCAAATCACTGAAATAGATCTGTAGTGTATGGGCGCAGATTGCTAGATTGGGATATCCTAAAATCGGGCAATAAATCTTCAAATTGTTCAATTGTGGTTTTCAGATTGCTGATGTATGAGGCCCTTTAGTGCCTGCTGTCATAGCGATAATTGATCTTTTATTACAACTGATCCTGCTCAGTAATTTCCACATATCAGTGCTATGTCTGTGGCCCCATGTGTTACCAGTTTGTAACCATCTATTACTTTAATCTAGCAACATACACTGCAATATCACAACACTGACCAATGGACTGATCTAATAGTGGTAATATAAGGAAAAACATAATTAAAATGCTGTATTTAATATTCATAGGAAACTCAGATTGAAATATAAATATCGTAAACTTATAAATTACGTTTTATGAATAAATGTGAGGTTGGGGTCACACTCTACACATGGTATTCTTAATTTCTAGCTATGCTTGTATTTATGGTTCTTGCAGTTTTTTTTGTAATAATAATAATAGAGAAAAATATTTAAAACTGAATAGTTAAACTTATTAGTACCATAAAATGTAAATAATATATTTATTGCAGTGCCACCTAGTGGATGTTTGAAGGAATTGAAAAAAAAATCCTGGTAGAGGACTGCAGTTCATCATCAATGCTTATTTGTAAGGGGCAGAGGAGTAGTGTGGAATCATGGGGCCCGGAGAAAGTGCATGTCATGGCGCCCCCCTGTACTGAAGTGTGCCAGTGGGGTATGGCCAGCCTGTAGGGGAATAATGAAGTGAAGAGAAAAACAGCAAACAGTGGCAGTATAATGCTGGGTGTTGAGGTCCCACTGGGGGAATAGAATGCTTCGGTGATGCACTAGCTGACATTAAGGGGTAGCTCCTTTGGCACTGATTTATTTATGTATAGCACCTAGGATCTGACTTTTATCTCCTTTGAATCATTGTTATTAGTCAATAGAGGAGATTGCATTATATATTCTGATCATTTAACTTAAATTGACAGAATACATGTGCTAGGGTGCATAGCTTATTACTGCTGCAATTACTGCTCCAAGCAGCTTTCACTGGAGTGGGAACACCTATAGGAAGCTCACTTCTAAGCTATGCTCCTACTTTGCAAATTTACATTGCACCTATATTAATGTGAGTACTGCTAATCATTATTATTTCAGGTCTCCTAATATTTTTAAAAAGACCTTTCAAATAACACTGTGGTCATGCCTAATAACACTGTATGGTCATGCCTGGGAACACCACCATTACTTTAAATAGCAAAGCAGTGACTCTTTTTAAACTCATACCTTATAATTGAAGTTTAGGATTTTACCTCAGATATGTAACTATTAAGTCCACTGAAGTACAATGAATGAATGAGGAGAGAAGGAGGGAGGGGATCAAAGAGGAGAGGGTAGAGGAAAGTGCCGATCAGAGAGGGGAGGTGACAGAGGATAATATGAAAGGAGAGGGGAAGGGCAAAGCCAAGCAGAGAGGGCCAGTGACAGAAGCCAACAAGAAAAGGAGAGGGGAGGGGAAAAGCCAATCAGAGAGGGTCAGTGACAGAAGCCAATAAAAAAAGCAGAGGAGAAGGGAGGTGACAGAAGCCAATATGTAAGGAGAGGGCAAGGGCAAAGCCAATCAGAGAGGGCCAGTGACAGAAGTCAATAAGAAAAGGAGAGGGGCAAAGCCAATTAGAGAGGGCCAGTGACAGAAGTCAATAAGAAAAGGAGAGGGGCAAAGCCAATTAGAGAGGGCCAGTGACAGAAGTCAATAAGAAAAGGAGAAGAGCAAAGCCAATCAGAGAGGGCCAGTGACAGAAGTTAATAAGAAAAGGAGCAGGGCAAAGCCAATCAGAGAGGGCCAGTGATAGAAGCCAATAAGAAAAGAAGAGGAGAGGAATGGTGACAGAAACCAATAAAAAGGAGAGGAGAGGGACAAAGAGCCGATCACAGGGTAGAGAGAGGAGGGAATTAAAGAGGTGAGAAGTGACTGTAATCACTCTGCCAGGAAAGGGGGAGGGCCGGAGAGGAGACAATTTGGGCAGCTTGAGGAAGCATGAAAAGTAGAAATGAATCTCGGATCCATAACTTATTTAGGATATAGAGCAAACAAACTGAGATAAAACTAACAGGCGGCCGTCATACTGTGCAGCGCCCCATGAATTCCGGATCCCTGGATGGCGCCCTCTGTCCATTTTGGCTCCCAGAGCTCACATGCTCCACTGGAACCACCCTCGCTACTCCCCTGGTAAGGGGGCACACAAATCTGCAGCGCCTGACATTCAGAGTTACAAATCATGTAAAAAAAAAACAAATCACACAAACAGATAAGGTTAATAAAAGAGGTGGAGATGTGAGACAGAGGATAGAGAGGACCCTGCATGTGACGGCTTTCAGTCTAGTGGGAATGCACACTGTGGAGACAACACAGTAGGAGCTAGTGGACTGAAGCTGGCAGAACATGCAGATAAAGTTCTAGGATAAAAGTTATACAATTATAATTTACATATTATTTACTAGCTGGGATACCCGGTGTTGTCTGGGTTGAAGAATGGACCTTGAAGTACATCTTCAGCCTTCACTTTTTACATTGCAAACCACCAATGGAGACCATGGCATATGAAATTTATGAAATGTGCTTGGAGGAGATTAGTAACTGTCAGTGCAGGTGCAGTGTGACAGTTGATCTTCTGACTCACTGCTCTTCCGTTGGAGCTCTGAAAGTATGGATTGTTGATTATGGATATCACATAAACTTCCAGTTTTTCCTATCAGGGAATCAGGTCAAGGTGTCACGGTCACACATAACAGGGTTGTTGTCATGCGTCACAACACTCTGGACCACCAGGGTCCCGTTCTCTTCCAGCAACCTTTGAATACCGTGCACAGAGTAGCACTGAACCGGACAATTTGGATAGCCCGGCCTATATAGGAACATTAAAGAGAGATGATTACAGTATATTCTTTGCATTGCAACAGTGTCAGAGTTCAGCCGGGGATCGGCTGTCCCTTACCGTCCCGCCAGGTTCCTCTGACTTCCAGGGCAGTCGGGCGGCTGGCGTGGTGACGTGGGAGGAGCTGAGCATTCACCCTGTTGCTGCTGTGTCGGGCGGTCCGGTGAGCGGGGATCGCAGTTTCCGTCATGGGCGCCGCCATGACACTTTTTCCTGTGACAGTACTTCCTTCCCTGTGTGGCCTGGCTGGTCAGCTGACGCTGTGGACCTATCAGCAGGCTTCCAGGGGTATATATCCGGCTCCTGTGCTCCACGTAGTTGCCTGAACAACCATTGTCGCTGCTAGTGTCACTAGTGGAGTCTCGTTCCAGGTTCCCGTGCTTCCAGTGTGTTTCTTCCAGAGTATTCTTCTGAGCAACAGAGCGTCCTCACCGCAGTGCTTTTCCATCACAGCCTGTGTGCAGTTGTACCATCCATCTCACCGCAGTGCTTTACCATCACAGCCTGTGTGCAGCTGTACCATCCATCTCACCGCAGTGCTTTACCATCACAGCCTGTGTGCAGTTGTACCATCCATCTCACCGCAGTGCAGTTACAGCCTGTGTGCAGTTTCTGTATATCATTTACCTCGCCGCAGTGCGTTTACCATCACAGCCTGTGTGCAGTTATATTATTCATTCCACCGCAGTGCTTACCGTCACAACCGGTACACATCACATTTCACCGTAGTGCATCCTCTCCTACCGGCAATCTGGTAAGGTGTGTGTGCAGACATATTCCGTGGGGTGTCCAGCTACTACCACCAGCCTTCCAGTGTATCTTAGTGCTCTTCCTCCTAGCACCTCAAGTGCTTTATCTGCAGCCAGGAGTTCTACCTAGTTCTCCACATGCCTTCCTCAGGCATTGCCCTCGGGCCACGAGTGTTTGATTCTCTTTTCCTTACGGGGGTTGGTCACCTAGTCAAAGGACCACGACCTGCTTACAGGGAGCAGCGCAAGCCCATATCCCGCTTGGAGGGGTCACTGGCGAACACCTCCTTGTGAGTAAGACTCCGCACCATTGACTAGGTCTAGCCAACGACGAAGACTTGTGGATGCGTTGATCATGCATCCAGGCCCCTTGCCTTTGTCTCTTCCGGCAGCCTCAGGCCTCGGCTTTCAAAGACCCGCCTCCCAGCGTGACAAACAGCTTTTATTAATGTCCTTCATTTTCTACCGAATGGTAGATGCACCCACAGATTGGATCAGTGATGTCACAGCAAGCATGTCATGCTTTCCTGTCTAAGTTGAAACTACAGATGTGCACTTTTTGCAGCTTAGTTTTCATAAAGGACCTATTCAGTTGCACGCTGCTGCAACCAATTTACCGTCTATTGCCATATTCGCAAACTGTCTGTTAATGCTACTATCAGACCTTCTCCTGACGTACAAGTGTGCGTCTGAATGTGAAAGTACTGAGATGTCCACTCTGAGCGTCTTCAGGTGCTTGATACGTCAAAATTTGCACTAGCCCTATGGTGGGTGCAGAGTTTCCATCTGAGTATGACCTCCAATGTGAGCTATTAAGCGTCTGTGTAGACACAGCATCTGCCTGCCTATTACTGAGTTATTTCTTTCTTGAGTATCACAGCCTTTAAGAAACAGTCAGGATTCCTTAAAATGTCCTGACTTACAGATGGAGCAGATTTGTGCAGGACACGCTCTTTCGGTGGGAAAAAAGAATGGTGCTCCATCAAAAGGAGTTTAACACGCAATCACCAGGCCCTGTGGCAAAACATTTGGGAGGGCCTGGCACAGACTTTTCTATTAGGGGGGACCCGTTTACCATTTAGTGCCGTCTCCTCCCCTCTCCAGTCTGTTTCCTCCCCTCTCCAGCTATGTTAATTAACACCTTGCCTTGCCAGCCAATGGGATGAGCTGGGAGGAGGAGGCACAGACCTGTGACTCTGAGTTTCTGCACTCTGCAGCAGGGAGCTCAGCAGGTACACAGGCAGTCAGTGAGGATAGAGGAGGGAGGTCTGGGAGGCGGGGGCAAGACTGCGGGAGTTGGACAAGGCGCGTGTGTTCGTGAACGATCAGATTTTTTTTTAAGTACACAACTACCAGACATCATGTATATACAGTATAATGTATGAGGACGGGTGTTATAGGAAACACACACACATATACTGTATGTAACATGTCAGTGTTGATGGCACCCTGAGAGCCTGTACCAACAGTCCCCCATGTACTATATTTCTGGTGTGCCAGTGACAACTCCTCATGCTAAAGTCATGCTCTAGTGCCCGGATCTCCTCCCCCTTACCGTCTGCTGGTTGCTATGGGGACAGGGAGCGCTGTCCTGCGGCAGCCGGATCTGTGCTGATCTGTCTGCTAGGGTGCCACTGCCACTGGCTTCGGTGCCTCCATAGAATGTGGAAAAGCATGGCTGAGCGCCCCCCCTCCCTCACACACACCTGCTCCTGTTGTAGTTCTGCCACTATACATGTGTATATGTAACAAATAAAATAAATATTATGCTAATTGCTAGGACTTGGACCACCTTAAACCACCCTGAGGGGCCTTATCAAAAGTGAGGGATAGAGAAAAATGTAGGAAAATATTTCTAAACCATTTATATACTTTTCAGGCTTGATAAATGCCAGTGACCAGGAACCTGCTAATCTCAGTGGCACAATCTCTTTTGTTTCTTTATGCTCTTACCATGTGTAATAACCAGGAAGGGACTGACGCATAGATGTGTTTATAGATGATCTCTTTCAAAATATAACACGGCTAATGCCGTAGGGGTATCGCTGCATAGTAACACAAACATGGCATATTCATTGTCTATGGACTCCTAGAGAATGCACTATGTGACGTTCCAGGGCTCTCTGGCTACCTTGTCTACCACATATACAAAGTATGCACTTAGCACTTATTAATAACCAGTAGCTCTAGTTATATAATAAACGCAGTGGAGATTATAAAACTTTAGCTCAACGATGCAAATTCAACTTTGAAGTTCCCTATATGCCTCATTTGCAACTACATTTTGGGATGCATAGGTCTGCAGAGCATGAGGGGTGCATTTGCGGCGGAGCATACATTGGCACAGGCAGAAGAAATCATCTGGATGGAAAGAAGGTATTCCTAGTGAGGTACGGAGTAGATAATACATCGGAGTGACTCATTCTGAGGGGTGAGAAAGCAAAGCACTATTTGTGGGTAATTCACTTTGGGCCTGATTCAGACCCGGACGCTATTTGCGGCCGCTCACTGGCTAAAAGGGGCCGGCTATTTAAATCATGTGCTCGCACTGCATTGCGTAAAGCCGCCTACTAAGTAATAGCGAGCGGCCGCACTATGCGCTCGCACCTGTATAAAGACGCCCCTTTGCCACTTGCAACACACGTTATCTCCGGCAGTTGTAGGATTAATCGGGAACATCGAGAGCCATCGGAGCTGCTCACTGCGCTTGCGGTAGCCTTTTCCCACCACAATATTGTGAGCAGTTCAGGCGAAAATACAACCCAGTCACGTGTGTAATGACGCTACTTTGCTAATTATGCACACCCATTAAACGCCGTTCTGACGGTCGGGCACGCCTGCGTTCGCACATCCACACCCTCGTTTACAAGCACCTTCCCCTGTTACCACCCAGAAACGGCACTATCTGTCACTCAAAATAGCGGCTCGACTGCGGCTATGGGCGTGCACTTTCCCATCGCAATGATTGGTTCGTGCACGTGCATTGTGAATCATACACATACGCAGATTGTGAAAAATCGCTCAATGCGAGCGAGCGCAGCATAGCGTCCGGGTCTGAATCAGGCCCTCTGCTCCATAGACCTTCCCGTGATTCATTTGTCTAAACTCTTAGGTATACAATGAGAGTTGGAAGCGAGTCACTTATATAAGTGTAAAATACATTTTTTGTGCGTGTCCATATTATGCTTTCGTGTATCCCTGACTAGTGCCTAGCTGCTTCTGAAGAGGCAGAAGAAGGGCTGTGTAAATATAGGCCAAGTATAGTAAAGGAACATTCACATAATTGCTTTCTACTGTAGGGGGGACATGGTGGCGCTGATGATCCCTGCAGCAAACTGCTTCCTAGTCACAGGCTGAAGTGTGCCTATGACTTAAGACACTAGACGATTTTTGGAACGATTTGCCCAATTCCGACACATCGAAACAACAAATCGTTAAGTATGTACACACTATGCGCGCTCCCACAGCGTCGTCCCTTGCATCTTCAGGGCGTCCCTACATGCAGCTCAATCTGACAATCTTGTTAACGATATCCCGGGAAATCATGCAGTGTGTATACACTACCGGATGACCATGCGATATGTTAATATTATATAGTTAATGATCTAACCACCAAACGATACAAGATATATAGTTTGGAAGATTGCACAGTGTGTATGCACTATATCGTTTGCCAAAGAGTTCAAGGGGAATCTGGATGACCATTGCGTCGTTTGTAAGTCGTCTAGTGTGTACGCATCATACTGTAAATTGGCAGGAGGGATGAGCGGCGCCCACTGTCCTAATAACATACACCTTTCACTCCACGAGTCCCACACACCAAAGGTGGGTCCAGGGGGACAGTGAGCCCCGGGGGCACAGTGAACCCAATAGCAACTGCACCCCCTGATGGTAGCTATGGCCCTGGTTGCGAATCCTTGATGAAAGAAAAGAACTGTCTGGGTAGCCGGGATTAGACCTCATGGAGTTTCACTTTTGTTTAAAGAGTGTTTTTGTATTTTTTGTTTTCTGCAGTACAGGTCCCAGCAGGCCCTAGTTGTTGTACAGTCACCACAGGTCTGTCATAGCTTGGTGCTGGTTATGGTTTTTGTATGAGAACCGCATGCTGCAGCCAGCCTGGTGCTTAGATTATATTTTGAGTGGATGTTTTGGTTTATATACATATATATATATATATATATATATATATATATATATATATATATATATACACACACACAGTCAGGTGCATAAATATTGGGACATTGACAGAATTTTCATATTTTGGCCTCTATTCACCACCACAATGGCTTTGAAATGAAACAAACAAGTTGTGCTTTAACTGCAGACTTTCAGATTTAATTTGAGGGTAATTACATCCAAATCAGGTGAATGGCGTAGGAATTACAATGGTTTCTATATGTGCCTCCCACTTTTTAAGGGGCCAAAAGTAATGGGACTATCAACTCAAAAGCTATTTCATGGACAGGTGTGGGCTATTCCCTCATTATTTCATTATCAATTAAGCAGGTAAAAGGTCTGGAGTTGATTCTAGGTATGACATTTGCATTTGGAATCAGTTGTTGTCGACTCTCAAAGAGCTGTCACTATCAGTGAAGCAAGCCACCATTAGGCTGAAAAACCCATCAGAGAGATAGCAAAAACATTAGGTGTGGCCAAATCAACTGTTTGAAACATTCTTAAAAAGAAAGAACGCACCCGAGAGCTCAGCAACACCAAAAGACCCGTAAGACCACGGAAAACAACTGTGGTGGATGACAGAAGAATTATTTCCCTGGTGAAGAAAAACCCCTTCACAACAGTTGTCCAAATCAAGAACACTCTCCAAGAGGTAGGTATATATGTGTCAATGTCAACAATCATGAGAAGACTTCACAAGATTGAATATAGAGGGTTCACCTCAAGATGTAAACCATTGGTGAGCCACAAAAAAGGAAGACCAGATTAGAGTTTGCCAAACAACATCTAAAAAAGCCATTACAGTTCTGGAACAACATCCTATGGACAGATGAGACAAAGATCAACTTGTACCAGAGTGATGGGAAGAGAAGAGTATGGAGAAGGAAAGGAACTGCTCATGATCCAAAACATACCACCTCATCAGTGAAGCATGGTGGTGGTAGTGTCATGGCGTGGGCATATATGGCTGCCAATGGAACTGGTTCCCTTGTATTTATTGATGATGTGACTGCTGACAAAAGCAGAAGAATGAATTCTGAAGTGTTTCGGGCAATATTGTATGCTCATATTCAGTCAAATGCTTCAGAACTCATTGGACGGCGCTTCACAGTGCAGATGGACAATGACCTGAAGCATACTGCAAAAGCAACCAAAGAGTTTTTTAAGGCTAAAAAGTGGAATGTTAAGCAATGGCCAAGTCAATCCCCTGACCTGAATCCGATTGAGCATGCATTTCACTTGATGAAGACAAAACTGAAGGGAAAATGCCCCAAGAACAAGCAGGAACTGAAGACATTTGCAGTAGAGGCCTAGCAGAGCATCACCAGGGATGAAACCCAGCGTGTGGTGATGTCTATGCGTTCCAGACTTCAGGCTGTAATTGCCTGCGAAGGATTTGCAACAAAGTATTAAAAAGTGAAAGTTAGATTTAGGATTGTTTAGTTTGTCCCATTACTTTTGGCCCCTTAAAAAGTGGGAGGCACATATATAAACCGTTGTAATTCCTACACCGTTCACCTGATTTGGATGTAATTACCCTCAAATGAAATCTGAAAGTCTGCAGTTAAAGCAAATCTTGTTTGTTTCATTTCAAAGCCATTGTGGTGGTGAATAGAGGCCAAAATATGAAAATTCTGTCAATGTCCCAATATTTATGCACCTGACTGTATATATATCACAAGGGCTCTGCACTCACCATAATAACTAATAATAATAATAATAATAACAAACAGTGGGGTTTTGGTTCATGAATTTATCAATGAATTTCAGCTTGCTGCCCGTATCTAGGGACTCCACGTAAGCAGCTGACACAATCTAGATTAAACAAGTTAAAAGGGGTATATATATATATATATATATATGCGCAGTGTCAGGTCCTCGTGGTGATTGGTCTCGGTTACAGGTACAGGTACAAAGGCCGGTGGGCTTAGGTGAGTAGATGGTACAAGAGGGGGAGGTAATACAGAAATAGGCTACTCTCAGATGTTGACAAGACCTACTTTGAGGCACGGTGTCTAATCCTCTTGATGGTATTCGACAGTGACCCCGCCAAGCGGGATATGGGTTTCGCTGCACCAAGTGAACAGGTTGCGGCCCCCAGAGTAGGTATCTGAGAAAAGCGAGAAGACAAGGAACAGAACTGGGGAAACTGGTACTGAGAGAACCAATGAGTAGTAGAGAAGTGCGGAACCACTCCGGAGAACCAGATGCTGTTTGGACTCAGGTAGCTGTACTGGTATCAAGACGCTATATAGCGATGGGTAACAGCTCCGGTGATCCTGACGCTGTTTAGCAAGAATAGGTACTGAGTATCCAGGCGCTGAATAGCGATGGGTAACAGCTCCGGTGATCCTGACGCTGTATAGCAAAGGTAGGTACTGAGTATCCAGACGCTGAATAGCGGTGGGTAACACAAGGAAAGATGACTTAGTAGAGAACACTAGAGGATAATGTGGAGCCTAGGACGCAGACTCAGTAATAGTCACTAGAGAAGCGAAGTTGCACAGGCAATTTCCTGTTCACGAAGCCGGCCTTAAATACCCTTAGGTGGCTGATCATTGGATGCATAGATCAGCTGAGTTACCGCAAGACTACCATTGGAGGGGCTAGGTCAGATGACATAGACCAACATGGCTGCGCCCATGAACACGATCGTGAGACGCCACATGGAGGTCCTAGCAGACCCTTGGAAGATTACTCAGTCCACTACTCACCCGTGTACCTGGCGTCTGACCGCCTTAGAGATCAAAGACGCCGGTACATAGGTGAGAGACGGCCGATCCCAGGCCGAAACCTGACATGCAGCATGTAGACAGCACTCAAGGGACTTGGCCAGGCATATAACATATACGCTGTCACAGCAGAGTAGCATTCAACAATATGATGTTAATAAATCTTTTTTAAGGTATAATTAAAATAGAAACATTGGACGCTACTCTGCTGTGACAGCGTATATGTTACCTGGTCAAGTCCCCTGAGTGCCACCTATATACTGCATAAGTGTTTACTACTCCATTGGGAAGGCACCTGGGCACCATTACATTTGTGGATGAGTACCAGACACCTTGGGATCAGTGGAACACTGAGTATTTGTTTGGAAGTGCAGCCGCGCCCCTGCTACAAAATGCAGAGATTACAGGCATTTTGCAGCCGGGGCGGAGCCACGATGTTGCGATTCATCGCGAATATCAGCTCCCCCAGACAGACAATCACAGGGCAGAGTGAATGGCGGGGAGGAGCGAACAACTAGGGGATGCAGGTGGGTGGCGCCAGCTGGGAGACTTGCCCACTTTTCTGGGGGACCGGGATCGCCACACAATTTTCGGGAGGCTCCTGACCATCCCGGGAAAGTAGGCAAGTATGGTGTGTGTACATAAATATTTATATATATATATTATATATATATATATATATATATATATATATAAAAATATAATTTGCTTAGTCCCTTTGTCCGGAACGCTCTTTGAATTTGAACATGTCAAAGACTAATTAAGATATAAATGTATTATTTTGTGACGGATTTCAATCAGAAATAAATTACGGAATTTGGAATAAAACTGTATAAATTTGGATAAAAAAAAAAAAATCTACAAAAACCATAATAAATGCATTGGTATAGATAACCTTAAAATGTCAAGAAAACTACCAGAAAACAGAGCCGGCACAGTGACCTGGGGGAAGCGGGATAGGGATGACCGCCGCCGGCTGCTGTTCTCAAGTAATACTGGTGGTTGTGCTCTCACACTGACCCTGCGCCCTAGCCATGTGCGGACACTGTTTATGTTCTGCTCAGTTCGGCTCCTGATTGGCCGCTTGGCTGCGTGACGTAGCTATTACATAATGCCCGCGGGTCACTGTGCCAGCTCTGTGACGTATTCTTATTTATATCCACAATAAATTGTAATATATTATTCTAGATTAGCAGGCCAATTTTTCTGAAAGTCATGATAATTTTATTATCTACCTATTTTATATTTATCCATTAATAATCATGCTAAGGGATTGCAGCAATCGGCACTGTTGGTTTTGTAGTTTAGTTTGGCTATATATACACTATAAATAAAGAATAATAATGTATTTACCAGACTATGCTCAGTTTCTGATTTCACTAATGCTCCTTTCCCTCTCTCAGATCACAATCTTATCACCTGCACACTTTCCTCCATTACATCAACCTTAATGTCAGTGAAATCAACCAAACCTCGTAAAAAACCCGCAGAAATATTAATGTGATTAACTTTCAACAACTATCTACCTCTCTACAACAGCAACTCTCACCAATTTCTGCACTGACTTCTCCTGAGACTACTGCATCACAGCTAAACCAGATTTTACTAAAAGCCCTCGATGAAGTAGCTCCAGCTACCCATCACACTCCGCGTAGACTCAGACGTCAACCGTGGCATTCTAACTTAACAAGGCATCTACAAAAACTCTCACGTAAAGTAGAACGTCAGTGGCGAAAGTCTCGCACTCCCTACCTGAACCCTCTGGCACATTCTCTTCATTTGACCCCACAAATGAAGATGAAGTATCTACACTCTTCTCATCCTCCTACTCTATTACCTCTCCTCTAGATCCTATACCCTCACAAATTAGTAAAGCTCTGTCTCCTGTGCTCATCCCAACCCTAACTAAAATCTGTAATCTCTCTCTTTCTACTGGCATCTTTCCATCACTGTTCAAGCATGCAGTGATTACTCCCATTCTGAAAAAACAAAATTCTGACCCTAACACTCTCTCTAATTACCGTCCTATCTCCCAGCTCCCATGCCCCTCCAAGCTACTGGAGAGACTTGTCTACACCCGCCTCACACACTTTCTTAACACCCACAATTTATTGGACCCACTTCAGTCTGGCTTCCGTTCCCAGCACTCCACAGAGACAGCACTGACTAAGGTAGTAAATGATTTGGTCACTGCCAAGGCTAAAGGCCATTACTCACTTCTAATTCTTCTAGATCTCTCTGCTGCTTTTGACACTGTTGACCACTCTCTTCTCGTACAAACATTACAATCCCTAGGTCTTAAGGACACAGCCCTTTCTTGGTTCTCTTCCTACCTATCTGATCGCTCTTTTTCTGTTCATTTTTCTGATTCTGCCTCCTCTTCGCTACCTCTATCAGTTGGAGTACCGCAAGGCTCTGTCTTAGGTCCTTTGCTATTCTCAATCTATACCACCTCTCTAGGCAAACAAATCCGCTCTTTTGGATTTCAGTACCATCTGTATGCGGATGATACTCAAATCTACCTATCCTCTCCAGATTTATCACCATCTGTATTGGTCCGTGTCACTGAATGTATTTCTGCCATTTCATCTTGGATGTCATCTCGCTACCTGAAACTTAATATTTCTAAAACAGAATTAATTATATTTCCACCAGCCAATAACAGTTACCAATCTGATCTCTTTATCACTGTTGATAACTCAACAATCCACCCCACCCCACAAGCTCGCTGCCTTGGTGTCATCCTTGATTCTGAATTGTCCTTTGTTCCCCACATTCAATCTGTCTCAAAATCATGTTACATACATCTAAAAAACATATACAAAATTCGACCATATCTCACACAAGACACTGCAAAAACTCTAATCCATGCACTCATTATTTCCCGCATTGACTATTGCAATAGTCTCCTTACTGGTCTTCCCAAAAACAGGCTATCGCCATTACAATCCATTATGAATGCAGCTGCGAGGCTTATCTTCCTTGCAAAACGTTCATCGTCTGCTGCCCCGCTCTGTCAGTCCCTCCATTGGTTGCCGGTTTTCTACCGTATTCAATACAAAATACTGTTACTTACACATAAGGCCATTAACCGAATTACACCAACATACATCTCTTCACTCATCTCAAAATATCTCCCAACCCGACCTCTTCGCTCAGCACAAGAACTGCGTCTCTCATCCCCACGCATTACTTGCTCCCATTTACGGTTACAGGACTTTCTTCGGGCTGCACCCACTCTATGGAATGCCTTACCACACACAATAAGACTTTCCTCTACTCTTCAATCCTTCAAGCGTTCCCTGAAAACTCACCTCTTCAGACAAGCTTATCAGATTCCAGAACCGACCACATAACCTTCATAGCTTCCATGTCTTATCACATCCCCTCTCACAGTCCACACATAACCTCACATATTGTCTTTCTTTCACATACTCCTGACATTTTGCCGACATTCCTGTGTGACTGGATCATGCAGCCCACCAAGAAACTCTGCATTCTGGCCAGTCCAAATTGCAATATATATAGCACCTATCCTTGTGTATCAATGCCTGTTTCCCTATAGCTTGTAAGCTTGCAAGCAGGGCCCTCTTACCTCTATGTCTGTCTGTTATTACCCTGTTTTGTTCTATCAATGTTTCCAATTGTAAAGCGCAACGGAATATGCTGCGCTATATAAGAAACTGTTAATAAATAATAAATACGAATAGGATTTTTATAAACCCTGGCCTTTAAAGAGCAACTCACACTCCTATGTGATAATAATATGCAGTATATAAAAGGCAGTGTATTGCCCTCATCTAAATATGCCCAGCATGTTCCCTTTTACTCATATGCAGCAGGTTTTCACATTAGGAAGAAAATGCTTCTCTAGCCAAACAAGCAGTGACTTACAGCTAGGCAGAATGCACTGCATGGATTGGTCAATTCTTCCTCAGAGGCGGTGATGTCACAGCAACTCGTGCCTCAACTTTTTGACTTGTATCAGAGCTCATGACCATGAAGGCACTGTCCCAAAGATGTGACAGGGACTTTGCAGATTAGTTTCATGATCCACCACCTACAGTACAGTATATTTTCAGGATGCACTTAACAAACAAGTGCTCAGACTTCCCTATATTGCCACCTACTGTTGCATAGTAGTAATACACCACAGCTTCAGCTTTCTCTAGGGGAGTGAGAAATAATTGCTTTACTTTTTAATAGAGTGCAGTGGAATGTCAAATTACAAAAACCAAAAAAATCAGTGCATTTTACCTTTGTAGTTGATAGGTGAAATGTTAATTTTCTTTGCTTTACGGGATTATTGTACCTTTAATTTGGGATTAAGTGTAACACAGAGCATTCAAGTCTCCCAGTCCTGCACCGCATCCCCCCAACGCCGCCCACTTCCCGAGTAAAGACGCTATTCCGGATGAATAACGTCATTGTAGCCATGCCCACCGCTTTACAATGTCGGTAATCTCCTAATTTACCTAACAGCTAGTGCTAAAAAAAACTGGCATTAATGTGTGTGCCTGTGTGTACAAGAGAGACCAGACATTCACATGACCTCAGTGGTAACTACTCATAAACTACTTTTGTTATGTGTACGTTAAGGCATGTACTGTATGTCTTATTGGTTAATTCACTTTTTATCAATGTCTCTCATTGTAAAATAAATTTGATTGTGCTGCATAAGTAATCAGATTGTTGAATAGAGTTAACAATTCCATTTGATGAGCATTATAACATATAGGACATAATTACATTCATTATTACCAGAATTGCGGATGTGTCTATGTAGCCGTAGGTCTTCCCCCCCCTGCTCTTTATGGACTGCCATATATCAGAGACTGTCATTCTGAGTGCACTGAAGATCCTTACAATGTATGAGCAATGAGCTATCCAGAAGTAGGAAAGTAGCTAATACAATGATTAAATAGAACGGTAGATGAAATTACCAATAAAGTTTACACGGTTTATAATAATTAGATTGGTATTGATTAATACTGACAGGACAAGTAACAGCTTATTACTAATATAAGAGAAGTACCTAGGAAAAGTCCACCCACTGCAGACTATTATGACAGATTCATTGTAAGAACATAGCTATACGTTTTAGAATAACATATGTCTGTGCCTTTACTGATTTTTAATAGATTTTATTCTCAAAAATTCTTTATAAAAATAAACATGTTTATAATTACTGGTTTCTTTTTTTTTAAATCTTCTCTCTTCTATCTCATATTATTTAAACTGGATGTTACAAACTGAATTAAGAAATGTTTTTATATGATTTGAAATTGTGTCATTATAAAAAATGAAAACAAAAAATTGGCATGATACAACAATACAAATTTATGTGTTTGTTTAAATGAATGTCAATCCTTACAATCCTCCATGTTTAAACATTAATCTACAATAAGGGCCGGATTTAACCACTTAACTGGCTAATATTTTTTTCAAAAAACGTCCCCAAAATTGTTGATTTTCTTTGTATTAGCAAATTATGTAAATAAGAGCTATTTACACCTGATTCAATATAATTTTTTTAACAAAAATGCTAAATCAAGTTTAAATAGCTATTATTACATAATGTGATAAAAAAAATACCATTCTTTGGAAGTATTTGAAAAAAATGACTCTAGTTTCTAAAAAAGCTGGGGATAGATGGAGCGAGGGGCAAGTGTGTGTGTGGGGGGGTTCTGACTGGTCGCATCAAATGCGACAATGTCATGGAAAGCCCAGCCTGGTGTTGTCACATCTGATGCCACCGTGCCAGGCAAGTGGTTAATTAGCAGCAAAAATGACCACGCAAGGAAAAGTGCTAGTAGCCTTGGCCTTTTACACCTCCAGACTCGCTATTCAATTTTAAGCCTTTTCTTCGCGCAGCCAATGCGTGGTTACCCATAGAATCCGGGATAAGTGCCCGGAGCTATGAGTTAACATGTTCATGGCACCCGTGATAAGGAAACTTACCGAGGATTTCTATTCGAGCCTGTGCTGCGGTCTTCAATTGAATAGCCCCGGCCACTGCATTAGCTCACGGCTAATTACTGAGGCTAATTGAATCTAGCCCTAAATTGAATCTAGAGACATATAAGCAACTTGTTTTTTTGTTATCATTAGAAGTAAACATAGTTACATTATGCTATTGCATATATAAATAAGTGAGTTAAGACTTAAGATAAGTTAGAATTGTAAATGTATACAGTAACACAGCAGGTGAACGATGAAGGAAAAGCTGTGATTGGAAACAGAGATTTAAATAGGATTCGGATTCAACTATTAGCATGCCTCTTCAATGAAACGCGTCAGGAAACTATAAGTTTATAATATTTGTGACTCAATTTTAGTGCTCTTATCTATTTATAGATACAAAATAAGGTTTTTGCCAGTTTCTTAAGCCTGTACATTCATTTGTACACATATAGCAATGTCATGCTCTCACACTTCCAATAAAAGCAGCCTTTGATGTTCTCCAAGAGTAAAACAATAGCAAGAAGTTGGTCAAAGAAATATTATAATTAATTAAGTAGGGAGATCCACATGCGATAGTAAGAAGTATTTTTCCTGACTATACATGTCATTCGCAAGTAGCTAGCAATGTGTGTGGGTTGTTACCAGGGGCATATTAAGAGAGGAAGGGGCCCATATGCAGTCTCTGTCCGGGGCCCCCTCCTCTCTACCCGGCGGCATAGTAGACTCCTAGCACTAGTAGGCTCTAGTGCTGTGCCAGAGTCTACTTAGCATGCGCAGGTCTCTGGGTAAATGGCGCTGCAACCATTTTCCCGGAGATTTTCCCACTGCGCCTGCACAAAAGCTGTGAAAATGGCCGCCACGCCATTTTCCCGGTGATTTGTGCAGCGCTGCTGCCACCGACGCGGGACTCTGGAGAGGCAAGTATTGAAGAAATGAGTGCAGAGTGTGCGGTGTGGGCCCATGTGCACCGCACATCCTGTACCCATTATAAATATGCCAGTGGTTGTTACCAGTGTATCCACTATTCCGTACAAAAAACAGGAACAATTGCACATGTTCTAATGTAATGCAGCACGTTTCCCACTTCAAAGATTATCCAATTAACTCCAAATACACTATAGAGAAAAAATATTATTCTATATTCATATAGTGACAACATGTCATAGAGCTGTACAGTTATAACCCTTTATTGAGACATGACAGACCCTGCCAATCTAATTTTCCCTCCGCAGACAAGCATAAAACACACACACCGGAGCCAATTTAGTCAGGAGCAGAGGCTTCCAGTATGTCATTGAGCCAAGGGAGGAAGGCAGAGGAAACTCATGCAGATAGAGAACAGATAATACAGTTACAGTACCCTGGTCGGCAGATGCTAAGTTAATGTACAACATGTTAAAATGTTATTTTTAGACCATTGCTTATTATTATAAATGACTTTACATTTATAAAGTATAGAACATAAACACATTCTTGTCCTGACTGTGTTTTTTATTTACCAGTACTGCTTAACTACATAACGCAGGAAGAAATATGAAAAGGGAATAGTTGTTTAGCTTATTTGTGAAACATTTTTTGGTCCTTAGTCACACAAATTTTAATTGGCAATATTGTATTTATCTAATATTGATGGATATAGAATGCATCAGAGGCAGCAAACTCAAGTGATGGAACTGTTCAAGATATTGGGATGTACTAACCTTGCTGAGTACATCCCGCCATGCTTCGCATCCCTACTGATCGCATATGAACATATGCGATCAGTAGCACAAAGGACAGCTCTTCCGATCCCAGCTGTCCTTTGCGATCCGCTCTGTGCCGTGGAATTACGGGTTTATGACTCGGGAGTCCATCTGCGCATGCGCAGTGACGCGGCGGCCGCGGGGCATGCTGAGAGGGATCCCTCATACCAGCGCGATGCGGTAGAAGCCCATAGGCTTCTATAGGGTAATGCCAGCAAAAGCTGGTGTTACCCTCCGCATCAGAGCCATGGCGGCCAGCCTTTGATACATACAGAAAATGTGGTAAAACCCCGAAAACAGAGTTTTTACCGCATTTTCCATATAGTACATCCCGGATATTGACACTATGGTATAACAGCATTTGGTTTTTGGCTGTTTTGCTAATGTACAATATATAACTTAAGAGAGGAGTTATTCAGTATATTATACTGTACACAACCCAATGAGAGGGCATGGTCTTACCCAGCTGCGGGCATTGTTTATGTCATGTTAAGGGCATGTCATATCCTGTGGGAGAGTATTTAGCAGTTCTGAAGAGCTAGCCCAGCCCCAACTCCCCTCCTTTTTCTGAAAACACCTTTGTATTGCGGAGTGGGACTTACTTACCTCCACACATCACAGCAGTAGGAACAAATTGGAAGTATACGCTGCCTAAATTGGCACATTGGTGAGGTGTATGGTGCCAACACACATGTAACAGGACTATTATCTATTTGGCTACACACATTGGTTTTCAAATTGGATGAAATATGTCCCTTGGGCTCCCCGGCTGAGTGCCACATTGCATCCTGCAGCCTATAAGGGCAGTTGGAAGATGACCACCCAGACAAACCAATACCAGTCACCTCTTTAGTTTCAATATGACTATTTATGGTATTGCAGTCCACAATTGTGGTCAAAGAAATGTTATGTTTAAAAAAAAAACATAGATGTGATTTAGCTGACACATCTACTTACTACTATTAATATAATAATATTACAAACTAATCAATGGTTGGTAACATTACAAGAAACCCTCTGTCCCACAAGGGAGCTAATACATAGGAGCTTCGGATCATATTATGAGGCCAGATCACCAACATGACATGTTCGCACGTCAGATTTGTCATGCTAATGAGACATTACCATCGATCACAGACTAACCTGCTACATACATTTTATAAACTCAGTGTTCACTGTTTGACAAAAGAGCCACTAGAAGATTGCCGAAAGTGGAACATTACCGTTATCATTACTCCGCTGGCCGATACGGTCTTAGACATACCAGAGCTTGTAGTCTGAGCAGTGTCATGCTTGCTGCATCTATGTCTGCTTTCTGTAATGTCTCTCTCTTGAGCGCAGGGATCAATAGCTATTTAAAGGACTGTAGCTGGGATAAAAATGTGCTGTGCCTGTACTCTAATAAGCCATATTCAGCAGTATTACTACAATCCTTCATCTCCAGCCAGACTGTCTCAGGTGTAGTCAGCATCTTGCTACAGCTGTAAAATAGGGCTGTAATACAGATCTCAGGGAATGTGATTAACAGGCATATTTATCAATATTATTTTTACAAAAATAATGTGAAAACAGGTGTTCTCACACACTTTTCACATTATTTTAGTATCACTTAAGTGTATTAAAGGGCTTTTGGAGCAGTTTGTAAAAAAAAAACTGCTCCAAACCCTTAAATTTGCATTATTTTACTAAGCAGATCACGTTTCCCATATTTTCTGTAGTGTCAGGATACCATACAGTGCTTAACAATTGAGAACACACATAGGAGGCAGTGGTAAAAGCTTGCATTATATATAACCCTATAGTGAGAAAGGCCCAGGCCATGTAAACAATGTTATGTTTTAAATACATAGGTGAGAAGTTATGTGTGGCTAAAAGGCGTATTTATTATTAATAATATTATAATAATATCACAATATAATTTCTACAGTATATAAAAACATTCTACCTTCTACATAGCAGTCAAATAAATGATGAGAATGAAAATGAATAAAATTGTAATTCTGATACATTTCTCTAACTTTAATAACATTTACAAAGGACCAGTCTGAATGTCATGATAAATCAGTACCCGGTTTTTATGCTTTCCAAGAACAGGATTATCCATGGCCTTGTGAGGTGAAGTGGTATTTCTAAACTAAATAAGTTTATTTTTATCATGTGGCATTTACTGTACAGTGAGTCTTGTCTTTTACAGTCAAAGCGCAGAGCTCATGCACCTAATCAATATACACACTACACATTCTCATGTATATTTATACATCATTACCCTACAGAGAAATGATTGCTATTTACAGTAAATGTCATTCGTAAAATGTACAATCTGCAGACCCACAAACAAGCTTTATGTCTGCATTTTAATTTATGCAGATCCGTACAAAAGTAGGAAGGGCTGCCAAAAGATCATTTGGGTTCCAGTACTAGGAGGTGTAGCCAAGAGTGTGGGTCATGGCCATAACTTAATGTGAATAGCCGCTTAAGGGGGTATGCTCACACCAACTGGGGGTGTGAGCATGCCACCGTTACCCCTCTCTGCACCCCTGAAAGGAGGCACACAATAATCCACAATAAGCAACAAAGGTCCTTGATAACTGCACTCCTATAGTCTCCTATAGTCCTGGGAAATAATAGCCCACCCAGGGCCGGCAACAGAAATCACGGGGTCCGGTACACACATCTATTTATCCCCCCCCAGAGAGAGAAAGAGAGAGAGATACTCTCGGGTGCAGGATGAATAATGCATGGTTATGAAGATTTTGCAAGGATCATGTAACATGCGTTACTGTTCTGTCCCTCTTCCATTACTTAGGAAGAATAATCCTCAATGCCCCAATATGACTGCCTCACCTCCATATTAGTCCTTTCAGAGAAAAGTGCTATATAATAACTTTCTTATTAGAACAGAGAATATCCCTTATTTTCCTGATCTGCTACTAATATTTCTCTGGGGAATGGATAATGAATCTACTATATTTTAAAATATATTTAGGCAACTGCCCTAATGGTTGACCTAAGTTGGTGAATAACCATTTGCACTCCAAGACCAGTGTCACAAAGCAAATACAGTGCCCGCCCCTATCACATTACAATAAAGGGGGGGGAGAGAGAGAGATCACTCAGGCCAACTCTCAACTAGTGATAGTGTTTGCATCGGGGCCTGTCACTAGAGTGTGACGTCAGGGCCCTGGCAACTGCAAGCTAGGGAGGAGAAGAAGGTAAGAGAAGTGAAGGGCAGGGGAAAACAGGGGAGGAGACGAGAGGGGAGGAGGAAGGGAGGATCACCTCCTTTGCTACGGCCCGCGGCACTGCGGCAGTGTACTGTATGAGTCAGTCTGACTCATTACAATTAGGATTGTCTGTGGGGGGCCCCTAGAACCTCGGGCCCGGTATGGCTGTGCCTCTAGTCCCCCCTGTCTCTGGGCCTGAGCCCACCCACCCACACACCCTCCGACAGATGCCATTATTTCTAGTTGCCTACATTTCAGATTGCCCTTCCGGGAGATCACGGAGGGGTAAGTAACAGTTAGGAAGTGAGGATTCATGACACGGTGAATACTGTCCACTCCACTGCGCAGGACAGTGCAATCCAGGAGGTTGGTGTACTCTCCTGGAAATCTGGGAGAGCCACCCAAATATTGGGAGACTCCCGGACATTCCGGCAGAAAAGAGTGGTATGCAGGGCCAGACTGCCCATCGGCCCATTACTGTTCCTCCTCCTCCTTCACCAGAGTCCCGCCCCTCCTGTCACTCACTTTGGGTGTGGGCTGTATCCCAGCGGCTCCTTTTGCAGCACAGTGTATGCGTGACGTCATGCAGTCACCGCCGTGGCTGAGTGCATTGAGGAGCCCCGAAGACGAGCATGGGCCAGGGTAGGAACAAAGATGTAGTAAGTGAGTGAGCTGCTGCTAAAGGGATGGGGGAGACAGGGGGGGAATAAGCTGCTGGTGGGAGAGGAGACACAGGGACAGGGAGCTGTTGCTATAGGGACATGGTGGGGGAGGGGATAAGCTGCTGGTGGGAGAGGAGACAGACACACTTAATGTGTTTTAAGGGGCATTACTGTGTTGCATAATGTATTTTAAGGGGCATTACTGTATGGTATAATGTTTTTAAGATGCATTAATGTGTGTGGCATAATTTGTTTTAAGGGGCATTACTGTGTTTTAAGGGGCTTTAATGTGTGGGGCATAATGTGTTTTAAGGGACATTACTGTTTGTGGCATAATGTTTATAAGGAGTACTACTGTGTGTGGCATAATGTTTATAAGGAGTACTACTATGTGTGGCATAATGTTTATAAGGCGTACTACTGTGTGGCATAATATGTATAAGGAGTACTACTGTGTGGCATAACGTGAATGGGTTCTGTGTGGCGTAACGTGAATGGGCTCTGTGTGGCGTAATGTGAATGGGGTCTGTGTGATATAATGCGAATAGGGGATACTACTGTGCGGTGTAATTTAAATTGGAGGTACTATTGTGTGGTCACGCCCCTTCCCAGCAAGGCCACACTTGTATTTTTTGGCGCACGATTTCGGCATGCGCTCTCCCTGCTGTGGATGGCAGCACCAATGCGCTTTATGTACACAGGGTACCAAAATGTGTAGTTACGGTTCTGCCTTGGTGTGCACAGGTGTGTCATCCTCGGTGCTCAGCACCCCTGCCCTAAATAATTCCTACAGTGAACACTATCTAATCCTGTACAACTGCCAAGCCAGGGCTTGGTCAATTGGGAAACTGCCTTCCCTTTTTTTTGTGTGTAACCTACACCAAATGCAGTGCCAGCTTTACCTAACAGAACCAAATAAATAGCATGGGGTAAATCTAATAGGGTGCGGAGTTCTAACACCTGCGAGTCCCGTGCGAACATCAGGCAATCTCACACAGGACTTGCCGATGTCAGAACTTGCCACCCTATTACATTTACCCCCAACTGTCTGACTATGGCACTTGCTTGAATTCCCTGCATGATGTCCCCTGTTGTGTGTATTTTAATACAGAGAATGATATACACTTGTATGTTGTTCTAATATTAATTATATTTGTAAGAGAATAGACTAAGAAGTGGGAGGAGTCAGGAATAAAAGGGGGAGGAGTCTATGCCAGGAGCCCAGTGCTGACGTGAAGTGGGCCTGTGTGCTTTAAATGCCAGGGTCTATTTTTAGTTCCAGTCCGGCCCTGGCGGTATGCATTATCTTACACAATGCTAAACAGCAAGTGCTCTACGGTTTTACACTTTTGCGGTTCATAAATGACCCACAACTTTGATTTCTGTTAAGCAAAACGACAAAGACTACCAATAGAAAAATGTTCTACAGAAGTGGCCGCATATTCCTGGAAACCGAACTTAATTGATCATAATCTAAACAGAGTTCCATTTAGCGTGCTGGCTGCTACTTGTGGGCATCAGGCCCAGCTCTCTGCTCAGTGCAGCTGTAACTGAGCTGTTTGACAGAGGGTTAAGAAGTGCAACAATCCCGAGAGGAATGTCAGACTGGCAGTAACAAACGCAAATCATCCTAATAGAGATAAACATTAGCAGCACATACAGCTTGCATAAAGAGAAGTTGCTGCTCTCTTACCACTGGCCACGTCAATGTGACCTTACAGCCATATATGGAGGCAGAGATTCCCTGCGGATTTTAATTTTAGTATCCGCATATGAGAACGCAGTGTGAACAGCGTTCCTTTATTAATGTGTATACAGTATATATTTTTCCTAAATAATGACCTTTCTGAACAAGCCATCTGCTATAATCTAGTGGCAGAAATCTCCAGAGATCCTTGTGTGGAAAGTGTCCGGCTGCTCGGTTTGGCTGTTTATTACCAAACAGAATAGCACTGAGAACAACAGAGCTGAATAACTTATTATAGATACTGAGTTGAAAAAAAAAGAATGAGCTCCCAGTCCCTAAATTATCATCCACAATAATCCTACGTGCGCATTCAGAGATGGACGCTAATGCGATTTTTACGCAGATTGAGCGATTGTTTGTCTTGCATTTCCGCCTGCACAGAGGATCCACTCGCAAAGTGAGTGACAGGTAGTCAGCTCTTGGGGGAGGTAATGGGGGCTGGTCAATAAAACGCAGGCGTGTCTGATTGTTTAAACACCGTTACACGGACGTGCATAAATTAGCCCTTGCGATCTCCTACGCAGCATGAGAGCCCTCTGTGTGTCAGGAGAGCTGCCGAGTCTGCGGCTGGTCAGACCTTCCGCAAGGGTAAGATGGCCGTTTCATGTCCAACGATGTTACTGATATTTAAGCGGGTAAGCGACGTTGTACGCATGTGAGAAGGCAGCAGTGGACGTCCTTATGTCCGGGCAAGCTTTGGAACTATTAGAATATTTAACAGCTGCGTTCCGTGTTAAATAGCAATCGCATTAGCGCCCATCTCTGAATCAGGCCCTATATCTACATTCACCAGGTCGACAGCAGAATGTCGACATTGATGATGTAGACATGGTTAAAATGTCAACATCATTAATGTGAACACCTGCAAAATGTCAACATTTAATGTCAACACTATCAGGAGGCTTAGGGTCAGCATTACCGTTAGAGTTATGGCTGCCGTTAGGGTTACTTTTAGAGTTACTATTGTGGTTAAGGTTAGGGTTACAGAGGGCACTATTTACTACAATCCGCATATTGAATGCAGATTGTAGTGTGATATTACTGAGTGAATTCGCATTGCGAATTCAGGCAATATCACAGGGATTTACTACAAATACCTTACAGGGACAGAGCTTGCGATAAAGCTCTGTCCCTGCAAATCCCCTTCGGAGCCTTATCACGGTATTTTCGCAAAAAATACCGTGATTAAGTGCCCGCACATGCGCCGACTGATCACCGCTGCTACCCCGCCCCCCGGCGCTAAGCCCCGCCTCCATGATCACGGACCCCCCGCGATCCCCCCCCCCTCCGCCACCCCACCTCCCTTAATAGCACTTACCTGCATGCTCCAGGCCTCCGGGGATGTTCTCCATTCCTCCGGTCAGGTGATCTCCCATACTGACTGCTGCCCGATCACCTGATGACCGGGCAGCAGTGCACTATGGGAGACCAGCTGACCGGAGGGGAGTCATCACCGGAGGCCCGATCACCGGTCCCTGGACTCAGGCAAGAAAAAGGGTTTTTTTACTATTTTTTTTTTTACAGTAATCAGCTTGCAGTCTGTTTAGACCACACAGCTGATTACTGGGACCGACTCCCGGCTCTGCTCTCCCCGTTAGAGCAGGGCAGGAGGCCGGTAACCGGGGGGGAGACCCTGGATAACGCCACCTCCAGGTGGCGTTATTATCACAGGGCTTTCCCCGATATTTTTTCACATTTTATTTTTAGTAACTTTGGTCGGATCACATTTCCCATTACAATTATGGGAAATGCGATCTGCTTACTAAAAATAAGTGATACTTAGGGGTTGGAGTAGAATTTTACGAATTCTACTCCAATTGCCCTGTAATAACTATAGCTGATACTAAAATAATGTGAAAAGGGTGTGAAAACACCCTTTTCACATTATTTTAGTAAAAATAATGTTGATAAATAGAGCCCAGAATGAGAAAAAACAGTTACCGTATATACTCGAGTATAAGTCGACCGAATATAAGCCGAGGTACCTAATTTTACCCCAAAAAACTGGGAAAACTTATTTACGAGTATAAGCCTAGGGTAGGAAATGCAGCAGCTGGTAGTGCCCCAGTAGTAATCCCCCCTTGTAGTGTCCCCAGAATTAATTCCCGCTGGTAGTGCCCCCAGTAGTAATCCCCCCCTGGTAGTGCCCCCAGAATTAATTCCCCCTGGTAGTGCCCCCAGTAGCAATCCCCCCATGGTAGTGCCCCCAGAAGTAATCCCCCCCTGGTAGTGCCCCCAGAAGTAATCCCCCCTGGTAGTGCCCCCAGTAGCAATCCCCCCCTGTTAGTGCCCCCAGAAGTAATCCCCCCCTGGTAGTGCCCCCAGAAGTAATCCCTCCTTGGTAGTGCCCCCAGAAGTAATCCCCCCTGGTAGTGCCCCCAGAAGTAATCCCCCCTGGTAGTGCCCCCAGAAGTAATCCCCCCCTGGTAGTGCCCCCAGTAGCAATCCCCCCTTGTTAGTGCCCCCAGAAGTAATCCCCCCCTGGTAGTGCCCCCAGAAGTAATCCCTCCTTGGTAGTGCCCCCAGAAGTAATCCCCCCTGGTAGTGCCCCCAGAAGTAATCCCCCCTGGTAGTGCCCCCAGAAGTAATCCCCCCTGGTAGTGCCCCCAGTAGTCCTAATAAAAATTAAAAAAACACTTACCTGAAACCCCGCTCCTGGTCCCGCCGCTGCTATCAGCTCCTCCGGCCGCTTTGCATTATGGGTCAGACGTCGTCATGACGTCTCTCCCATTACCCACTGCGGGAGCCGGAAGATGGCTCCCGCAGTGGGAGCAGCAGCAGCCGATGAGAGTCTGACAGACTCTAATCGGCTGCTGATTACAACAAACAAACAGCTGCCAGCTCCGGCGGCTGTGTGTTTGGCAGTGTGGAGTGCTGACCGAACTCCGTCCGGTCAGCGCTGCACACGTGGTGCAGCTGTGTCACAGAGACACAGTCTGCACCGCTGCCCGCATGGTACGCTACTCAGCTACGTACCATGCTGGAGAATCGGCATCACTCGAGTATAAGCCGAGGGGGTGCTTTTTCAGCACAAAAAATGTGCTGAAAAACTCGGCTTATACTCAAGTATATACGGTATGTCAACATAACATCAGGGTCAACATACTAAATGACTTGGTCAAAGTCGACATTATGGACATGTCCACATGTTCAAATGACGGCCATGTCAACATGCTTATGTTGACATGATGAATGTTGACACTGTGATTGTCTCACATATATACTGAGCCCGAACACTTGCCGGACCACACAATGGGAAATTGTGCATCTTCCATTGAGAGGAACAGGCAGGATTGATCACACTACCAAAGATCCTAACGCTTAGGCCCCAGCACAAGACAAAATAGACAAAATATTGGTTTATTTATTCTTTATTGGTTGAGCTGTTTCGTCAGCCTGTAAAAGGCTACGGCGGTAGCCAAAACGCGTTGCTGCTCTCCTTGTTTTTGGATACCTATTCTGAGTTGTGACTTCACTGTGAGTACATATTATATATATATAATATGTATATATATATATGTATATATATATATATGTATATATGTATACATAAATATAATATGTATTTTTATATATATATTTATGTATATATATACATTTCCAAATATAGAGTTCTTCCACACATCATCATTGCTATTCAGACACTGTACATTAATGTTAGATCTAATTGCTGGAAATTGATCTTATTATTTTTTAAATATGAATATAACATATGAGTAAATGCTAACGACAATATCTGGATATTTATTGTACTTGTAAAATAATGTTACTACAGTTGAGTACACACTGGCCAGTGGGTACCCAACCTTGGCAAAGAAATGCCAGTGACAACGCATGTCAAATGCAATCTCTTGTGTAACCACTCCCATTGGTTACACAACAATCTCATTGAACAATTGTTCCCAAAATCTCGTTGAACACTCCTATGCCCCCACTTCTGGTTGTGAGTAATCAGAGAAGACGGCACAGCCACAAGCAGAAGTGGGTATGGGATGATTGAAGTTTACATCCCATGTCTGCTTACAGTACATGCTTTTACTAGTGTTAAAAATGCCAAGAAAAGCATGATTTTAATATCAGTGGATAAGCTGTTGGAAAGATCAATCATGACTTCAGTCAAGCTAGTAATTGCAAAATTAATAAAAGGGATATATTTACTAAAGGACGATTTTAATCGATATATTTACTAAAGGTCGATATTAATCAATTTAGAATCAATCAAAATCGATGTTGTGTTTCTGGAGCTATATCACACATTTACTAATACTACTAATTCTTAAAAAAAAAATTCAATTGTCAGTTAGTAAATGTATGATTTAGCCCCAGAAACACAACATCGTTGTTGTTGATTGATTTTAATCCATTTTGAAACAATTATAATCAATAAAAATACACCTTTAGTACAGTAAATATACTGTACCAAGATATACTAACATATTTAATTTTAATTCTATCTTAAAAAAAGGAAAACAACTATGGTAACTATGCAAAAAAAAATAATTATTGAATGATAAGATGAGTTGGAGAAGCTAAATACATGGTACAGGTACAATAATACTTATTACTCACTTGTTTGAATATGGTGTACACCGGACGAAAACACATTCAGAGTTTATACAAAGCTAAAACATATTTATGTTAAAAGGGGCCCCCTAAGGAGGAATGCTGATTATACATTATATTATCATATACAAGAAAATAGATGGAGCGCTTGGTTTGAGAAAATACACAGTTTTAATAACACAGTTGTGCAAGGTTCATAATACAGGTTAAGTCTCCCATATCCAAATATATTCCGAAATGTGGAATATTCCGAAATACGGAATTATTTTGGCATGACTGAGATAATGAAACCTTTAATTTTTGATGGTTCAATGTACACAAACTTTGTCTAAGGCCCAAATCATTAAAAATATTGTATAAAATTACCTTCAGGCTCTGTGTATAAGGTGTATATGAAACAGAAATGAATTTCATGTATGTATAGAAACTTTGCTTGAGCCACAAAATTCATACTTACCTACCCTCCCGATTCGGCCGGGAGCCTCTCGAAAATCGGGTGCCGCTCCCGGCCCCCCGGAAAGGCAGGCAAGTCTCCCGGCCCCAGCGTCTCACCTGCATTAACCCCGGCAGCGGGGGGGGTCGATGACGCGATTCGCGCTGAATCGCGTCATCTTAGCCCCGCCCCCTGCATCACAATGCCATTAATCTCGGCATTGTGAAGAGGGGGCGGGGCCATGATGATGCGATCGTGCTGTCACGCCCCATGCCCCACCCCCAAAGACGTGTCATCCTCTGAACCACGCCCCCTTTCCCCCGCGATACGCCCCTTTTTTGCCGCGATACTCCCCCATGTGGTTGCCGGACAGCTCCCTCCCGGAAGGAGGGAGCTCAGTGTCGGCAACCCTGACACAATTTTTGAAAATATTGTATAAAATTACCTGGAGGGTGTGTGTATAAGATAAGGTGTATAACACATAAATGCATTCTGTGTATATATTGGGGTCCCATTCCCAAGATATTTAATTATGATATGCAATTATTCCAAAATACGGAATATTCCGATATACAAAATACCCCTGGTCCCAAGCATTTTGGATATGGGAGACTCAACCTGTATTTAAAAACAAACAATCACATTCAGTGCAATAGACTGCTCTAAGCTCTATACGTCAGATATAACAAAAGTTCCACATTAATTCTTCTCACATAAGGTATTAAATCTCTAAAATATATAGTCCAGGACCTCTGAATGATCAGATTATATGCAGACGTCTGCTGAGAGCTGTCCTTATTTATGCAATGAAGGCATGATAGTTACCCACTCTCCTGGTGCTGGTGTTTGGTATAGACACAGCGCACCACTGAACACACAGATGTCCTTCACACTGCCCAAATGGATATCTGTGATCTGTACTTCAATTTGTGGGACCAGTTTGGCTTAGACCACCAATGTATTGTTCTGCCACACTTAATATGAAATATCTGCCAACGGGGGGCCGTATGGCTATATATACAATAAGTTCCGGGACTGCATATAGGTATCGAGCGTCCCTTGTATGTAGTCAGTCTGAAGCCTCTACTCTCCCCTTGCCGGTTTGAATGCAGGCTTATAGCGAGTTATTTGCTCGGAAGCATGGATCAGCCTGGCGTGTGAGGAGAATTAATGTGGAATATTCTGATATATCTGACGTATAGAGCTTAGAACAGTCTAATGCACTGAATGTGAATGTTTCTTTTTATATATTATTAACCTTGCACAACTGTGTTATTAAAACTGTGTATTTTCTCAAACCAAGCGCTCCATCTATTTTCTTGATGGGATGTAGTTAAAATGCCGACCATCGGCATGCCGGGTGTCAAAATCCCGGTTTAGGGTTAGGCTACAGGACGGGGGAGGTTAGGGTTAGGCTACGGACAGGAGGGTTAGGGGGCAAAGGAGGGATGGTTAGGGTACTTACCTCTCCCCCGTCGGGATTCTCAGCATTGGGATGCCGCTGCTGATCTTTTGACAGTTGGCATCCCGAGTGCCGAGATTCCATACCAAACCCATTCTTGATACAGATAGGTCCTCATACATCTAGCCTCCTTGCACGTTAAACAGCCCTTCTAGTTGTGCCATGTCGTGGCGTGACTCTGTAGCGCCTAGTGTCTTATTCGCAGAGTGATGTGAATAGATAGCACAAGCAGTGTCTGCTGATTAAAATGATATGCAGCATGCCTATGTTCTGTGTGCGAGTGCGGGTGTATCTGCATGGGAAACGCTACGTTACAGTGTAAGCGGCTGTTACACTGTAACGTAGCTACTTGTGTTATTTATTCGCATCGCTGTGCGAATAATACACATTTGAAGGAAAAACGTCGCACGAAAATACGCTCGGCGCTATCACATCACACGGAGCTCCCGCGTTGTGTGGCGCGACTTGTAGTGCACGGAGGATAGATGTATGTGGACACATCTATAAATCTTCTTTATTTAGCAGGTAGCAGGCCCTGCTGGTGGAGCAGCTAGTGTGAGTTAGGTTTTTATATAGACTGGTTGAGAGGCGCACTTGTTTCTTTGATCATTATCATATACAATACAGCAGGTCATTGGCTAATATATAAAACAAAATGAAATATACCATCACATTATTTGGAATACACCTGGTTACATGAGGAATACTAAACTGACTTATCTTCACTGTTCATTGATTTAATACAACAGCATAATGCTCCCATACAGCTAATATCTCTGGACGATGGCCCATATTTGTGTGGCGAGGTCACACTAAACTGCAGTTAGTAGCAGCAGTAGTAGATAAACATTTCCTTACTTAGATCAACCTTTTGCTGCGTGTAGTACTGATTGTATTAGTATAACATTAAAGGGGTAAATGCCAATCAACACAACTTATCTATAATTTCCATAATTTTCATTAAGTGGATCTATTTATAATAATTGATGAGGGTCTGTCCTATCTTCATCATGCACAGTGAGATTGGGGGTTTGCGCCCTCCCACCAACAGCTCCCACTTCAGCAATGGAGATGGGGCTGATCCTCCTATTCTGAGGAGAGAATAGGAGGACAGTTGCGCCAGAAATGGGGGTAAGTTTAGTGGGGATGGGGCGCGATGGAGCGTGGACAAACCCATTGTAACACAGGTCTAAAGCTAAGTATATAAAAGTAAAAATGAGGCTGTATACACTGAAACGGAAAACCAGGCATATAACCAGTGCAACCAGGAAATGTTTTATTATTTATTTATATCATACTTGCCAACTCTCCCTCATTGTCAGGGAGATCTCCCTGAAATAGTAGCAATCTCCCTATCTCCCTAAAGAGTCCAGCAATCTCCCTCATTGCACCTTACCCCAATTATGAAGTTGTTATATAAAAAAAAAACAGAGAGATATACATTCAAACAGGATAATTAGTATCATTGCCTAGCATTGGTTATAACGCACAATGATCCCTATGGCTACATAAATTTTATGAAAAGTATCAGTGTGTTTTCATCAACAAATAGATCTGACTGACTGCTTTTGGGCTCATTTACATTTTCAAGTCAAAGATATGACACACCTCTCAGATGTAGCAGTACACGTCCACTTTACCACCGCGCTCATAGGTGCTGCTTTTACACTCTCCCTGAAATGCTTTTTCAAAAGTAGGCAAGTATGATATATAGTCCTGGCTGCTATTTGCTCTATACATGCTACCACTAAGCAATAATCACACATCATGGCCTGGTCTGCCACTGCTATGCCCAATACCAATATTAAATGGCTGTATAGCTGAGCTCCAGGCAGGGCCGGCTCTACCATTAGGCTGCTTTAAGCAGCTGCCCAGGTCGCCGGTATCTGGGGGGGGGGCGCAACAGAGTCTGTCTATCACAATATTAAGGATGTTTCTGAGATAAATATTCTTGTTGTACTTAATGCAGGTGATAGCTGTGGAACTTTTAAGATGCCACCTCCTCACTTTCACCTGAGGGTCTGGAACGTGGATCTTGGTGGCAGTGGGGGAGGGTGTGGCGGTTCAGTAGGCTGATGTTTGCCTAGGGTGCTGAGACACCTTGCACCGGCCCTGGCTCCGGGAATGGATAAGTGCTAGTTGGCTGTTACTGAGTCCTGATAAAACAGAGCTTCTTCTGATAAGAGCTCACCTTCAAAGGACAAGAGTGCAGCTTTGCCAATCAGCTGGACCTAACACATGGGAGTGTTGCAGAACACTGGCCATGTACAGAATCTTTGTGTTGTCCTGTATTGTAACCATACTTGCCAACTCTCCCTGATTGTCAGGGAGACTCACTAAAATAGCAGCAATCTCCCTGACTACCTGAAGAGTCTAGTAATCTCCCTGATTGCATCTTATCCCCATTATGTAGCTGTTATATTAAAAAAATCAGAAGTATATGCATTCAAAACGGGATCATTAGTATCATTCCCCTGCATTGGTTACAAGGCACAATGGGCACGATTCTATTCAGCGCGATGTAAATAGCGCCGGGAGTGAGCTCCCGGAGCTATTCAATACACCGCGCAGCCAAGTCCGACTAATGATTTCTTTTCTGATCCCTCCGGGGATAAGAGAAGAAATCCGACAAAAGTCCCGGCGCGAGGCTGTTTTCTGCCCTTCACGCCTGGAAAACAGCCTCGCGCCGGGATTAAACCCTGTTTAAGGCGCGAGAACGGGCCTTCCCCGACCTAACATCGCGATGAATTGAATAGCTCCGGGAGCTATCTCCCGGCGCTATTTACATCGCGTAGAATTGAATAGTGCCCAGGTATTTTCTGAAAAGTACCAGCGTGTTTTTATCAACAAGTAGATCTTACTAACTGCTTTGGGACTGGTTTACATTTGGATATAAGTCAATTTTATGACACACCTCTCACATGTAGCAGTACAGTCCACTTTACTGCCGCGCTCATAGGTGTTGCCTTCACAATCTCCCTGAAATACTTTTTCAAAAGTAGGTACGTATGATTGCAGGGCCGTAGCTAGGGTAGTGCGGCCGGTGCCATCGCACAGGGCACCACAGGTCAGGGGGCGATGTCTGAACCTGTCAAATTTCTGTTTATTATCATTCTTGCCTCTTCTTTCATCCCCATCATGTCCTGGCCTTTCCTATCTCTTCCTTGGCCCTTCCCCTGAAGCCATGGCCCTTTTTTGGGTGCATTATGTCCCTTTGAAAAGTTAGGGGGGCGCCAATGCTCTTTCTGGCACAGGGCACCAAAAAGTCTAGCTACGGCTTTGTATGTTTAAACATCAGGTGTCAGCCATGATCAAATAATTAGTCTGTCATTTGGAAAATATAGCCAGAATCAAGCCCTAGATTCCCTCAGAAGATCGGTACATGCATTTTGCATATTCATGCTAAACTAGAGCAAAGCTCTCTACCTGGGTCTCCCAGCAAAAGGATGGCAGAGTTTGCAGTTGGTACAAGCAGGGCCAGCTCTATGGGTGTTCGACCAGTGCGGTCGCACAGGGGCGCCACCCATAGGGGACGCACCCCTCCCCAACATCCCGATTTCAGCTGTCCCGCTGTTCCACCCGTGGGCCGAAATGGCCCGTGGGTGGTCAAATCGGGAGGTTGGGGACCCCCACCGCCACAGCTGTGCGGCGGTGCCGGACCCCCGGAGTGTGAATCCATTCACTGACGGAAGAGGGCTGGGGGAAGGCCAGCCAGTGACGGAGGGCTGGGCTTTACCCCCAGCCTGACGTTATTTGGAGGCGTGCCATGCGGGCACACCTCCAAATAACGTCACTTAGGGGGCGTGGCCTACGGTAATGAGGCAACGCCCCCAATTTCGGTGCCACACGCGATTACAGGGAGCATAGTAAAAGGCCAGCACAGGGTGCTCAGACCCCTGGAGCCGGCCCTGGGTACAATGCAATAACCAGAGTGTTAACTAACTAACCTGGGCCTGACGCATAACATCCCTCTTCTGCTCTCTTCTCTGGCTGCCTGTGAAAAGGCCTATTTAAATCATGATTGACCTACTGAATTTAAAAGCATTATATAAGTAGAGTCCAAATACCTAAAGCACTTCTGATTAGGTGGTCCTCCCACATCCTGCCCCCTTCCTAGTGAAGTGGGCAGGGCGGGGAGTATAAGGCTGTGATTTGCTGGTCCAGGTGGAGGGGTCATGTGTAATATGACACTATTACATGACGAGAGATGCCGGCCCTGCCTTCATCACAAGTCAGCTGAGAAGCAAAGAGGGGAAGAAAAAAAATAGGCAGGTATGAAGATACAACTCAACCAATGTAATAGTGTGAGAGTATACTGCTAAACACTCACATTTTCTAATCTCTCACCCTATTACATTTGGCCTGTAACAGCTGCCTTTCTCCTAAAGCAATCTATCCATATGAATACTCATATGGCTTCAGGAATTCAACGTGGCTTATAAGAATTTTCACAGATTGATATTATAGGCCTATGTACAATCCGCATTTCAAATGCGGTTTTAGCGTGATATTTTCGCCTAACGAATTCAGGAACTATCACAGGAATTAATCAATAAATCCCTTACAGGGACACAGCTTGTGATAAAGCTCTGTCCCTGCGAATCCCCTCCGCAGTCTTCTTACTGTATTTTTCATTAAAAAAAAAATATATATATATATATATATATATATATATATACAGTGAGAAGGTGTACGCACATGCGCCTCCGACTCATCCGTCTGAGCTGAGTATTTTTTTTTTCCGGATGTGGGCACCATTCCACAATCCAAGTTCCCTTCTTCGCAGAGCATTCATGAGTTTTGGGCAGTGGTATAAGAACCTAGCACTGGCCTGGACACATAGGTGCACAGTGGTCTCCTTATACACTGGATAGTGTATGTAGTACAGTATTACGGTGCACACATAATATAACCAGTAGGAAACGAAACTTAGCTTTCTAAGCAGACATTCTCACACTTTGGGCTCTATTTACTACAATCCGCATTGGTAATGCAGATTGTAGTGTGATATTACCGAGTGAATTCGCATTGCGAATTCAGGCAATATCACAGGGATTTACTACAAATACCTTGCAGGGACAGAGCTTGCGATAAATCTCTGTCCCTGCTAATCCCCTTCGGAGCCTTATCACGGTATTTTTGCAAAAAATACCGTGATTAAGTGCCCGCGCATGCGCCAACAGTTCGCCACTGCTACCCCCCCCGGCGCTAAGCCCCGCCCCCGCGATCGCGGCCCCCCCGCGACCCCCCTCTTCCATACCACCTGATGACCTGGCAGCAGTGCACTGTGGGAGACCAGCTGACCGGAGGGGAGACATCACCGGAGGCCCGATCACCGGTCCCTGGAGTCAGGTAAGTAAAATTTTTTTTTTTTTTTTTTTTACAGTAATCAGCTTGCGGTCTGTTTAGACCACACAGCTGATTACTGGGACCGACTCCCGGCTCTGCTCTCCCCGTTAGAGCAGGGCAGGAGGCCGGTAACCGGGGGAGACCCTGGATAACGCCACCTCCAAGTGGCGTTATTATCACAGGGCTTCCCCCGATATTTTTTTCACATTTATTTTTAGTAACTATGGTCAGATCACATTTCCCATTACAGTTATGGGAAATGCGATCTGCTTTACTAATAACTATAGGTGATACTAAAATAATTGCCCTGTAATAACTATAGGTGATACTAAAATAATGTGAAAAGGGTGTGAAAACACCCTTTTTCACATTATTTTAGTAAAAATAATGTTGATAAATAGAGCCCTTTATGTTAAAACGCCTATGTCTTCTTGCTGGCAGCTGCTTGAGCTGTTGTCCGTCCCCCTCATCCTTCCCCCACCATGCGTTTGCCTATGTATATTGTCCAGTAATTAAAAAATTAAACGCAATAACAGCTCTCACAAAACCACAGATATAGGGGCCTATTCATTAACACATAAAAATCGATGGAGGTAATTAGGTTTAGAACTCGCATGGAGTTCTACCTAATTACAGGAGGAATGAATCATTCCTCCTCTCCATAACTATCTATTCCAAAAAGCTGTCATTTCTGCGATGCATTACCGCAGCTGGAATCCGTGCTGCGCATGCGCTGTTACATTCGTAGACCCAGCACATGCACAGCACTACTTAGAGCTGCGGTAAGTTTGTGTACCCCCCCAACCCTCCCCTCCCCCCTCTGCTCACCTCCCCTTGTCCCGCACTTACCTCCGGCTCCGTCCTGCTGGTCTGACACGTGGTCTCCCAGCAGACCACAGTACAGATTAGGAAAAAAAAAAAAAGAACACAGTGTCCGACCAGCCTCTGGAGCCAGAGGACGCACTAGACTGCGGAGGGAGACGTCGGGAGACCTGTCCAGCTGTAAGCAGGTAAGTTTCACCTACTATTCGCCACCTCACAGTGGCGGATAGTACCTCCATCAAATTCCGAAAATACATAATTTTCGGAATTTGATGAATACCATAATTTCCACATCCCCATACTAATGTATGGGGAGTGTGGAAATTAATGCAGGGGAACTTAACCAGGAGATATCAGTGATATCGCCTGCTTTAAGATACTTCATGAATACTAAAATAACGTTATTTAAGGAAAATGTCCTTAAAAAATTAAATTTAGTGTTGATGAATAGGCCCCATAATCAATGTCAACATTCCTCAATCATCAGTTAGAGACAGAGAAAACCATATACTTCTCCAAGGGTCAAGGCAGGCAGCAAAAAATCGTAGTGTTGAGCCGAATAATCAGCGATAGTCACATGACAGCTGCATTGTATAAACCAGTGTTCCAGCAGCCAACCAATCCCACCAGCTGCACACGCTGGTCGCTGACCACCTCAGGTCCGGCAACCTCCAACCAACAACAGAGTTGTGCACCCGCAGACCCACCGGCATTCTATTGACTTTGCTCACCGACATTCTGCAGCTACCACCTTTCCTTCAATGGCCGCAACATCGACATCCCCCTCTCACCACAAAACCTACCGGTAGGTAAGCAACACTGAGACTCTCACCTACACACGGGATGCCGCCCAGGTGTTCCGACCTTCTCTCCGCATCCCCCAACCTCCCGAGAGATCCTAGACTGTCAACCATAAGTCCAGCAGGGGTGACGTGCTGGTCACTGAACCGCATGGCAAAGAGCCCCCTGAAAGGGTCCACCTACCTCCCCAGTCTCATCCCCATCCACCAACACGCCTCCCTTACCTGCCCGGGACCTCTTCGGAGCAGCACTGTGACTACTCCATTAAAAGATTTGGCCCCCACATCTGTGTCTGGCTGGTTTCATTTTCACTTTCATTTCCATCGGTTCCATCCTCATTCCCATCACACCATTATCACCACAGCACCATTCCCATCCACACTGCTCAGCAGTGCAACACTCGCACCATACCCAGTCATCCCACACCATACTCATCCATGTTAACACAACAGTTTTTATCACTACACCCAGGTAGAGCTCAACCCCCTTTATTCTCATTCTAACTCAGTGCAGGAACGGTACTCCCGCATAAAGGTGCAGCACTCCGTACCACAACACACCACCCCCTGATCAACAAGAGTGCAGTTCTACCCCCCATTTTCACATTTTCTCCATCCATGCTCCACTTTGTGTTCAATAAGCATTCATCAATACAATTTCTTCAACTACAGTAGGGATTGAAAATCCATGTAGTAATGTCAGCTATGAAACTCCTAATAAGTACAGTGTCTACAGATTATTGGTTCTTTAAAGCAACTGTCACTCAGTATGTTGCAACTGTCACTCAGTATGTTGCATTAAGATGATCCAGGCACAAGCATTCCTAATGTCAGACTTCTCCTATTATGTGCTAAATGGAAGGATTAATAAGAATTAATAAGAGTTTTTATGCAAGGAGTACACAACACCTTTAAATTCATTAATACAATGAGAATTATCTGCTACAATAAACATTTTTTTTATTCATTTATAAGAAGGGAGGAATCATAATTTTTCAATATGTTGTGTAACATTAAATTAAACGTTAGTTTGACTGTCAAATTTAGTTTTATGACATCTTCAATATTGTACAGCGATATAGAATATACTGGATTTACATTAATAATGTCCGTCTGTCCCGAACACAATAGCATCTTTGTGTGTACATCCTGTTTCACGCATGCATTGTAGGTGTTTTTTGATCTTTTTGCCTGTGTTCAGTAGCAAATATCGCTCAACTACGTAAATATCGGCATTACGTTCAAACTGCGCACACCAATCAGCAAAATATTTCTAACATAGCTGCTTGTTTCCATGAGCGAGTGACATCATAGCATGCCCTCTATTGGCTCCAGCAAGAATCCTGATGCTGGAATCCTGCAGCTGTTCTTGTATCCAGATATAGGGAGAATTATACAGGGGGCAAAAGCAGGATTTTCAAAGCTAAGGGGTGAGTGTGGTTAGTTCACATTAGCCTTTACATTTCACCAAACTGATCATAGTTTCTATCAACACAAAAGGGGGAACTTAATTCAACACAATGGGCGAGAAGAACGGTCGAGCTAAGGAACTTCACGGCAAATATCTTTGCTAATTTTAATTTGCACTCTACAGAGGTGTGCAGGAAATTAGTGAAGATGATGTACCTTAACAAATGGTAATGTTCTCAGCCAGACATCGCGGTGATAGCCGGTGGACATCTCATAGAATTTAATTCATCCCAAAAATGTCAAACCTTGTAGATGTCCACAAATCAAATTCACCTGCAAAGCGTACATGTGCGTTCGCTGTGCTACAAATGGTCATAGTTCTCTTGTTTTCAGATTCTGATAAGTTCCATACTTATAGCTGTCACTTGTCTGGCCAATGAGTTGTATTAAAGAGGGATGGGGGGGGCGGAGTCCTGGACATGCCTCTCTCGAAGGGCTTCTTGGGCCAAGGTATCATATTTAAGAGTCACTCACGGCCCACCGACACATACCCCCCCTTCCCCCCTCCCAATGGAAACAAGCAGCACAGGCTCTCAAGGTGAACCCACTGATCACCATTGAGCAGGCACTTGCCCCCGTACATGCTTCATTGGCTAGAAGGGAGAGAGTATATGGAAGCAGAGGCCAATATTTGTGGCCATAGAGGGAGACTAGTTACCAATATGAAGGAATTCGTCTGACTATTTACCACCTACTTTTATAGCTCTCTCATGCATGATGACACTGTAAGGCATCCATAAATTTATTGCAATTAAAAACAACATAACTTACAACTAACTTACACTAAAATAAAGACACGGACACAGACTGCTTTGGTTAAATGGTCATAACTTGCTTTTATTGAAGGTATGACCCTGAGCTTTTAATTTACTTTTGGGAGGTAAAGAAGGATGCTACAAACACTCAGCTCCAGTCATATGTTATATAAGCAATATCAGGGAGCGACTGAAACGCCCCCGTGGTCATTATAAGCTGAGCGTTACTTAACCAATATTAGGGAGCGACTGAAATGCCCCCCTGTGGTCATTATAAGCTGAGCATTACTTAACCAATATTAGGGAGCGACCAAACCCCCCCCCCCCCTGGTGATCATTATAAGCTGAGCATTACTTAACCAATATTAGGGAGTGACTGAAACGCCCCCCCCTGTGGTCACTGTAAGCTGAGCTGTGAAGACTCACAACCCCCTATAATACTGCACAGTATGAGCGTGTCTGCAAAGACGGGCGCCCAAAGTCCTCCCGCAGAGGTAGGCCATACTATGACCCTCAAAGGTAAAATGTGCTCCACAGCTTTTCTTACACCTTACATGGCTGCTGGTTTGTAGCACCTTCCCGCCCAACATGATAATATAACATAGTGTTAGTAAGAACACAACAATAAAGAGAAATAGATAGGGGAGGGAGGGACAAACACCGTCCAGAAAGGAAGTTGCTGGGTGTACACCAGCCTTATAAAGTCCACATAAGCCACTCCCACAAGCTCACACATAGTCAGAACCAACCAACCAATAAAACCCCTCAACTACTCTACCTAGCAACAGTTGACCAAAATTCTACCAATTACAAAAAACTAAGGACTCTTATATAGTCTTAAACCTATTTAAAAAGGCTGGCCCACTGTTTTAATTGACCTGAGTCCACCAAAGGCCACCAAAGTCTTAATCCAGCTCTGCCAATGGGTGTAAATAAACTATAAATTAGTGCACCCCACATGTTCATACCTGTCTATCCAACACATCCTAAAGTATAGTACTGTTTATGGGCAAACAACTGTGCATAACACTCAAATCATGTCACACCCAGCAACGAGAGTACCCTCATTTCGGTCAGCAGCATAATTTTCATAGAAAGTGAGAGATCCATACATAAGGCAGATATTATAAGTTCTACAAAACAGCATTGATCTATCCACCATGTGCATTTAGCTGTTTTATCCGATAATTACTGGGGTGGAAAATGTAAAGTTGATCTATGGGTTATTATAAAATTTAGGGAAACATTTTTTTTTTATAAATGATATGCATTAATATGAATGCATCGTAAATAACAATACCAGCACATGATTAAATATATGCACCCTATAATTTGTTTTATTTGTATCCACTAACATAAGTCACACTCACTATAGATTTGCCTATTGATAGTGACATAAAAGAATGAAAGCGTTTAAGCCACGCTTGCTCCTTCCATTAATGTAATGTATGCATTGCCTCTGAGACTAAAGATATTTGTTATTTGCTTAAGATATTATTATGTTGCAACTTTATTTACTTTAGTAACCCTGTGCACTGCGTATAATGCGATGAACCAGTGACACACTGCAAGGACACTGCATAGGACGCAGACCACATTAGTCTGCATTGCAATGAGCTCGGGAACGCTATGCACACGCAGACTGAACCATTTGCAGTTATTGCAATATACAGAAATATAACATGCTGAGGCTGCAAACATCGAGTCATTATATTAAAGCACACTGACACACACAACGTCTGTGAAGGGTAAAACTGCTGTGCACCAGTGCCTGAGGCTGCATTGTGTCTGGGTGCAGAGACTGACCTGCCAGGCGCTTCTCACGGACGTTTTTCCACAGCAGGTCCCAGGCTTTGGTGGTGGAGTCCTTTAGCTGCTCGCTCAGGGACCTCCTCAGTACAAATTTGGCTGATCTCCTCTTGCTTGTCATTGTAAATCCCACAGCATTATGGCACTTTCCTTCTGAATGCTGCAGCTGGAGAGATGAAGGTCCCAGAGAGGAGGTGTGTTACTCCAACTCTGCCCTGCTCTAAGCGCTACTATTTCCAGGCACTGACACATTGTTGTAGTGGAGAGGTCCACACTCCATCTCCTAATAACGTACTCTCTCCCCTGCTCTCTTCACCCTCCCACTGCTTCTGTACCCCTCCTCTCAGCAGCAGATTCTCCCTGACCCTATAATCTATCTAATCTATCTATCTATCTATCTATCTATCTATCTATCTATCTATCTATCTATCTATCTATCTATCTATCTCTGTACATACACACACACATATATAATATATATATATATATATATATATATATTTATACACACACACATCTATAGACACACAAATATATATCACATATATATATATATATATGTATATACATATATATATATATATATATTATATATATATATGTGTATATACATATATATATATATATATATATATCACACACATATATGTATATACACACACACACACAATTATATGCGTATGGTAACGAATGCTTAGACCAGATATTTAATCCTTAAAGTTCCCAGTCTGATACAGAGAGAATTATTTCCTTCCTCCTTCGTTTACCTTGCAAATGTAAGTTTGCCATTGATTTTATTGACTTATTCTATCTGTGAAAGCACAAGAAGCAGAGGTCATCATATCAGGCTATTATTAGCTAATAACCTGCTCGCAGCTGACTGACTGACGTTCTTTACATTTCACTTTCAACTGGCTATTTTTTTCTTCTACAAAAACTCTCAGAAATGTTTTTTTTTTATTTCATTTAAGCCTAGGATCTATTTTAAAAACATATTTAACTGAAAAAAAAAAAAACAATACGCTATGGGTGTGTCTCATTGTAAAATTACCCCCTCAGTGCCTACAGATCCCCCAACAGCAACAGATCCTTATGTGACAATACCACCCACCCCTTTAGTTGTGATCGATCACTATTGGCACCCCCCTTCCCCCCTAGGTGTCCATAGGCCCCTACTGGGCGCTCCAGACCTGTACACAGCAGACTTTACAGCACCCCGGAGCATCCTGGAGAGGTTTATTTATCAAGCAGTGAAAAACTTAGTGAAGCGGACCAGTGGAGAAGTTGCCCATGGCAACCAAACAGCTTTGAAGTAACATTTATCAAGTACAGTCTATAAAATAATAGGTAGGAGCTGATTGGTTGGCATGGGCAACTTCTCCACTGGTCCACGTCTCTAAGTTTTTCACTGCATGATAAATAAACCTGTGAGGATGCTACCGGAATGCTGCTGATATTCCTGTGGTTGCGGTCCCGCTCTCGGCATGTTGTCATGTGTCGGAGGTGCTGTAAAGCCCTGTCATGTGCTGTATGTGCAAAATACCTATCTTCTCCCCAATAAAACTTTTAGTGTGTTCGCCCATACCCCTGCCACGAACTCGGAATATATTATCCTCCGTGCATAACACCGCGCCCCCCCCCAAGGGCCACTGCCCCATTGCCCCTGACTGTGGGTCAGGGGGGACTGATGATCACTTCCCTCTGCTGCAGCTGAACCCTGCACACGCAATGATCAGTATTTTAGTGATTAGGCGGAACAATGTTCCCCTCCTTGCATTTTTGGTTTTGGCGCAGGCGCACACTCAGGGGCGTGATTTCGGGAGTGATGTAAGCGGTCACATCACTGCAGGAGTGACGGGAGCAGGAAGAAGACAGACGGGGATGAGCAGGACGGCTCGGACGCATTGGATGCGACCATGTCAGCTAAAGCCCAACTGTCTGCAATCATATCCCGTGCAACTGTGCCAGCTAGGCGCTTAGCTTTGTCAGTAATTCTCTGCTGAATTTTAGTATCTATGAGCAGGTAGCAGATACGAAAAGTGAAAGTGTGCAGATGTCAAGAAAGAATTTCCTATTATTATTATATATTATAGACATGACAGCATTTTATGTGCTTAGAATGAGACATTATCTTAGATCTGATGTGGGGAATTAGAGTAGAAAAAAAAAGCTGTTTTGCAGTAGTTTAAAAGAAAATCCATCTTCATATTATTATTATTATTATTATTATTATAAAGTATACGTTTTGTCTTATTATGATTATGTACTATAATTATTTTATAGCTCTAATAGCTGGATTTCTTGTGTCCTACAGTATTGAACATATATAATAGTAATATGTATTATTAGAATTGCTTTGATATTTTTCTTTGCATAAAGGAAATCTTTATTCAGAAATAAGAAGTGCCCTGCTAGTGCCTTATCTTAAGTGAAGTTCAGTATTTATTGAGACAGGCAGCAAATTGCAGCAGAAATTAGATGGAAATAAAACAATCCTCAACTGGGGTAAAATGAGGTACCCCCACAAGAGTGAGAGATGTTTTCAGCTGATAATGCACTAGTGTGTTTGAGCTAAAGTATATGCACTTTCAAATGTTATCATTATATACCCACTTACATTCATTGTACTCTCACTTTACACCGAACTGTCGGCCTGATTCAGAGCCGAACTCTCTGACCAGAGCGCTTGCTCTGAATCAGGGCCCTCCTACCTAAAAATGGAACGGCCTCTTGGACACTCGCATAGCTGTGGGTTACCACCCACAGCTTATGCGAGCGTCCATGATGATGGTCGCGATGGTCAAGACCATCGCAACCATCGGGCTTGCGATGAGACCCTGCGGTAGGGTCTCGTGGCCGCAAGCCCTGGAGTGATTTTGGCTCCATCAGAGCCAAAATCACTCCCACTGACATCACTGGCCCCACTGACACTAGTGATGTCAGTGGGGCCGGACAAAGACGGTAGGCGTTACCATGGGAACGCCTTCGTCTGGCAGTCACGCCCCCGGCACGCCCACCAAAGGGGGCGTGCTGTCAGTCACCATCGACAGTTGATTTGTGTTTGGACACGCCCCTCCCAAATCTATAGGCCCCCATACACTGGGCGATAAAGCAGGTGATCCGACTGATTGGTGCGATTTGCCTGCTATATCGCACCGTGTACAGCCCTGATGTCGGGCGGAGTGCGTTCCCGTGGGATCGTACATCGCACCCCCTGATCTTTTTGCAGGACCAATTCATCAGGGGGTGCGATTTACGATTCCATGGATTGCTATGCAGGTGAGGGAGGGGAGAGCCAGCATATCAGGCGGTCGGCCACCCGATTGCACCGTGTGCGCGGACCGCCCGATATGTGGGACAACGGATCCCCTGTCGCCTCGCATGGTGCCATCTCACCGTGTATGGGGGCCTTAAATCTCTCTGCACATTTACATCTGCCCCATCTGCAGTGCAGCATGGTTTTACCAAAATTCACAGTTACTGTACTTGCGTTATTCTTTGCTTTGCTCCCAACTTTGAATCAGCCACCATATACTCCAGACTGGCAGGCAGTGGCTAATGGAGGTTACTTAGAAGTTTCATACCAATGTTTTCAATACATTTACCAGCTTAGAAAAACAGTAACGTAACCTACATTCTATTTTCCCTAACAGTCCCACTCTAACCCCAAGGTCACCAGTGTTAATGATGGTGGCAGGGGCATAACTAGAACTTTGTGGGCCCCATAACAAAATCTTTTAAGGGACCCCCACCCCCACTGGCACTGAGAGGTAAAAAACGAAAAAATACATTGACCCCACATGATAAAAACATATTGGCCCCCACATGAAAATAAAAACATACCCAGCACTGCAGACAGATAGATAGATAGATAGATAGATAGATAGATAGATAGATAGATAGATAGATAGATAGATAGAAATATATATATATATATATATATATATAATATATATATATATAGTATAAACAGTAGAAATAGTCCGGCACTCAGGACAAAACGTTACCAGACGGGTGCCAACAGGTAAGTATATAGAAGAAACTCCTTTTGGCTTGGGTATGCACCCAGCACAATTAAGGGAAAAGCGGCACTCCAATGAATTAATAAAATCAATGTATATTTAAATGCTCGACATCATCATAAACAGTACAAGTGTCGTGTCGATGTTTCAAGGCACGGAGACCATTTCATCAGGACTTACATATATACATATATACAGTCAGGTGCATAAATATTGGGACATTGACAGAATTTTCATATTTTGGCCTCTATTCACCACCACAATGGCTTTGAAATGAAACAAACAAGATGTGCTTTAACTGCAGACTTTCAGATTTAATTTGAGGGTAATTACATCCAAATCAGGTGAACGGTGTAGGAATTACAACGGTTTCTATATGTGCCGCCCACTTTTTAAGGGGCCAAAAGTAATGGGACAAACTAAACAATTGCATAACATTCCACTTTTTAGCCTTAAAAAACTCTTTGGTTGCTTTTGCAGTATGCTTCGGGTCTGAAGCATTTGACTGAATATGAGCATATAATATTGCCTGAAACACTTCAGAATTCATTCTGCTGCTTTTGTCAGCAGTCACATCATCAATAAATACAAGGGAACCAGTTCCATTGGCAGCCATACATGCCCACGCCATGACACTACCACCACCATGCTTCACTGATGAGGTGGTATGTTTTGGATCATGAGCAGTTCCTTTCCTTCTCCATACTCTTCTCTTCCCATCACTGTGGTACAAGTTGATCTTTGTCTCATCTGTCCATAGGATGTTGTTCCAGAACTGTAATGGCTTTTTTAGATGTTTTTTGGCAAACTCTAATCTGGTCTTCCTGTTTTTGTGGCTCATCAATGGTTTACATCTTGTGGTGAACCCTCTATATTCACTCTTGTGAAGTCTTCTCTTGATTGTTGACTTTGACACATATACATCTACCTCCTGGAGAGTGTTCTTGATTTGGCCAACTGTTGTGAAGGGGTTTTTCTTCACCAGGGAAATAATTCTTCTGTCATCCACCACAGTTGTTTTCCGTGGTCTTCTGGGTCTTTTGGTGTTGCTGGGCTCTCCAGTGCATTCTTTCTTTTTAAGAATGTTCCAAACAGTTGATTTGGCCACACCTAATGTTTTTGCTATCTCTCTGATGGGTTTGTTTTGATTTTTCAGCCTAATGATGGCTTGCTTCACTGATAGTGACAGCTCTTTGGATCTCATATTGAGAGTCGACAGCAACTGATTCCAAATGCAAATGTCACACCTAGAATCTTTCCAGACAGTTTACCTGCTTAATTGATAATGAAATAATGAGGGAATAGCCCACACCTGTCCATGAAATAGCTTTTGAGTTGATAGTCCCATTACTTTTGGCCCCTTAAAAAGTGGGAGGCACATATAGAAACCGTTGTAATTCCTACACCGCTCACCTGATTTGGATGTAATTACCCTCAAATTAAATCTGAAAGTCTGCAGTTAAAGCACATCTTGTTTGTTTCATTTCAAAGCCATTGTTGTGGTGAATAGAGGCCATCTACTGCACTATATACAGTACATTTATATTATGTATATACATATATAGACACACACACGCGCATATATATATATATAATATATATACTCTATATATGTATATACATGTTACTATATATAATATTAATGGGCATATTATATTTATAAAGAAATTATAAATTAGCTTCATGAGCAGGCTGTCAGCAGCTGCAGCAGCAAAGTTTGTTTCACTCACAGACAGTCACCCCTTTAAACACCGATGCCACTCCAAAGCCGATGCCTGCTGTGCCACACTACCCTCCCCTACCAGTCCCTGCCTGCTGCCCAAAGAAGAGAGACTTGCGAGATGAGGACATCATCTCTGCGCGTCGGGTGGAAGCCAGACAGTGTCAGTGAGTGACATATGCTCCCCCGTCCGGCATTTGTCCACAGTCAGCAAAGTTGAAATAAACACAGTGGGGAATTAAATTAAAAAGTCTGCAAGGTGCAGTGGGTCGCTTGTTGGGCCAGCGTGCCCCCTAAGCCTCCGGGCCCCTTAGCAAGCCACTCCCTATAGTTACGCCACTGGAGGGTGGGATGGTTCATAAGACATCAGAGAAGTGGGAAATTATATTTTTTTAATATATACTCTGCTACGGGTATGGTATAACTTGTCAAAATTCAAAAGGTCGAAATAGTGGAAAATGAGCCCAGGAGTTTAGGAGTTGAAACACAAACTCTGATTCCTTGGAGCTGTATGGTATAGTCGATAACAAATAAAGAGGAACCAATGTATAGAATAGCAGCTCAAGAATCAGGGGATGGATACAAGTAACAATAGCTCACTGTGGTTTTACTAAAAATCAAAAATCAAATATTTATTACTAAAAATATGATTAAAATACAATTAGATAATAGTGACTAGATGAAATCTCATGTGCCTTTAGATAATAAAGAAAGTCACTTGCACATGTGTGGACAATCCTTTCCGTTTATACCCCATGCAGAGGATTGTAGGTAATTCACAAATTATATCTGTAAAGCCAAATCCTGTGGGGTTTCAGTGTCTCAGCTCAACCATGACTGGGAGCATAAGCTGCAGATACATTGTCTGGGGGTTCCCAGCGCCAGTCACAGAGGCACAGAGATAGGGCAGTCCTGAACTGGCCGTGACGCTGCCCAGTCAGTGGGTAAGTGAGTGCAGATAGAGCCAGTCACCTACGCATTTCAATGCCTCACTCGCGCCTTTAACAAGGGGAAAATCAAAAGGTCGACAGGTTCTGAATGTGGATAGTCAGAATATGAACATGGCCATTAGGTCAACAATGAAAATGTACACATGAAATTAGGTTGGCATGGTTAAAATGTCTACACATTGAGAATGTCCACATTCCACATGTCAACACTAAAATGTCGACATATTTTTGTTTTGTTATTTTAGCCTAACCCTAAACCTAACTCTAAACTGAACAATAAACCTAACCTTAACAATCAACACAAAAAATGTCAACATTTTGATGTCATCATATTACATGTCAAATTCTAAACATGTCAACATTTTAACCATGTCGACCTAAATACATTTCTACTTATTGATTGTTGACCTAATGACTATGTCGCCATTCTGGCTGTCGACATTCAGAACATATTGATATTCTGAATGTTGACAAGTAGACTTGATACCGCTACAGCCACATTACTTTTCCTTTCCTGTATGCTGCTGTGTAATAGCCTATGACATAGCATAAATGCTCAAAACCTTTCCCTGTTATAGTTATCCTTGAATACAGGGGCGTATCTATAATGGGTGCAGGGGTATGGGCCCCTGGGTCCAGGGGGGCCCCACACCGCACACCCTGCACCCATAGCATACTTACCTCTCCGGAGTCCTATGTCGGAGCGGGGTCCGGCACTCTAAAAACGACTGGAAAATGGCCTCCGTGGCCATTTTCCCGTCATTTTAACATGCGCTGTACAAGGAAAATGTCCGCCGCGGCCATTTTCCCGGTGACCTGTGCATACTCTATAGACTCTGGGCTCACTCTAGTGCCCAGAGTCTATAGCTCCAGTGCTGGCCACGCACAGCTCAGTGCGCTACCGGCCACCGGACAGAGAGGAGGGGGTTCGTGTCGGAGACTGCATACGGGCCCCCTCCTCTCTAGAAACGCCCCTGCTTGAATATCCTTAATTCTGACAGCCAGTGCCTGTGACCCCCTATGTTTATTGATGCTAGGATGGGGGGAGATCTGAGCATTAGAACATCACCATCTCTGGATTTCTTAACACCTTCTGTATCATAGGCTGATACTGTCAGGTGATCACCACAAATAACTACCAAGGGGACAAATTATTTCAAAGAGGAGACTCTTTCAGATGAGGGTGCTCTCAAGTGTGTAGGTGCCACGATCGGGGAGAATTTTAGTGCCTTCCTGATCTGCCGCCTCTACTAGTATTTCTGCAGTGCAGGTTGATATTGTCTGGTGATCACGAGACAATAAGCATCATGAAGCCATATCATTTGAAAGAGGGGATTTTCCTCTTTCAAATGAGAGAGCCCCTAAGTTTATTGAAAGCAGGATGGGGTGGTTACTTAATAATACCTGTGCTTGGGAGCTCTCACGTGATCACACTGGCTCACCATAGAATAACTTCTCAAGGGTCACATTTGAAAAAAAGGAATTCCCTTATTTTCAAATGAGAATACTGAGTCTATAGGTGTCAGATACTGTAGAGCAATTGTAATGCTCTCTACACCATGTTTTGGAAATGTATGTAGTCAGTGTAATTATTTGATGTATCTACCAACTCCCAGCAATATCATCTATGAACCCCAGCAGTGCTGACAGTGAGTCCCACTTATCAGTAGCAGCGCAGTGGTTAAGTTAATGTCATTAATCGTTAATTCCACAGTAAACTGTTCAGAATCTTCTATTTCTATGTATTTGCAGCCGTGTGACAAGTTTTCTACTAAATTTGATTGCGTTACTATAAATGTATTTCTCCAGGTTATTGCAATTCAGAAAATACAATTTTCATAAAACAATGCCACTGTAATATTAGATGTGTTTTAAACCTCTAAAACATATTTCTGCTGATTTATATGAAATTAAAATGTTTACTAATCTTTCTTCTTCAGGGTCCATAGGGGATCCACCAGGTTGACGTTGGGGGGTATAGGTTGGGAACCAAATCCGGACACCATGCAGTTAAAGCTTTCAGCTCCCAGGATGCACTGGGTCCACTCTCCGTATAACCCTGCCCCCAAGCCAGAGGCACCTCAGTTTAAGTTGGTGCCCGGCCGGAGTCGGGTCACCGTTAACGCAGGGGGGCTGATTAGCTCTAAGCTTGTTTTTATTTTATACGTTTTTAGTTTTGTCTTTTAAAACTCGTCAGAGCGGCAGCGTCAGACTGTCCATAGGACGTCCAAGCTGCCGCTCCTCCACCCAGCTGGCGCCGCAACGCCAGTACAGATCTGGGGATCTCGGCGGGACCACAGAGTCTGTGCTAAACGGACTCCGCGGGCGCCCAGGACTGCTGACGGATCGACGGGGACAGGTAAGGTCAAGGATCACCGCTTGCGGTGATCCGCGTATTTATACAGTCTCTTGCCTCTGGTTGTTGGGGACACACCAGATGCACTGGCAGTGGCGGCGGGCCTCCCCTCTCAGGAGGCATACCCCGGGTGTCCACTAGACCACCAGGGACTTTACGTTCGGCAAGTGGGAACCGGCGTCCCGGGGATTTAATAGCCGGCCAGGGGAGGCAGCCTTCCCTGTCACAGTGGCTCCTCCCCTCAGCTCAGCGCACCTTTCCTGCGTGTGGTCTGGCATCCCTGAGCTGCTTCCTCCGTGGGCCACGCTTCCTCTGAGGTCTCCGGCGGCAATTTTACTACTGTGGTGCAGCAGATCTCCTTGTATGACAGTTGGTCCAGTCCCCCTGCGTACCTCACCATTTGGGTCAGTGTACACAGCGCTATAGCCTTCCCAGACACTGAATCTGGGCAGTTGAATGTAGTGCCATTTGCAGGATATTATATGTAATGTTTATGTATATATATTTCTGCATTGTATGTGACTTATGCTAGCGCTGACTGTTTGTGCTTTATTCTCTCACCTGTATATCTATCCCTTTTCTTTACAATCTGCCCTAATACCTAGGGTGGTTCTGAGACCTCACTTATATATACTTGTCAATATTTGTGAGGTTGGTCACATACTGTGGCGTGCTGCACATTGCCATATTTTAGATGGAACTGTGTGTTGCATACGCTGATAATGGGTTCCTGCAGCTAATTTTAGTGCCAGTCAGGACCAGTATAGCGCTTCTTGATATTTCCACAATGATTGTTAGTCAGATATGTCTGACCAGGAAATAGAGCACGATACTGCACCCATTTTTGCTATCCTGCAAGTCATGTGTTGCAGGTATGAGTATGGAGGATTTGACCCAGGAAGGGTTATGTATTAGGTGCCATCAGGTGCCGGGCCCCTTACAGGACCCCCTTGGGCGGTTTGTTTCTCAAGACCCTGGACTCCATTACAGAGGGGTTACCTCAACATGCTACCTTTCCCTCTCAGGGTATCTCGCAGTTCTTGCGGTTTACCCTTGTGACACAGACTATCACTCCCTACCGGGGTTTTTCACAGTACATGCAATTCCTTCAGGTACCACAAAAGTCTGTCATTTCCCTTGCAGTGATTACCACAATAGCCACCCTGGTGGATGTTGTTTCTAAGAAACACAAGATGGCATAATAAAAGCCCTGTGGTTACTTCCCAGTCTGCACTTCTGTCTAACACAGATCATCAGCCAAGGGTGAACTGGATGATGTATCGGACTCCTATCCTTTGCACACGAGGGAGAGCCTAAATCATCAAAAGTATTATTATGCCTTCTTGGGTGCTGGCGGTCAAGTCCATCCTAGTTATAGAGGATGGCGAACCTGCACCTAAATCAAGTCACCCTCAATTTAAGCATTAAAGTGTCTTCGGCTGTTCTCCCCCTCTCTGACCAGTGGGTGGATCACATGGCGGGGGTCTGGCAATCACCAGATAAGAGGTATCGCAAGAGCGTTTGGCCTCATGTTACCTATTCCCTGAGGTTCATTGCAAATAATAGGAATCACCTCCTGGGGTGGATTCTCATGTTACTCATCTGATTAAGAGCGCTACTATGCCTCCCATCCCTGCCCTGACGGATTCTACGGACACTTAGGTGGTAACTTGGCCTGAAATCTCTATACTCGCTTTCAGGGACTGTTGCCCGTCCAACCATGGTTATCACATGGGTGGCTAATGCTATTGAGTGCTGGGCTCAGGCTGATGCATTTGTAGACCTTTTTCCCTCAAAAACTTCAGGGAATCAGATGCCTATTGCAGTTTCATATGTTGGAGTAACAACATTGGATGCCAGTCTCCTAACCTTTATCCACCACCATACCCTATGGCTGCGCTCATGGAAGGCAGAGGTGGAGTCCAAGATAGGTCTTAAAATGGATTACCCTATATTGGGGAGATCTTGTTTGGTCCTGACCTTTATAAGATTGTAGCAACATTGGCAGTATCACAAACGGCAAATTTTCGCCTTCAGCTACTCCCACTACAAGGCCTCGGCCTAAGGGTCTCATTCAGACCCGCTCGCAAGCGCCGATGCGCTCGCAAGCGGATCAATGTAGAGGCCCTGCGCACGTGAAGCGGCCGCACTGTGCGTGCGCAAGCCCCGGAGCGAGGGAGAAATTCTCTCGCTCCGGGGCTTACTACAAAAGGGGCGGCTATAGATGGTGATCGACAGCTCGCACCGTTTTGTAGGCGGGGTGGGGGGATGGCTTGCCAAACGGAGGCGTTCCCATTTGGGGGCGGCCCCACTGACATCACTCGTATTAAAAAGTGAAAGTTAGATTTAGGATTGTTTAGTTTGTCCCATTACTTTTGGCCCCTTAAAAAGTGGGAGGCACATATAGAAACCATTGTAAGTCCTACACCGTTCACCTGATTTGGATGTAATTACCCTCAAATTAAATCTGAAAGTCTTCAGCTAAAGCACGTCTTGTTTGTTTCATTTCAAAGCCATTGTGGTGGTGAATAGAGGCCAAAATATGAAAATTCTGTCAATGTCCCAATATTTATGCACCTGACTGTATATACACACATTGAGTGCACTGATAAGACTCTGGGCACTAGAGTGTGTCCAGAGCCTATAGCACATGCGCAGGTCACCAAGAAAAATGGCCGCGGTGACCATTTTGCCTGTACTGTGCATGCGCAAAACGATGGGAAAATGGCCACGGCAGCCTTTTCCCAGGCATTTTTCACAGTGCTGACACTCTTGTAGCTCTCTCTCTCTCTCTCTCTCTCTCCTGTAGCTCTCTCTCTCTCTCTCTCTCCTGTAACTCTCTCTCTCCTGTAGCTCTCTCTCTCTCTTGTAGCTCTCTCCTGTAGCTCTCTCTCTCTCTCTCTCAAGTGTAGCTCTCTATCTTACACTGACTAAACTTAGCTACGGGCGGCCGGGGGAAGAGTTAGCTGGGCTGGTGGTGATGGGAAAAAAAAAGTATTTTTCCTGTCTTCAACGCAGATAAGTGTATGTGGGCCTATTATCAATGGGAGGCCTGGAGCTGTAGCTCCACTCGCCCCATTGTTAAACCGGCCCTGATCATCGGGATGCTTAGAGCGTGTAAGCCAGCTTCGGCTGGGATCTACCACAGAGTGTGGCATACCTATTTCTTATGGTATCGTACCTTTAGCTACAATCCTCATGTGTTTAGGATTGCCAGAATTCTGGCATTCCTTACAGCTGGATGGGGTCTAACCCTCTGCCTGGCCTCCCTGAATGTGCGGGTCTCTGCACAGTATAGTTCGCACGTGGAATTGCTCCACTACCTGGTATTCAGGCCTTCCTTCAGGGTGTTCTCTGGATTTTACCTCCCTTTATCCCCCCTAGAGGCTTCTTCGGATTTGGCAGCAGCTCTTCGTGTCCTCCAGGGGCCTCCATTTGAACCACTGGTTTTGATAGCCCTTAAGTGGTTTATAGCTTAAACTCTCTTTCTTATGGCGATTGCATCTGCCAGGAGAGTGTTGGAATTGGGAGCATTCTCATGTTGCTCACTCTTCTGGAGTTTTCACCTAGGCAGGGCTGTGTGTCACACTCGCCCTGTGTTTCTTCCTATTGTGGTTTTAAGTTCCATATTATTCAGGATCTTATTGTACCGACATTTCATTCTCCAGTCCTCTTGGCTGGTGGGGCTTCCTTGACTGTGGTCCTGCATCTTAGGATTTACTTGGTCCATACCAGTTCCTTCTGGAAGTCAGACTTCTTATTTGTGCTCTATGGATTTCACAGGAAAGAATGGCCGGCCAATAATCACACATTGGCTAGATGGCTTCCTATGACTATGTCAGGGGCCTTCTCACAGGGAGGCCTTTCTGTTTCGGTTTCTGTTGATGCTTATTCTACTCGGGCTGTGGGCTCCTCGTGGGCGGCTCGCAGTGGCACCTCGGCTGTTCAGCCTTGCAAGGTGGCCACATGGTCTTCTGTCCAGACCTTTCTGCATTGGATTCCTTTACCTCTCATGGTGCTTCCTAGGGCGACGGATTCTCCTGTCAGCGCAGGAGCGTCCCCACCCTTAAAAGGACTGCTTTGTGACATCCCCAAGGTCAACCCTGTGGACCCCCTATGGACCCTGAAGAAGAAAATGAGAGTTATGGTAAGAACTTACCTTTGTTTTCTCTCTTTCTTCGAAGTCCATAGGCACCTGGCTTCATAAGGGCTGTGTTACTGGTCACCAGTTTCTCATCTCCTTCTCTGTGAGTACGGTTCTTGAGTGTTCCAGTCTTCTCTCTCTTTCTTTCCTCTTCCGGCCTTTGGCTACTTACAAACTGAGGTGCCTCTGGCTTGAGGGTGGGGTTATAGGGAGAGTGGACCCAGTGCATCCTGGGAGCTGAAAGCTTTAACTGCGTGGTGCCCGGATTTGGTTCCCAACCTATACCCCCAAGGTCAACCCTGTGGACCCTATGGATTTTGAAGAATGAGAGATAACAAAGCTAATTTCTTACCATATCTCTCATTATTTATTAGAAAATTTGGTGCATACATTGGTAGAAGCTTTCAGGTTATCTAATGTCCAACTAAGGCAGACTTCCTGCAAAAGCCAGTAACATCTTCCTGAAATATATAGGGGATGATTTAAGGCAAGTGGCAAGTTTACTGCCCGAATATAGGTTAAATTGCTGTCTTATGCTGGGTACACACCTGAACGATCCGGCGACCTTGCGACGGGCCAATACAATGTAACAATATATCATGCCCACATATACTCTGCGCGATCCACCGCACGGTATAGGTGGTATAGCGTTACAGACAGTAGTGAACGCTATACCACGGTAGTGAACGCTATACCACGGTATAGGTGGTATAGCGTTACAGACAGTAGTGAACAGAATCTTATGTGGCATCATCCCACATAATGTGCAGCAATCAGATGGGAAGATACAACCACACAATTCATCAAACAATGAATTGGATGGAATTGGGGGTACACACTATACAATGGTCACTGCAATCCATCGTGGAGCGCAAGATTGGCCAGTATATCATACAGTGTTTATCCAGCTTTACATATGTGTGTTTTGTGTTTCATGTATTAAGGTAAGTGTGACTCACAATGAAAATGACTTCACAGGAGAATGAATTGGAGCGGTGCAGCCATATAGATGCGGACAGTTCTGTATGCGTGTGGAGATCTGATTTTTTTTTCCAAGCATGCAATGCAGCGACACTGGCTGGCCAACTTGTGCGCAACTCTGCAGCAGCCCTAAGAGCCTGACACACCCTAATACTACATGTGCATATCTCTACTGTACACACTAAAACTCCTTTTACACCAGAGCTAAAACTCGGGTTATTGCAGGGTTAACCCGGATAGCTTGTAAGGTTTAACATGGAACCCTGCAGTGTAAACGGCGCAATCCGGGTCACGATGACCTGGAGCTCCAGTGGAATTTGGAGATGACGTCATCTCCAAGCGTCCACGTCCACGCCGGAAGAGCCGAGTCACTGCAGACCCGGCTCCGGTGTGAACAGCACCGACTCGGGAATATCCTGGGTCAGTGCCGGCTAAATTCCAAGTCTGATCCGGTTTGGAACCCAGGGCCTGATTCAGAGCCGGACGCTCTGAACAGAGCGCTCGCTCTGAATCAGGGCCCTCCTACCTAAAAATGGAGCGGCCTCTTGGACGCTCGCATAGCTGTGGGTTACCACCCACAGCTTATGCGAGCGTCCATGATGATGGTCGCGATGGTCAAGACCATCGCGACCATCGGGCTTGCGATGAGACCCTGCGGTAGGGTCTCGTGGCCACAAGCCCTGGAGTGATTTTGGCTCTATCAGAGCCAAAATCACTCCCACTGACATCACTAGCGATGTCAGTGGGGCCGGACCCAGACGGTAGGCGTTCCCATGTGAACGCCTCCGTCTGGCAGCCACGCCCCCGGCACGCCCACCAAAGGGCCCCCTTTGGTGCGAGACCCGGAGCGACAGCTTGCTTGTCGCTATGCGGGTCTCGCGCATGCGCACGACGGAGCTCCCTCTGTCGTGCGCATGCGCATTAGGGCACCATCGACCCGCTTGCGAGCGTCCTACGCTCGCGAGCGTGTCTGAATTAGGCCCCCTGTTCCAACCTCCGGGTCAGACCCGTAATTTAGGTATAAAAGTGGTGTAATTCGCCTCTACAAGCATAGGGGATGGCAAGTGCAAATGAAACCTAAAATGCATGCAATGTGGCAAAGCTGATTTATTTATTTTTTAAGAAAAGAGGCAAAATATATATTTTATTTATTTTTCATTGTACTTTAATAACACATAATGGAATAACACAAACTCTACACTGTCCAGGTGAACAATCATTAATCATCATCTGTTTTCGTGGTAAGATGGTGCAATAGCCACAGTAAATGAAAGTGTTCTAATATATTTTCATTATTGTATAATGCACAAGTTCAATTCAAATGTCATTTTGTATATTATGGAAACATTGTGATTTCACCAGCCTGATTTACTGTGTATATATATATTAGAATTCTTTCAGTTACTGTAACTATTGACAAATATCTTTCATATGTCTCCACTGCTGGTGATGGCTTTCTGTATATACATTTAAACAATGATTGCATTTCTGTTCCATAGGATTTGGCAGTGATATATTTATTGCCTTTGGAATTGTGGCATCATTAAAGTATATGCATGATGTACCACGTATGTGAATATAGGTATTGGAAGAATAAATACACATGGATTGCAGTACTGTAAAACATAGTGGTTGTAAACCAGCAGATGTTTTCAGTCTTTATGCTATTTTTAGGTTTGCAAATAGCGAAATATGCTTGCAAGGAAAACTTATGAATAGAATAATATGGGACAGAATTTGGAATTTTAAGTCATTATAGTCGACATTCTTGTGTGTTAATGCTACCACACAGGAAGAATTGTCTGGTGTATTTTTAACACAAGCTGAGATCTGGAAATTGCTTTGTGTAATGTTCTCCTTCATTCACATAAACGTTGGGCACATCTGGAAAGTTGTAATACCCAACTTAAACATAATGATTGAATGTAACTTTGTCACTCAATTGAACGTGTATTTAATTGGTATTCTAACAACGATAGCTTTTCCTGTACAGTATGTGAGGGGGTTCTAATGTGACGACAACTGCTATATTTTATATATAATGTGATGAAAATATGTCTAGTCCATAAAGGACAGTTATAATTGGGAGATCCATAAGTTGTGAAGTTACTGCTTGGCACAAATGTAATAGACTGTGAGTTGTAGCATGTGTTGAGATTTCTGTGACATTTAGGGTCCCATGTATTAGTGCTGCATTTTTTTTCCAATAAGAGTAATTTCTTATCGCCGTATATTGTGGCAATAAGAAACTATTTATTGGTGGTATGTATTAAGAAACTCTTGGAGGAACACGAGATCCGATTAGAGCCATGCCTGAAAAGAGAAAAATATAGTGATCGCTACAGTACAGCGCAAGCATTAGAAATCGGAGAGAAATCTGAAGGATCCCTTTCTGTAAATAAATAAATAAATGAAGGAAAAAGTAGCCCATAGGCTACAATGGCTAACTCCATCAAAACCTTTTTGGAGCTTGGTATACCCCCCAATTCCACAGTCCAAATAGAATCCTATGTGGGCCGCATGTCAAAAACTTTAAAAAAAAAACATCTTTCATACTTATGCTCATTAAAGCAGGGTGGTTTTGCCTTTAAAAGAATTGCCGCTTTAAATCTCACTGCTCAATTGCCAAAATCTCTGCACTTGCCGCAACTCGCAGGCAATTACATATGGCTCTTTTTGGGAAAGGCATTTTGATATTGATGATCAAGAACTGAGCTACTTGCACGTAATAGGAATAGCAAATAATTAGTTGGTAATGTGCAATGATTTGGCAATAAAATAATCATAACAGCACATTTTTAGGGACCAATCAGTTATGAACCTTTCTGTGGCCTAGCGATATAATCCATTAAATAAAATAAGTGCCATGGCTGAAGATATGCTAAATGCAGTGTGGTATAGAAATGTACAGGTTGAGTCTCGCATATCCAAATATTCTGAAATACAGATTTTTTTTTAGCATGACTGAGATAGTGAAACCTTTGCTTTTTGATGGTACAGTGTACACAAACTTTATTTAAGGCACAAAAGTATTAAAAATATTGAATAAAATTACCTTCAGGCTGTGTAAAGGTGCATACACACAGAACGATCTGTGCCACCAACGACTTGGAAGATATCTTTCATAAGGTGCGTACACACTGGGCGATAAAGTGGACGACTGAACGATAACGATATCGTTATCGTTCAGTCGCCCACTTTATCGTCCATTTTTAACCCCAAAAAGATGAACGATAACAACGACACGCGTTCCCGCGGGTTGTTCGTCATTATCGTTCATCGGGCTGACATGCAGGCCAACATGATGATCCCGTCAGGTTGCTGCATGTCAGGGAATGGGGGAGAGAGCCCGGCGCTGAACGATATCGTTAATGATATCGTTCAGCGGCTGTGCTCAATGTCATGAATGACATTGAGCACAGCCTGCCGGGGACAACACTACACGATATCGATCAGGGAGCATATCATGTAGTGTGTACCCACCAATAGATATCGTTCATAGATTGAAAGATATCTTTGAACGATCTTTGAACAGTGAGTCATCCTGCCACAACTCTGAACAGGCAAAGTTGACGATATCGTCCAGATTGGCCTGCATGTATGGACAATCATAGATATCGTTAGTGTTCATGCAGGAACGCTAATCGTTGGTCGTTCACTGAATAAAAAATGAACAATATGATCGATATATCGTTGAACAATATCATTATCGTTCATATCACAACGATATATCTGTCCATGTGTATGCACCTTTAAGGGACACATCCACTAGACGATCTGCCCCCGTCCAATATCTTAAACGATATTCCCTTGATATTTCCCTTCAAATTTTATCTTTCAGTCTGAACAATCTGCAAACGATTTGCAAAGGATTTGTGAACGATAACGATCCGAGAATTATAAATTGAATGGAAAACCAGCACGACGCACGATGCGGTAAATGACGAACGGGAGCGCGCATCGTTCATCGTTTATGACATTTCAACAAACGATTTGTAAACGACAAATGAATGATTGAACGATAACGATATCGTTATCGATCAATCGCTCATTTTTATCATCTAGTGGATGTTTGCCTTAAAGGTGCCTATCCACTAGATGATTAAAATGAGTGATTGAACGATAACGATATCGTTTGTTCGTTTGGTAATCATTCGATAATCGTTTGAACATCGTTTGAAAATCATTTGAAAATTTGGTCTTTTAGACATCATTTAGACATCTATCATCATGCAAACATGCTGGTCAACCTGATGATATCGTCAGGTTCAGCATGTTTGCAGATGATTGATTGTGCCTGCACTGAATGACATATCATGTAATGCAGTGTAATGAACGATAACGATATCGTTCAGTCTTTTCACTGTCGGGTAGTGGATACGAAACATAAATGAATTTCATGTGTGTACACAAACTTTGTTTAAGCTACAAAATTATTGGAAATATTGTATAAAATGACCTGCAGGCTGTGGGCCTGATTCAGACCCGCTCGCGAGCGCTCACAAGCGGGTCGATGTTGGCCAAGTGCGCATGCGCACGAGGGAGCCAGCTCCGTCGTGCGCATGCGCGAGACCCGCATAGCGACGGGCAAGCCGTCGCTATGGGTCTCGCTACAAAGGGGGCGTGCTCTCGATGTTGAGTGACAGCACGCCCCCTTTGGTGGGCGTGCCGGGGGCATTGCTGCCCAGACAGAGACGTTCCCATGGGAACGCCTACCGTCTGGGGCCGACCCCACTGACATCGCAAGTGATGTCAGTGGGAGTGCTCTCGGCTCTGATAGAGCCAAAAGCACTCCAGGGCTTGCGGCAGACGAGACCCTACCACAAGGGTCTCGTCGCAAGTCCCGATGGTCGACCATCTTTTTGGCCGCTCGCTATAGCTGTGGGTGGTCACCCACAGCTATGCGAGCAGCCAGGAGGCCGCTCTAAAAAAAGAGAGGTAGGGCACTGATTCAGAGCGAGCACTCTGAAAGAGCGTCACATTCTGTGTTTAGATTTGAGTTCCATTCCCATGATATTTCATTACAGTATGCAAATATTCCAAAGTACAGAATATTCCGATATCCAAAATACCCCTGGTCCCAAGCATTTTGGATATGGGAGACTCAACCTGTACTTGGTCATGCAAATGGTGGGTGTGGCTAGGCTAAATAGCAGGTGTGGCTTAAGGAGGATGAATCTAGTATGAAACATGTTCATAGCTTAAATAGATTTTCATTAACTTAGAAACATGCACAGCACATGTAATAGTGTTGCATATCCAAGTGATACTATCCAAAGTGATGTTACTATGTGCTGGGGTGTGAATAGCTCTAGTTTGTGTAGTACCAGGATATAAGCTACAGTAAAAAAAAAAAACAGTATGTCTCCAGGAAATTAAGAAGAAGCAAAACTATCTGTATAAAAGGTGCCCGTGTCCCTGTTACTTACAATACGCTGCTATTTCACCTGCTGGCCAGAAGGAAGATGAAAGATTTCTTGCGCCTGGATCATGCAGAGTCAACTTTCTATTTAATTTATTGGTAAATGATTTGCTGGGCTCAGAACTGGTGTTGTGGTTGAGGTTACTATATTATCATTGCAGAAGACAGGGCTGTTCATTAATGCTGTTAAAAAAATGTTTACTAAACTGGCGGTTTAGGACTCTGAGCTCACATGATCTAAATATTCTTAGTTTAATATGTACAGAATTGATTCTTACTCCCTATCCATACAGCAATGCTGCACCCAATTCATAGACGGTGATGGACTCTATAATCCTTTATAAGGGTTTATTGCTAAGGTGCAATAAATGATTCTACAGAGTACATACGTATTTATTTTAAAAACCTAATAATGTGGGAAACATGACAGATATTCAGTTTTCTGTGGTAAATGTAAGCACACCTTTTGGCCACCAAAGTTCCCGATAGCACATCCGAAGTCCCCCTAATAAAATGAAAGTGGCTGTCAGTATGTACAGTACTTCAGCCACTGCTCCCCTCTACAGTCTAACCTGAATTGTTCCTTACTTATAAAGCCCTAAATCACTCACCAGGTCTGCCTTTCTTCCACTCTCCACAGGATCATTGAGAGCTGTTTACCTTCCCCTACGACTCGCCACTGACAGCTGCCTGTAGCTACAGCGAGTTGCTTAGCCTTCCCCTGTTCAGTATATGTTTACTACTTGTCTGTGGTTTTATTGCAATGTTTGTATTTATGCTTTGCACTCCTTTGATACTTTTTGTAGTACATTGTATGTATACAACACTGGTTACTGTACTTGTTTTTATCTTACCTACTGTACACCACCTTGAGGTGCCTAACAACTAAAAGATAATAAAAATATGATTACAACAAGTCAAGAATGAAGAGTAAAATGTGATCCTATAATACAGTGGTAGATGAGGGCTTAGGGACTGTTTTGTCACAAAACTTTGTGTTTTATTAACTATTTATAAAATTTTACTCTACTGTACAGGCATGTTGGGGTGTGGTAAGACTAGTTGACATTCAAAAGGTAGACAGTCAGAATGTCGACTACAGAATGTAATCAGGTTCTGAATGTCGATAGTCAGAATGTCGACATGGTCGTTAAGGTGACAACAAATATGTCGACATCCAATTAGGTCAACATGATTAAAATGTTGTCATGTAAAGAATACAGATACAATAATATCGAGATGGTTGTTTTTTTTGCTTATTTTATTTTAGCCTAACCTTAAAAATCAGCAAAAAAAAAAAAACTGTATGTCGACATATTGGTTGTGGACCTAACGTCCATGTAGACATTCTGTCAACCTTCTAACTGTCGACTACGTGACTATATATACCTTTGAGGCCCCTATTTTAAGAGATGCCACCTTTGGGTTCCCAAACATTTTCCATATCCTATCCCAGAGGTTCCCAAATTCCTCCATTACAGTCCAGGTTTTAAGGATATCCATGCTTGAGCACAGGTGACTTAATTAGCACATCAGCCAATTTGATTTATGATTCTTATAGATTGTTTTCTGGATCGTACCACTAGCATTGCATCCAATATTGAAGCTTGTGTTTAAAAATGCATAAATCCAGATTTTTTTCTACAATAAACACATCATGTTCAATAACAGAATCAGGACGGCTTTACGATGCCTTTATGCTGCCTGTCACCAGTTCTTTTATAACTGTAATGGACATGGGCCCTCATTCAGAGCCGCTCGCTAGTGGCCGTACGCTCGTTTCAAGCGATGTTCGCACATCTGCGCATGCGTACGGTTTTTAGTACGCATGCGCGAACCAGTCAGTGCGGCCGAAAATCGTTTGTACGCTATATAGCGAGTGCCTGCTATTTTGAGTGACAGAATGAGGCGTATGTGGGTGGTAACAGGGGAAGGTGCTTGTAAACGGGGAGTGGAGATCAGAACGCAGGCGTGCTTAAGGGTCAAAACGGGCGTTTTAAGGGTGTGCATAATTAATACAGCAGCGTCATTGACCACGTCACTTGGTTTTTTTAACTCAGAACTGCTTGCAAAATAGCGGTTGAAAAAACCAACCACAAGAATAGCGAGCAGTTCATACGCTGTACAATGTACTCGATTAATCTAATAAATAGCGGACATGACGTATGGTGCGAGCGGCCAGGGGGCGTTTTTAACATATAAACGAGCGTATGTTTTGCTCGCTCGTTCAGACTTAGAGGTGTGAACAGACTGCAATTTGCGAACGGATCATTTGAATAGCCACCCCTTGTTTTAGAACGAACGACCGCAAATAGCGAGTGGCTCTGAATGAGGGCCATGGTGTAATTTTTTAATACATCAAGGTAATGTTTGGTAGTAACTGTAGTCTGGCAGTAATAGCAGGAATGGAATAATCTTATGGAAAATAAATGATAAGGTTTGGATGATACACCAAACAGGCAGATAACTAGAACACTGAAGATATTATTCCAGTGTCTGATTGGCACATTCAGTCTGGCCATGGTACTGAGGGCCCGATTCATCACGGATCGCAATTGCAACAGCGTACGCATATCGGCCGATGGTGCTTACTGTGTATGAGTATGCACCACAGTGCGCGTGTGCACGTTAAGATTATGATCGCACTGCAATCACTTTTGCAGATACAAAGCCATTGCAGAGTGAGTGATGGGATGTCAGCGTTTGGGGGTGGTGAGGGGGGGAGCGGTCAGAGAAAGGCAGGCGTGTCTGTCCATTTGAATGCTGCTTCTTGGGCGTGCATAAATTAGCAACTGCAAACGCATTCGCAGCTTGATTACTCCCTGCGTGTGACGAGACTTGTAATTTCTGAGACAGGTCAGACTTACTGTAATTCTGCGTGAGGGTTCGATGTTACTCGATGTATACGCAGGACTGCGAGGTCTTACGGATGTGAGAAAGCCGTAGTTTCAAACATTAACATATTTTCGCAGCAGAAATGCATGGGTAAACGCAGCTGCGATCACAATAGCCATACGTAATGAATCAGGCCCTGACTGTGTAAGGCAGTTGATAATTTAATAATGAATATATTGCAGCCGTTGGATGGTCAGTGATTAAATATCAAGTCTAAACATGAGAGTTTAAAATTCTGATGGAACTGCAACTGAGCAGAGAAACGCGTCAGTCAGTTGTCGGAGCAAAGTGTCTGATTCAACAGAGGGACGGAGTTGCTATCACTAATATGGTAATACAGCAGGAGGCGTCATGCATGCACTGCTGAATCATACCCAAAGCACATTAGTGCATACTATCTCACCTCTACATATATTGGACCCAAAGTTTAGAGACAACATCCATGTATAATGTTTTATAACTAGCTCCACAGGCTAGTTCACCTGATATATTACAGACTGGTTTAATGTAACTTATTCACCATATTAAGAAGATAAATTCGGGGACTATTTGTTCCTTATTGATATTTCATATTAACTTATGGCATACCTATCTGTAGATTAATGAATGATTCATATGGTGTATTATAGTGGTATGGAGGTCTAATTGCACATGTCTATGTTTTTAACTTATAGTATATGTAGTTATATAACTGATTTAAGGACAATGGTATAATAAATATTTTTAATCTATATTCATGTTTTTTTTAGTAAGTCACTACAATATACAGGATTTGTTACTGTTTTGAAAGTTCTGTTTAACCAGCAAGAATGTAGCTCATTCCTTTATTTGCTGTTGAGATTACATAGATTCTTACAGTAACGTTTTTGTATACTGTAGCAACTACTTTAGCACAGCAAGGTATTTATTTGTTTAGCATGCAGACAGAAGAGCAGAGTTGTTAGTTAGGACAGGGATAGTTACCATAATAGCTATGGTACTCTATCTTTTTTTCTGTTGTGGACAACTTATTAAAGTCAACAATTCATCATAAGATCCAGGCAACAGCTCTAATAAAATTTTACTTGTCCCCTTTCATGGACCCCTAAGCTTTGTTTACATATCTGTTTATTTAATATTTGTTTTTGTTAGAAAATTGTGTATTATGCCCAATAGACACTGGCAGCCAATAGACTAATAAATAGCAAGGGCGCCAGTGAAAGTGCACTGTGTGCTATACTGCTAAATCAGAAAAGCCGCACACCTGTCGGGGGTCTGCCAAACTCCCAACAATCAAAACCTAAATATAATAGATATACGGCGCTAATCCAACATAGCAGATAGGCAATAAACACTAAAAATGTTAAATAATTTATATTTATTAATAAACACATATATTATGTAAATGATCCCTAAATAGGATCAACCCTAAAACCATATGACAAACATAAATGGACATAAATTGTTCACAAATAACAAAAAAAAAACATTAATAATAAATAAATGAATAAATAAATAAACAACCGGTATATATTGATCTCCAAATCCCTTAATGCAGGGTGCCAAAGTTCCTTTGCAGATTAGATGGTGAACTGTGCACAGTGTAGACTCCCCATCCAATGGTAAAAAGAATATACACAGTGATAGTGACACTGTGTAACAACAGGCCTCAAACTGATGCTTGTGGCAACAATTGTATCAATGCGCAATAGCGGTGCGCTAAACTTCAAAGTGAAGTATACGTTGATGGTGAACCAATAATTAATCAGTAATAGATGCAATGGATATGAGTATGGGGGGGATCAACAGTACTCACTATCCTCCAGTGGACAGGTTAATCCGATAATTATATGTAAAGAGCAGTCTCCGTGATTAATACCTTGATGCCTTGATGTTAAGTAGAGTAACAAGTGTCCAACAGGGTCTCTGTCTCCATGGGTCTCATGGACCCCTAAGCTTTGTTTACATATCTGTTTATTTAATATTTGTTTTTGTTAGAAAATTGCGTATTATGACCAATAGACACTGGCAGCCAATAGAAGTCTGCCATACAAACATTCAGCAGCGTTCAGCTCATGGCTGTCTCTTCTAATTCTCAAGATAGCGATGGACGCACTAATTCGATAATAGTGCTAGAAAGTTGTACTGCGGACTTCTGTTGGCTGCTGGAGTCCACTGCGCAACTGCCCATCCCTACTCCATGTAAGACCTGTCAATGACAGTGGTTGTGGTGACTGGAGGCTAAAGAGTTGACGAGGTCACGAGGAATATAAGTTATGTACAAACACAAGTCAGTTTTACTTATTAAACTTGGTGTGAAATTTTCTCTACACATTGATATTGTTAATAGAAACTGTGGTACATGTACAAAGCCTTGGAGAAAGATAAAGTGGACATAGATAAAGTACCAACCAATCAGCTCCTAACTGTCATTTTTCAAACATAGCCTGTAAAATGACAGGAGCTGATTGGTTGGTACTCTATCTCTGTCCAAGACTTAGTACATCTCCCCTATTGTATAACTGCAGATTAGACAGGTTAAGATTCTGTATATTAGGCTTGGCACTACTGTAGGTAAGGCTTTGCCCATTAGACTTGGCAGCAAGTATGAGTAAGGGGGCCTATCCATTAGCAGATCTTTCTCTACGATGAAAGACAAACGATTTATCCCTTGAAAATTCCTGGGGCTGCGGCAAACGCCGAACGATATTGCATGACATCATTCAGGTAGTGGATTTTTCTTTATGTTTCTATTAATTTTCATTAAAAATATCGTTCGTCGTTTACTGCTTATAAACTGACAGATATTTCTAATATCTGTCAGTGATAAGCGATAATTGACCAATATGTTGGAGAGACAAAAGACACAATTTGTTGGGCACGGGAGTGCGCATCTGTTATCGTTCAGGGCCTATCCATGACAGATAAATTGAATGACTGAATGATATATCGTTCATCGTTCAAATTTATCTGCTAATGGATAGGCCCCTTAGGCGTCAAGCAAGATAATATTCTGCATATTTGGCATCCCATATAAGAATTATACATGTTTCATGATAGTTATTTGCCCTGGAGAGCTATTTGCACCAAACTATCTATTATTATTATTATTATCCTTTATTTATATGGCGCCACAAGTGTTCCGCAGCGCCTTACACAGTACATAGAAACACAAGAAACAAGTAACTTACTGTACTTTACAGTGCAGGACAAGGACACAACTTATATACATTGCTGAAATAGTGATTAAAGCACTCACAATAAGCTGCCGGGAGTTGGCAGTCACGTGTTAGGTGCCCTATGGGGAGTAGAGAGTAGAAGAAAATGTAAAGAGAAGCACATGAGGGAAGAGGTCCCTGCTCATGAGAGCTTACATTCTAAGGGGAGGGGCAGACAGACAGGCGTGAAACAGAAGGGGAAGATAGGAAGGAAAGAGCATGAGGTGGGTTAGGATGAGTGCTGGAAGGTCTTGATGAAGTAGTGGGTCTTGAGAGCCCGTTTGAAGATTTGTAGAGAGGTGGAGAGTCTGATGGGGAGAGGGAGAGCATTCCAAAGGTAGGGAGCAGCACGGGCAAAATCTCGGATGCGGGAGTGGGAGGAAGTAATCAGTTGGCAAGAGAGGCGGCATGCATTAGTTGAGCGAAGTGGGCGGGCGGGAGTGTGAAGGGAGAGAAGGTCAGAAATGTATGCGGGAGAGGATTTGGTGAGGGCTTTGTAGGCGAATGTAAGAACCTTAAATTGGCATCTGAAGGGGAAGGGGAGCCAGTGTAGGGCTTGAAGGAGAGGGGAAGCAGATGTAGAACGTCTGGAGAGGAAGATGAGCCGAGCAGCAGCATTAAGAACAGATTGTAGTGGAGAGAGGTGAGAGACTGGGAGGCCAGCTAGGAGAAGGTTACAGTAGTCCAATCTGGATATGACCAGTGAGTGGATGAGGGTTTTAGTGGCATCCTGGGTGAGGAAGGGTCTAATCCTGGAGATATTTTTTAGGTGAAAACGGCAGGACTGCGAGAGGTGCTGAATGTGCGGTTTAAAGGAGAGGGAGGAGTCTAGGATAACTCCAAGACAGCGCACTTTGGGGCTAGAGGAGATAGTTGTGCCATCAATAGATAATGAAATTGTGGAAAGTGATGTAGTGGAAGAGGGTGGGAAGATGATCAGCTCAGTCTTAGACATGTTAAGTTTAAGAAAGCGCTGGGACATCCATGAGGAGACAGCAGAGAGACAGTTGGAGATACGGGTAAGGAGCTCAGGGGTGAGCTCAGGGGTGGAAAGGTAAATTTGAGTATCATCTGCATACAGATGATATTGGAGGTCAAAGGAGTTAATGAGTTCACCTAAAGAGGATGTATATAGGGAGAAAAGGAGAGGTCCAAGAACAGAACCTTGGGGAACTCCTACTGATAGTGGAAGTGGAGGGGAAGAGGAGTCATCAGAGGACACAGCGAAGGTCATCAGAGAGGTAGGAGGAAAGCCAGGAGAGGGCAGTGTCACGTAGACTGAGAGAGTAAAGGATTTGCAGGAGGAGAGGGTGGTCTACAGTGTCAAATGCAGCAGAGAGGTCAAGGAGAATGAGCAGAGAGTAGTGGCCCTTGGATTTGGCAGCAAGGAGGTCATTGCTGACTTTCGTGAGGGCAGTTTCAGTAGAGTGGAGAGATCGGAAGCCAGATTGAAATGAGTCAAGGAGGGAGTGGGAGGAAAGAAAGGTGGTAAGGCGGTTGTAGACAATACGCTCAAGGAGTTTGGAAGCAAAAGGGAGAAGAGAGATGGGTCGATAGTTGGAAAGTATGTTAGGATCAAGGGTAGGTTTTTTAAGAATGGGGGAGACAAGAGCATGTTTGAATGCAGAAGGGACAGTGCCAGATGATAGGGAGAGATTAAGGAGGTGAGCCAGATGGGAACAGGTAGAAGGAGACAGGTGGGAGAGGAGACGGGAAGGGATAGGGTCAAGAGGGGAGGTGGAAGGAGGGGAGGACCGGATGAGGGCCATGACTTCCTCTCCAGAAGCAGGGGAGAAGGATGTCAGAGTTGGTGAGACAGAAGGGGAGGGGTGGTAAGGGCAAGGAGGGGGAGGAGTGCTGAGGGTCTGATGGGATATGATGTCCTCACGTATGGAGTCAATTTTAGATGTAAAGTAGGTGGCAAAGTCGAGGGCAGAGAGCGAGGAGGGAAGGCAAGGAGTGGAAGGGCAGAGTAGGGAGTTGAAAGTGGCAAAGAGACGCCGGGGGTTTGAGGACTGGGAGGAGATGAGGTTCTTGAAATATGTTTGTTTGGAGAGGGACAGGGCAGCACTGTAGGAAGAGAGAATAAATTTGAAATGGAGGAAGTCAGCCTTAGAGCGTGACTTTCTCCACTGACGCTCTGCAATTCTTGAACTAGATCCTATACCGCCTCGAAGTATATCCCTTTTACTGGTAATCCTATATTCTCACCAGCACTAGATAACTCTGGCTTTTGCCAGTGGAAACAGAAGGGTATTGCCTTAATTAGGGACATTTTCGATCCAGGTGGAGTTATTCTCCCTTTCTCTACCCTCCATACTGATGCCCATATTCCACACAGACAATTCTATATGCACCTTCAAGCCACTCACTATGATCGTTCTCTTAAATTCCTGGTCCATTCCTCCAATTCGCCTGACCCTCTGCACAGTCTCCTATCCTTTCTCGTGCTACACCCCTATAAAACTTAGGGCTCTATTTACTACAATCCACATTTTAAATGCAGATTGTAGTGTGATATTACCGACTGAATTCGCATTGCGAATTCAGCCAATATCACAGGAATTTACTAAAAATCCCTTGCAGGGGCAGAGCTTGCGATAAAGCTCTGTCCCTTGCGAATCCCCTCTGCACACTTATCACGATATTTTTGTAAAATATTACATGACAAGTGACTGCACATGTGCCGACCGGCCGCCGCTAAGCCCCGCCCGCCGCTAAGCCCTGCCCCATGATCGCGACCCTCCCCCCACGACTCCCCCCTCACTTAATTGCACTTACCTCTGGTGATCGGGCTCCGGTGATGTCCTCCATGGCTCCAGTCAGCTGATCTCCCATCCTGCACTGGGACCCGGTCACCTGATGACCAAGTACCAGTGCAGGATGGGAGACCAGCTGACTGGAGGGAGGACATCACCGGAGCACCGATCCCTGGTCCCTGGTAAGTTATTCTTTTTTTTTTACTATTTTTTTTTTAGCAGAGATCAGCATGTGGTCTGTTTAGACCACACAGCTGATCACTGGGGTTGGCTCCGGGCTCTGCTCTGCCTGTTAGAGCGGAGCAGGAGTCCGATAACCGGGGGAGGCCCTGGATAACGCCAGGTAGCGTTATTATCACAGGGCTTCCCCCCGGTATTTTTTTCACAATTTATTTTTAGTAACTACTAGGCAGATCGCATTTCCCATCACAATGATGGGAAATACAATCTGATTACTAAAAATAAGTGATAATTAGGGGTTGGAGTCTAATTTTACGAATTCTACTCCAATTGCCTTTTAGTAACTTTAGGTGAAACTAACATAATGTGAAAAGGGTGTGAAAACACACCTTTTCACTTTATTTTAGTAAAAATAATGATAATAAATTGAGCCCTAAGTATCTTACCACAGATCTGGTGGGGAGTTTGCATGACAAGGTATGGAAACATACATTTTTATCATGAGCAGAGACCTGACTACTGTCACTTCCATGGACTGCTTGTTGCATACTTATGATGCTACTCTTGAATTTTTGCGATGCTCCTGGCTACAAGAGATTCACATAAAAACTATTAATAGAACAAATATCTCGCAGGCTCGCAGGAGATTTATGGTGCAAGGGGAGACAGGTGATTGCTTAAAATGTAGGCATCGGAATGCTACGTTTTTTCATAATTTCTGGACATGCACTAAGATCGCAAAGTTCTGGGGTAAGGTAATGATCTTTATTGATTCACCTAAAACTTTATAGTGATCCGCTGGCCTTATTATGTGCTAATTCACAAACTGGGATTTGGGCCCTGATAAATCTCGCATAGTCCCATTACTGACTGTCATTGTCACCGTAGCTAAAAAAGTCATATTATGTGCTTGGACCTCCCCTTCCCCTCCCTTTTTGGGAACGGTTAAGTCTATTATGCTCCAGACCCTGTATTATGATTGATAAGCAGTTTTCCCTGCGCTGGAAGCAGGGGTTACATCCTTTTATAAAAAATGGGGCACATATATTAAATCGCTTGACTCCCCTACACAAGCTCAGATTTTGAAGGTGTTTGAGAGTACCTCATGGTGTTTACACAGAGTTATCTTGAATGAAAAGGAAATTCTTATGTATTGTATTTCCTTTTGATCAATGGTAACCCTGGATGTTCCTATACATAGTATGTTTGCTCAGGGGGCATGCTCTGTACATCACCCTGATATTGGCCACATATTCTCTCTTCATTGATTCTATTGCCACGGTGCCTTTCTTTCTTTCTTTCTTCCTCCCCCCTCCTTTTTTTTAATATCTGTATTTTTTCTGTTATCTTTGTGTTTTGATCCAGATATCCATACCGTATGTATTTTACTTTTCTTTGGATATTAGAATATTGTCCATGGGCTATTTTTGTAGTGTTATACAATTATTATTCGAACTGGGACTATATTTCTACCTCCCTATTGTATGTTTAGCGGCTGAATCTATACACCAGTTTGCTTTTTCCATGTTACCTTTGTATAACTATTGCACATTTGTGATTTACTGTTATTGATATCTGCCTGTAACATTTTCTATTTTTTCTGTCACCTCGATTTTTGAAAATCCAAAATAAACAGATCTTTAAAAAAAAAATTATACATGGCATCAGATAGGTCTAAGTTGCGTAGGCTAAATACATTTTGCTTGCCAGCAGATATGGCTCAGCTTTGTATGCACGAAAAGGGGCGAAAAGGGGGGGCGCCGTCCGGCAGTGTCACCAGCAGCCAAGGGGTGGACTATCCCCGCTAGCCCCCCGGCCCCACAAGTGTAGAGCAGACCGCAGTGAGAGCAGTCTGCCATACGCAGTTTACAAACACACAGCCGCCAGCGGCGGCTTTGTGATTGCTATAGCAGCCAGCCAATGAGAGTGTGTCTGACTCATCCACGAAGGGAGATGGCTGGAGCTCACTCATGAGCTTCGTCTTCCGGCTCCCCCCGCAGCGGGTGATGGGAGAGACGTCATGACGTCTCTCCCATAGTTCAAGAGAAGAGCTGGGACTCAGAGCGGACAGTGGCGGTCACGTCAGGAGCGGGATTCAGGTAAGCTGTATTTTTTTTCTTCTGTGTGTAAGCCTTGCACAGAAGGGGGGGGGGCACTGTATAGGGGGTGGCCGCTACTGGGGGCACTGTATAGGGGGGGCGCTACTGGGGGCACTGTACTACTGGGGAAATGCAGCATAGGGGGGACTACTACTGGGGGCAATGCAGCATAGGGGGTACTACTACTGGGGGCACTGTATAGGGGGGACTACTACTGGGGGCACTGTATAGGGGGGACTACTACTGGGGGCACTGTATAGGGGGGGCTACTACTGGGGGCACTGTATAGGGGGGGCTACTACTGGGGGCACTGTATAGGGGGGACTACTACTGGGGGCACTGTATAGGGGGGACTACTACTGGGGGCACTGTATAGGGGGGACTACTACTGGGGGCACTGTATAGGGGGGACTACTACTGGGGGCACTGTATAGGGGGGACTACTACTGGGGGCACTGTATAGGGGGGACTACTACTGGGGGCACTGTATAGGGGGACTACTGCTGGGGGCACTGTATAGGAGGGACTACTACTGGGGGCACTGTATAGGAGGACTACTCCTGGGGGCAATGCAGCATAGGGGAGACTACTACTGGGGGCACTGTATAGGGAGGACTACTACGGAGGGCAATGGAGCATAGGGGGGACTACTACTGGGGGCACTGTATAGTGGGGACTACTACTGGGGGCAATGCAGCATAGGGTGGATTACTACTGGGGGCATTGCATGGGGGGGATGGGGGGCCAGTCCATTACATTGCCAGGGGCGCTTGGATCTCTAGATACACCCCTGTATGCGCTATAGCAGATTTGGCAAAGTTTAATATACTTTAATATACTTTTCAACAGATATGGTCTAATGTTATGTACTTGGCACCAGGCATGGCTCAGTCCATTATACTAGGCCACCAGATGCTTACTGTACTATAAGTGGTACCTGATAACTGGTAGCTGTTTATCTAACTATAACTAACACAGCAGCTGCAGCTCAGGCATAAGCAATCAGCTCTGGTTCAGTGAATGTATAACAAGACAAGCAGTGAGAGGCTCTGAGAGAAACTGGTAATATCTACTGATCCCTTACTAATGCAGCAATGTGAATTCTCTCCAGGTGCAGTAGAGAAGGGGATACAGTTAAATAATATATATGACTGGAAAAAAAAACAATGGGGTCTGAGTAATGGGTGATTTTTGCAATGAAGTAGGTACTGTATAATGACGTTTAAAATGCGGCATGTGTAAGTGGCTGGCAATTTGTCTGTGTAATATTTACTGTGAATGATAAATAGGAAATTGCACTGGTCCAGCATTCACCATGTCATCTAAAACCGTCTCTGCACGGAGTGTACAGGTCTCAGGCGTACATAGTACTAACCTTCATAAGAAGATATGTAAGTGCACCTTGGTAACAGTGTGAAATGGTTCTGGGCCAGAAAGTACATTATCACAGGAAAGAAAGAAGCCTTCTGTGAGACTTTGGATTCAGGATAGAAGAGAAACAGTCAGTGAAGCTTGCCTGTGTTTAGTCTACAGGAGAACCTCCAATCATTTCTTGCGTCAAACTTTTAACCGTTGAATCACAAGCCTCATTTTTAAGAAGTCCATTGAGCATTGTGCATTGAGATTCTCCTGTATAGTTGTGCTAGGTATTAAAAGGATGTCAGGTAAAAGCTAAAACTGCATCCGGCTGCATTTCTGAATAAAAAGGAAAAGTGACTTTGATAGTTTGACTTCCAGTGTCAGCTACTTGTGGTGTTATCTCCCTGACCCCAGAACTAAGAACAGGTAATATGATGACTGTGCCAGGAATTTGTGCATGAAAAAGGATGTTGTTATTATTAAACCTCTCCAGTCCTGGCCTTTTAATAAAATACAGTGATATGCCAGACAGAACTGTGGTGTGTGCAGTTATACAATTGCAAAGTTGACATAACACAAGCACTTTTCTGCACAAGATGTCTTATCATTCTGCAGAGATATTCCCCCAGCCATGAGCTCACATCCAGCAGTTCCAGTACACTGATGTCAAACACTTACATATTACTTTTCTTTTTAAATAGAAAAAACACTTTAGTTTTTGTCCTGTTTATATGTCAGTAGAAAAGCTATTTTGAGTTGGGCCTTATAAACATGGTTTTAGTGAATAGACCTGTGCTCACACTTTCCTGATGAGCAGTTACTTTGTTTCGCAGCACTTTGTAAGTTGACTGCATGGTTAAGTGTTAAGTCTGGCTAAAATATAATGGTTTAGTCAAACTTGCTGACTTTCACCAAGAGAGTCCCAAAGGGGGCAAACCACTCCAATGGGCATGTGTGTTGCCGCATTATTGTCATTGTCGACCAGCAGGGGTGTATCTACCCATTAGCCAGGATGGCACTCGCCAGGGGCGCCGGCCAAAGGGGGGCGCCGTCCGGCAGGCCACCAGCAGCCAAGGAGTGGATCAGGCCGGAACTAGCGGCAGTGCAGCCATCGCTAGTCCTCCCAGGCCCCACAAGTGTAGGGCAGACCGCAGTGACAGCGGTCTGCCCTACACAGTAACAAACACACAGCTGCCAGCGGCGGCTGTGTGTTTGTTATAGCAGCCAGCCAATGAGAGTCTGTGTGACTGTCTGCTGTGGCCACGGAGGGAGCTGGCTGGAGCTCAATCATGAGCTCCATCTTCCGGCTCCCCCCGCAGTGAGTCATGACGTCTCTCCCATACTGTAGAGTGGGCCGGGAGGCGCGGAGAGCAGCGGTCGTCGGCAGGAGCCGGGATCAGGTAAGTTGTGGTTTTTTTTTGTTTCTGTACGTTTTTTTCTGGCACTGCAAATGGAGGGAGGAGAGAGGAAGGGGGGCGCCTCTACTTGGGAGACTATAAAGGGGGTGGCCGCTACTTGGGGCACTGTAAAGGGGATGGCTGCTACTGGGGGCACTGTAAAGGGGGTGGCTGCTACTGGGGGCACTGTAAAGGGAGTGGCTGCTACTGGGGTCACTGTAAAGGGGGTGGCCGCTACTGGGGGCAATGCAGCATAGGGGGATTACTACTGGGGGCAATGCATAGGGAGACTACTACTGGGGGCAATGCATAGGGGGGATTGCTACACGGGGCAATGCATATGGGGGATTACTACTGGGGCACTGCATAGGGGGACTTCTACTGGGGGCACTGTATGGGGAGGGTAGCCGCTACTGGGGGCAATGCATAGGGGGCAATACTACTGGGGGAACTGCCTGAAATTATGGGGGGAGGGAGACGCCAGTCCATTACACTGCCAGGGGCGGTCGGATCCTTAGATACACCCCTGTCGACCAGCCCCACTGTTTAAAACTACAACTCGCTGCCTTATACAGCTGGGGGGTGTAACAACAGGTCATCATGGGCCCGCCCCTGGCTACACGCTGCATTTTACAGTGGGGGAGCTAGGATGGTGCAATACAATACAAATCGCATCATCCGACCTCTATGCCGCCCACATTAGTTGGGCGGCTCTAGGACTTGAGACTCTAGAAGACTGTTATTCGGGACTCCCCTGGACCTTCCAGGAGAGTTGGCAAGTATGAAATAAGTACATAGTACAATAAGCTGAAGGGAAGCTTTGAGATATATTAATAAAGGTGCTCTAACACTGTGGTAAATTGAGGACTAATTACAAAGTTTCCTATGTGCTTCATGCTGAGTAATGTATCTGTCGCCTTTACAGTGAGTACCAAAATGTTTTAAATGGGAAATGTGTCCTGTAGCTCAGGAGAGAGTTGGGTACGGGATGCCGGTGCTCAGTATCCCGACTGGGTCAGAATACCGACAGCATAACCCTAACCCTCCCCCCGCAGCCTAACCCTTCCCTCGCAGCCTAACCCTTCCCCCGCAGCCTAACCCTAACCCTCCCCCTGCAGCCTAACCCTAAACCTCCCCTTAGTGCCTCACCCTAAACCTCCCCTTAAACCCAATACTTACCGTCGGGATGTCATCTACATCCCCTCAGGAGATTAGGAGCTTTCCAAATAGTTACAGGGTATACAGCAAGACAGATTTCTTTATTTATGGTTCTGGACTAGGGACCCCACATTTTTTATTATAGAAGTATAATATACCACCCAAAAAACTTGCAAACCCTAAATAATTGAAGCCTCTAATATCTGCAATTAGAGCCCTCGATTATTTAGGAGTTGTATGTTTTCTTGGGGGGTATGTTATTCATTTAGGATATAATTTTTTGGGGTCCCTAGTACAGTGTCATAGATAAACACATCTATCTTCTTTTGAGCCCTATTTATCACAAGCTGCATTTTTGAACATTTTATTTACGCATAAATTCGAAAATGAAACTTTCGTGCAAATATAAATATAGTAAGAATCTCCTGCCAGGACACGGTGAAGAGCTGGATGCAGAGTGATGGCTTGCGCTACTACTCTGCTTTCTGGTTCAGGTGCTCCGCGGCTAATGCGCATGCCCAGCCAGCGCATGCATCATCGGGGGCCAACGGGGAAGTATCCTCTGGATCCCTCTCTGTTAACCCAGAGGCTACTGTAGGCTAATGAGGTTAGCTTGGTAATACCCCTTTCAGACAGAAAACAAATCACCGGGTCAAACATTTCAACCCGGTAATTTGCTGATCAACACGGGTCCTTTTTCTGTCTGAAAGGATCAACCCAGGTCAAAAATTACCAGGGTCGGAGACCTGGGAATTTTGACCCGGGTTGACCCTTTCAGACAGAAGAAATACCCATGTTAATCAGCAAATTACCGGGTTGAAATGTTTGACCCTGTAATTTGCTCTTTTGTCTGTACGGGGGTTCAGGCTGGAACCGGCAAAACGAGCCGGGTATTTGACGTTTTTCTGTCTGAAAGTGGTATAAATCTGACTGCATAGCAGACTCCATAGAAACCTATACTGGCTGCTTTGTGGTCAGAAATGGAGGATAGAGATATCTGCTGCAGTCCCTCCATGTTAAATCTCTGTGATCCTTAATATATGTGGGTACCCCTCTAAAACAGCCATTTTCTTGGGATATCCTGCAATTATTGTTTAATGAATATGTTCCTGTGGGGGAGATGTATCAAACCTCGGAGAGAGGTAAAGTGAAGAGAAAGTTCCAACCAATCAGCTTCTAACTGTCATTTGACAGGCTTTGTTTGAAAGACAGTTAGCAGCTGATTGGTTGGTACTTTATCCCTCTCCACTTCATCTCTCTCCAAGGTTTGCTACATCTCCTCCTATGTGCCTTAACTAGCATTTTTTTTTCGATACTATATGCTTGCACTCCAAGTTTAAAGCTGAAAAAAGGATGCGTCAGTGGCGGTTTAATAAATCCCATGTGCAAGTTTTTTGCAAATATGGTGCTGGCGCATGCGCAGGAGATAGCGATGACTGTCAGAGCGCCATAGTCCTTTCTAATTTCTGTGCATATAACCAGCAGGTTCTTCAGAAATATAGTGCCTCAGCCCGACCACATCCTATTCTAGGGTGCAGGTGGCATGGAATGTGACATCCTTGTGTGATCCGGAACATCAACAGCTCATCCAAAAGTGATTTACAAACGTCGACAACTATGTATTTTATAGTTTTGGGTTTTCAGTAAGTTAGAAAATAGAAATGTAAAAAGGTATAGAAAGCAGAAAACAGACAGGGGTGAGGGCTGCCGCAGTGCATGAAGAAGCTCGATTGCTATATAATAAAAGCATCTTCTTTAGCTTCAACAGAAAAATAAAAAATAAAATAAATGAATAAAGCAATATCAGTGAACCTTATGCAGTTTAGATAATTGGCATGAGACTCGCATATTCCAACATAGGGCAAAATTTACTAAGTGGCGGGTTCTAAACCCCAGTGGTTTGGTGGCGGTTTGATGGTGGGTTCTATTCTGTTCTAAACCCCGGGGGTTTGGGGGCGGTTTTGCAGCAGTTTCTAAATGACAGCCCTGTTCTATTCTATTCTAAAATGTGTATTGACGGCAGTTTTGCAGCGGTTTTGCAGTGGTTTTGGCCGCCAAACCGCAGTCAAAACACATTTTAGAATAGAATAAAACAGGGCTGTCATTTAGAAACCTCTGCAAAACCGCCACCAAACCCCCGGGGTTTAGAACAGAATAGAACCCACCGTCAAACCGCCACATTACCGCAAGGGTTTAGAACCCGCCGCTTAGTAAATTTTGCCCATAGGATCACACTCAATATGTATGTGCCCCATTAATTGCAGCAGACTTGGGATCTTATGTTACAAACTGTAAGTCCTTTACCCATGGCACTCTCTGCGACCACCCTCACCATTTTGGTGATAACTATGGATGGATATGCCTATACTTGAGAGATGCCCACTCATCCATATGTTGACCTTTCATATATTAATCATGTGATTTTAATTTTATTGAGCACTGAATGCAGTCACAGGCCATAGCTGTCAGGGAGACCAATGAGTATTAGTGCTGCTACACATGTGTCCTCACTCATCTTTGCTGCAGTCACTTCAAACTACCCTTCTTGGTGTGCCTGGTCCAGTGAGAAAATGAGTCTAAGTCGCAATGCAATGCGACTAGGAAGCACCAGGAGACTGTGCTGACTAATTTGTTATGCAACACTTGTATATCTGTGTGCGGCTGAGACTCTCAATCAGAATGCAAGGAGCTATGATGCAGCGGCCACAGCTATTCTCCACACCAAGTCCCATTTACAGACTCAGTTACACACAGATCTACAAGTGTCACATATCAAATTAGTCAGCACAGTCTCCTAATGTGTTTTGGCCAAAAAGACACCAGATGTTAGTAGAGTTGAATGGGACCTGACGACTCGCTTACGCCAGGCATATCATACTCCATGGCTTATTGAGGCTTGATCAGCAAGGATATATCTGTACATGGAAGTCTTATGCTAGGTACACACTATGCGGGTCATTCAGACCCGCTCGTGAGCAGCAGTACGCTCGCAAGCGGGTCGATATTCCCCCACTGCGCATGTGCGAGACCCGGCGAGCGACGGGCTGTCCATCGCTCCGGGTCGCACCAAAGGGGGCATGCTGTCGATGTTGATTGACAGCATGCCCCCTTTGGTGGGCGTGCCTGCCAGACGGAGGCGTTCCCATGGGAATGCCTACCGTCTGAAGCCGGCCCCACTGACATCACTAGTGATGTCAGTGGGAGTGATTTTGGCTCTGATAGAGCCAAAATCACTCCAGGGCTTGCGGCAGCGAGACCCTACCGCAGGGTCTCCGTAACCCACAGCTATGCGAGCGTCCATGAGGACGGTCCAAAAAAAGGTAGGAGGGCCCTGATTCAGAGCGAGCGCTCTGGTCAGAGCGTTCAGCTCTGAATCAGGCCCTATGCGGTAAGTTCTTCGTACAGCCGACAAACCACATATCGCATTGTGAATCTGCGCGTGTGTACAAACAATATGTCTTTGAACGACATCGTTCACAGACATATCAGGTTGGCCCTGCAGCACGGCCAATGCTGATATATCTTGCAGATATATATCGATACATCTGCCTGTGCGTATGGGCGACCCACCAACAAACCGTACACTGGCCGCAGGTACCACCAACACTGACATCGCAATTGGATGGGAAATATAAATGTCTGCTCAGTTGTGATGTCTGGCCAGACATATCGAACTGGCGATTGGTAGGTGTGTATAGCTTACCAAATCGGCCTCTCAGTTGGTGAGACGGCGGTCGGCAGCTGGGTTCTTAAGTATCTACCCAGCTTTATGCTTTCTCCAATACCTCATTGCAATTTCACATTTGCACAATTTGATCATCGCCGATGGTAAAGATGGTAATTTGGCCTTTTTAATCTTTCTCGTTCCAATAATCTGGGTGTGGCATTGACCTGGGCTCTTGTGTTTATTTTATTTCCATGTGCCGTCTTCCCTTATTTGCAGCATCTTCTTCCATGATTAGGGTGTGTAAACATGTGTGGGAATCGAGGCCATGTCCCATCTGGGCCCTCTGCAGAATATGTACAGCACATCCACACAGTGGCAGGTGCAGAGTCAGGTGTGGCTGCGCCAATTTTTCACCCCTTTTGGCTCTACTGCCCATGACCAATAGTTCTTGTTGCAATATTGGCCACTTTAAACTTCATTGATTTGCTATTAATTACCGTTTTTAATCAAGCTGCTTTTAATGTTGCCCTGGCACAGCAACTTTGGGAGCTTCTGTGACAGATGTTCCTGGACATAAGTTTTCCCTGTTAAAGAGCTTTTCTACAAGTGGTGAGAACACATTGCCAGACTTAGCTATTGCTTTCAGCTAAGTTAATTCACCAGAGGGACTTTCTTATGGTTCCACAGCTCTGTAATATACCACTTTGGAACTGACACCTACTTGGCTCTCTCCTAAGGATAAACCGTTCCGGGATTGTATGTTTCATCAATTTGGAAATAAATAATATATGTTCTCGTGCTCCGCATACCAGTACTTGATATTATTGATATGAGTCTCCACGGTATATTTATGTTTTTAACTATAATAAATGGAACTATTTTTTATTTTACACCAGTCTCTGCGTTAGTTTTTTTTTCCTTTCTTTTTTTTTCTCTGCAGTTTTGACTGATGAATTTAAAAACATCAATAGTAATATATATGATAAATCAGACTTGCTTTGCATTGATTGCTATTGCCGTTTTAAATCAAGTCAGCGATAATTGGTGGCTTTTAGTAAAAATACGCCTTTGGTTCTAGGGCCAGCGAATCACTAGATTATGGGACTGATTCTGAATAAGATTCAAGTTGAAACGTGGACGAATCCAGGGCCGGCTCTACCATTAAGCAGCTGTCTAGGGCGTTGGGATCTGGGGGGCGCAGCTGAGTTTGCCGATTACAATATTAAGGATGTCTCTGAGAGCAAGATCCTTGTTGTACTAAATGCAGGTGATGGCTGTGGAACTTCTAAGATGTCGCCTCCTTACCTTTCACCTGAGGGGCTGGAGAGTGGGTCTTCGTGGCAATGTGGGAGCGGTTCACTAGGCTGAAGTTTTGCCTTGGGTGCAGAGATACCTTGCACCGGCCCTTGACGGATCCTATGGATATCTGCAGACTGCACACGTGTCACAGCAATTCCCAACTGCACATGCGTCAGACCATGCATACGCACGCAGAGTGCTGACGGAATGTACCCTTCATTGATGGATCTCTCTCTTTCTGGGCGACAACTTGGCAGCGACCATGTGAATGCACAGAACTGTGCCGTCTTATCGGAGTGTCATGGGAGTGTCGTGGGCGTGTAGGCCGACTTCTGTGTTTATTCGCTGCATGCAGACGGAGATGCGTCGTCTATTTCAGACTATTCTATTGAACCCAGCAATGGTTGGATAAATCCAGATACTAACGATGATGGACTGACAATCGGTGCAGACTGGCGGATACTGCCTTATCATAATGTAGCAAGCAGCCTGCTCCATCTATACGGAGAAGTGGCCGCAGATGTGTCCGATTCAGAATCAGCCCTATATATTTTGCCCTATATATTTTGTAATTTCTCATATAATGGCAATGCTGTCTGAACAGCATGAGCTGCTGCACGTTAATAGAATGTAATCTATAATCTGGAAGCTCCAAAATAATAGCTGCCAGCAAAAGCAGTACAGGATGTGCACAGTACAGTATGTGCAAACTGTGTAACATAAACCTGTAGGAAAAAACAACTGCCCACATTAACCTTTATATTTGATGATATCAGAGACAACACACAGAGATAATATTTGTGAATGAAAACACTCAACTGACTAAATGAGATGTGAAACAAAATGCTCTCAGAAGCCTTTTCCTGAAATGCAGTTTGCTGACACCCTGAGATCCTAGATAAGGGGCTTTCCTAGAAAATCAGTCACTCTGATAAATCAAAATCAACAAGCACTTTACTGGAGCATTCATCTTTGTGATTTCTGTACTTGACAACACACCTGAGAGCTCTGTGTCCAGGATGTTTTACTGAACATCATTTAATGAATACATTAGATGGGAAGCAGGTATACTCTGAGCCGTTCTTCCACCTGAGGCACCAACTGAAACCAGGTCAGACTGGCCCACAGGAGTACAGGGGAAATCCCCAGAGGGCACCATTGCCTGAGGACACACCTCTTCTCTAGGAGTCAGGTTCCAGACTGTGCACTCAAATTATACATTGTTACTCTATTAAAGGGTCAGTTACCTGGTGCTTGGTTGACTTACATAGAGGCTACACCAAGATCTGCCCTCCTGTCAATCAAAGTGGCCGATCATAACACACCCCTGTCCCATCCTCTTGTTGGCTGTGAGCTTTAGCATAATGAAAACAGTTTTTGTCAGTGATTGGAATGGCATTGTAGCTCTGCATTCATTCACTAATCTACAAATAGGTCATCCCAGTGGTAAGGGCATACTTGCCTACTTTTGAAAAAGCTTTTCAGGGAGATTGTGAAAGCAGCATCTATGAGCGCGGCAGTAAAGTGGGCGTGTCCTGCTACATCTGAGAGGCGTGTAAAAAAATTGATTTACATCCAAATGTAAATGAGGCCCAAAGCAGTTAGTAATATCTACTTGTAAATGAAAACACACTGATATTTTTCAGAAAATGCATGTAGCCATAAGGATCATTGTACCTTATAACTAGGGGTGTGCACCGGCCACTTTTTGTGTTTTGGTTTTGGATCTGGATCTTTCTTTGTGTTTTGGATCTGGATTGGTTTTGCCAAAACCACCCTTCCGGGTTTTGGTTTTGGATCTGTATATTTTTGGAAAAAAGCATAAAAACAGCTAAAAATCACAGAATTTGTTTTTTTTTTGTTCCTATTCTATTATTAACCTCAATAACATTAACTTCCACTCACACCTCACAATAGTGTTTTTATGTCCAAAAGGTTGCACCGAGGTAGCTGGATGACTATGCTAAGCGACACAAGTGGGCGGCACAAACACGTGGTCCATCTAGGAGTGACACTGCAGTGGCAGACAGGATGGCAGTTTGAAAAACTAGGCCCCAAAGAGTACATAATGCAAAGAAAAAAAAGAGGTGCAAGATGGAATTGTCCTTGGGCCCTCCCACCCATCCTTATGTTGTATAAACAGGACATGCACACTTTAACAAACCAATCATTTCAGCGCCAGGGTCTGCCACACGACTGTGGCTGAAATGATTGGTTCGTTTGGGCCCCCACAAAAAAAGCTGGCAATTAATCTGTCCCTGCACAAACTGGCTCTACGGAGGCAAGATGTCGTCCTCATCCTCACCCTCTTTAGTGTTGTGTACATCCTCATCCTCACAGAGTATTAATTCGTCCCCGCTGGAATCCACCACCACAGGTCCCTCTGTACTTTCTAGAGGTTGGTCTTCCCGGAAGAATTGATAATTCATTTTGATGAACATCATCTTCTCCACATTTTGTGGAAGCAACCTCCTACGCCTTTCGCTGACAAGGTTTCCGGCTGCACTAAAAACTCTTTCAGAGTACACACTGGAGGGGGGCAACTTAGGTAAAATAGATTTGTACAGGGGCCTCCAAATTGCCTCTTTTTCCTCCCAGTACAGGTACGAACTGTCTGACATGCCTACTTGGATGCTGCCAGCGATGTAATCCTCCACAATTCTTTCAACGGTGACAGCCCAGATAGGAGAGGAGTCTGTCATGCCAGTGACATGGCCTGCAGGACTACTTCCAATCCTGATTGAGGAGGAAATTGACGAGGAGGGAGTTGCTGGTGTGGTTTGCAGGCGCTTGGATACAACAGGACAAATGGATTTAGGTATCCCTGTACTGCTTACGGTCTTTGCCACAGTTTCTGAACTTGACAGTGACTTTTTATGAACGCGCTGCAGGTGACGTATAAGGGAGGATGTTCCTAGGTGGATAACGTCCTTACCCCTACTTATTACTCCTTTACATGAGCTACATATGGCAAGACAGTTGTTGTCCGGATTTGGATAGAAATAATTCTGGTGTTCTGCCCAGGCATGACGATTGGCTTTTTCATCTCACGGACAACTGTCTCCCCCGGTGCCTGATTTAAACAAACCACATCACCATCAAAATCCTCCTCATCAACTTCCTCTACAGCGCCAGCTACACCTATATCTTCATCCAGTTGTACTTCAACAGTGACATCTACAATTTGAATATCAGCAACTGGACTGTGGGTGCTCCTTCCAGCATATGCAGAGAACATGCAAATGGTGGAAGGAGCCATATCTTCCCGTCCAGTGTTGGGAAGGTCAGGCATCGCAACCGCCGACACACTTGGACTCTCCTTGGGGATTTGTGATATCTTCTTAGAACGCACAGTTCTTTGCTATGCTTTTGCCAGCTTAACTCTTTTCATTTTTCTAGTGGGAGGAGGAGGGCTTCCATCGTCATGTGAAGCTGAACCACTAGTCATGAACATAGGCCAGGGCCTTAGCCGTTCCTTGCCACTCCATATCGTAAATGGCATATTGTAAAGTTTACGTTTCTCCTCAGACGATTTACATTTATTTTTTGGGGTAATTTTACTGAACTTTGGCTTTTTGGATTTTACGTGCCCTCTACTATGACATTGGGCATCGGCCTTGGCAGACGACGTTGATGGCATTTCATCGTCTATGTCATGACTAGTGGCAGCAGCTTCAGCACTAGGAGGAAGTGGTTCTTGATCTTTCCCTATTTTATCCTCCAAATTTTTGTCCTCCATTATTTTTATGGAGTGCATTATTTTTATGGAGTGAATAACCATTGTAAAAATTATTTGGATGAATTAAATCACCTCTTTTTATTTGGAGTGAATATAGACAGGGCACAGGTTAGTGTAGCCCTACAATACACATGGGAAGGCCCTGTATATTTTTGGATTAATTAAATAACCCCTGTAAAAATTATTTGGATGAATTAAATCAGCCCTTTTTATTTGGAGACTGGAGTGAATGCACAGCACAGGGCACCATAGCCCTACAATACACAGGGCAGCCCCTGTAAAAATTATTTGGACTGAATATACAGCACAAGACAGCACCACTGAACTGGACTGGACTGCTACAGCAGAGCAGGTCACCCCCAGACTGATACAGCAGCACAGCACCACTGGACTGGACTGATACAGCAGAGCAGGTCACCCCCAGACTGATACAGCAGCACAGCACCACTGGACTGGACAGATACAGCAGAGCAGGTCACCCCCAGACTGATACAGCAGCACAGCACCACTGGACTGGACTGATACAGCAGAGCAGGTCACCCCCAGACTGATACAGCAGCACAGCACCCCTGGACTGGACTGATACAGCAGATCAGGTCACCCCCAGACTGATACAGCAGCACAGCACCACTGGACTGGACTGATACAGCAGAGCAGGTCACCCCCAGACTGATACAGCAGCACAGCACCCCTGGACTGGACTGATACAGCAGAGCAGGTACCCCCAAGATTGATACAGCAGAGCAGGTCGCCACCCCACCCCACGCCACTTTCCCACAGACACTAGAGAGGAACGTCCTCTCACTACCCTCTCCAGGACTGGAGTGAAGATGGCGGGGCAGGAGGCGCAAAATGTGCAAAGTCCGGGTGTCGCGAGAATCCAACTACCAGGATGATGACGTTTTGCCTCGTTCAAGTCTGGCGGGAAAACCCAAGCCGGACTCGGTTCCTGGCTCGAATAGGGGGGGGTACGGATTTCGAAAATCCGAACCCGCTCATCCCTACTTATAACCAATGCAGGGAAATTATACTAATGATCACATTTGAATGTATATATCTTATTTTTTTGTATATATAACAGCTTAATAATGGGGGGTAAGGTGCAATCAGGGAGATTGCTGGACCCTTCAGGGAGTCAGGGAGATTGCTGCTATTTCAGGGAGCCACCCTGACAATCATGGAGAGTTGGCAAGTATAGGTAAGGGCTTAGATAGTTGATTTTTTTTATACTGAATTCCCAGGACTATGATGTATTCACTACAGTGCATTGCTGTTATCATTCTGGTACATTATCATACATGCACTATTAGGCCCAGACCATGCTCTCTCTAAAGGTGATCAGTGCTGTGCTCTATCAGACACGCAGGCTGATCGCTGAGTTAGAGTAGATGAGACAGGGGGAACGGTAGCTCCAGGTGGCGTTATTATCACAGGCTTCCCCCCGGTATTTTTTCTAATTCTTTAGTACATTTGAGGCAGATTGCATTTCCCATTCCAAGTATGGGAAATGCAGTCTGCTTACTTAAAATGTGCAAATTTATGGGCTTAGAGTAGATTTTTTTACGAAAACTACTCCAGTTTTTTCGGAATTGTAATACTTTTCTCCTTAGCTATGCTGTCTGCGCTTCCAGCAAACAGCCCCCGCCCTGTGTCTCCCCTCTCTCAGCCGCAGCCCCTGCCCTGTGTCTTTCCTCTCCCAGCCCGCAGCCCCTGCCCTGTGTCTCTCCTCTCCCAGTCCGCAGCCCCTGCCCTGTGTCTCTCCTCTCCCAGCCCGCAGCCCCTGCCCTGTGTCTCTCCTCTCCCAGCCCGCAGCCCCTGCCCTGTGTCTCTCCTCTCCCAGCCCACAGCCCCTGCCCTGTCTCTCCTCTCCCAGCCCGCAGCCCCTGCTCTGTGTCTCTCCTCTCCCAGCCCGCAGCCCCTGCCCTGTGTCTCTCCTCTCGCAGCCCCTGCTCTGTGTCTCTCGTCTCCCAGCCCGCAGCCACTGCCCTGTTTCTTCCCTCTCAGCCCCCCCCACCTGTCACAGCCCGCCCCCACGGCCGCCCGTGCTGCTGTATGTAAATCCTCTGTCTGTGCCTGTCCCCTCCTGCGGCCGCCCTTCCCCCACCTGCCGCCAGTGCCACTCACCTCTCTCCCAGCCGGTGTCTGTCCCAGCACGACAACGATACCCCTTCCTCCGCCGGCTGCCAGTGCCACTCACCTCTCTCCCGGCATATGTCCGTCCCAGCACCCTTCCCCCGACGGCCGCCAGTGCCACTCACCTCTCTCCCGGTCGGTGTCCATCTCAGCGCAACACCGACACCCCTTCCCCCGCCGGCCGCCACTGCCGCTGATGTGAGCTGCAGCACAAGAGGACCTGCATGGAAACCAGAGTAGCCGGAGGTAAGGAAGGAAACACAGCTAAAGGGATCTGAATAGAGTCCTCTGCTGCAGCGGCTGCCTTGTAGAGCTTCACAGGCTGCTATTTACATGGAACACCATCTCAGAGGGCAATCAGTAACACCACCAAGTACCGAAAAAAATGCTTTTTCGGACCTTGTTGAAAGGCCCTGACACTTATTTTTTACAAAAGTATGTGAAAATGTTAAACTGAAAGTTGTCGGAGTTTGCTTTCGAGAACAAGCGCTATCTTTAGACGGCGCTTGTTCTCGGATCCCCGCACCTTCCTACCTCCCAAGTGGCTTTGCGAATGCGTGACCTGAGGTCACCCATGCGTAGCCGGGACGATGGGGAGCAGATAAGTAACGCAGCTACTTCTGTAGCTGCGTTACTAACCACCGGGACAACTGCTTTTCAGAGCAACTGTCCCCTCACCAGAGCAATGATGAGTTGCTCCATTATCACGTTTCCCTCGCTGCGAGTTGGATACTTAAGTATCCCTTGCAGGGAGTTCAATACTTCCTCCAATGATGAATAGACCCCTGACTCTGAATAAAGCCCATAGAGTTTAGTGATGTCACTACAGCAGATCTAAATTGCCTTTCACTGGCACATGAAATGCAGCTTCCAAAATAAATAAAAAAATTGGTGCCAGAACTCAGGATAAATTGTGGAAGGTAAGCAGGAAGGATTGTGCTTTATGTATGGGCCTACTCTACTATGATTTACAAATAGTCACCCCCACTGGCACCTGTAACCAATAATACCAATAATCAGGGGCGTTGGCATGACTTTATGTTGGGTGGGGCAACAAAAAGTCGTTCTGAAGCCCCTTCACCCCCCTCCCTCTCACCTGTTGCTGGGGCTGGGATTTATAGCAATAGGCTGCACAGCCCCTGCACCGCACATAGGAGGAGGTGTAATGTGCGGTCTTTTAACTTTTAACACATTACACCTCCTCCATGCGGTGCAGGGGCTGTGCAGCCTATTGACGACCTATAAATCACAGCCCCTGATCGTCCACGTCCGCCGCGCCTTTGAAATGTTTTGGGTGGTGGGTGAGCTGCCTCCTTGCCCCCGCCCCATTCCGATGCCCATGCCAGTATTAATGGACTAAAACTAAGCAGAACTGTACAAATGTGTGAATTAATCAGATATGCCATTCTAGTGATTTGGCAGAGAAGGTTAGGAGTTAAAAAAATAAATATATAGATCACTGCCATTATTTGACATTTTAAAATGCTAGTGTCCCCAATCATGCTCCTCTAGCCTTTATCTTATTATTATATCTATGATGATTTTCTGCCATTCTCTGCTTTTGCAGTTCAGCAAAATTGGAGAACCAACTTTTTATTATTGCAACGTTAGTGAATAATTTACATAGATACCCTAATTGTTTATCAGTGCTCAAAGATTGTCGCTATGCTTTTCAGGCTAAATGAGTTAAAAGACAATCAGTTATAGAGGGATGGCATATATCTGGCTGCCAATATAGCACTTTACTGACTTTGCTGTAGTGTATAATGGATTAACGCCCGTGGCAAGCCAACTGTATGCTACAGCAAAATTACATCCAGTGGAAGAATGGATAATATTAGGAATGGTTATACTTTACTTTATCCTTATGTACATTTGTACTCCTTTATATGCCATTGCTGCTGCCGATTTGCACAAAACATCCTCAGAAAATCTAGGTCAATAGTGAAGTCATTATTTATTTATTACTCTACAAAGCATAGCAGCAAAGCTTGGAATGAGTTATGAAATATGTAAATACTTGTTGTAGACATCAATCACAGGGGTCTGAGAAGTTCTGTATACAGATAACGACATTTCTGAACGGGATGTAGTCAGCATCCTGACCGCCGGCTTCCCAAAGGTAAGTATCAGGCGTTAGGGGGAGGGTTAGGGTGCGGGGTTAGGGTTAGGCACTAGGGGGCTGGTTAGGCACTAGGTGTGAGGGTTAGGTTTAAGGTGCGGGGAGGGGGAGCTTAGGTTTAGACACCAGGGGGGGGGAGGTTAGGTTTAGACACCAGTGGGGGGGGAGGTTAGGTTTAGACACCAGGGGGGGGAGGTTAGGTTTAGGCACCGGGAAAGGAGTGTTAGGTTTAGGTTGCGGGGAGGGGAAGGTTAGGTTTAGACACTAGGGGGGGAGGATAGGTTTAGGCACCGGGGAAGGAGTGTTAAGTTTAGGTTGCGGGGAGGGGAAGGTTAGGTTTAGACACTGGAGGGGGGGTTAGGTTTAGTCACCTGGGGAGGGAGTGTTAGGTTTAGGGTTTGGGGTGGTGGAGGTTCGGTTTAGGCACTATGGGGGAAGTTAGGATCAGGCACTGGGGAGGGAGGGTTAGGGGTAAGGGTTAGTCTTACCTGCTTTCCTTATGGGTGTCAGGATTCTGACTGTCGGGATGCCACTGTCGGTATTCTGACCAGCGGCATTGTAACCGCCAGGATCTCATACCCAACCCTTTCTGAACCCATGAGTCTGGGGCACACATTCCGCACGCACTGCCGATGTTCACGTAGTTCAGCGATTATTTGCAACTGCGTATGCGTGAAAAATTCTAAAATGTCCTGTGGCGCATGCGTTACCCAGACTGTACGCACAAAGGTGCTGCTGCGATCGGGACAGACAGTATCAGAAGTGTGGTGGAAAGGTGATGGGCCTTCCTGGGCGGTGACTGGGAGGGGGCTAGTGGTGCACACAAAAAAAGGTCCATTCAGTCGGCATATTATGGGAGTGTCCCGAGTGTGTCAGTGCAAGCGGCTGCATTCCCAGACAGACAGCTGTACGCATAGGAGGCCATGGACAAACGGAGAAAATGCACCTGCCATAGGGCTGGTGCAAGTTTCAATGGTGTGACCAATGGTGGCGTATATGGACGTTCTGATCAGTATTACAGAGTCTCACAGCTTGCACAGTCGTGTGCACAAGGTAAGGAGTCTGTTAGCATAAAGACGGAGATGGGCGACTGCCAACAGACCCTACTGCGGGCAGCTCAGAATCCCGCCCTATTTGTGCTGTCTGTCCACTGACCCTTATACAACTATGTAGAGTAAGTGCAGCCTGGGCAAAGGATACACATTTTACAACAACTGTCACAATGGGCTACAGTAACAACAAACTTTGATCACATTTCTTTAACAAAAGTTTATACACAGCTTCCACAGAAAAACTATACATGGATCCCTACATGGACAGAAGAGGATATGTACCATGCATAGGAGGAGGGGAGTAAGGATTTTGTTAATTATAGGTACCCTATGGATTCCTACTGGACAAGTGGACATGATGGCTTCAGGAATACATAGGTGAGTATGGGCTCTATTTATTAACATTATTTTGACTAAAATAAAGTTAAAAAGGGGATTTTCACACCCTTTTCACATTATTTTAGTATCACCTATAGTTATTACAGGGTAATTGGAGTAGAAGTCATAAAATTCTACTCCAACCCCTAAGTATCACTTATTTTTAGTAAAGCAGATCGCATTTCCCATAACTGTAATGGGAAATGTGATCTGGCCAAAGTTACTAAATATAAAATGTGAAAAAATATCGGGGAAAGCCCTCTGATAATAACGCCACCTGGAGGTGGCGTTATCCAGGGTCTCCCCCGGTTACCGGACTCCTGCCCTGCTCTAACGGGGAGAGCAGAGCCCGGAGCCGGTCCCTGTAATCAGCTGTGTGGTCTAAACAGACCGCAAGCTGATTACTGTAAAAAAAAATTTTTAAAAATAGTAAAAAAAAAAAAATGTACTTACCTGACTCCAGGGACCGGTGATCGGGCCTCCGGTGTTGACTCCCCTCCGGCAGCTGGTCTCCCATAGTGCACTGCTGCCCGGTCATCAGGTGATCGGGCCCCAGTGCAGTATGGGAGATCACCTGACCGGAGGAATGGAGAACATCACTGGAGTCCCGAATCATGCAGGTAAGTGTAATTAAGGGAGAGGGGGGTCACGGGGGGGGAGGGGGGGAGGGGGGTCGTGGGGGGTCCGCGATCGCGGGGGTGGGGCTTAGTACTGGGGGGAGGGGCTTAACGCCGCAATGCGAATTCAGTCGTTAATATCACACTACAATCTGCATTCAATATGCGGATTGTAGTAAATAGAGCCCTATGTGAGATAGTGAATGTGAGTGTGCATGTGTATATGCATGTATGTTTTGTTAAACTTTTACTATCACGGTGTGTGTTCTGTGTTGTTTAATATTTCTTTTGCTGTGGGTGGAACTACAGGTACCAGCGGGGCGTAATTCCCCACATGCTGGTTCTCCAAGTACCAGCATGCGGGGGAGGCTTGCTGGGACCTGTATTTCCACAGCAAAAGACAATGGCCCTCATTCAGACCCACTCGCGAGCGGCTGTCCGCTCGCAAGTGGGTCGATGGTCCGCACTGCGCATGCGCACGACGGAGGGAGATCCGTCGTGCGCATGCGCGAGACCCTACGAGCGAAGGACTTTCCTTCGCTCGGAGTGTCTCATCAAAGGGGGCATGCTGTCGATGTTGACTGACAGCACGTCCCCTTTGGTGGGCGTGCCGGGGGCGTGCCTGCCAGACGGAGGCGTTCCCAAGGGAACGCCTACCATCTGAAGCCGGCCCCACTGACATCACTAGTGATGTCAGTGGGAGTGATTTTGGCTCTGATAGAGCCAAAATCACTCCTGGCCTTGCGGTTGAAAAACTCAACCGCAGGCTTCTGCTCGCAGTTTCGATGGTCGCGATGGTCAAGACCATCGCGACCATCATCCTGCACGCTCGTATATGCTGTGGGTGGTGACCCACAGCTATACGAGCGTCCAGGAGGACGCTCCATATTAATGGAGGTGGGCCCTGATTCAGAGCGAGCGCTCTGGTCAGAGCGTCCGGCTCTTAATCAGGGCCAATATTTTTACTACTATCAATCGCACCACACTACATAAGCAAGCCAGCACCCACCGGCCATGGATGCCGAAGATAGCCCCGGGCTATCGGCCTAGGCCTGGGGTGGCCTGGAGAGGGGGACCCCCTTATTGGGGAGGTCCCCAACTCCTAAGGGATCCCCAGCCTGGGCTGGCTAACAGTCAGGGGTAATGCTGTGACTGTGGGACCCAGTGAAAGGGTTCCCCTGGCTGTGGCATTACCCCCCTGCTAGAAAAAGTTTGGTGCTGGTTCTGGAGTTTATAGGGGAACCCTACGTATTTTGGCAACCAGGGCTGGTTCTGAATAGCCTGGTGCTGGATGTGCTTAATACAGGGGACCCCTACGTCGTTTGTCCCCTGTTTTTAGCACAACCAGTACTGGGTCTCCAAAGCCCGGTGCTGGTTACTTTTATTCTTTTGGGAGGGGAAGGGCACACTTTTTTTTTCTATTTTTACACAGAAGCACAGACGGATCTCACTGATCCCATCCATGCTTCTGTGTTTATTTTTTTTACACACAGATGTATGTATCATGGATCTCCCTGGTCCATGCATGCATCTATGTAGGTTGAGATGTGAAACTCGAATGGAAAAGGTGTTCTATTTGAGATTTCTATTTGGGTTCTTTTTTGTGTCTTTTTTTGGCCAATTTGCATTATATTTCGCCCGTTAAAACAAATACGAATCCTTAGTAAATTTCAAGGTCCTATTGATGTCTATGGCAAAAGGCTGCTGAGTTGTACTGATGGTCTATGTGTCCAAAAACATGTTACCGTCCGAGTTACAGGTATGGTCGGCAGAGTTTTAGACATCGAATGGAGCAAAGTCGGCAGAGTTTAGCCTTTAGTAATTCCGAATATGCATTTAACGGCCAAATTTGCCTCATTCGACCTTAGTAAATTTACCCCAAAGTGTGCAGTGACCAATTGTGTTACCAATTTGTATTATTTTGTGCTAAGTTTATACAATATTAAGATTTGTTGACAGTGGGGAACCTAAAAGAAAGTTACAGAAAACTATATGTCAAAAGATTGTTGAGCACTACTGTATGTATATTATATGTTAATTTCTTTACAGTTAATTACACATATTACATATCACTTTACCGTGAATATTTAAGCCACTCACATCAGTCACTACCCGAGTGATGCTTACAATCTATAATCCTTATTACATGGACACACATTTTTGATGGAAACCAATTAACTCACCAATATGTTTTTAATGTGTTTGTACAAACCAGAGCACTCACATACATTGTGCTCTGATGCCCAACATACAGCATGGCAGATTAAGAGTACAACCAAAAGCTATTTACAGTGCCTAATATGGCATGTTGCCAGTATGTCACAATGTTCAGTATATAGTTAGTATTTACCATTTGTATGGGATTCCCAGTATACACTATTCACCATTAACTTTATAGCAGACTGTACTATCAGTATACCCCAGTGCTAAGTATACTCTATTGTCAGTACACAGTCTGCGCAACCCCAGGTCTAAAATGACTGATCCCCTTCAGCTGTGTTGGCTCTCATATTCCTAACATCTCCTGTCATATTACACAAGAGCTAGTAACTAAGGGGCCTATTCATCAAACGATAAACGGCCCAGTAACCATGTGGAAATGCCATACGGCCTTCGATGATGAATAGGCCCCTTAAAGAACTATAGTAACGGGTTTTTTTTATTGGTTACTGTAACAGAAGCCATGGAAACAATGGCAACTGAAAATCAAGTACTATCAGTCATTGGTGTTATATTAGTGACTGGTAGGTAGCATCAAGTAATATTGTTTCCTATTATGGCAGCAAACAAATGTGGATGAGTGGTTAAATAAGTAAGGTAACAAGATCTCTCATTGCGTAAATGTATTCAACTCATACATATACATCTAATTAATAGTATGGCCTTGGTACAGATAATTTTTCCACATACCTGTCTAAGCATTTTTTCCAACAGTACACCAAGGCATCTATCCCGGCATAGAAGAAATCAGTGTCAAGTGCCTGAATCCAGGACATCACGGCTTACTGACCTTCACCATCGGTTGCGAATTGCTTTCCACTTCGGTGCTTCTTCAATGGTCCAAAGAGATAGAAATCAATCGGTACAAGGTCAGGGCTGTAGGGAAGATGGTCCAGTACCTCCCAATGGCAGCGCCGTAACAACTCACACATGCGGTTGGCTGAGTGTGGCCTGGTGTTATCATACAGTAATGCGATTCTTGTTCACAGCAACCCAGGTAGATTTTGACGAATTTCCCTCTGCAACCAGCTTAATGTGTCACAATAGCAGACAGCATTCACAGTATCTCCCTTGGCCAGGAAATCAATTAGCATGCCCTCTTGGTCCCAAAACACAGGCACAATGCCTTTCTTTGGTGATGGAGTTGTTTTGAACTTCTTTTTAAGGTTGGGACGATGCATGAGTCCATGTCATGGATGCTTGCTTTGTCTCCGGTGTCACATGATGCACCCATGTTTCACTGCCTGTAACAATCCACTGCAGAAACTGCGCTCCCTCCTCATGGTACCGCGCCACGTGCACGAGAGACATTCCCATCCTATTGGTTTTGTGAACTTCTGTGAGTTGTTTCAGTACCCAACGTGAACACTTTTTCCTGTTGCTCATAAACAATGTTGTGCACAGTACCCACTGAGATGTTCAGTTCATCAGCAATATCACTAACTCGCATGCGTCTGTTCTCCTGAATCAGACCTTCAGTGCTGTACAAATTGTCATCTGTGGTGGACGTGCTTGGCCGGCTGGATCGCTGCTCATCTTGAACGTATGTCCTGCATTTATCAAAGGCAGTGCACCAAGCAAACCTGTGTCCATGACATGAGATTATCACCGTACACCTCGACAAGTTGGAGATGAATTTCAGCTGCTGATGTGCCCTTTAGACACAGAAATCTGATCACATTACGCACCTCTATGTTTGAACATGTTTCCGCCAGCCCCATCATCTTACAGCTGATGGTGGTACAGTATGACTCATATGAGGCGCAGTGTAATGGCCGAGAGGGGAAGCAGTGGTCTACCTGCTCTGGCCTGGCGGGAAATTGGAATGAAATAGAGAACATTACACATGTGAGAGGTCTTGTTACATTATTGAACCACTCTTTTATATGTGCGTTTTTTCACCCATGGTCAGTATATGAGTTAATTTGTTCTAATGGGGGTTTCGGATGTCTAGTTATAATACTAGAGTAGTAGCCCCCCCTATGCAGTACCCCCAGTAGTGGTCCTCCCTATGAAGTGCTCCCAGTAGTGCCCCTTATACAGTGCCCCCAGCAGTGCCCCATACACAGTGCCCCCAGTAGTGGTCCCCTCATGCAGTGCCCCTTACACAGTGCCCCCAGTAGTAGTCCCCCCCTATGCGGTGCTCCCAGTAGTGGTCCCCCCTATGCAGTGCTCCCAGTAGTGGTCCCCCCTGTGCAGTGCTCCCAGTAGTGCCCCTTATACAGTGCCCCATATACAGTGCTGCTACATATATAAGAAAAACACACACACACACTCACCTGAATTCCTGCTCCCGCTGCTGCCAGCTCCCCTGTCCTACCGCTCTGCACGATGGGAGAGACGTCATGATGTCTCTCCCATCACCCACTGCCGGAGCTGGAAAGCGGAGCTCATGAGTGAGCTCCAGCCCTGCTACCTCCGTGGACGCAGCAGCCAATGAGAGTGTCTGACTCTCGTTGGCTGCTGTAATAAACACACAGCCGCCACTGTGTGGCCCGGGGTACACTGGTGGCGCATGCAGCAGCGCTGTTGGATGCAGGCGGCTATGGGCCCCTGCACCATGGCGGGCCCCAGTGCAAGGCAACGGCTGCACAGCCGCTAGTTCCGCCACTGCATCAAGTGCTCCATTCCTATTAGCAGCTGTGAATCTTACAAGACAGCCCCAAGTCTGCAGGGCCTTCGGGCTGAGATTACAGTTTTCAGTGAGTGCGTATACAAGAGGATGGGTCGGGGACCATCCAGCTCCTACCTAGTGGGGGATACTTCCAAGTGCAGGAAATTCCACTTTGTATGAAGAGCTTCTTAATTTCGGCAAACTGTCTCTGTTTCGGACAGTCCTAATCATGGAGTTTAATCTCCACCCCCAGCTCACTTGACAAAAGCTGCAATCGAGGAGAAGCCTACTCTCAGATAGTGCCAGACTCACTGTGCCTGTGAGGGTGAAACAAAAGCAACACTGGTCGATGGATATCAGTGTAGAGCTGTACTGAGAGGCAGAGATAGAGATTTAGGGGGTCATTCAGACCCACTCGCAAGCGGCAGTACGCTCGCAAGTGGGTCGATGTTCCCCACTGCGCATGCACACGACGGAGGGAGCTCCGTCGTGCGCATGCGCGAGACCCGGACTGCGACAGCCAAGCTGTCGCTCCGGGTCTCGCACCAAAGGGGGCGTGCTGTCGATGTTGATTGACAGCACGCCCCCTTTGCTGGGCGTGCCGGGGGCGTGCCTGCCAGACGGAGGCGTTCCCATCACTAGTGATGTCAGTGGGAGTGATTTTGGCTCTGATAGAGCCAAAATCACTCCAGGGCTTGTGGCAGGGAGACCCTACCGCAGGGTCTCCGTCGCAAGTCCGATGGTCGCGATGGTCAAGACCATCGCGACCATCTTTTTGAACGCTCGTATATGCTGTGGGTGGTGACCCACAGCTATACGAGCGTCCAGGAGGACGCTCCGTTTTAATGGAGGAGGGCCCTGATTCAGAGCGAGCGCTCTGGTCAGAGCGTCCGGCTCTGTATCAGGCCCCTATATGGCTTACGAATAACCCTTTTCAGCCTGGGATCCATTCCGTAGTAGACAACTATATGCCTTCCAGGCCCCCCCAAGTGTCTGAGCCGCATAGCAGTGGCACCCCATGCACCCACTATAGCTACGTCCATGCAGGGCCGCCGACAGCCGCCCGATGTCCAGGTGACAGGGGCGTGGCCTAATTGTGGGAGGCGTGGCCACGTCCCCTTAGAAAAATGTTTGCAGTGCTGCTTTGCTGGGGAGGGGGGCGCCGTGTGCCCCTCAGCCCGGCGTACAGTCAATGGGGTGCGCGATCAGTGTGATCGCTCCCCCCATAGGCATAGGAGACTGCTCCGGCTGCTGCTTTAGCAGCCACGAGCAGTTTCCCAGTACAGCACAGCATACAGCAGCGTGTGCTGGTCTGCTGTGAAGTAAGAGGGAGGGGGAGCGGTGTCGGACCCGGGCCCCTCCAGCAAGCCCAGGCCCGGGTAATTAGTACCTGCTCCCCCCCCTCTCGACGCCTCTGCGTCCATGTACCCATGGAATATATATGACAAGATTTATTAAAAAAAAAAGTCAGTGAAGGCTTAAGAACTCTTCAGCTGTTGCTGGAGTCAAGTACAATAAAGTTTTTTTTAGAGCTGCAAATAGCACCTTCTTAATTCCTCTGCTTTGTCTGTCTCCCTTCATCAGTTTACTCCAGTGTCCGCAATCATACAGATAGTGTGAATGTCACTAGCGGGCAGCAATATAGAACATGTGGTGAAAGGAACATATCAGACACTTATGATTGGACAGATGACACTAGCGGAGGACTAAGATTAAGGTTTTACAGACTGTGGGAAAGGAAAAGTGAACACTGTTTAATGTCTATCATTTGAACAAGAAAACAATACAGCGCTTTCAATGTAAGCAAGTGATAAGTTATTAAAGTCGCAACTGGACTGAGATCAACCCCTGATCCGCTTGTTTTCTAGGCAATGAAAAACACTTTCTAAGAAATGTTGAATGTTCTATGCTGTTGGCATTCTAGGGGACAAGAGATGGAAAATATTTGTATAACTGGGAATAGTGTCCAGCAGGTTGTACAAGGTTTGAAATTATTTATTGTGCAGACAGATAAGGACTGACCGTAGTGTTACAGGAGTAAGGTGACATTGGGTCTGATTCAGAGACAGATGCAATGGCAATTTTTATGCAGACTGAGCGATTGTTTGCTAGTGCACTAACGTGAACGGCACACTTGCTGCAATTGCATGCGATCACGCTCGCAAAGTGAGGACCCAAAGTGAGTGACAGGTAGTCAGCGTTTGGGGGTGGTAACGGGGAGGTGATAAGAAAAGTGCAGGTGCGTCTGACCGTTTATATGCTGTTTCGTGGGTGTGCATAAATTAGTAATTGCGTTCTCCTGCACAGCATGAGTCCCTCTGCGTGTCAGGAGAGCCAGTGGCATCACAAGGGGGGTGTGGGCAACACCCAGGTGTCACTCGCTGAGGGGTGACACCAAGGTGCAGGCTCCCTCTCAGTGAAAGGAGCCGGGTGCTGCACTGTAGCATTACGTGCAGCACTCGGCCTCTGTCACAGTGAGGGAGCTGGCACTGCCCGCACCTCCGGCACCCCCCACCACCCCAGTGATAACCAGAGGCCGGGGTTCGGGCCACGAGGCCACACCCCCCTTCCATGAGACCACGTCCCCTTCCATGAGACCACACATCCTTTTCGGCTGCACGGGGCTGCAGGGCATGCATGGCATCCCTCCCCGCACCGGGTGTCACCGCGGGGAGGGACGTCACTGAGGAGAGCTGCAGTCTTTGCAGCTGGTCAGACTTGACTTACATGCTGCATGACTACCCGATGTGCATCGATGTTACCGATATGTTACTGCTGTTGCACCATACATGCCTACCCTCCCTGCGGGAGACTCCCGGATCAAGGCACAGTCTCCCGATTCCCAGGAAACTTAATTAAATCCCCCGCATTCCTCTGCTGTCGGCAATTGTAGAGCACCTTCTCTAGCTGTAATTGCAGCTGGCGGCCACCAGGGGGAGAGCATATGAAAGACAGGTGTCAGGAATTGTAGAGCTTCAGCAACATGGCTGCTACCCTTCTGCAGTGAGGGCAGTATTTACCCTCTCCTCTAGTTATCCCTGCTCTCTGCTGATGGACACAGGGCCATGACAGATGCTGTGTGGCTGTGCTACAGGTATAGAATAGTAATGTATTACTGTACTGTATGTGTGTGTGTCTGACACTATGTATGTGGGGGGTGCATGGTTGTACTGTATGGATAGGGGGGGCTGTATCTGGGCACTTTGAGTTTGTGGGTATAGGGTGTGTATGTTGATCACTGTATGGGGGTGTATGATGGGTACTGTGTCAGTGTAGGTATGGGGTGTGCATGCTGGGCACTGTATGGGTATGGGGTGTGCATGCTGGGCACTGTATGGGTATGTATGCTGGGCACTATATGGTATATGTTGGAGTATGTACAGGGCACTGTTGGTATGGGGTGTGCATGCTGGGCACTGTATGGGTATGGGGTGTGCATGCTGGGCACTGTATGGGTATGTATGCTGAGCACTATGTGGGGGCATATACTGGGCACTGTGTTGGTATGGGGTGTGTATACTGAGCACTGTGTGGGTATGGAGGGTTGCACCCTGGGCACTGTGTTGGTATGGAAGGATGCATGGTGATTACTGTATGGGTATGAGGGGTGTATGCTGAGTGTAAGTATGGGAGGGTGTATACTGAACATTATGGGTATGGGGGTGTTTGCTGGGCACTGTATGGGTATGTATGCTGGGCACTGTATGGTATATGTGGGGGTATATACAGGGCACTGTGTTGGTATGGGGTGTGTATACTGAGCAGTGTGTGGGTATGGAGGGGGTAAATCCTGGGCACTGTGTTGGTATGGAAGGATGCATGGTGATTACTGTATGGGTATGGGGGGTGTATGCTGTGTAAGTATGGGAGGGTGTATACTGAACATTATGGGTATGGGGGTGTTTGCTGAGCACTGTATGGGTATGGGGGTTGTGTGCCTTCTGGGCACTGTGGGGTATAAGCTAGACACTGTATCAGTAAGGAGCACACTTACCTATCCTGCGGGAGTCTCCTGGTTCACTGCAGAAAACACCCTGAGTGGCAATAGATACGATCACAGGTGGAGTTAGACACAACCTTTGAGCAGAGCATGACATGCCCCGTTACCAGCGTGCCGCATTGCACATTCTACAATCTCCCTGAAACTAGTTTTCAAAAGTAGGCAAGTGCGTGTTGCACGTCATCGTACAGATATGAGAAGGCAGCAGCGAGCGCCCCTATGGTAAGCTATGCTTAGGAAGGCATTAGCAAATTTTAGCAACTGTGATCCGTGATAGTTATGCAGTTCTGTATGCATTACCATTTTTCTCTGAATCCGACCCATTGTCCCTATGCTTCCATCAAAAGTAAATAGTAAACTAGTCAACATACCTAAAACAAAGCAGATTCAAATATCATCATAATCTCTAAGGATATAACATAAATAAAGTATTATATATTTTTCAAATAATATGTCTTACCTGGTTCTGCATAAAAACATAGCAAGTCCCTGCATGACATATTTTATTTAAAGGTTATTCCTTAGTAATTCCAAGAAACATTTTGTTGGTTTTTTTTCCACAGAAAATTAAGCGAATCTCGCCTCCAGCACAGTAGAACCGTATAAGGTTCAATCCCAGTAATCAGTCAATAGAACAACTCCATATTATTCACCAACATTATAAATTATATATAAAGGAAATATAATAATGGAATCTATAAGTAACAATTATGAACGGAGATCTCCTGGAAACATGTACAGTATTTGACTGTAAATTCTATGATGTAAGTAAAACTGCACTCACCAGCTCTTCCATTGTCCAGTGTTTCAGCAATCATCTAGACAAAAAATAGAACAAGATGCTGAATCTATATATATATATAAGACATATCATATGTATTAAGCATAACATTTAGTCATACTTGTCTACTTTTGAAAATGCTTTTCAGGGAGATTGTGAAGTAACACTTATGAGCGCGGTGGTAAAGTGGCCGTGTACTGCTACATCTGAGAGAAGTGTCATAAAATTGATTTAAATCCAAATGTAAATAAGCCCCAAAGCAGTTAGTAAGATCTACTTGTTGATGAAAACACACTGATACTTTTCAGAAAATGTATGTAGCCCTAGGGATCATTGTGCCTTATAACCAATGCAGGGAAATGATACTAATGATCACATTTGAATGTATATATCTTGTTTTTTTTTTTTTATTTGACAGCTTCATAATGGGGATAAGGTGCAATCAGGGAGTTTGCTGGAGTCTTCATGGAGACAGGGAGATTGCTATTATTTCAGGGAATCTCCCTGACAATCAGGGAGAGTTGGCAAGTATGCATTTAGTGCATTTTACATTTGGAAAAAAAATTATTTTGCAATCCTAGACAATGTTCAATACAAGTATGGTGTACTTTCCAGATTACCATCTCTCCTCTCCATCTTCCCTCAAATCTCCCCCACTATCAATAACAGGGGCGTATTTCCCTTTTGGCCAGGATGGCACTCGCCAGGAGCGCCAGCCGGTTGGGGGGCGCTGGCACCACCCTGCAGTGCCACCCGCGGCCAGCAGTGGTGGAACCCCCCCTGACGGAACAAATTGTTTTCTTAGAGACGGAGACAACTGTCTCCATCTCTCCTCCGGCCACTAGCCACCTACCATAATTAAAGCTGCCCGGCCAATGCCTGTTTAGCTGTCAGCGCTTCCGCGTCATACTTCCTGACGCGGAAGCACTGACAGCTGAACCGGCAGGGTCCGAGCAGCGTGCCTGTGCTGCAGTAACAGAAGGAGCATGTCCTCGTGGGAGAAGGCGGATTGCGGCCGCCCAGCAGCCCGGCACCTAGGAGGTAGTCCCAGCAGCAGAGCCCACGTGTGTGTAAGTATGCTCTGTGTGTGTGTGTGTGTTCGTTGTTTATAAGTATTCTTTGTGAATGTTATGTGTGTTGTACTGAATGTTGTGTGTGTAAGATCAGTGTTTGTGTGTGTGTGTGTATATATATATATATATATATACATACACGTGCACTAAAAATCCTGCGTTGCTAACTGCCAATGGGGGGGGGGGGGGGGGGGGCGCCAGGCCGCTATTTTGCCAGGGGCGCTCCGACCTTTAGATACACCCCTGATCAACAACATCACAATTTCATCAGTTTCCCCAGCACGTTGATGTCACACTGGACTCCACCCTCTGTACTTTCCCCACATGCAGGGCCAAATGTAATAGGGTGAGAGTTTAGAAAATGTGAGAGTTTAGCAGTAACCTCTAACATTGGCCGAGTTTTATCTTCAAAATGGGAAAACATCTGGATGAGAGTTTAAATCGTGAGAGTTTCTTTAGTCTAAAAACATGTGAGTTTGCCTGTTCTCGGCCTTTATTACATTGGCAGAGATTAAAAAGTGTCACAGTTCACTGCTAAACTCTCACATTCTCTAAACTCTCACCCTATTACATTTGGCCCCAGTCTTTCGTCCAGTCCTTTAATTACCACCGTAGAAATATTGAAAAAACAAATCTGTACTGTTGTTACCTTCATATGTAAACAAATGCTTATCCATTCTCTATTCATCTCCCGCCTTGACTACTACAACCTGTTCCTAACTGGGTTTTCCCCTTTACAAACTGTCCGCTCATCAGTAAAACATTTACACACACAAGAACTGACTGCTAAGGTGCAGCAAACTCAGTGCTGCCACTGGTTACAACGCTATGGTTGCACTTCTTATAATAAACTCCAAACAGTTGTGTATTTAACCCTTTATTGCAGCAGCAGACACCATATTTTGGTTATATTTAAGCCCAGGGGCGGAATCAGCCATGTCATTCTCTGCACTCGCCTAAGGGGCGTGGGCATACATCACAGGTGCTGCAAGTCATAGGGGCAAGGCATCGCTGCATGCCCCCATCTCAGCATGCCGCCTGAGCAGGGAGGGAGGCAAAGCTGCTCGGCGAAGCCTCCAGACAGATGAACCAGTCCATCAGGTCGTCAGCTCTTCTGGTATCTGCCAAAAGAACCAGATGGCCAGTCCAACCGTGCTTAAGCATCATACAATAAAAAAAGTAAAACAATAAAATCAAGTTGGCAGGTTTGCACCTTTTAAGATATATTAACAGGTTTCTTAGAGCAGGGACTGGTTAAAATTCACTTAAACTTTACAGTGACCCTTGTACAGTATATATAACGCACGTACGACCGCACGCACACATTAATGCAATGTTAATATTGAGACTCTTGCAGAGTTCGAGTAATGTTCATCATATCCTCAGCACAGTATGTGGAATGAGCAATGTGATGGAACTGTTTATTTGTATGTGTTGTGATGGTAACTAGAACTATACATCGCTGCCAGGTGGGGAGGAATGCATTAGTCTTTCATCAATGCTTTCATACACATGACGGTCGCTTTCCATAACACACACATTGCAATAGGGAAATCATTAAACCTAGAGAAGAAATATTACATTGATGTAGCTGCAGGCTTCTGTATTGATATATGTATACCTGATTTACTATTTATCTTTTTAAGTATTTATTAGAACTACCTGTTCTACACTATAGAAATTCTGCCACTTTGAGTTTCCATTACTCTCAGCTTGCTTGCTTCAGGTTTTATACTTGTCTCTCCTGTTTTCTGTCCACCAGCTCCCTCCTCCCCCTTTACATTTTTATATATTCATTTTTTATATACCCATTCCATCTTTTTTTTATCCATTCCATCATTTTATGTATGTATATTTATGTATGTATTTTTATGAAATACCTTTGCACTTATGCACCACACTGTCTAAATTTATTTATTGTATAGAATAAATATTGCATTATATATATTCATCACTTTCTGATTGTGGGCCTGATTCAGACCCGCTCGCGAGCGCAGGTCAATGGTGCCCTACTGCGCATGCGCACGACGGAGGGAGCTCCGTCGTGCGCATGCGCGAGACCCGGCTAGCGACGGGGTAGCCGTCGCTCCGGGTCTCGCACCAAAGGGGGCGTGCTGTCGATGTTGATTGACAGCACGCCCCCTTTGGTGGGCGTGCCGGGGGCGTGGCTGCCAGACGGAGGTGTTCCCATGGGAACGTCTACCGTCTGAAGCCGGCCCCACTGACATCAGTAGTGATGTCAGTGGGAGTGATTTTGGCTCTGATAGAGCCGAAATCACTCCAGGGCTTGCGGAAGCGAGACCCTACCGCAGGGTCTCCGTCGCAAGCCCGATGGTCATCATGGACGCTCGCCCACAGCTAGTCCAAGAGGCCGCTCCATTTTTATGTAGGAGGGCCCTGATTCAGAGCGAGCGCTCTGGTCAGAGGGACTGGCTCTGAATCAGGCCCTGTGTTCATCATCCGTTCACACTTTCTAATAATTCATAGACCTTATTTTATTTCTATATATTTATATCTATATTTTGATTTGCCACTATTCAGATAAGATAATGGTTTATGATCCATGTACATTAACCATTAGAAATCTGACAGTCACTATAAACAGTACATCCGTCTGCATATTACATATACACACATATAAGTACGTGGTGTCTGTCTGTTTTTTCCAAGTTGACACAAAGACTACTGAACTGATTTTCATGAAAACTGCATCATTTTGTAGTAGAAATAAGCTGCACTTTGTATCATCTCGATTCGTGAAGGTAAAGATGAGCAATAACAAAAAACTAAATTTATGGACATCATCAATCCAAGAGATAGGTGTGGAGCCCTGCGCGTGGCCAGTAAAAGGGTGGGGGGAGAGGTGCTTTGGGCCCGTGGTCACTTGAATAGGATAGGCTACACAGCAGTCTGTAAACAGGGCACACAGTGACATTGGTGTGAGTGGTGGGTGAATAGGATAGGCTACATAGCAGTCTGTACACAGGGCACACAGTGACATTGGTGTGAGTGGTGGGTGAATAGGAAAGGCTACACAGCAGTCTGTACACAGGGCACGCAATGACATTGGTGTGAGGGTGGGTGAATAGGATAGGCTACACAGCAGTCTGTACACAGGGCACGCAGTGACATTGGTGTGAGTGGTGGGTGAATAGGATAGGCTACATAGCAGTCTGCACAGGGCACACAGTGACTGGTGTGACTGGTGGGTGAATAGGATAGGCTACATAGCAGTCTGTGCAAAGGGCACACAGTGACATTGGTGTGAGAGGTGGGTGAATAGGATAGGCTACACAGCAGTCTGTGCACAGGGCACTCAGTGACATTGGTGTGAGTGGTGGGTGAATAGGATAGGCTACATATCAGTCTGTGCACAGGGCACACAGTGACATTGGTGTGAGTGGTGGGTGAATAGGATAGGCTACACAGCAGTCTGTGCACAGGGCACACAGTGACATTGGTGTGAGGGTGGGTGAATAGGATAGGCTACACAGCAGTCTGTGCACAGGGCACACAGTGACATTGGTGTGAGTGGTGGGTGAATAGGATAGGCTACATAGCAGTCTGTGCACAGGGCACACAGTGACATTGGTGTGAGTGGTGGGTGAATAAGATAGGCTACATAGCAGTCTGTGCACAGGGCACACAGTGACATTGGTGTGAGTGGTGGGTGAATAGGATAGGTTACATAGCAGTCTGTGCACAGGGCACACAGTGACATTGGTGTGAGTGGTGGGAGAATAGGATAGGCTACATAGCAGGCTGTGCACAGGGCACACAGTGACATTGGTGTGAGTGGTGGGTGAATAGGATAGGCTACATAGCAGTCTGTGCACAGGACACACAGTGACATTGGTGTGAGTGGTAGGTGAGGGCACTGCTGCCACCAGTCTGTATAACGCTGCTGGTCACATGAGCCACTCCCTCGACAGGGCCCCTGTGCAAAGCAATGCAACTATACACCTCAAATAAAAATAATGTTGACAAAAGCGATTTAATCGTGGGCAAAGCCTCGGGCAACAGTTAGTATATATAGAAATCCGACATATTAATACTTATTCAACATCCATTGTTTCCTGGCTTCTATAGTGACATTTAAGTGACAATGATAGCACTACTATGAAGTACCTTGGAATTACAGTGACAAAGTTTGCTTGTTACACTCAGTTTGAAACATCACAGATGAAAGTGATTATACAGAATACAGAAAACCATACACTTTTAGCCATACTTACTGACTTTTTACAAATCCTTTCCGGGAGCAGCCCTGAGAGGGGATGTTGCTCTTAGCTTCGGGGCGCGGGGCTAGAATGTAGCCGTCATTAGACTCCGCCCCCTTTACAGGAAAGCGATTTGTGTCATTTAGCCCCTCCCCCTCCTCGCGCACCCGCAAATTTCCCTTAAAATCTCCCGATCCTGCCCACTTCACTAGGAAGTGTGCAGGATGCGGGAGATCTGCCTGCTCTTTCGGGGGGTTTGGGGGGCTAACAGAAAAATAGTGAACGTCCCGCAGCTTTCGGGAGAGTAGGCAAGTATGCTTTAAGCTATGCTTCCAGCAGGGTGACAAGGGCCTGATTCATAGACGGATGCAAATAGCACAGCCGCTGCGTCATTGTACACAGCGGCTGTGTGAAATTATGGTAATGCCGCAGGAGGAGTCTAGTGTAAAAAGATGCCTATTGCCGAAATCTCATCCAAGGGCTGCATCAGAAGACCCAGCATCAGATCTACATCGAAACCATCGGTCGCATCATCTGCCATATGAGTAGCCTAAGGCGACTCAGAATGGCCACCTCATCTCCGCTGCCGAGGCAGTAAATCTGTGCCGGAAGACGCAGTGCACAGGGCACACAGTGCACTGGCACTGGAGAAGGATACCAGTCTCTGTTTAGGGAAAGATTCCCAGGTTACACCCCGGAATGCCTGCAGCCTGAACTGCAAGCGATGTCGCAGGACGAAATCTGCACATGCATAGTGCGCCATCTCAGCATGACCAAATCTCAAACCATCGGAATTGTACGTGAACATCGGAGTTACGTACATCACTGAATTAGGCCCACACTCATGTCTTCCAAAAACTGTGAATGCTGATTAATGCTTTAAAGCAGGAGTCAGGAACCCCTGGCATGTGTGCCATAGGTGGCATGCAAGGCTATATTTTGTGACACCCTGGGATGTACTGGGGTTACACTGCCCTGGTGGGACCAGTGTGTGTGTCACAAGCCGCCGTCGCGGCTTGTTACCTTCACGCCGTATCCTTCGGCCGCAGGGTCTGACAACTTCCCCGGTCACCAGGCAATGTGGATGGCAGACTGTGACGGCGCCTGCAGTTGCTGGGAGACCAAGACGCTGGAAGGCCGCTGCTTGGTCTGCAAGACAGAAGTGCAGTATCCCAGGTGTCAGTCGTCAATCAATCTGTGCACCCACAGCTCATTGGTGGAGGATCTTTCTTTAGTCTGTCTGGACTGGCGCCATCCTGCCAGTTTATACATCCTGTGTGAATCCTGGTTCCACTCAGTCTGTCAGTGTCGCTATCTGCCATTCTCCTGCCAGTTCGTTTCCTAGACTGCTTTGTCTGTATCCCTGGCCATCTCTACCATCTTGCTGTCAGCCTGCGGCCTCGCCACAACCGCGGCTTTCACCTTTGATTGGCGACGTCCATCCCTAACAGTCATCAACTACTGCCGCTCACGCTACCATTACCTGCAGCGCCTGCCTGCGGCCTCGTCACCTTTACCACCAAGGTAATAAATAAATACAGAAATAAAATCAGTAATAAAATATACATTTGTATAGGTTGTAATAGTAGTGGCACTCCATATTTTTTAGGGGAGCTTGTAATATTGAATGTCTGGCACTCAAATAGTATAATTTTTGGTGGAGTGAATAAAAAATGTCGTAACCTACCAGTTTAGGGCGGGTGATTTTTAGAGTTCCAGCAGCAATGTGAAGTCACTCCAATGGGAACCTCAAGGAAGCTCTTGAGAAAGGACACTGCTAGGAAGTTAATACACCCATCCTAGAGAGTATATTTGATGTGGCACTTACCTCCCTGCTGACCTAGGCACACATCTGGCATCTCCCAAGCACAACTGTGCCCACTCTCCCAGAATTTCTGGGAGACTCAAGAGTTTGGAGGAGTTCTCCCAGCTCCCGCCCCTGCCACACTGCGCATGCACCCGGGGCACACTGTCAGGAGCGTGCCATTATTAGGGACTGTGGGCTTGATTCAGCATGGATCGCAATTGCGATCACAGCTTCATAATCGCATGCAATGCAGCTGCGAAAATATGCTAATGCTTGCCAAAGCTCAGCCGCCATAAAGACATCCATTGCTGCTTATATCCATCCACTGTCGCTCTTCAGTACCATCAACAAGCATCAACCACTCGCAGCATTTACACCAGGTCTGACCTGCTGCAGACACTGCAATCTCTTTGCACGCAGTGGGCTCTCAAGCGTTCAACGGCGTTCAAACGGACAGGAATGCCTGCATTTCTCTGACTACTCCCCCGTCACCACCCACAAATGCTCACGGCCTGTCACTCGCTCTGCGATGTATTCCTGACTGCATGCATAATCGCAGTGTTATCACGGCGCAAGCAAATGTGTATACGCATGCGCAGTATGCAACAATCGGACGATCTGTGTACGCGATTGCACTTGCGATCCGTGCTGAATCAGGACCTGTGTCAGAAGACGCAGTTCCACTGGCACTGGCAGCCAAGGTCAGACTGGCCCACATGGGTGTAGGGGAAATCCCCGGTGGGACCCACTGCCTGAGGGCCCACCCCTCCTCTAAGGGTCAAGTTCTAGACTGTGCACTCAATTTATACATTGTTACTCTATTGGAGGGTCAGTTATCTTGTGGAGAAGGGCCACGAATAAACATAGGTACTTGGTTCACTTCTATAGAAATTACACCAGTAGTCGCTCTACTGCCAATCAAAGTGGGCAGTCATGAAACACCCCTCTCCCGCTCCTGTTGGCTGTGGGCTGTAACATAATGAACACAGTTCCTGTCAGGGATTGGAATGGCATTGTTGCTCTGCATTTGTTCATTAATACCGCTTTTTCCACCAAAGTCCTTGTTCTGACCCGGGATTTGGAACACGGTACCATCCCAGGTCAAACCTGGGACTGACCCCGTTCCTACTGCAGCGCCAACCCGGGATATTCCTGGGTCAGCGCCGTTTACACTGCACACCGGTGCAGTACTGGAGCTTGGAGATGATGTCATCACCAAGTGTCGGAAACTCCAGCTCTCCCCTGAACGCCAGACCAGCGCTGATCGGCGACCTTTGGAGGGGGTTCTCCCAGGACAGAGTAGAGTAGGGTGTCTGATGTCACAGCTGTCAATGAGGAGACGGGCAGGGAGAGATTAAAGCCTCCTCATGTGAAGCGTGGATGGCGTAAAAACTGTAATGGTCTGGACCATACGGAAAGGCTGTAATCTCTTCCTGCCCGTCTCCCCAGTGACAGCTGTCACAGACCACTTCCGAATTCATCCAATAACCATGCTGTAAAAGGGTTCCTGGGTTGGATGACCTGGGTTACCCGTTTACACTGAGCCTTACCCGAATCTTATCCGCGTAAAACCCTGCTCGAGACCTAGGAAGGAATGCCGGGTCAGTTGACCTGGGATTTTTTCCTAGGAGTCTTTTCCACTGAGCCGCGACCCAGGTTGACACAGCAAGAACTCAGGTTTTTGCGGTGATGGAAAAGGGCTATTAGTCATCCCATTATACTGCAATCTGGTACATTATCATGCAAGCACTATCATTATCTACTATACATACATTCATAAAGGGTCCCAGACCATGCTCTCTCTAATGGTCAGTCAAGCCTCTGTAATGGCTGGCAACACCTCCTCTGAAAGCTGACCGTACCCCTTAAGCATTGGCCCCTACCACTGTATTCCAGAAAAGTCCAATAATCCCTTACTGCGCACACGCAAACCCAAACGTCCTATGCTGTTCGCATTTGCATACGGCATCGCTAACACTTGAGAAGGGATTTGCGATCCCTGGGCGTTTCAGGGTGGAGATTGGTAAGTGACCTAAAGTGATAGCAAAAAGTGGCGTTTCATGGGAATTATGGGAGTGTCACCACTACTACTAAATTCCTACTCACAAACCCAATGCTTCAGAGGCCATGTATAGTGGGATTAGAGGAGAGTAGATATAGTAGACCCCAGGCTACAGCAACTGTCGATCGTGCGACTAATGTTGCATTGATGTTGGGGGGATTACAATCTCCATTGCAAACGCAAAGATCACGCATCCTGAAAGTGGGCGTCTCAGCACTCGTACTCCGTCCCGTACAAAGGGAAGGCTGAGATTAGTATTTGTATATTCCTGCAACCGCTATTGCCAGAGTAGCTGTGAACGTGGCTGCATCACCAACCATCTCTGAATCATGCCCTGAATTCACAACCACTTCAGTGACACGCCTGTGACACTCCCATAACACGTCCATGGGTCCACATAGCCACCTCCCAGTCATCGCCCAGTCACTATCCGGGAGCACCCAATACATTTTCATGACATTTCTGAGACCATTAGGGGTAAATTTACTAAAGTATGATTTTTATTGATTGTGTTTCAGAAGCTAAATTAAATTGGAATTGTTTTTAACAATTAAAAAAAAATAAGTAAAAAAGTATTAAAAAAATCATGTTAGTAAACACAACATCGATTTTTGACCAATTAAAATTGACCTTTAGTAAATTTACCCCTTAGTCTCAATCACAAGTCTAAATCTTGACCTGATTCAGATCCACATGCAATGCCGATAATTACGCAGTTTGAGCGATTGTTAGCCATTGCGCATGTGTGGAAGCCGCACAGAGCACGAGCAGTGATAGTTTTGCGATCACGCTCACACAGAGGATTCAATTGCAAAGTGAGTGACAGGTAGTTAGCATTTGGGGGCGGCAATGGGGGTGTTAGGCAAACACACACGTGTCTGACTGTTTAAACACTGTTGGTACGGTGGGCGTACCTCCCTGACAGGGGCGTTCCTAAGGGAACGCCTACCGTCAGAAGCCGGCCCACTGACATCACTAGTGATGTCAGTGGGAGTGATTTTGGCTCTGATAGAGCCAAAATCACTCCGGGCCTTGCGGTTGAAAACCTCAACCACAGGCTCCGGCTCGCAGTTTCGATGGTCGCGATGGTCAAGACCATCGCGGCCATCAAACTGCACGCTCGTATAGGATGTGGGTGGTGACCCACAGCTATACGAGCGTCCAGGAGGACGCTCCATAGTTATGGAGGACGGCCCTCATTCAGAGCGTGCGCTCTGCTCAGAGCGTACGGCTCTGAATGGGGGCCCATATGTGGATGTCTAGCTATAACAAGTGGATTTTGTTTTACTTATTTTCTTTATTTAAAGCACAGCTATGAGATGGATGTAATGTAATCTTGTTCTGCACATCTAATTACAATTACCACTTCATTATGTCAGTTAGAAAATCACATTTTAATGCCCTACATTAATTACATGCCAAGCCAGCGGAAGCTGCAAGTGACAGGTTGCACTTGTCTGGAATTCCACAAGTGACATTTCTAGAGATAACACTACAGATACTGAGAGGTATATTTACTAAAGTGACAGTTTTTAGAAGTGGAGATGTTGCCCATAGCAACCAATCAGATTCTATTTATTTAGCACCTTCTAGAAGATAAAAGCTCCACTTCTAAAAACTTGCACTTTAGTAATATACCCCTGAGTGTCAGCGGTACAGGACTGGCAGAGTCATACATTAACCATTGTTACCATTCTGCAGTTAGGCCCTGATTCAGAGCCGGACGCTCTGACAGAGCGCTCGCTCTGAATCAGGGCCGGGCTATTTTTTTTGACCACCCACAGCTATAGCGAGCGGCCAGGAAGATGGTCGCGATGGTCAAGACCATCGCGACCATCGGGCCTGCGATGAGACCCTTGTGGTAGGGTCTTGTTGCCGCAAGCCCCAGAGAGATTTCGGCTCTAACAGAGCCGAAATCTCTCCCACTGACTCACTCGTGATGTCGCCCCCAAACGGAGGCATTCACATGGGAACGTCTCGGTTTGGGCAGCCACTCCCCCGGCCCGCCCACCAAAGGGGGCGTTCTGTCACTCAACATCGACAGCACGCCCCCTTTGGTACGAGACCCGGAGCGACGGTGCCCGTCGCTATCCGGGTCTCGCGCATGCGCACGATGGAGCCGGCTCCGTCGTGCGCATGCGCACTGGCCCACCATCGACCCGGTTGCGAGCGCACAGCGCTCGCAACCCGGGTCAGAATCAGGCCCTTAATTTGTTGCAACATGTAAGGAATTCAGTCACATTTTACAAATACTGTAATAAAGAACCTGCTCCCCACCACTGCTGTAAACAGAATAACTGCAAACGTTACTATATGCTCTCTGGAATGCTGGAGTAGTTTCACTTTATATCATACAGTAGTTGTTTAGGCGGATATCCACTACTAGATATACAAACGAGAGTATGATTACGACATTGCAATCGTGCTCTCGTTTGTATATCTAGTGATGTGCCTAGATTGAACGTTCAGTCTAGGCAGATCAAGACACGGACCTCTCTGCCGATCTTGCTGCCGCTGGACCTCTCTGCAACACACGGGAAGGGAAACAAACAGTCACAGCCTGATGTCACATGTTGTGAGTGTCCGGCGTCATCAAGCTGTGACTGTTTCCTTTCCCGTGTATTGCAGAGAGGTCCGGCGACAGCAAGAAGAGAACAGTAGGTGCTCTCTATTGCTCCCCGTACATGCTGAACCTGACGGGATCGTCAGGTTGACCAGCATGTACGGGCGATGATAGATGGCAAAAACGGCCAGCGGGCACACGCATCGCTGGTCGTTTTTGTCATTTACATGCCCGATTTGCGGGCGATTTGTGGGCGATTGCTCGATAACGACGTCGCCTGTCAAAATCGCCTAGGGGATACCCCCTTTACTGCTGGCAATAAGATATGTAAAGTAGCACACAACACACCTGGAACATGAGTACAACAGAACATAATAAAAAATACGTGTTTGTGCCCTTTAACCCACAATGACGCAATTCAGGTAAGTATGGTTTTGAGCCATGTAAAATAAAGTGAATGTTATTTTGGAGCTGACAGAAGGCGGCACGTTCATGAATTTTGAACAGTCCATTACACCATATAGGTGCACCGTGCAAGTATTTATCAAGTAAAACACAAAGTAATCTAAGTGAAGGAAATTCAAATAATTGGCAGCATTTGAAATGAAGGTAACCCCATATGGCCGGAGGCCGGCCACACGTGGATAATGGCGGCCACGGCACTGAAGGGGTTAACCACAAGAGGAGCTAGGCAACATATTTAAATGTATTAGCGTCACTAGGCACAGCACTTTAAAGTAAACACATCTTGTTTAAACAAATGTATTTTTAAGTGTATTAGCTGCTGCGGCCTGGACCCTCACCAGCAGATGCAGCATTGTGTTGACCCCAGAGCGGGTCTAGATGTAAGGAGCCGCTAAGCATTCCCAGCTGGGGACCGGGAGCCTAGCTCCCAGAGCCCCAGCTCCACAGGGCTGGGTGCATGCACGCTGGGGGAAAGGCAGAGCCCGCTCCCCGGACCCCCAGCGCGGAGAGCGTCAGGAAGCCGTTGCAGCCAGGGCAAGTGTCCTGGACAGCAAAGCCAAGTGACACACAGGGGGGCTGGGCTAGCCGGCTTCCTGTGTGGTGTTGTACGCTCACGCTGGGGAATGGGGGCCTAGTTCCCAGCGCCCCAGCTTCACAGTGCAGAGAGAGCTTCTGCAGCTGGGACGGCATGGCTCTGTTCCAGCTGCTGGGGACCCCAGCACTACAGTACACGGCTGCCAAGCCGAGTGGCTGCATGCAGGGGGACAGTGAGAGCCAGCTCCTTTCAACAAAATATACTGCTCTCCTATGCAGCCTCATGCCTTAAAGTGGTATAAAGAGGTGCAAAGGAAGCTGGCCAAGGCAGCCAGCTAATTATTTTCAGGGAGCTCCAAATAGCTGCCCCTCCGTGGCCAGGAAACCCTGACCGGGGACCTTACTTACCCACCTCTGGAGCTCAGATTCAGGCAGAGATGGCAGGCTTGGTCCCTTAGCAGATTCCTGGAAGTACGTTTTGGAGGGAAACTTTCCCCAACCCTAGACAAGCCGTCTCCTTAGTGGCGACTAAAACATCAGGTGGGCTCAGGCACAGGGGAGTGACCACTCCCCACAGTGGACAATGTTAAATGTGCATGTGGACAGCACATGCACTTAAGTTCATTGGTTGAAAACCAATGTGATAATGTATATTGGAGTAGGATAAAAGAAGGGCCTGCGAGCCTGGTTTGTGTGTATCTTTTTGGACATCATGAACTTCTGTAATATCTTTGTATGCTGACCCCTAAAAGCTGAGGGGAAGAGGTTTTTTTTAAGACTACTGAGCAATAAACATCTTTGCCTTTACACCGACTGCATTTGAGTCCTGCGTCAACAGAACTGCACCAAACGCTATTCCGTTCTCCGGCTGTTCTGGATTGAGGTACAGTAAGCGTCTCCAAACTCAAGTCCTCTGCCAGCTGCTGTGCAGAGCCTGATCCACTGCGAGGGATCAGTGGGTATCAGCCAACACCAATCAGGAGGTGTGGCCGCAGCTCGTTGATGCATACACAGCAGAAGCGGTTCCAGGTGTCGTGGTAGGAGCCTGGGTGTACATAAGAAGCGGTTCCAAATGCCGATGGTAGGAGTTTGGTGGTGGCAGCTACATACCAGTCCACTGCGCAGTGGGTGGAGTCAGTGAAAGGCAGTCACTGATGGTAAGAGGGAATTCCTGATACCCCAAGATCCAGTGGGGATCAAGCCTAATCAGTGATCGAGTGGCAAGTGAGGTCATCAGGTCACACCCCAATATTCCATTGCTGTCGGGAGTTTTAGGGAAGATGCATACAGTAATCAATACATCACTTAATTTATACAAAAGCAGGTGAAAGTTTTGTATGAATTCAGTGTAGGGGCCGTTCATTATAAAGGTAATAGAGATATCTCCTGCTTATCTTTCAGCCCCAATCTGGCCCACTGTCCTAAATTCATCAAGGTCCGAAAATACAAAATGTTCGGAGCTTCACTGCGGGAACATTCACCATCTTCAGATGGCGTTTGCTCCCGTACCCCCTCTGCTTCCCTATTGGAAGGAGTCCCGGTCTCCTTCTGCCTGCAGTCGCTCATACGTGAACCCAAGTTTAAACATGTAGTAAGGTACTCGGTGACAGCTGATATTCGGATCAGCTGTCGCCGCGCGGAGCAATGCTGAATACTTAATTAACATAATGAATAGGCCCCAATATGTAGAGAAAATGGGACATTGCTTAGTGGCAGGGCCAATTCTAGACCAAGAGAAGATTTTCTCCCACCTCCCCCACCCATGCCAGAAAAATTAACATATATCAGTGTAAGCATAACGATACATGGTGTATGGCATGATGCGGGTCACTTATACCTGACCTCTGTCCTTTGCCTTTTTTTTGTTTGTTTTAACTAGAATGCATACTTTTCATAAATGTTGTAATATTAGTGTACTTACCCCTCTATACACTGAACTACATCACTGACCCCTCTATACCCTGCACTATATTACTGACCCCTCTATACCCTGCACTACATCACTGACCCCTCTATACCCTACCCTACATTACTGACCTCTCTATACCCTACACTACATTACTGACCTCTCTATACCCTACACTACATCACTGACCCCTCTATACCCTACACTACATTACTGACCTCTCTATACACTACACTACTTTCCTGACCCCTCTATACCCTACACTACATCACTGACCCATCTATACCCTACACTACATCACTGACCCCTCTATACCCTACCCTACATTACTGACTTCTCTATACCCTACACTACATTACTGACCCCTCTATACCCTTCACTACATTACTGACCCCTCCATACCCTACACTACATTACTGACCCCTCTATACCCTACCCTACATTCCTGACCCCTCTATACCCTACACTACATCACTGACCCCTCTATACCCTACCCTACATTACTGACCTCTCTATACCCTACATTACATTACTGATCTCTCTATACCCTACACTACATTACTGACCCATCTCTACCCTACACTACATCACTGACCCCTCTATACCCTACCCTACATTACTGACCTCTCTATACCCTACACTACATTACTGACCCCTCTATACCCTACACTACATCACTGACCCCTCTATACCCTTCACTACATTACTGACCCCTCCCTACACTACATTACTGACCCCTCCATACCCTACTCTACATTACTGACCTCTCTATACCCTACACTACATTATTGACCTCTCTATACCCTACATTACATTACTGACCCCTCTATACCCTACACTACATTACCGACCCCTCTATACCCTACATTACATTACTGATCCCTCTATACCCTATACTACATTACTGATCCCTCTATACCATACACTACATTACTGATCCCTCTATACCCTACACTACATTACTGATCCCTCTATACCCTACCCTACATTACTGACCCCTCTATACCCTACACTACATTACTGACCCCTCTATACCCTACACTACATTACTGACCCCTCTATACCCTGCACTACATTACTGACCCCTCTATACCCTGCACTACATTACTGACCCCTCTATACCCTACACTACATTACTGACCCCTCTATACCCTACACTACATTACTGACCTCTCTATACCCTACACTATATTACTGACCCCTCTATACCCTACACTACATTACTGACCTCTCTATACCCTACACTACATTACCGACCCCACTATACCCTACACTACATTACTGACCTCTCTATACCCTACACTACATTACTGACCCCTCTATACCCTACACTACATTACTGACCCCTCTATACCCTACATTATATCACTGACCCCTCTATACCCTACACTACATCACTTTATACCCTAGGAAAAAAATGGCAATCTAACACAGATTGGATCGCAATGGACTTGTCTTTGTTTTGCTAAGACGTACAGCATGGCCTTCTACATGGACCCAAGAGGACCTGATCCATGGGTTGGTAAGTATGGTTTTTTGTTAATAAAGGAGTTTCACATTTGGTACCAATGTCCTGTCATTTTTAAAAAATATTTTCTGTAAAGTGGCTTGCTCAAACCTGTAGTCCCACTTTAAAGAGCAATATTATTTTCTATATTTTACACAATCAACCCCGCATTTAATGCCTCTAGGGATGCAGGAATAGACCCTCGGGATGGGTCCCGACTTTCCAAGGCTTTCCAGCACTTGGCTGACATGTTTGGGACTGGTAAATTTACTCCTGACTGTGCTTTATTAATGTGGATGTGGACATATATGCGCTCTTATCGGTACACCAATTGGCAAGTATTACAAGTCTTGCAATAATATAACATTATGTACATTTGTGGCTTTAGGGCCTGATTCACTACGGATCTCAATATAGTGTACGCACGTAGTTTTACTAGGAATATATGCTAATCCATAGCGATTGCAATGCTGCTGCATTACTACATAAGGACACCCACTTCACCTACACGCACATCCGTAATGTTTAGCACGACTGCAAAAACATCGCTACAATCAAGTTCCATCGGACCCATACACACAGTTAAGGCAGGTCAGAACTCACTCAGGAATTGCTTACGTACGCTATGAGGCCTCAGGCTGCTTAATGCATTGCAGTGGATAATTTATGCACGCCCATGCAACGGCGTTGAAAAGCCCTGACATGCCTGCGTATCCCCGACCACCCCACTGTCACCACCCACAAATGGCACTTCCTGTCAATCACTCTGCGAAGGGTCTGCGTAGCCTCTGTGATCACAATCCCAATTACAATGACTGGTTCGCACACGCGCACTGTGATGCACTCACATGTGCAGAATGCAACAATCGTCCAATTGTGTGCTTATAAGCAACTGCGATCCAAGCTAAATCAGGCCTTTAGTCAGGGGCCTCTGTTGTTGGAGCGGGTACAGATGTAACTATGGATGGCCTATGGTTGATGGCAAGTGTTTTTTCCACTGATGGCAGTGCCAAATTTTGTGAAAACATCTGCAACACCAATCCGAAGGCCGAGGTCTGCGCATGCATCGATGGTTTTCTACTGATGGTTTAAAAACCATTACCCATTGATGGTACAGCCTTTGATGGCCATCACTAGACGTATCCGGCCCCCGTGCGGTAATCGGTATGTTATGCCGGTTGTCGGGATGCCTCCTGTCAGTATACCGACAGCGGCATCTCAATGGTTGGTATCCCGACAGGGGTCAGGTAAGTATACTTACCCTTTCTCCCCCTAACCCACCCTTCTTGTAGCCTAACCCTCCCCACCCCGCACCCTAACCCCCCCCAGTGGTGCCTAACCCTAACCTCCCCCCTAAAACCTAACCCCGCTACCTACCCTCCCTAAACCTAACCCTCCCCCGGACTTACCTCGTTCGGCCTGGCGTCCTTCGGTGTTCCAGTTTCGGGATTAAGATAGGCGTTGGTATTTCGCTGGTCTCATAACATCCCCCCGTGCGATGCCACGCTCAAACCCTCCGCAGCGTGCAACACAGTGTTGTTTAAACAAAGGTGTAGCCGTGTCGACTCCAGCACCTCCCCCCCCCCAGCACCACCCAAAGTCTCAGTGGCCCTGACTTTAGTACCAGTTAGTGCCAAGATGCCAGGGTAAAGATCACCCCTGTCTCGCTGTTCATTTGATTTTTGGCTTAGAGTGCTGAAATGTCTACATACAACAACACTGATCCAGCTGAACAAAAGCACTAGCCTTCTTCTTAGTCACATTTCAGCTCCAAGAATTACAAACCCTCGTAAATTAAAACGTGTTGATCCATTTGATAAATGTCATTTAACACCCTTTATTTTAACTGTACAATGAATAATAGGATTCCACTGTGATTTTTAGTTATCAACTAGTAGTTGATTATATGAAACAAATGACACAGAAAACGGTAAGAAGGAGAAAATCAGTAATGGTGATTTGCTGTGTTGTGTGAACGAATTCAGTAGGATAAGAGGAAAATGCAGGAATACTCACATATCACATTTTACACATTGCCTATTTAACACAGCAGGGAAGAAATCCTATAACCATCTCATTTCATGCTTCTCCGCAATGCAGACAAACCTCTCAATTTCATTTTTACAGCATAGCTAATGACCTTCTGCAAGGACAAGGTAGTATGCAGGATCTATGCAGCACCGACCAAGAAATTCTTTCATGCTACATTACACAATGCATTTGCTGCTGATTATGAAATAATTTGTAAAGCCAGGGTGTTTTTTTTTTTTTTTTTATAAAAGCACACATAAGTGGCAGTATTCCAATGCAATATAACACAGCACTCAATTGTCATTACACAGTTAATGGAATTCTAGGGCAACGTTGCTTGCTACCGAAGAGCGCACAATGTTTTGACATAAGGGGGCCTATTCATCAACACTAAAATAAAGTTTTTAAGGACATTTTCCTTAATTACCGTTATTTTAGTATTCATGAAGAGACTTAACACAGGAGATATCACTGATATATCCTGGTTAAGTCCCCCTGCGTTAATTCCCACACTCCCCATACATTAGTATGGGGATATGGAAATTATGGTATTCATCAAATTCAGAAAATTATGTATTTTCGGAATTTGACGTCTTCCTCCGGCGCTCTGGTGCGTCCTCTGGCTCCGGTGGATGCTCGGACACTGTGTTCTCCCATCAGAACACAATAGTTTGGGGAAAAAAACCTTTTTTTTTTTTTCTCTAAACTGTACTGAGCTCTGCTGGGAGAACACGTGTCAGAGTAGCCACCGAAGAAGGAGGCAGCTGCAGCGGGCAGGTAAGTGCGGGATGGGGGGGAGGTTTTCGGACCGGTGGGTTGGGGACACACACACAAAATTACCGCAGCTGTAGGTAGAGCTTCGCATGCGCTGGTTTTATGAATGTAACAGCGCATGCACAACACAGATTCCTGATGTGGTAAGTTAGTGTAGAGAGGGAAATGTATTTCTTGAAAAGCTGTCATCGCAGAAATGAAAGCTTTTCGAAATAGATAGTTATGGAGAGGAGGAATGATGAATTCCTCCGGTAATTAGGTAGAACTCCATGCGAATTCTAAACCTAATTATCTCTAGAGAATTTTAAGGAATGATGAATAGGCCCCTCAGACTTGTGTTCTTGTGCTCCAGTTTTATATAAAAATATATTGCACTTCCAAAGTGTTTTACAGGAAAAGCAGCATCTTTTATTAAAGAGGACGTGACACTGAACACACAGGAAAGATGCTATCTTGTGGCCTGAACCACTACTAGTGAGAAAGCAGGCAATGAATCACTACGAACTAGTAGCATCACTGCGGCATCACACTCACATATTTGATTGAACAATATATGGCAGAGAGTTCTAGGCACAACTTCCACTACATGCCCTAATATTATCAGTATAGAGTTTAGTTTTTAATGCAGTTCAATAATCCCTTTCAGTGTCCTAACAAAATTGCCAGCAAACTATTATTATCCCTCCATATTATCCAGTGAAGGGCTGGGGATAATGTTATACTCTGGGGCAGATTTATTAAGCAATTCTGCCTTTAAATATGTGGGAACTACTGTTTCTGTAAATTTAGGGTCAACATTAGGTATCCCTTAAATGTACCACAGAGGAAAGCAGGTTTCCGTCCTCGAGTTCCTGCAGCAGTATTGGATCTTGCCAGTGTGGGCTGCAGAACATCCCAAAGAGGTTTGCGGTTTTTGCCGCATTGTGCATGCACAGAATCCGCAAGGGGGTCCATAGATAGAAGTAAAATGATCGCGGATGTGATCACTTTATTTGGGACGGGTTCTTATCAGAGCCCTTGTCCCGGCGATTAGAATTGATACATTCAAGTGGAACAAGAATCTTTATTGCTGTGAATTGCAACAATAAGGACTCTTAATTTTCAGTGGCACACAGCGCTATGTAATAAATATGCATTTCCCTCTGTGCCTTCCCTATGGTATTAAATAGGGATGTAGCAAGACCTATGGGGGCCCCATAGCAATTTTCACAGGGCCCCACCTGTGCAAATTATTTTGCAGTTTATCCATTTTGATTGTAAATGATCTAATATTTGCAATCTGCCTACTTAGCTGACATGCAGGATTAAATGAATGGTGATTAGGATATAGTAAGTAATACAAACAAATAAAAAATATTTTTTCAATAATGATACAGTCTCTCTAATCCTAAATGTTTCTGATATAGGGGCCTATTCATCAACACTAAGTTTTTAAGGACATTTTCCTTAATTACCGTTATTTTAGTATTCATGAAGAGACTTAACACAGGAGATATCACCCCTGCGTTAATGTGGAAATTATGGTATTCATCAAATTCCGAAAATTATGTATTTTCGGGATTTGATGGTGTTACTATTCGCCACTGTGAGGTGGCGAATAGCAGGTAAAACTTTCTTGTGTCAATGTGTGCAGGTCCCCCGGCGTCTTCCTCCATCGCTCTGGTCCCTCCTCTGTCTCCGGTGGCTGTTCTGAGATGGGTTCTCCCAGCAGAACACAATAAAGTTTAGAAAAAAAAACAAAATTTTTTTTTTCTAAACTGTACAGTGTGCTGCTGGGAGAACACATCTCAGAACAGCCACCGCAGCCGGGGGCGCTGCAGCGGGCAGGTACAGTAAGTGTGTGGACGGGGGGAGGGGGGGTAAGGGGGACACAAAATGACCGCAGCTGTAGGTAGTGCTGCGCATGCACTGGTTTTACGAATGTAACAGCGCATATGCAGCACAGATTCCAGCTGCGGTAAATTAGTGTAGAGAGGGAAAACTATTTCCTGAAAAGCTGTCATCGCAAAAATGCGGGTTCTAAACCTAATTACCTCGATCGATTTTTAGGTATGATGAATAGGCCCCATACAGTGGTATATAAGAAGGCTATGATTCACTAATAAATCAGTCAGTTGGGGAGAGGGAGGCGGCTGGGCCAGTGACAGCAGATGCCCTCCAGCAGAACTCTGGTGAGAAAGCCGGTACTCGGTCAGGATATGGCAGTGTAACTCGTGGCAGGAAGAGGGCCGGGCCCTCAGAGGTGGACTGGGCCCTGTAATAGCCTCACTCTCTGTAGCTACGCTCTTGCCTGTATGTGGCAGTTAGTCTACCAAATATTGGAGGAGTGTGTACGGTGACACAATACTTTCAGTAGATTGTTTCAGCAGATACAGATTTGAGGTCTGCTACAAAATTGGACAAGTGTGTAGGCATATATTGGGTGTTCAATCTGCATCCAGGTCTCCAGTAGGATTGTGTCATGTTTGGTCTGGAGATGGATCCCCAGAGGATTGGACCCAGAAGTGTACCCATCTTAAGTCATGCAGCATCATATTAGGTGAAAAATTAGCTTTAGCCATTGTTTCTAAATTAAAAACTGCAGATAAAATGGAGGGAGGGTGCCAGGCCAAAATGTGTTATAAAGTCCTTACCTGAAGATGTTATTCAGATTCTTTTGTTGCTGTTCAGGACATTATTGGAATATGTAATCGAAAATCCTTATCAGTAGTCCAAAATTGCTTAAATTAAGTAGGAACTACTCAGAGAGTATCAATGTAGGACACAATGTCACCACAAAATGGTTGCCAGTAGCCGGACATCCTTTATATAGGGCTGTGACCTGCATTGTGATATCACAATGCATGCAGGCAGCAGCTAGAGATGGCTGTAGCTTAGATCAGCTCTGGGCGCAGATGTCCTGCAGCAGCACTCTGGTGAGAATAGAAAAGCTGGGGCACAGGAGATGGCAGTGTAACGCGGTGCAGGGAGAGGGCCGGGCCCTGGAGGTGGCCTGGGGCCTGTAGCAGCCGCAATCTCTGCACCTACTAAAGCTACGCCCTTGGTATTAAAACAACAATAATAAATCAGCCAATGAGTCATATCTATAAATTTAGAAAAATAGAGTAAAATAAAAATAATTAGGACCTCATTCAGACCCGCTTGCAAGCGGGTCGATGGTGGGGCACTGCGCACGCGCGAGCCCCGGAGCAAGTGAGAAATTAACTCGCTTTGGGGCTTGCTACAAATGGGGCGGCTGTCGATGTTGATCGACAGCTCGCCCCATTTTGTAGGCTGGTCGGGGGGGTGGCTGGCCAAACGGAGGTGGTCCCGAAGGAACGCCTGCCGTTTGAGGGCGGCCCTACTGACATCACTCGTGATGTCAGCAGTGAGCTTCCTGCTGTACTAGAGCAGGATGCTCACTATGGCTTGCGGCAGACGAGACCCTACCACAAGGGTCTCGTCGCAAGTCCGATGGTCGCGACCATCACCTGGCCGCTCGCAAAAGCTGTGGATGGTCACCCAGAGCTTAGCAAGTGGCCAGGAGGCCGGCTAAAAAAAAAAAAAAAAGCGGCCTCCCTCATTCAGAGCGAGTGCTCGCTTTTTGCGAGCGGCTGTGAATGAGGTCCTTAGTCTGCAATATATAAGATTTCCAAGAAAAGGATTGCATGCATGCTTATTTGGTTTTTCTATTCCATGGTACCAGTTACATGTTTGTGCAATGACTGCTTCATAATTTTTTTCTTGAAAAGCATATGACAACCAACAAAGCATATTACTTTGTTCTGAAGTTGTTATGGATTACATAAATGTATAGATACTGTCATGTGGTACCTAGTACATAAAGGGACTAATTCACGCATGCCAACTCACCCTCATTGTCAGGGAGACTCCCTGACATACATAGTAGCAATCTCCCTAACTCCCTGAAGAGTCTAGCAATCTCCCTGATTTCACCTTACCTCCATTATGTAGCTGTTATATATATATATAAATAGAATAACAAGTATAATTTCCCTGCATTGGTTATAAGGCACATATATGATCCCTATGGCAACATGCATTTTCTGAAAAGTATCAGTGTGTTTTCATCAACAAGTAGATCTTACTATTTGCTTTGGGGCTCATTTACATTTGGATGTAAGGCAATTTTATGATATGCGTCTCAGATGTAGCAGTACACGCCCACTTTACCGCCGCGCTCATAGGTGTTGCTTTCACAATCTCCCTGAAATACTTGTTCAAAAGTAGGCAAGTATGGACTAATTCTGAGTGGTACACTGCTGCTGCTACTGCTTTAGGGGCATATGTATCAAAGCTTGATGTGAGATAAAATTGTGAAATATATATCACCAACCAATCAGCTCCAAACTTTCATTTCTTAAACACAGCCTGCAAAATGTAAGTTAGAAGCTGATTGGTTGGTGATATATTGTATATCTCATATCAAGCTTTGATACATATGCCCCTAAGTGTCTTCTGCCGTAGTCACATCTGCAACTGTATGCTAATGTTAGTATAAGCCCTGCCCCTGCTTCATATGACATTCAGTGACTGTGTATCTGACTGTGCAAGACACCCACTTTGAGCATGTTTAGATGCTGAAATCCTGCTTGGTATATATTTAGCTGGATCCAATGGTTGCACCATAAAAACCATGCTAGGTGCAAATTCCCAATCATTGAATGGCCTTATTCAGAGATGGAAGCTAAATCGATTTTCACGTAATCTGCCGATGTTTGCAGATCTGAGTATGGGCCACACTGCGTATGTGCTGATCAGGTCCTGCAATGTCACTAACAGTGTCCCAAAAGCAGCTACATGATTGACATGCTGCAGGTGTTTGGGGGTGGTGACTGGCAGCGTTCCAGAAAATGGGAGAGGGCGTGTTCTGGGCGTGCCGTAGTCAGTGGCTGCATCCTTGGACGCAAGCTTCACTGACCCCGGTAGCGTGATTTCATGGGACATCCTGAATAACCTGAGAGTTACTCAGATGTCTGATGTTCACACAGTTGGTCCGATGCTGCGTCTTTGGATGCAGAAGCGGATCACAGAACCAGCAGTGGGCATCTTTTTATTTACAACACCTCCTGCATTTTTGCATCATTTTGCACAGCCGCTGTGTGCAAAAACCCCTTTAGTGTCCACCTCTGAATCAGCCCGAGTTCACAAGCGGGCAAAAAGATTCTGTACTTTTGAATAGCCACCTCCAATAATTTCCAATGCATTTCACAAACTGTGTGTCTTAATCGCTACTGCGCCTCTGTGCATACAGTACACACAGTGTACTGCATGCGCCGTACGAGTTTTTAGGAATTTTTGCACACCCACAGTAGCACAAAACTCCATGCACAACTGCATTGTGTGTGACCGGTGTGTGTGGGCACTAAAGCCATGACTGGTTTCCTTTAGCACCCACCACCTGCTGCCCAGTGATATCACTGCATACTGTATGTCGTTATTGGGAATGGGTATGAAATACTGCCGGCCGCACGGCGGTTCGATTCCCGTCAGCGGCAGCCCGACAAGAGCAGAGTTAGAAGCAGCGGAAGCCCGACAGTGCTGGAAATCCCGATCGTGGATTGGTAAGTATCTACTAACCTAACCCCCCTAAACCTAACCCTCCTTAGGGATGCCTAACCCTAACTTCCCACCCAAGTGCCTAACCCTAATCCCCCCTCTAAGTGCCTAACCCTAAACACCCCCTTCCCCGCTGCCTAAACCTAAGTCCCCCGGGGGGGTGCCTAACACTAAGTTCCCCCCGGGGGTGCCTAACCCTAACCCTCCCTCCCCCTAGCCTAACCCTCCCGGGGGGGTGCCTAACCCTAAGTCCCCCCCGGGAGCCCTAAACCTAACCCTCCCCTCCCGCGGCTGTCCGCTCGCGGCGCCCGGCATCACTACAATCGGGATGCCGGGCGCCGGTCTCCCGGCGTCAGGGAAATGCGGGCGTCTACATATAGACGCCCGGCATTTCACCCTTGCCGGGCGGCCCTACTTTCAGCTATTAAATGTGGATGCATTTTGCCTCCATACCCTTCCTGAAATTCTGACGTTGCCCAATTACACAAAGCCCTGCATTTCCCATTCTTGTCCTGAAACACTCTGTACTGATGTAAACATTCGGATCATATGGTCATCTGTGGCACACCATAAAAAAAAAGTTCATGAGGTGACTTCTAACAATTCTGACATTATTTTGTTTCTAAATAATCCACAAGCCATTTGGTCATACTGTAGTTCATTCTGCAAAACCTGTTCTGAGAACATAATTTCCCAGCTACATATTTACTTGGCTGGAGAAAATTCCAATATCAATCATTGCCCCAATCAACAGCAGACACATTATAAATTAGGAATTCCAGCATGGCTTTACCAGGCAATAACTTCTGAACAAAACTCAGACACAAAAATCCCCTTGTTTTACTCAACAATAAAAGAGTTTAAATGAAGAAATGTTTTGTATAATGTTCCTATTATAGTAAAAATGAAAGAACAGACTGGGTGACATGATGTTGGAGTCTTTTTGAAGATAATTTAAAGATGTACTACTGATTGAAAAAAAAAAAAATACCAGAAATATTTAATGCAAAGAGGCTCATTAATGAAGCAGTGAACTATTAAACCCCTTTTACACCAAAGTCCAGGGTCTGACCCAGGATTTGGAACACGTTTCCAACCCAGATCAGACCTGGAACAGAACATCTTTTACCTGGCGGCAGTGACCCGGCCCTTCCAACGTTGCAGTGGACGCTTGGAGATGATGTTATTGAAAAACAGAAATTAAGGCTTTTTGTATGTCAACATTTTGTCCCTGTCGACCTATTGCCTGTTTAACATCTGTTGTCTCTCTAGACATTGTCTATTTATTGACTGGAACCCTGCACAGGCATATAACAAAAGGATCCACCTCACCTTCTCACAAATGACTATGAATAATTAAACGCCTCCCAAGAAACTCTAAAGCTGGCCACACATCTAAAGTTTATCTGTCCAACCAGCCAACTAGTTGATTGGTTGGAATGAAAATCTGGTAATGGATGGGAGTAACTGATTATCAGCAATTTGCTACTGAATGCCAGAAAACAGATGAAAATGGTCATCAGACAAGTCTGTTAAATGTTTGATCTAAACAATTTGTTCAAACAACAGTTTTTGTCCATTTTCCTGCGTTAGGGTTAGGTTTAGGGTGCGGGAAGGGGGGGGGTTAGGGTTAGGCATCACCGGGGAGGTTAGGGTTAGGCACCAACGGGGGGAGGCTAGGGTTAGGCACCATTAAGGGAGGGTTGGGGGGGAGAGGGGAGGGTTGGGGTACTTACCAGCCCCTGTCGGGATCCTGAAAGTTTGGGCTTCCAGCATCGGTATTTAGTCCACCTGCAATGCATCCGGCGGTATTACATACCGATTCCCCCTGCACTACTCACCTCGAGTCCCGTGTTACATCTCTCGTCACTGATGGTGGGAGGAGGCATGAGGCTCAGCACAGCCGCACCTTCTCTCAGCATCAGTGAGAGCCATATCAGAGTATGGTCAGTCTGACAGGAGGCCTGCATCGCTGATGATGCCTGCAGTGAATGCTTCCTAGTCACAGGCTGGAATGTCCCTGTGACTAAGAAGCAGTTTGCATAAGGGATCAGCAACCACTACTCTCACTGTAATGCCACTGGGTGTATGGGGAGGTGGGCCCTGGAGGCGCTGCGGTCCCATAGCAACCACACCCCCTGCACCCACGGTAGCTACACCCCTGATAATAGCACATTTTTTGTATTCTTTCAAAGTGGGGACATAGATAATTAGAAGATATGAGATTGTGTAGTAGGTATAAAATTGTTGAAAGATTTCAATAACTTTCTCTGAGTGTATATCTGCAATAGGAATCGAGGGTTAAAGAGTTATACTGTATGAAACAAATTGTTCTCTCAAACCATTATTAAGCAGGCAACTATACTGGCTTCCAAATTCAAAGAAGGGACATTTGGTTTACAATTGTTTGCAGATGCAGAATTTCCAGCACCCCAATCTGATTTCGCAGCTTTCTTACATACAGAATGGATACCATTACTTTTTAAGGCAATCAGTATGTATTATCACCTCTGATGACACTCATATGTGCTTTACAAATTATTGGAGGAGTAACATTCAGGGTAGTACTCACTGCCTTGTCCTACACCAGCCTGCATCAAATATCCTGTATAATAGATGAATTCAATCTGTAAATCCATGGATTGCAAGTATCTCCCAAGTGAAAGAAGAAGATAAGGGATTGGTCAGTGTTCAGAGGGCCTGATTCAGACCCGGTCGCAAGCGCTGACCGCTCGCAACCGGGTGAATGTTTGCCCACTGGGCATGCGCATGATGGAGCCGGCTCCGTCATGCGCGAGACCCGGCTAGCGACGGATGCTCCGTCACTCCATGTCTTGCACCAAAGGGGGCGAGCTGTCGATGGTGATTGACAGCTCGCCCCATTTGGTAGGCGTGGCCGGGGGGTGACTTCACAAACGGAGGCGTTCCCAAGCGAATGCCTGCCGTTTGTGGGCGGCCCCACTGACATCACAAGTGATGTCAGTGGGAGAGCTTCCGGCTCTATTAGAGCCAGAAGCTCTCCGGGGCTTGCGGCCACGAGACCCTACCACAAGGGTCTCGTCGCAAGCCCGATGGTCGCGATGGTCTTGACCATCGCGACCATCAACCTGGCCGCTCGCCTCCTGGCCGCTCACCCACAGCTATGCGAGCGGCCAGGAGGCCGCTCCAAATAAATAAAAAAAACGCCCTGATTCAGAGCAAGCACTCTTTCAGAGCGTCCGTCTCTGAATCAGGCCCACTATGTGATATTAGCAATTTGTATAGATGCAATTCGAGAGAGGGGGAAATACTGTAGAATATTCTGTTCTTGTAGAAACATTAAGTAGCTTAGAAAAATTATGAAGATTACTTGTGTTGGATGTTGAACTATTTAGGTATCAACTAATATTACCCATATTTAGGGGCATATTTATTAACATTATTTTTACTAAAATAATGTGAAAATGGGTGTTTTCACACCCTTTTCACATTATTTTAGTATCACATAAATTTAATAAAGGGCAATTGGAGTAGTTTTCATGAAAAACTACTCTAATCCCTTCAATGCACATATTCTTAGTAAGCAGATCGCATTTGCCATACTTGTAATGGGAAATGTGATCTGCTTAGATTTAAGATATATTGTGAAAAAATAACGGGGGAAGCCCTGTGATAATAATGACAACTGGAGGTGGTGTTATTGGGGCTTTCCCCCGGCTCCTCAACTCTTGCTCTGCTCTGACAGGCAGAGCAGAGTCGGGAGCCGGCCCCTGTGATCACCTGTGTGGTCTATATAGGCAACAAGCTGATCACTGCAAAAAAAAAACACCTGCACCCATGGACCGGTGTTCTGGTGAGGTCCCCTGGGGCTCCAGTCAGCTGGTCTCTGGGCTCCTGCACTGTAACTTCAGTCAGCTGTTCTATGCTGGCATCTCAGTTAGCAGCACAGAGCAGCAGACCGTGGTCATAGTACAGGAGCCCAGAGACCACCTGACCGGAGCCTCAGAGAGAGGATCTCACCGAAGCATCGATCACCAAGGTAAGTGTAAGCTGAGCAAGGTGGGGGGAGATCATGGGGAGGGGTGTCGCAGGGGGAAGGGGCAGGGGGAGGTCGTGGGGAGGGTATGGTGAGCCAGCGATGCATGCGTGTGCACCTTCTCACTGGATTTTTTTGAGAAAAATACAGTGAGAAGTGTGCGAGGAATTTTGCAGAGACAGAGCTGTATCGCAAGCTCTGTCCCTGTATGTGGATGTTAGTACATCCAAGTGATATTTCCTAAATTCGCAATGCAAATTTAGTCGAAAATATCACACTACAACTGAGTTTCACATGCGGATTGTAGTAAACAGGGGCCTTAGGGCTCTATTTATTAACATTATTTTTACTAAAATAAAGTGAAAAAGGGTATTTTCACAACCACTTCTCTCACTGTAATGCTACTGGGTGTATGGGGAGGTGGGCCCTGGAGGCGCTGCGGTCCCATAGCAACCACACCCCCTGCACCCACGGTAGCTACACCCCTGATAATAGCACATTTTTTGTATTCTTTCAAAGTGGGGACATAGATAATTAGAAGATATGAGATTGTGTAGTAGGTATAAAATTGTTGAAAGATTTCAATAACTTTCTCTGAGTGTCTATCTGCAATAGGAATTGAGGGTTAAAGAGTTATACTGTATGAAACAAATTGTTCTCTCAAACCATTATTAAGCAGGCAACTATACTGGCTTCCAAATTCAAAGAAGGGACATTTGGTTAACAATTGTTTGCAAATGCAGAATTTCCAGCACCCCAATCTGATTTCGAAGCTTTCTTACATACAGAATGGATACCATTACTTTTTAAGGCAATCAGTATGTATTATCACCTCTGATGACACTCATATGTGCTTTACAAATTATTGGAGGAGTAAAATTCAGGGTAGTGCTCACTGCCTTGTCCTACACCAGACTGCATCAAATATCCTGTATAATAGATGAATTCAATCTGTAAATCCATGGATTGCAAGTATCTCCCAAGTGAAAGAAGAAGATGAGGGATTGGTCAGTGTACAGTGGGCCTGATTCAGACCCGGTCGCAAGTGCTGAGCGCTCGCAGGGTGGGGGGGGGCGCAATTGTGGGAGGTGGGGCTTGGTGACGGGGGCGGGGCTTAGCGCCGGGCGGTAGCAGCGGTCGGCGCATGCGCGGGGCACTTGTCGCTGTATTTTTTTGTGAAAATACCGTGACTAGTGTGCGGAGGGGATTGGCAGGGACATGGCTTTCTCGCAAGCTCTGTCCCTGCAAGGGATTTGTAGTAAATCCCTGTGATATTGCCTTCAATGCACAATGCAAATTCAGTCGGTATTATCACACTACAATCTGCATTACAAATGCGGATTGTAGTTAATAGAGCCCTTAGTATTTCTCATCAACACTACGTATTACATGCATACTTGCACTATACAAGAATATACTTCCAAAAAATGCAGAGATTAAGAAGATTACAAGAAAGTAACTTGATTGAAATTTGGAAATTAAACTGAAGCAGATTGTGAATGACGCCCTTTACAAGAATCAAGCGATTTATTGAGACAGTATCTGTCAGAACAAAGAATAACAAATGAACAATAAAACTAATAAACTACACTCCTTCATTTTATTTTGCCACCAAATAACTTTATTTTGGCACCACTCCCTCTATTTATTTTGGTTGATAATATATAAGTGCTTGAAAATTAGAATGAGCAAATTAGGTCATAGGGTAGAGAAATATATTGTAAGTAGGAGCCTCAGAAAGGGTCAGTTATTGGTAAGAGGAGGACAGTGAAAAGAGTGAAGTAAATTTAATCAAACTATAAAAGTGATAACAAAAAATATAGTAAATTGAGGAAGACTAATATCAGAAAAATGGTCACTGTCCGCAGGGATGTCAGTTTCGGGTTCTAGAAGGATCTGTCCTTTTTAGGCCATGTGCCATTTTTACCCTATTCAATTCTATTTATGTCCAGGTTATCCTAGTATGGTGTTAAATATTCAGTTCCAGTAGGCTTTATATGTGCTGGCCTGGTGACCCGGGAAACCACTTTTTAAAATCATCCATTTAGAGTTATAAGGTGAGGAAGAGATGGGTTTGTTCCTCTACTGCTTTTTGTAACATTTGAATGGTCTAATGGAGTGTGGAGCACGATTCTTTCATGGTAGTCACTCTTTCTCCTTCTCTGCAAAGAACTAAGGGCCCGATTCAGACGCGCTCGCTAGATGCGTTCGCACGCAGCCGTCAGCTGCCAAAGTATGCAATTCCGGCGATCGCACGGCAAGGTATTAGCCCACTATGTCTTGGCGTGCGATTGCGGTTTATATTAAGATGCCCACCAGCCTTCTATGCTTAAGGGGCGATCGCTTCGCGGTCGCATGGACTGGTTCGCGCACTGCGATGCATATGCATGCGCACATTACAAACATCGGCTGGCTGTGTGCGAACGTATACTAGCAAGTGGGTCTGAATTGGGCCCTAAGTCTACAGCATTCTCTGATATATGCCTCTGCTGCCAACTGAGCTATTAGATGGGCTGTTCATTAAAAAGCTGTTCTGGTGTAGCATCATGGCTGAGGGGCTGTTTCTGACGGCAATGAGTGTGGGCCAGCTGTGTCTAAAAGGTGACCAGAGTTTCAGAGCTATGGTGGAATGCGTCCTAATGCCGCCTTGTCGTACCATGTCCCTATTTTTACCCTCTAAATATTTGAATAAGAAAATGATTTGTATTGTTTAATGGAAGGAAGTAACACAATGATACATATCAATAATGGATGATATGTGACAGATTATGTCTAAGAGCTTACTCATGGGTTACACAACCATTCATAATTCAAAATTGTGTACTCAATCTACTAAACTGGTAGAAATTGCAATATTAATATTTCCCAGATAATGGAGCAATTGTATTATGGTTGAATCAGATATAAATCTATTTATGAGAACATACTGCTGCTAAGTCTCTGCCTTAGGCAGAATTCTTTACCAAAGCCGTCTTAAAACCACCTGTCAAATTAAACCCAAGCAAACATCTCCCTGTGCAAGATTTCATTTTTCATGTATACATAGTCTGAAGTTCACACTGCGTAACGTTTACAGTCCCTGGGAAAGCGTAGCCCTTCCTCACTATTGAATGCAACTTTATTTTGTACCTTGCGTTGTGACTGTGTACATGGCCCTAGGGCATTAACTGATATAAATCCTATTCATTTACTCCCATGTTAATTAAATTACAAGGAAAATGCTTATTAAGTACATCAACTAAAATAAGAAGCCATACCTCTAAAAAAAAATAAAAGAATTATACTTCTTAAAGTGTAAAAAAAATGTTTTTTTTTTTTTTTTAACTACGGTATATCTTTTAATTTGTTCCATTACATTTATGGGAATTTTGTTCAATTCATTCTCTTTTTACTTTCAACTTTTACCAATTTCCAAACACTCTTTTATCTTGCTTAGGCAATCTTTTTTTTCCTCCATTCTTCTAATCTTAATGAAAGTTCAAACCACACGCTGTGACATTTCCTCCTCTTTGCTCCTCAATGTTTCTTGATCTCCGTTCAATTCCCAGGATATAGACTGCATGGTATTCTTGATGGAGTAAAAAAAAATCAGGATCTCCCCTTTGATTACTGTTTTAGAGTCCTTGACATTAAACACTTAATCCAAACACCACTTTATCTGTAAAACGTGCAATACAGCGATTTTAGGCCTCAAGCAAAGTTGATAAATCGAAATGTACAACAAAAGACAATACCATTTAGTATATAATTGTAGGCATTACTATGGGCAATGATTTTCAACTCTTAACTGTATTATATGTAATTGTAACTCACTATAACTGTTTTATTGCTAACATTGTTCCTCGGTGCTAGCATGTGGTGGTAGTCAGTCAAGAAGAGAGAGCCAGTAACTTATCAAACAAATAACAAGCAACTGGAGAGCATTCTTCCATAATATCCACAACAGATAATAAAAATACAATAATCAGCGCGTAAAGAATGATATCATAATGGTAGACACAAAAGGCTTTAGTTTGAGTTACACATAATAACTTATGTGCAACTTGCTAAATAGTTACCAACCATTCAGATTATACTTGCCTACTCTCCCGAAACATCCAGCCCCCCGGAAAACAGGCAAGTCTCCCAGCCAGCCGCCTACCCCCCAGGACCCCCCGCTGTGGGGGCTTTGATAACGTGATCCATGCTAAATTGCCTCATCATGGCCCCGTCTCTTGCTTCACAATGCCGGTAATCTCTTGTCGAAGCTGGATTATTGGCTGAGACAAGATCAGTTTAAAATTGAATCGCAGCGACACCATCTTGCAACTGGCCACAAGACGCCATCTTGGATATGAGATCGCAAGACGCCATTTTGCGAATGGCCGCCTAAACGCCAGTTTAGATAAACTCACACTTTAGTACATGTGGCGATATTACTATTAGCATCATGCGATTGCATCTGTGATCATCGCCATAAGTTACGGCGATTCACCAAAAGCCCATTTCATGACTTTACGTAGTTTGGGTGCTCTGGATAAAGTGTATATTATTATAATTCCCCTAAAGGATATATATCAGAAATGGCTGTACAGTATGTCAAAATTGGATTGCATTAGCTGAACAGAGCAAATGGCCACGTGACAACTAGCTTGTGTAGACAAGCTTCCAGGACATAACGTCTGCTGTCACTCCAGGTGGCCCTGCTCGAATACAGCAAGAGGGTCGTTTGTAGCACCTTACATTAGCAGGCTTCCTACAATAAAATACCTTCAAAGCCAAGAGTGTTATCTGAGGTTTGGGTCTTGTAGCAGTGCTAATTTGCATTTACACAAGAACCTGGGAGAACAAAGGACTGTACTTTTGAGCCTGGGAAGGGTGGGGGCTGCTGAGGGAGGGGGGTGTGTGGAACTATAAGGCTCAGCATTCCACACTGCTAGGTGTTCACTTAGTTTAAGTGAGATTTAAGTGCACCATTTCTCATACACATATTAATACGCACAATTGCGCTGGTAACTAATCGCATATTAGCGAATGCATAAGATCCTGTATGAAAAAGCTGTTTATTTGCTTCATGCGCACGCATCTGCCCCAAGTTAACTACATCTTTACATCACAGCCCGCATACTTACACATTACATATTCACATAAAAGGTTTAATAAGCTTTAAAGTATAAGATTTAAGTTTGTTCATTTAGCATAAATGCTGTGAAATAAAGATTATTTGGTAACTAAGGTTCTATACATGATAAGTAAGCCGTGATTGGTATTGTACTGATGCGTACTCTTTCAACAGTATTCCGGTACCATCGGTGTGGAGATCGCATCATGCATTCACAACTTATGGACCGCAGAGACTTCAAGCAACAAAATGTACATTATATGAACAACTGTCAGGATGTTGCATGAGGCAGGAAACCAGAGACCCCAGTTGTTACAGGCTGGGTTGTGTCTATTTGAATCAACCTGTTAAATGCCTTGTAACATATGCCCTCTCCGTTACGACCAATGGTATTAGCAACAAACTTCTCTATTGTGTTGTTTATTTCTGTGGGGTATAAATATGCTCTGACCCTGGGTTCCTAGTCTTTGTGCTGAATGCTGATTGACGAGGGGTTTCTTGCTGATGCCTAACATCTGGACCAGAGAGAACTGCGTATGTATAATTGTACTTGGGTCTGTATAATCTCTTTGCGCTAAGATTATATGAGGATCATAGCGTGTAACTGCTGTACTTTTACTTGAATAATACTTTGTGCTTTGGAACATGTTCTAAGTCTGGAGTCTTTATTTACTGGATGACTGCGTATGCAAATTAGCATCATCCTTAGAGGTTTATAGGAAGGATATTAGAAGGTATAGGCAGGGGTATATAGAGGTTCAAAGGCAGTATCCTTAGTTGGGGCTCATCGTGAAGTCACTTACCTACTCACACGGCACATACGGTTATCGATATCTCAGCAAAGGGTGGAGTGGCCACATGCAGGGTTTACCTGCAACCGCTTTGTGCTGAAAGATCGCTATCCGTTTTCGTGTGAGCCAAGGGAGCTGACTAGAATCCAGGGACAAGAGAAGAAAAAGTTTGTTTTCCTATGTTTATAGAACCTAACGTTTAAAGGGGTGCCTGCAGTATTGAGCACGTGGCTGAGTCGCAGTTTTGTGCACAGTAAAGACGCACTTTTGCATACGCAGCTAAAAAGTTGTCATACGGTTGTGTGGTAGTCGCATTATTTTGTATGTGACTGGTCGCACAATAGCGTATACGTACTTCCGGTTGTGCTGCCACGTGTTTAAATAAAGCCGTTGAGGTTTACATTAACATGTATTTTTCTGCGCAGGAAAAAGTGTGTAACAGTGAGTATTTGTTGGTAGGGGTAACTTGTTCCCTACAGTTAGAGGTACCGTATGACCTTTAAGGGCTAAGTGCTAGTCGCTCGGTAAGCAGCTTACCCTTCTATACACAGTAGCAGGTGTACATGTTGTCTTTGTTGTAGAGAGGTGCGTGGAAGTAGCCTACTTAAACTTCCATAGGTGTGGAAGTTGCCTTACTAAATCTTATCCGGGTGTGGAAGTTGCCTTTTTCAAATCTTATGCAGGTGTGTGGGCGCTGCCTTTTAAATCGTCCACAGGTAAGTGAAAGTATCTTGATTGTCTTTCACCAGTTTAAATCTTTATTGAAAAGCATAGGAGTTGTCTCAGAATGGGGGCCATGCAAACAATAGAGATGTTAGACAATGATGTGCTGCTAATGGAAGCGCCGTTTGAATCGGCCCGTCGTATTATGCATACTAAGTACAGTACTTATGCGATAAGGTATTGTGATGTATGGTTTAAAATGACGATGAAGAGTGTTAGATTGTTTCCCAGAATTGGTAGTTTTGATAAAAATGTACTAGATAATGTCCGGGATCACATCAGTCTGATGCGCTCCCGAGAGAAAAAGGTCAAATATTATGAATGTTTAAAGTAGTGGCAGCATGAAGTGGATGCGTGGCTTAAAAATGTGCAAGCGACGCAAACTAGCTTTGCGAGCGCATTGCCAGAGAATACATCCGCGACGCTGAATTGCAATACAGGCGAGCCGCAAAATGGCACGCACGTGCAGCAAGGTAGCGTTGTGGGGAGTATTGCCAGCAGTTCACGCTCACCACCCCCACCTTATGTGGATGGAGGTGCAAGTACAGTTACCAAAAATACCCATAAAAATGTAACAAGCAATTTGTACCCTCTCTTAAGCAACCATAAAGAAAATGTTTATGATGTGGATGATGAGCCTATTGTAATGTCTGTCATTTCCCATGCTGTGCAAATGATAGATGCTGCATCACCAAATCACGAGTGGTGCCGCCATCTCCATCGGTAACAGCAAGGGAAGTGCTAACACCCTCTGCACCCGTAGAGGAAGTTGTTAATACCATACGTAGCAGCAACAGATTAAACCCCCAGCCAGGTAACAAGGTCAAAGGTAGCAGCGCTGCTGGTCTGCATCCCATTCGGACAATAACCGTTCCGAATGGAAATGCAGATGCAAACGGTGTAGTGCCCACGAGGGAAGTAGTAATGCATTGTCCCTGGACAAGAGCAGAACTAAATTCCATCATAAATGATTTCCCCGATCCCAAAAAGGAACTAGACAAATGTCAAAGACTTTTGAGAAATTTGGGTAGTTCTCATGAGCCAACTAATAAAGATTGGCGTGTGGTGTTAAGGGCCTGTCTACCGACGTGACAAAATTTATCACGGATTGTGTATTGGATGGTGACGTTCCCTTAACAGACCAAGTAAACCAAGGTAACATTTCCCGCATTGTCACTCAATTGGGTATATATTTTCCGGTAGTAGTTAACTGGAACAAAATTTTCACCATTAAGCAAAAGGAGAGTGAATCTGCAGAAGATTATTGCGACCGGGCTCTGCAGGCTATCACCCAGTACACTGGGTTAGAAAATATTAAAGATAGCACTCACCACAGGGGAATGATAGTCACGGTACTCATGGACGGTCTGAAAGAGAATTTAAAGACTCGGGTTCAGACCTCACAACCTGGCTGGAGGGGAGTCACAATAGAGTCCCTCATAGAATCTGCCATGAACATGATAAAAACATCTCAAAGAAGAGAGAGACCCAGAGCGAAAAACTAATGGCTGTCAGTATACAAGCTCTGGAGGGAATGACGGTAACATCACAGCCAACAGACACACTCGCATCTGCACACACACTTACAACTGAACAGTTATATGCCCTCACTAACCCCACGCAACAACAAACACAGCTCTATTCCACAAACCCTATACAACCACAGGTCCCATACTACTCACAAACCTCATATCCCCCACAATATCCTTACCCTCCCTATCCTTACCCATATCCACCACCTTTACCCTCTGCTCAAACCTCACAACAACACGTCTCTTCACCCGATCCACGAACATGTTTTAATTGTAAACAAACAGGACACTTAAGAAGAAACTGTACAGTAAAAAGAGTAGGAACCCCAAATCAGGGAAGACCTGGACATCCCCATAAGGGATATGCACAGAGACCAGCAATGTCCAGCAGACACCAGCTCCAATTGTGGCCGTAAATGCTAGCCAACGCTAGGGGTCAGGTCATACCTGTAGTCTACAGATAGTCAGGTTAACGGGAAGTACTAGGGAAGAACCGGTCATGATGGTTGATGTAGCTGGTACTGAATATTCTTTTCTTGTAGACACAGGGGCGGCCAGGTCAGTGATAAAATCTCCCGTTAATTTACAGGTGACCAACGAGACAGTACCAACAATGGGTGTAACAGGTAAAGTGGAACATTATCCTTTAACAATGTCCACAGAGGTTACTATTGGGCCGTTGCATACCAGGCATTCTTTCCTTCTGGCTGCTGCGACTCCTACTAACCTGCTGGGTAGAGACTTGTTATGTAAGATGGGATGTGTTATATATTGCACCCCTGATGGTGTATTTTTAGATATACCAGAGAGAGTTGCACACGAGGTGCGGGATATGTTGGACACTCCCCAAAGGATAATGTATCACTCTACAAGTTTAAATGAAAATCCATCTCAGGTAGATGAAATGTTCTCCCAAATTCCAGATTCCCTTTGGACTAAGGATGGACAGGACACTGGATTAATGGCAAACGTAAGCCCTGTAATGGTAAATTTAAAAAGCGGTAGGCAAGCTCCAAAAATTCCCCAGTACCCACTAAAACAGGAGGTAGAATTAGGGATTTTTCCAATAATTGAGCGATTATTGCAACAGGGAATTTTAGTTTGTACAGCTAGTGTAGCCAACAGTCCCATCTTCCCGGTGAAGAAGAGTGGTGGGAAGGGTTATAGGCTGGTCCAAGACCTTAGAGGTGTTAATAAGGAAGTAGAGAGCCAATTCCCTGTAGTGCCAAATCCAGCTGTCATCCTGATGCAGATCCCACCAAATGCAACCCATTTCACTGTCATTGACCTCTGTTCTGCTTTCTTCTCTTGTCTCTCCACCCTGACTGTCAGTATCTATTCGCATGTACATACAGAGGTGTACAATACACATGGATACGGTTACCCCAAGGTTTCATAGACAGCCCCAGTATCTTCTCCCAGGCCTTGCACGACTGTTTACAATCTTTTCAACCTGCTAATGGATCTGTTCTAATTCAATATGTGGACGATTTATTGCTATGTTCTGACTCGTTTATGTCATGTTTGAATGATACTAAACTTTTGTTGCTTCATCTCTCGCATACAGGACACAAGGTGGCTAAGGACAAACTACAGCTGTGCCAATCCAGAGTAAAATATTTGGAACACTGCCTAACCCAGGGGTTAGGACATCTTACAAATGATAGAATCCAGGCCATACAGAACATGACACTGCCGCAGAATCAACAGCAAATTTGTACCTTCTTGGGAATGTGTGGATACTGTAGAATGTGAATCCCAGGTTTTTCTATTTTGGCCTTGCCTTTACAGGAATTAGTCTCTTCCTCAAAGCTTGATCGTGTCATACACACAGAGGAAACAGAGCAGGCTTTTCTTAATCTTAAGGATAGTCTGACAAAAGCTCCTGCATTGGGAATACCTGATTCTGAAAAACCTTTTGATTTGTATTGTACGGAAGCCGATGGTTGTGCTGCAGGTGTCCTTACACAAAAACATGGTGATGCCAGTAGGCCCATAGCATACTACAGTGCCCAATTGGACACTGTGGCAAGATCACTCCCCACTTGTTTGAGAAGTGTAGCAGCTACCGCTTTATTGGTGAGTAAAAGTGAGGACATAGTATTGGGTCATGATATGATTGTCTACACTCCCCATGCTGTATCTGCTCTGTTGAACTCAGCTCAAACCAGACACATCTCTTCAGCTAGGTTTACCAAATGGGAACTAGCTCTAATCGCACCAGCAAACATCACTGTTAAACGTTGCAGCACGCTGAATCCAGCAACGTATTTACCATATGTACAACATGATGTACAAAGGGTGGAAGGAGGCGAGTTGCTGGCGGGAGGTGAGTTCAGCGGACATAATGATATGCACGATTGTATGGAATATCTGAATCAGACCTTTACTGCTAGACCTGACATACACGACACACCTTTAGAGAATGTGGATGTGACTTTTTATACGGATGGGAGTTGTCATAGACAAACAGACACTGGTGAATTATGTACAGGTTATGCTGTTGTAAATGACACAGACATCATAGAAGCTAAACCTCTTGGTCCTCCTCACTCAGCCCAGGTGGCAGAGTTAGTAGCACTAACTAGAGCGTGTGAACTGGCAGCAGGCAAATCTGCTAACATTTACACTGACTCGAGGTACATGTTCGGGGTGGTGCACGATTTTGGGGCTCTATGGCGTCTGAGAAATTTTATGACAGCAGCAGGCACACCAGTTGCACATTCCCGACACATAAAACATCTTGTAGAAGCAATCCAACTGCCCAAAGCGGTGGCAATAATTAAATGTAAAGCCCATACATGTGAGGATGATCCGGTGTCACTGGGCAACAACAGAGCCGATGAAGCTGCAAAATGGGCAGCAGGGTTAAAAATGTTTTCTCCCACTGAAAAAATTATGTCTTTCCAAACAATTGATATGCTGAAATTAATTGAGATGCAAAATTTGTGTTCAATTCAGGAAAAGTCCATTTGGAAGTCCAAGGGATGTGAGCAAAAGTCCTCCAGGCTCTGGAGGGACAGACAAGGTAAACCAGTAGCCCACAAGGCATATTACCCCAGCCTGGCTGAGGCAGCACACGGTCTGACTCATCTGGCAAAACAAGGTATGTGCAAGTTGGTGAGAGCATACTGGTGCGCACCAGGTTTTTCTTCACAAGCAGAAAATATAGCAATGTCCTGTCTGACCTGCTTGAGGAAGAACATAGGGAAAGCGATCCCTACCGAACCGTCCCACATTCCACCGACTGATGGACCTTTCCAGGTGATACAAATTGATTTCATCCAATTACCACCCTGCAGGAATCTTAAGTATGTATTAGTGTGCACTGATGTATTTTCTAATTGGGTTGAGGCCTACCTAGCGGCCACTAATAATGCTGCGTTTACTGCCAAGAAAATAGTTCAGGAATTTGTATGCAGGTACGGTATCCCTAAAATCATTGAGAGTGACAGGGGTACTCATTTCACAGGTGATCTTTTTCAAAATATGTGTAAGCTGATGGGTATTAATAGCCGACTTCACACCCCCTACCGACCGCAAGCCAGTGCCAAGGTAGAGAGGATGAACGGGACTATTAAAAATAAGTTAAGTAAAATCATGGCAGAGACTGGACTAGGATGGCCAGAAGCGTTACCTTTGGTCCTACATAGCATAAGGACCACTCCTAGACCCCCTCTAAATCTGTCCCCATTTGAAATACTGTTCGGTAGACAACCTCATTTGATTATAAGTCCACAGGAAGACTTGAAGGGTAACAACGAGGTAACTGTAAAGTATCTTATATTAATGAGTAAGCAGTTAAAGCAACAGCAGCAGAAACTGAAATTGTTGTCCCATGATATGCCTGAAACTAACTGTCATGATGTTGAACCAGGAGAATATGTTATGATCAGAAATTTCTTGCGTTCAGGTTGTTTGACTGATCGGTGGGAAGGTCCGTACCAGGTGCTGCTGACAAGTACTACATCTTTGAAGGTGGCTGAGAGAGATACCTGGGTCCATTCCACTCACTTCAAAAAGGTCAATCAACTGGTGGAGAAACAAGTCGGAGACAAGGCTGATAGCGTGGACCTGTCGCTCGCGAGCTTGTTCCGGGAGGATTGAAAAGGTCGTAGTGAGATACCTGAACTGAGAGAAATTTGCAGGTCGGGCTGCTGTGTTTATTTTCATATTCTCTTTTAGAGTGTTCACCATCCTGGTCGGTTCGGGAATATCCAGTTTCTATGATGGGAGACCGATTGAGGAAATGAGAGCTGATGGCAGTGCTGATGGAGTGGAGTCAGGAGGAGTGCAATGCCAATCAGGGGAGTGTCTGACCAATCTTAGTACTGTTATTGTTAAGAGAGCTGTCATTCCGGATACTCGGGGACGGTGTGGAGGTTTATCGTCTGAAGATTCCTGTATTTGTGAGCTTTGTGGGTCCCTAGTTGATGAGAACTGTATCCAACGGTGCCAACCTAAATATAACCCGTACTGGGGTGGGTATCTTTTAGAGGATTATCATAGCATGGTAGGCAAAGATATATTCAGGAACTTGCTAAATTGATAGATAATGTCACCGAGATGTATGATGACACATTCAGGTATACAGGGAGAGAATTGCAAGCGTACAAGAAAGAACTGGTGCAACACAGGCTAGTGTTAAATTATTTAACTGCTGTTACTGGAGGGTATTGCGTAACGTTGGCCACCCAATTTGGAGTAAAATGTTGCACCTATGTCACCAGTGATACCAGTGACCCCAAGGAGGTGATAGACCGGAAGATGGATGAAATTCTGCAGCTAAAATGGGAGTTTCGTAAGAATCATAACGCTTCAGGGGCTGAAGGGAGAAGATAGAAGGATGGGTTTCATGGCTGAACCCAGTGAAAAGATTCTCAGGTCTAGGGGAATGGGTCCAGGAAATGATCGCTAGTATAGGCAAATTCTTAATCCTTATACTGATTGTCATCATAATAATTGGCATATGTGTCCGGGGTGTTCCTATTGTGTTGAAGTGTGGAAAATTTAAAAAATAGAGTAAAACGAAAGAACAAAATTATGATGGTGGTCAGTATGAATACCGAGGTAAATACAGAACTGCATTACAACCCTGAACTAGGAAATACCATCATTTAATGTATTATATTTAGACATGCATAGAATGTATTATTGAAATGTTATTTTTAAAAACACCTCAGATAATGTAAAGTCTCAATTCCCCTTCAAGACTGCCTTTATAGGACTGGTGTATCCCCACACCTTTCACATGGTCTTCCAAGATCCGTGGTGTGCGTATAATTGTAGTTTTATGTCCCCACTCAGAGACACATTATTGATGGATTAAGAACCACCTTGTGTAGCCCTGCTCGAATACAGCAAGAGGGTCGTTTGTAGCACCTTACATTAGCAGGCTTCCTACAATAAAATACCTTCAAAGCCAAGAGTGTTATCAGAGGTTTGGGTCTTGTAGCTGTGCTAATTTGCATTTACACAAGAACCTGGGAGAACAAAGGACTTTACTTTTGAGCCTGGGAAGGGTGGGGGCTGCTGAGAAAGGGGGGGCGTGTGGAATTATAAGGCTCAGCATTCCACACTGCTAGGTGTTCACTTAGTTTAAGTGAGATTTAAGTGCACCATTTCTCATACACACATTAATACGCACAATTGCGCTGTTAACTAATCGCATATTAGCGAATGCATAAGATCCTGTATGAAAAAGCTGTTTATTAGTTTCATGCGCACGCATCTGCCCCAAGTTAACTAGCGTCTTTACATCACAGCCCGCATACTTACACATTACATATTCACATAAAAGGTTTAATAAGCTTTAAAGTATACGATTTAAGTTTGTTCATTTAGCATAAATGCTGTGAAATAAAGATTATTTGGTAACTAAGGTTTTATACATGATAAGTAAGCCGTGATTGGTATTGTACTGATGCGTACTCTTTCAACAGTATTCCGGTACCATCGGTGTGGAGATCGCATCAACTTATGGACTGCAGAGACTTCAAGCAACAACTGTCAGGATGTTGCATGAGGCAGGAAACCAGAGACCCCAGTTGTTAGAGGCTGGATTGTGTCTATTTGAATCAACCTGTTAAATGCCTTGTAACATATGCCCTCTCTGTTACGACCAATGGTATTAGCAACAAACTTCTCTATTGTGTTGTTTATTTCTGGGGGTATAAATATGCTTCCTAGTATTTGTGCTGAATGCTGATTGACGAGGGGTTTCTTGCTGATGCCTAACATCTGGACCAGAGAGCGCTGCGTATGTATAATTGTACTTGGGTCTGTATAATCTCTTTGTGCTAAGATTATATGAGGATCATAGCGTGTAACTGCTGTACTTTTACTTGAATAATACTTTGTGCTTTGGAACCACATGTTCTAAGTCTGGAGTCTTTATTTACTGGATGACTGCGTACGCAAATTAGTGTCATCCTTAGAGGTTTATAGGAAGGATATTAGAAGGTATAGGCAGGGGTATATAGAGGTTCAAAGGCAGTATCCTTACTCTTGTCATTTCCCGGTGATTTCTGCCTGCAGTGCCGGCTGGTTCCAGAGAGGCAAGTGTAATTAAATGGGTGCACCCTGCACCCATTATAGATACGCCAATGCACTAGTAGCTTGTCTAAGATGTATGTGTCAGATGCAATGTATGCACAGCTTGCTAAAATTCACAAGATGCAGATGCATTTGGACTTGTGTGCATATCAGAATCAAGCCCCATATCCATCATTTCCACTCAGGCAAGATGAATAGAAGGGACCAGATATGGAGAAAGAAGTGCATGGCATTATATCCAGGGCTTAAAGTGGCTCTAGAGAAGTGGTGGAACTCAATGCCCCCCCTCGGTGCTTTTTCAATAAAGGGACAGCGCGTCGAAGGCGCAGGGTGAAAGAAGGGGCGTGGTCTCAAAAGAAAGGAGTGCTCACACAATAGTTTTCAAAATTCAAATTACGCCACACAGTAGCACAATCTTGATTCACATTGCACCACATAGTAGTGTCCCTTATTCATGTATAACACACAGCAGTGCCCCTTTTACACAATGCCCACATTTGTGCCCCTTATACAATGCCAACAGCAGTAGTGCCCCTTACACATAATGACAACTGTAATGGTGCCCCTTATGCAATGCCCACTGTAGTGATGCCCCTTATATAGTGCCCCACAGTAGTGATAGTAATGCCCCCAATAGTAATGTCCCCTGAGTAATGCCCCCAGTAATAGTGCCCCCTAAGTAATGACCTGAGTAATGCCTCCAGTAGCAGTGCTCCCGAAGTAATGCCCCCAGTAGTAGTGCCCCCTGAGTAACGCTCCCAGTAGTAGTGTCCCCTGAGTAATGATCCCAGTAGTAGTGCCCCCTGAGTAATGCTCCCTATAGTGAAGCCGCTTACGCAAAAAAAAAACCTAATACTGATACGGTTGTCTGGGGATCCATACGACCAGAATACCTTAAGGAGAGAGACACTAGAAGACGTAGGGTGAAATCAAAGTAAGTGACTTTATTGTCACTAAAAACAGGCAAGAACGTAAAAGAATAGTCCAAAGTACGAACGGTGCAGCTGAACGCCGATGGTACAGATGAACGCTGATGGTATGGCTAAGGAGCAGATGGTGCAGCTAAGGTGCCATTGGTGCAGCTAAGGTGCCATTGGTGCAGCTGAAGAGCCAGTAGAGTGGCCGGAGGCCGATCTTGCGGCTTGGGAGCCGATGATGCGGCTTAAGAGCCGTTGGTGTAGCAAGGTGCCGATGATGCAGCTGGAGAGCCAGTAGAGTGGCCGGAGGTCGATGTTGTGGCTTGGGAGCCGATGATGCAGCTTAGGAGCCGTTGGTGCGGCAAGGTGCCGAGGATTTGGTTGGAGTGCCAGTGGTGGCCGGAGGCCATTGTAGCGGCTGGGGAGCCGAGAAACAGTCTGTGCACTGGTACGGCTTGGAAGCCAGGCGACAGTCTGTGTACTGGTGCGGCTTGGAAGCCAGGAGACAGTCTGTGTACTGGTGCGGCTCGGAAGCCAGGAGGCAGGCTGTGCAATAGTGTGGCTTGGAAGCTGGGAAACAGCCTGTGCACTGGTGCAGCTTGGAAGCTGGGAAACAGTCTGTGTGCTGGTGCGGCTTGGAAGCCAGGAGACAGGCTGTGTAAAACAGACAGACAGGTGCAGGACACTGGTAGAATGACTTCACATACAGGAACTGTGGCACAAAGATTCAGACTTCTGAGCACAGAACAAACATTCTCCAGAACTTCAGACTTAAAACTGGCCCTGGGTGCAGGGCTGGCTGTAACTTAAAGGAAGCAGGGTCCAATCAGAACCAATTCCTGGAGAAAGCAATTCCTAATTAAAGGCTTGTGTGCACCTGCTCTGCACACAGACAGCTAGTTAATTAGTGAGCACATGAGATCATCACACAGACAGGCAGGAGTGACAGACTATGAACTGTACACAGACAAGACAGGAATAGATGCAGTATCCCATCGCAACTATGGCTGGGAGCTGCCACCAAGATGATCCGCTACCCGCGGATCATAACAAATACTTACATTAAGCCCCGCTCCTGCGTCCGCTGCCATCTGGTCTGCCTGGCTGCTCCTCTGAACTATAGTGCACTGCACACTGCGGGAGCCAGAAGCTGGAGCTCAGGACTGAGCTCCAGCCTCTGGCTGCTGCGGGGAGGGAGCTGGGTGCCTGCTAGTAATAAAATCTCAGTGGGCGCCCGGCAAATGGAGCCTCCCAGTGGCGCCTGGCTGAGGTGGGTTGGAGGAGGCGGAACTGGTTCAGTCTCCAAATAAAAGTGATGGAACGCATTTCCGCCCTGTTCTGGCCCACTTTAACCTCTGATTAAAACAGAACTTCCAGTGAGAAAATGGAAAGCAATACACAAGGCAACAACTGAGGATGATTTCCTAAACAAACCGATATAGACAATGCTTGGTACTGTCTATATCAGTGAGGGATACTTTGTAAAGGAAATGTTGATATCTGTGTATGTAGAATCGTGGACTGTTGATATCTGGGAAACTTTTTGGATTCTTAGTTTCTTAGATTCTTAGTTTCTGCATGTTTTAGTTACTGGGCCATTCATCATCAGGGGTCTGAAAGGACCCCTGAAATTCAGCAAACTCCAAAAACTGAAAGTTTTTCGGAGTTTGTTCACGAGAACAAGCGCCATCTCAAACAGCGCTTGCTCTCGTAGCCCCGCTCCTTCCTATGCAAAGAGGGTTCCAAGCGGCACCCTCCGCCACCTCACGAACCCCCCAGGCGGCTGTGCGCATGCAAGACCTCGCTGTCTACGCAGCAAAATATTGAACAAATACATAATGGTCACCTGGGAACAGTTTTTTCAAAGTGCAGTGATAATCTGTTATGGCAATAGACATATGACAGCATAGCAGATTCTCAAACCTATACAGCAAATCAAAAGTGAAACATCATAGAAGCAATAATGCCTCCAAGAATGGATAGGATGATATTTGGTCTCTGACCTGCTCATGTAGAATAAGTAAACTTTTGTAATGGTAGTCGATTACGTCAGTAGATATTTTGAGATGACCGAGCAATCCTGGGAAGACCTGGTATACGGAGTGAGTTACTTTAGGAGATAAGTCTTTAATATACAGTGTTGACAGTTCAGCAATAGAGTATTTTGTCTTCACAATAAAATAAGGAATCAAACACACGACCTCTAATTATACTTCCTGCAACCAAGAACTTGTACGCATTTTAAAGAAAATCTTACAAAGTATAAATAAATTGTACAAGAACCAGAGCTAGGATTTCTGAACTATAGAAATGAGGGGAAGGGTGTAAACAGTTTATGGGCAGAATGTGACACTACTGGTCTAATCATACCAGAGAAGCTACTGCCAGAGCGGATCCTTACAATATACACGGAAAGGATAGAAAAAAACACAAGGGACGCAGAGAAGATACCTCCAAAAAAAATCTCTATATTGTTCTTATTAAAAAGAAAGCTTTTGTTAACCCTTTATATGCTCCTAACATGACCTTCATAAGCATCACTGATGGTGCTATATCGAAGATTGGTGTTCAGGAACATCATGATACAGTAGATGTTGGGTGCACCATGAGACATCACAAAGGACGTCCCTTTGAAAGGCAGACCTAGGAACATTTAGAAATTGAATTAGTTACCCCATGAATTTCTGGCATGAATCTAATAGTAAGTAAACTCTATTTTATCATTAGATCCATTTTGCATTAACTAGACTTTGAGAAAAGTACATTCACAGTATATGTTAGTCCTATACTTTGGAGAATTACAATGCTCCTTCTTTAACCCCAAAATTTATATGGTATAGCAGTAGTTAAATACTGTAGATCAGACATGTCAAACATGTGGCCCAAATGCACATTTTTTGGCACCCTGACAACATGGGCCCAAATACACATATTGAGCGGTCCAACAGTGACAGTGTCACATGATGACGTGCTGCGCTGCTGGGGAGAGACGCCACACCCCACAAGACCTGCACTCCCAGAATCCCGCCTTCCAGCAGTAATGCGCTGTGCCTTCCGGCAGTGTGTCATTACTCTAAAACCTTTAGTAGTGATGTGCCATTGCTCTAGTATCCTAAGATTCAGTTTGCCATTACTCTAGAACCCTTAGTAGTGGTGTACCATTGCTCTAGGATCCTAAGATTCAGAGTGTCATTACTTTAGTGCCAATGTGCCATTATTCTGAGACCCCAAAAGAGATAGTTCCTAATACAATGTATTGCACATCAGGGGATTCCAAGCAGGGCTGAAACTAGGGCACCGCAGGGCAGGGGGCGCTGTTTGGGCCTGTCAATTTTCCTGTGTATTATCATTCTCACTTGTAGCTTCCTCGTCTTTTATCCCCAGCATCTCTTGGCCTCCCCTATCTCTTTCCTGGCCCTTCCCCATGAGGCCATGGCCCTTTTTCAGGTGCACTATCTTATGTCCCTATTTAAAAAATGGGGGGGGGCGCCTATACTCTCTCTGGCACAGGGCACCAAAAAAGTCTGGTTACGGCTCTGATTCCAAGTACAGGGTCTAGGACTCCACCACGGATACCGACCGACGGGTAAATTTCAGAATTTACCAGGAGAAGGTAAATTTCAGAACAACTTTTTGTGATGGCTACAAGTATGTATTACTACAGGATAAATTGTAATTTTTTTAGTTTTCCTTATTTAATGCACTAGAACAGTGGTTCTCAAACTCCGTCCTCAGGACCCCACACAGTTCACATTTTGTAGGCCTCCTAGCAGGGGCACAGGTGTAGTCATTACTGTGAGACCTGGTAAACATGCCCTGTTGGGGGTCCTGAGGACCGAGTTTGAGAACCTGTGCATTACAAAATTTGTTTCATGGCAAAATCATGAAAGTGAGGGCCTGATTCAGATATGTACATAAACCTGATGGTTTACATACAAACCCAATGTTTTTGAGTCTGCGCTTGTGCAGGACCTGGTGCCGGGCTTAGTTCCTGGAAAGGGACGTGTCGCCCCCATTCCTGGGAGTACAAAGGCCAAGGTCTGAGTTGTAGGAAGCAGATTTCCTGGCCTCGCAAGCGGCCAGGAGCAGAGCAGGCTGAGTAAGCTTTGGCTTACACAGCCTAGCCAAAGTAACAACCATGGTCGCGATGGTGATCGGAGGCAGTGTCTACAGACGTTGCACTCGGATCGCAGATACATGCAGTAGGTGTCTATTGACTACAGTCGCCTCCTGCTACATTTGCATTTTAGTTGGACGGTATTGCACAGCCACTTCCATGTAGCTGTGCAACATCATCCAAATCTGAATAAGGCCCTTACCAGGGTTGCCTACCCTCCCGATTTTAGCGGGAGGCTCCCGATTTTCAATGAAGCCTCCCGCTGCCCCGCAAAATGTACATGAACTCCCGAATTTTTTTTATTTTTAAACCCATCGGACTGCGCATGCGCGAGTCCGGACATTCTGGGGGCGGGGCCTGTGTACGGACGTCATGACGTCACTATGCGTGATGCTATGTCACTTAAAGGCAGGCCACCACGGGGTTGCTGTGAACGGATAGTCAGCCCAGCAGTGTGTGTGTGTTGAGAGGGAACAGGAGGGCAGACTGTGGTGGTGGCCGTATCAGCTCCGCTGCACTGATCAGCCCTCTCTCTGATCAGCAACTGCTGTCACAGACTGAAAGCGGGCCGGAGATGTCAGTCTGGTGACTGAGCCGGCCCCTGCAACATGCAGCGCAGCCTCTGTGAACACAATGTGTCACTCACTGTCAGTGTACTCCATATACTTCCTCCGAGTCCTATGCTCTAGCTGTGTCTTGCACTGTTGGGAATGTCTCCTTTCCCCGCCCCCTCCCCGAGTCCGCGCCCCTCCTGCTCTGCCTGGCATGTACTCAGCAAACAGCTTGAGGTCCCATCTGCCTGCTTCCTTCCAGTCCCCACCCCCTCCTGCTGTGCCTGGAATATTCTCAGCACTGTGAGGTTCCATCTCCCCGCCCCTTCCAGTCCCCGCCCCCTTCTGCTCTGCTCTGCAAGGACTGTCCTCCCTTGCACACAGCTTCCGGTGTGTAAGGGTCCTGGAAGACAGAACTTCCTACGGTGCAGCAACACAGGTAAGTACCATGTATTCATGCTATGGGGTAAGGTGGGTTAGGAGGTGTAAATTATTAGGGGGGGTGAGGTCTGTTAGGAGGTATAATTTATTAGGGGGGGTGAGGTCTGTTAGGAGGTATAATTTATTAGGGGGGGTGAGGTCTGTTAGGAGGTATAAATTATTAGGGGGGGGTGAGGTCTGTTAGGAGGTATAATTTATTAGGGGGGGGTGAGGTCTGTTAGGAGGTATAAATTATTAGGGGGGGTGAGGTGGGTTAGGAGGTATAATTAGGGGGGGTGAGGTGGGTTAGGAGGTGTAAATTATTAGGGGGGGTGAGGTGGGTTAGGAGGTATAATTTATTAGGGGGGGTGAGGTGGGTTAGGAGGTGTAAATTATTAGGGGGGTGAGGTGGGTTAGGATGTATAATTAGGGGGGGTGAGGTGGGTTAGGAGGTGTAAATTATTAGGGGGGTGAGGTGGGTTAGGAGGTATAATTAGGGGGGGGTGAGGTGGGTTGTAGTATTGTGTCTGGTCTAGTGCAGTAGTATTCTGTGTGGTGGAGTATATTAATAGTACAGGCTGCATACTATGTTCTTTTAGGATATATTTAATTTATTTGGCGATATATATAGATAGATATATTCATGATGAGATGATGGCAATTGGGCAGGAAGATGGAGTTTAGAGAGAGGGATGTCTGGGGTGGGGGCCATGGGGGGGAATGATTAATGATTAGAAAAGAGATGATCTGTCTGTGGTGGGAGGGGGGTTCTGCTGAACTAGGGAGAGATGATCTGTCTGTGGTGGGAGGGGGGTTCTGCTGAACTAGGGAGAGATGATCTGTCTGTGGGGTGGGGTTATTTTGTGCTAAGGGCCTGCTAGGGACTATGCTCTGAGGGGGTCTTTGGTGAGGAGAGCTGTGAGGAGCTGTGCTGTGAAGGGGGCTGTCATATGTTTGCGACTGTCCTGAGGAGGGCTGTGGTGTGAAGGGCTGAGTTGTGGAGGGCAGTGCTATGATGGGGACTGTGATGAGTGAGGCTGTGGTGTGAAGGGCTGCGATGAGGGGGGCTGCGGTGTGGAAGACTGTGCTGTGAGGGGGGCTATGATGAGGAGGGCTCTGGTCTGAAGGGCTGTTCTGAAGGGGACTGTGAGGAGTGCTGTGAGGGGAGAGGATTTTGCTGTGCTGTGGGAGGATGTTGTGATGTGGGGAGAGGTTTAACACTGGGGGCACAGAGGAGATGGTGCTGGGGCAAAAAGGAGATGGCCTTGGGGGGAAAAGAGGAGCTGGAGTTGGACAGTGGGATGTATTGGAGAGACCCAGGTGGATGGTATTGGAGAGTGACAAGGGGGTGGTGCTGGAGAGATACAGGGAGATGGTACTGGTGAGAACCTCTGTTGTATGTTGATGACATTGGCTTTATTCCTACGCTGACAGGCGGCTTCCGGACCATGTGATCTCCTGCATGAATAGTGAATCCTGACTCAAGACGCTACCTGTCCAGGGAGGATCAATTTCTTCAGAGGTTCCTTGTTGCAGAGAAATCATATAGGTAAGAGAATACTTATACACATGCTGTTTATTCACTGGAGAGAGGAGCTGGGGGCATATCCATCAGCTCCCGGAGCAGTAGGCATACCCCCAGAATGATGAAAAAAAGAGTAGCTTGCGGGCGTAGCATTTCACACGCGCCCATACCTCTTGCCGCAAGGCCACACCCACTTTTTCAGGTGCACATCTTTGGTGCGCTCATGGGGCCACTTTCAGGATTTTTTCCAGGGCCACTGTAAATTCCCAATCCGCCTCTGACCACAGCGCATGGTCCGCCTCCTACCTTTCCTCCCTGGGGCTTCTCGCAGTTCAGCAGAAGTGCTGCGGGACCCGCTCCTCCTCTATTGCAGCCACACAGCAGTGAGCCTGTGCTGCTCACAAACTGAAGCACATGACCTAGCCAGCACAGAGCACCACACACATATCAGGGCTGGCTGTCCGATATTGCTTCACAGCGGCTGGCCTCTATCAAGGGACCAGCCAACCTACCACCGGGCTCAAAGTGGGCTGCACATATCAGCCCTCTTCTTCCTGCTGACTTGCTCCTTGTCTGAGTCACTGCCTATGCCACCTCCCCTCACAACACCGCCCTGGCTCCCTGCACAGTTTTTACAGCAGGAGAAAAAAAGGTACCATGGGGGCACTATGTGTATTGGGGGGATTACATTGGGGCACTGTGTGTACTGGGAGGTAATATGGGGACACTGTGTGTACTGGGAGGTAATATGGGGACACTGTGTGTACTGGGGGGTAATATGGGCCACTGTGTAATGAGGGCACTGTGTGTTCTGGGGGTAATATGGAGATGCTCCATGTACAGGGGGTAATATGGGCCACTGTGTGTACTGGGGGGGCAATATGGGGAACTGTGTGTACTGGGGGGTAATATGGGGGCACTGTGTGTACTGGGGGGTAATATGGGGCATTGTGTGTACTGAGGGGTAATATGGGGCACTGTGTGTACTGAGGGTAATATGGAGCACTGTGTACTGGGTGGTAATATGGAGGTGCTCTGTGTACTGGGGGGTAATATGGGACACTGTGTATACTAAGGATACTATGGGGACACTGTGTGTACTGGGGGGTACTATGGGGGCATTGCAACCATATATAAAAGGAATAACACATGATACATGATTGCTGGCTTTGACTATACAACCTCTGATAGTAGACTACCCATAGAAAAACTAGCTCTGGTGGTATGTTGCTCTTAGTACTATAGTTTTCACCTGCCACTGAAGGACACGCCCCTTAGTGACAATAGACAAGCCTATAAGTGAAGCTAGACACACCTTTTGGGTGGAACATGACACGCCCCCCTCATCGCCATTATCCTGCCGCCTAAAATCTCCCTGAAACTAGTTTTCAAAAGTAGGCAAGTATGCCTTAGTCTGGAGATGGAGGCGTAAATCCCTCCCAAGAGGAGAACAATATGGTAAAATTTGTCTACTGGCACCTTAAAGTCTGGTAAAGTCACACAAATTTCTCAGCTACATCAAATGTCACCATATCTGTAACATGGTAAAATGCCAAATAAAATTATATAAATAAAAGACCTTGTTAAATAATCCACTTGTTAAATGGTTGTTATTTTTCTTTAAGACTCTAATAGGTCAGTGTTGCTATTTTTGTTCTGTCTGGTTTTATTATTGTGTAATTAATGAGATAAGCAAACCAAGTTTCAAGACAAAAAAGCTTAATCCACAATACTGACAAACATTTTCTGCATTTCCTTGTAATGACAAAATTACCAGTCTCATTATCCATTTATATTTCTTCTCTTTGTCTCAGACCCGCATTGAGTAACTTTATTTCAGATGATAATTGAATTCCTTTACTTAGTTATTTTTTTCAAGCACTTAATCCAGTTTGATGTTTTAACATATATACAGCATCGGATCAAAGAAGCCGGCAGTGGGTGTCTTATCACTTAAAATTCCTCCTGCGGCTTTTGCATATTGCAGCACAACCTCTGCGTACAAAGACACAGAGGCTATGCTACAGTGTACAAGTCTGAATCCGGCCCATTGTCATAACTGGACTAGAATGGCTCAGATCCATCACTCGGCAATGATACTCTGGCTGGGCACTTATTTGTCCTGAAGTACACTTTAATGCTATGACCAGGGTCGCAAATACGGGAGGGGGCACATGCCCTGGGTGCCAGATTTGAGAGCACGCCGACGGGCCGGACTGGCCATTTGGCTGTTCTGGCAAATGCCAGAAGGGGGGATGACCAGATGGGGCCCCGAGTTGCAGCAGGTGTGGATTTGGTGCCGTACAGGCAGTCACAGCCCTTGAGAAAGACAGTATTGCCGTCATTTGAATCTGGCCTCTGTTCCGATCGTGATCCAATAGGGATACGTGAACCGGCAACCAATCAGCATCGGCTGCCTGTCCACAAACTCCGATTGGCTCGTGTCCGGCGCCAGATTTGAATGACGACAGAGCTGCTTGTACTTTCTCTTGCTTCAATAAGTTTGATTTTATTAGGCTGAGCCCTTGTAACCTTTAACGTCCAGTCTATATGGAAATTGCCCATACAGCCTTACTTTTATTCCCCTATGGGATATTTGAATAGTCATAAGTGAGAATCCCTAATAGAGCAAAGGGTCTGCTCAAGCTATGTGTGCTGCAGCTGTGGCTTGTAATCCCCTACATAAATGGTGTGCATGTGCATGTATGCCTTTGTTTGGTGAAGGGGTTACCTCAGTATTCTTCTGAGTCCATACAGCTGCTGCCTTCAGATTGCACCGCGCTGAAGTCCTCTGCAAGTCCACTTTGAACAACAGCCGGCATAGCCCACCACCAGGGAGGTTTGAGTGGTGTCACAACCTCTGCGGATCTTCACTCCAGCACCCTCCACGGCTCCCTGAGACTCTCCTTCCCAGTCCTCCCCCTCAGGGACAAGGCCACAGCCACCTATGCAGTATGCAGAGGGACAGGCCTTGCATGTATGAAGCGTATGGATGTAGTCAGCTGGCGAGTTTCATGCCAGTGACATTCCTGACCTCTGTGGTGTTGTCCTCTACTGGTTCCAATAGTGCCATGAGTTGCAGGGACTTGTGAAGAGTGAGGTTGCGAGTTCCTTTTCTGATATGCCATCTCCTTCCTGGTCTCCGTAAGTTTGCTGATACCCACCACCACTAATGATGCAGACTTTCCTGTGGTTTTAGGTGTCTCTGCAGATTAAGCTTGCCTAAGCATACTATGGGGGAAGCGACCAGTAGCAGCATGTTCTGAACACCTCATCATGTTTGCTCCAGTTAATTTGCCTGTAGTCTCACAGGCACCTTCAGATCAGATACTCCTAAGCCTTCGGGAACACCTCTTACCTCAGACCTGTGCCAATTCTTGAAGTCCAATTAGCACTATAGGAATCAGCATGCCCTCCAAATTCTGGTTCCATCTATGCATCTCAAAACAGCAAACATAATAAAGTGGAAATTGCTCAAATCATTCTGTTTATTTTTGTTTAGTATGACCCCTCTGTTTCATGTACCCGTTTCATGTACCTGAAGAGTATTACCAAATTTATTTGAGCAGCTTCCACTTTGGTATGTTTGCTGTTTCCGACGATTTTGTCAGTAGCCATGACGAACACCTCATCACCCTCGTCTCCTGTCCCGCCTCCTTCCCCAGGGCCCTCTACCATTCCGGAGACCTCTGCTATTGCACAGAAAGAGGCTCCTAACATGGTTTCTATTATGTAACTCCTTCAGACCCTGCCATAAGAACTTATTTCTAAATGGGATTTTGAATTGCTTGAACATAGGCTCCAGGAAATGGTACACAAAGAGGTAGCTTCCCTTCAGGCAGACATTTCCCAATTGACGGTCAGGATAGTAGCTTTGGAAGAGAATAAGAAATCTGCACTCGATAACCTTTACCATTTGCAGGTCTCTGTCAACAATTAAGCAACAACCCTGCGGATCATCCAACAGAGGGTTGATGACCTAGACAAACGTGGACGGCGAAACAATCTCCGAGTGCAGAGCATCCCCGAAAAGATCATGGCTCAAGGTCATGTTAACAAAGATCCCAATGCGCTCATCACATTTGACAGGGCACATAGAGCTCTGCGGCCACAAGGGGACCCCAGTTATAGAGAGATGTAATCTGTAGTCTACACTACTATATACAAAAAGAGGAGATTTTGCATAAGCTGCACCAATTGGAGGGAGTGGACTTTAACTGTCACCAAATTCAAATATTCCAAGACCTCTCCTGGCATACACTCCAGCAACGTAGAATGCTACAACCTCTAACAAATGTCCGGCGACTGAAAATACAAATGGCTGTTCTATTTTGATCTCCAATCATCTCATAGTGGCAAATCAGCTACTTTCCGTAACTTTTGTTCTGTTTTGAACTTGACCAAACTTGAGCTACCAGATTGGGTTGACATTCATGCTGCTCCAGCACTGAGAAATGTTGATCCACAAGATGGGGCGTTTTAGCTGGTTTGACACTCTAGACCACAGGTTCTCAAACTCGGTCCTCAGGACCCCAAACAGGTCTTGTTTTCCAGGTCTCCTCACAGAATCACAAGTGAAATAATTAGCTCCACCTGTGGATCTTTTCAAATGTGTCAGTGAGTAATGACTATGAGAACCACTGCTCTAGATGTCACCACAAGAGACGTCAAACAGCTACATCAGTAGCTGATACATTGCCTAGCTGAGTTTAGCTGTAGTAATTGATTAGCTTGTTGGTTTATTTTACTAGGGGTGTGCACCGGCCACTTTTTGTGTTTTGGTTTTGGATCTGGATCTTTCTTTGTGTTTTGGATCGGGATTGGTTTTGCCAAAACCACCCTTCCGTGTTTTGAGTTCTGGGTTTTGTGTTTTGGATCTGTATTTTTTGGGAAAAAAGCATAAAAACAGCTAAAATCACCGAATTTGTGTGTTTTTCTGTTCCTATGCTATTAACCTCAATAACATTAATTTCCACTCATTTACAGTCTATTCTGAACACCTCACAATATTGTTTTTAGGCCAGAAGGTTGCAGGGAGGTAGCTGGATGACTATGCTAAGTGACACAAGTGGGCGGCACAAACAGGTGGCACATCTAGTAGTGACACTGCAGTGGCAGACAGGATGGTAGTTTGAAAAACTAGGCCCCAAAGAGTACATAATGCAAAGAAAAAAAAGAGGTGCAAGATGGAATTGTCCTTGGGACCTCCGACCCACCCTTATGTTGTATAAACAGGACATACACACGTTAACAAACTAATCATTTCAGCACCAAGGTCTGCCACACGACTGTGGCTGAAAGGATTGGTTAATTTGGGCCCGAACAAAACAAGCTGGCAATTAATCTGTCCCTGCACAAACTGGCTCTACAGAGGCAAGATGTTGTCCCCATCCTCCTCATCCACAGATTCCTCACCCTCTTCAGTGTTGTGTACATCCTCATCTTCACAGAGTATTAATTAGTCCCCGCTGGAATCCACCACCACAGGTCCCTCTGCACATTCTGGAGGCTGGTCTCCCTGGAAGAATTGATAATTCATTTTGATGAACATCATCTTCTCCACATTTTGTGGAAGCAACCTCCTACACATGTCGCTGACAAGGTTCCTGGCTGCACTAAACACTCTTTCGGAGTACACACTGGAGGGGGTGCAACTTAGGTAAAATAGAGCCAGTTTGTACAGGGGCCTCCAAATTGCCTCTTTTTCCTGCCAGTACAGGTACAGACTGTCTGACATGCCTACTTGGATGCTGTCACCGGTGTAATCCTCCACCATTCTGTCAATGGAGACAGTATCATATGCAGTGACAGTAGACATGTCAGAAATTGTTGCCAGGTCCTTCAGTCCGGACCAGATGTCCAAACCTGGTCCTGCCTGCCCTGCATCACTACCAGCGGGTTGCTTAGGATAACTAAGTTGTTTGCTGGCAGCCCCAGTTGCGGGAGAAAATGAAGAAGGAGCTGTTGACGTGTCACGTTCCGCTTCAGCTGACAGTGTTTTCACCAGCAGGTCTTTGCACCTCTGCAGGCTTGTGTCGGCCGGAAAGAGAGATACCACGTAGGCTTTAAACCTAGGATCAAGCACGGTGGCCAAAATGTAGTGGTCTGATTTCAACAGATTGACCAACCTCGAATCCTGGCAAATCGAATGAAGGGCTTCATCCACAAGTCCCAAATGCTGAGCGGAATCGCTCCATCTCAGCTCCTCCTTCACTTTCTCCAGCTGCTTCTGCAAAAGCCTGATGAGGGGAATGACCTTACTCAAGCTGGCAGTGTCTGAACTGACTTCACGTGTGCCAAGTTCGAAGGGCTGGAGAACCTTGCACAACACAGAAATCATTCTCCACTGTGCTTGAGTCAGGTGCATACCCCCTCCTTTGCATATGTCATAGGTAGATGTATAGGCTTGAATGGCCTTTTGCTGCTCCTCCATCCTCTGAAGCATATAGAGGGTTGAGTTCCACCACGTCACAACCTCTTGCTTCAGGCAATGGCAGGGCAGGTTCAAGACTGTTTGCTCGCACTCCAGTCTTTGGCACGCAGTCGCTGAATGGCGAAAGTGGCCAGAAATTTTTCGGGCCACCCAAAGCGTCTCCTGCATGTCCTTGTTGTGTTTCAGAAAATTCTGCACCACCAAATTTATTGTGTGAGCAAAACATGGGACGTGCTGGAATTTGCCCAGATGTAATGCCCGCACAATATTGGTGGCGTTGTCAGATATCACAAATCCCCAGGAGAGTCTTAAGTAGGGTAAAGCCATTGGGCGATGATTTCCCTCAGTTTCTCGTAGAGGTTGTCGGCGGTGTGCCTCTTACTGAAACCGGTGATACACAGCGTAGCCTGCCTTGGAACGAGCTGGTGTTTCTGAGCTGCTGCTACTGGTGACGCTGCTGTTGTTGCTACATAAGGCGATACATCTACCCAGTGGGCTGTCACAGCCATATAATCCTTAGTCTGCCCTGTTCCACTTGTCCACATGTCCGTGGTTAAGTGGACATTGCGTACAACCGCATTTTTTAGGACACTAAGGACACTTTTTCTGACGTCTCTGTACATTCTCGTTATCGCCTGCCTAGTGAAGTGGAATCTAGATGAGATTTGGTACCGGGGACACACTACCTCCATCAATTGTCTAAATCCCACTGCACTAATGGCGGATACCAGAGGCACGTCTAACACCAACATAGCAGTCAAGGCCTCAGTTACGTGCTTTGCTTCAGGATGACTGCTGTCATACTTCGTCCTCCTCGCTAAGGACTGTTGGAGGGTCAATTGCTTAGTAAAAGAAGTAGTGGTGTTCCTACTTCCTCTCTGGGATGATGAACGACTCCCAGCAGCAACAGCAGCAGTGGCAGCAGTAGGCGTAGCAATGCAGGATCCTACGGAGGAATCCTGGATAGGAGAGGAGTCAGTCTTGCCAGTGACATGGCCTGCAGGACTGCTTCCGATCCTGACTGAGGAGGAAATTGACGAGGAAGGAGTTGACGATGTGGTTTGCAGGCGCTTGGATACAACAGGACAAAGGGATTTAAGTGTCCCTGGAATGCTTACGGTCTTAGCCAAAGTTTCTGAACTTGACAGTCTTATGAACGTGCTGCAGGTGATGTATAAGGGAGGATGTTCCTAGGTGGTTAATGTCACTACCCCTACTTATTTCACCTTTACATATGGTACATATGGCAAGACAGTAGTGATCCGGATTTGGATAGAAATATTTCCAGACCAAAGAGGTAGAATGTTTGGTCTTCTGCCCAGGCATGACCGTGATGGGCTTTTTCATCTCACGGACAACAACTGTCTCCCCCGATGCTTGATTTAAACAAACCACATTATCAGAATCCTCCTCGTCAACTTCCTCCTCAGCGCCAGCTACACCAATATCCTCATCCTGTTGTACTTCAACAGTGACATGTTCAATTTGAATATCAGCAACTGGACTGTGGGTGCTCCTTCCAGCACTTGCAGAGGGCGTGCAAATGGTGGAAAGAGCCACCTCTTCTCGTCCAGTGTTGGGAAGGTCAGGCATCGCAACCGCCGGCACACTTGGACTCTCCTTGGGGATATGTGATATCTTCTTAGAACACACAGTTCTTTGCTGTGCTTTAGTCAGCTTAACTCGTTTGATTTTTGTAGCGGGAGGAGGGCTTCCATCGTCATGTGAAGCTGAAACCACTAGTCATGAACATAGGGAAAGACCTTAGCCGTTCCTTGCCACTCCGTGTCGTAAATGACATATTGGCAAGTTTAAGTTTCTCCTCAGATGATTTAAATGTAGTTTTTAATGTCATTTTCCTGAAGTTTGTCATTTGGGATTTTATATGCCCTCTACTATGACAATGGGCATTGGCCTTGGCAAACGACGTTGATGGCATTTTCTCGTCTATGTCATGACTAGTGGCAACAGCTTCAGCACTAGGAGGAAGTGGTTCTTGATCTTTCCCTATTTTATTTTTATCGGACAAATTTTTGTCCTCCATTTATGTGATATTGATATATACGTGCGGCTAAGGCGCACACAAACACAGAAAAATAATTTTTTATTTTTTTGGGATGGAGCGCACTTTGGGGGTTACACCTCACTTCAACAGACGAGCCAGCCGGCCCTTGATTTATGACACAGGCGCACGCTTGGCACTGCTACTTTGTTGATGCATGTGCGGTTACTGTGCTTACAATTCACAAACACAGAAAAAAATAATTGTTTTTTTGCACTTGGGGGGAGCACCCCTGATGGACAGATCACCCCCCGGACAACACTACAGCACCCCTTTAGGACTACAGCCTTTATGGGACACTGCACAACACAGCCCAGCCAGCCCCTATGGACAACTGACTGCACAACACAGCCCAGCCAGCCCCTATGGACAACAGCAGCACAACACAGCCCAGCCAGCCCCTATGGACAACAGCAGCATAACACAGCCCAGCCAGCCCCTATGGACTTTGGAGTGGACACAGCCCCTATTGACAACAGCAGCACAACACAGCCCTAACTCCCACCCTCCCTCTTCACTTCCACAGCCGGACTGAAAAATGGCGCCGACGCGGGGACCTTTTATAGAATCCAAAACCTGCGAGATCAGACAGCGGGATGATGACGTTTTTCCTCGATTTCTGGTCCGAGTCAGGTGGGAAAACCCGAGCCGGACTCGGTTCATGGCTCGGATCGGGGGGGCTCGGGGAGGTTCAGATTTCATAAATCCGAACCCACTCATATCTAATTTCTACAAATTACTGTTCACTATACCTCTGGCGCTTCCTGTGGGTTCCGTATGTACTTTGAATGTAATTATAATAACAGAATAAAATTTGTAATAATAGTTAAAGTAATATCTAAAAAATAGCAATTTTATTGCACCTTTTTGGTAAATCAAAAACACATAAAACAAACTCACTCACAAACAAATAACATAAAACAAGACACTATGCAGATATGTTCCAGTGTAGAATGACAGACACGCTATATTAGCATTTTACTCCTATGTGTTATAATCCAAATGGGTAATTTCATACAAATGATAGTCATGTGTTTGTCCCCTGGAGATAATCCCAGTATAGGAAAGAATCCAAGTCCAAAGAAAGCTGTTGCTTACCGCATCTTCAGAGAGAAAAAATCAGTCAGGTTCGTTTGCCGGCAAACTAGGGGATAACTTACATGCTGCAGACATGAACAAGCTGCCCCTCCACTGTCATCAATGCATTTCACCTAATGATAGGCTTCTTCAGGATGGTGGATATGCTCCTTCCTGATCCTCTCTTTATACCACCTCTGTCCATGTTCTCCGCCCCGTGCCGCCGAGCCGCATGGAGTTCATTTCCGGCCGGCGGATCTCTTCTGGCCGGCGGGTCACTTCCGGTCAGTGGGTCTATGTTATCCTTATCACTTCCGGTGGCTCGCGATCTCCGGGTGAATCTCGTCACTTCCGGTGACTCCCGATTGCCGGATGTAGTAATAATGTGGTGCGCTGTGCACTTCCATTCATATCCCCAGGCATCCTTACTGTTGGCATGCCAGGAGATACAATGGCCACCTTTGTTTGGGCCATTGTTATAACTTAACCATATATTCACTTGGTGGTTAATTTGGATATCAGATTCTATTTCTCATAATTATTAAATAAATAAAAAATGCATATTTCGTAAAAAATTATTTTTGAGAAAAAAAGAGCTGTACAAGATGATCCTTTTGATTCATATCAAATACAAACATATAACAACATAAAACATAGACTCCACAAAAAAACCTCATTATTCATGCTTTAAGAAATGGTGCCAGCTCAAAATCAATCTTCATGCCATAGGGTTGAAGGGTGCCCAGCTCAAAAATTAGTTTAGTTTCTTCTTTCAAAAGGTGGTCATTAAGATTTCCACCTCTCCATGGTAAGGTTAGTTGTTTTAAACCTACAAAGAATAGTTTTGAGGGATCACTTTCATGCTTTTCTTGAAAGTGTTTAGATACACTATGATTTTCTGTCTTGTTTTTTATGTTATTCATATGTTCATTTATGCGTAGGGACAGTTTCCGTATTGTTTTCCCTATATATTGATGTCCACATGGACAAGACAGTAGATAAATTACACCTTTTGAATGACATGATATTTTTTGTTTAATCGTAAAATTTCTCTTCGTAGCGTGAGATATAATGTTCTGAATAGGCTTAGTGGTGTGGCTTTTAGTCTTCTTGCACGCACTACATCCTCCACATTTGTAGAATCCCGGGGTGTCCTCCTGTAGCCATGTGTTTTCTTTTCCTCTTTCTTTACGTAGATAAATTTTGACTGAAGTATTTTTTATAGTAGGGGCTCTTCTATAGATTATCCTAGGTATTTTTGGTATAATGTTGCTAAGTTCTTCATCTGCTTTCAAAATATGCCAATGTTTTCTTATGGACCTCTCTATTAAATTACTTTGTCCTGAGAAGTCTGTAATAAACATGACATTTTCCTTTTGATCTTCTTGTTTCTTCTTTTGGGTATACTGTAAAAGTGTTTTCCTATCTAGGCGGTCAACCTCTTCTCGATATTTTTCTAATCTTTCTACCTCATAATCTTTTTCCTTAAACTGTTCAATGAGAGTTCTTGTTGTTCCCAGTCTTCTTTTTTAGAACAGTTTCTTTTCAACCTTTTTAATTGACCTTTAGGGATGTTTGATATCCACTTATGATAATGGTTGCTCTTAGCATTTAAATAGCTGTTACAGTCTACTGGTTTCGAGAATGTTTTGGTCTCTATTTTGTTATCATCAATAAATATGGTAAGGTCAAGAAAATGTACATCCGTTTTATTTATTTCGCTGGTAAAAACCAAGTTGTCATTATTTTGATTAATAGTCAAGATGAAATTCCCCAACATTCTTTTTTCTCCATCCCATATGATAATAATGTTGTCGATATATCGTGCCCACAGAACAAGATTCCCAAGATATGTATTGTTCTTCCAAATAGTTTCTTTTTCCCATTGCGCTAAAAACAAATTTGCATAGGATGGTGCAAAAACAGTGCCCATCGCTGTTCCTCGTTTCTGTACATAAAACTTGTAATCAAACTAAAAAAAATTATGTGTGAGAATAAATAAAATACCTTCTAAAATATAGTCAATCTGTAGTTGACTCAGATCAGAGTCCTCTTTTAAATTTTTTTCAATATTCCTACATCCTTTATCGTGCTCTATACTCATGTATAGAGACTTCACATCACATGTAGCTAGGATATATGACTCTTGCCACTCTATTGTTTGTAAGATTCCAAGTATTTGTGTTGTATCCTTTATATATCCTCGTTGCATTTTCACTATAGGCTGCAGAAATTGATCAATATATTTGGATAAACGTGATGTCAATGAGTTTGTTCCTGACACTATAGGCCTCCCAGGTGGTCTTCTTGAATCCTTATGCAGTTTTGGGAGATGGTAGAACGCCGGAATCTTAGGACAATTTGGGTATAGGTACTCAAATTCTCTTTTGTTAAGTATACCTTTGTCTTTTCCTTTCTTCAGGATTTTTTGTAAGTCTTCAGAGAATGCACACGATGGATCATTTTTTAGAAGTTCATAGGCGCCTTCTTCCTTCAATAGTTTATTCGCCTCTTTCATATACATATTTTTGGCCATGATGACAAACCCTCCGCTCTTATCCACAGGTTTTAATACTATTTCTTCATTTTTTCTTAGGCCTTGTAGTGCCTTCCTTTCCGCAGCTGACAAATTATACTTTTGTCCTTTATTGAAGTTTTCTGGCATTTTTCGGATGTCATCTTCTACCAATTTCTGGAACGTGTTTATAAGGTTCCCTTTTATATGATGAGGACAAAAAGTGGATTTCTCCTTTAAATTTGTATGTCTAAAATCATCTATTGAAGAATTTTTTCAAAAATCTTCCTTGTAAATTTGTGGAGGTCTATAAAGGTATTGAACCTATTTATTTTATTTATAGGTGCAAATTTAAGTCCTTTTTTCAATACCCTGATTTCTGGAGAAGATAGAGGGTGTTTGCTCAGGTTGAATAAGCCCTGCGCATCATCTTCTTTGTTGCTTTTTTCTTTTCCTTTCTTCTTACTATTCTTGAGTCTAATCCGTTGTCCTCCTCGCTTGCCGCGCTTTGTGAAGTGGAGTTTCTTTTTCTCCGATCCCTTCTTCTGTTGGGTTGGCCCTTCTGAGTTGTTATTTGTGACATATTTGACCTGCTGGGGGATGTCTGTTGATGTGCCAATTCTAAAAAAGCATCCATAAACTCTTCTGCTTCTTCTACATCTCCATAATTGATATTCTCGTCTTCCTTTTCCCCCAATGCATGTCATTCAAACGAGTCATTAAGGTCCTTGCAGATGTATTGTTTATCTCTTGTTGGTCCTCTCTGCCACTATTGAAACTCCTAATTAAAGTTTTTGTGTCCGGATATTTCTTTTTTTCCCTCATTGCTGAACATACAGGTTCTTGATTATATATATATCATGGCGAATTCTTTTAGAATCCCCATATTGATCTTTTTCATAGCTATTTCTAATCTGGGGTCCATATCTTTTACCTTGAATATCTTATTCCATTCGTTCCCATTTCGTTCTCTTTTAGAGTAAATTCTTTTTTGGTGATGATAGTCCCGTTATATCTTCCCTTTGTTCATCTACTTTCCTTTATTCCATTGATTTTGTATATGTCCCCTTGAGGTCTGTTCATTTTTTCTGCCTTCTTTCCAATTCCTATAATCACCTTTATAATCCTCCTCATCTCTCATAAATTTTCGTTTCTTTTGGTCCACGATTTCATTTTCCATCCGCCTCAATTTATTTCTTGTTCATTCTTCAAGATTTCTAAAATCTGGTAATTTTTCTATGGGTTTCAGTTTCCTTCTTATGTTAAGGATATCATCTTTTATCTTTTTTATAGAGAGTTCCCTTTCTTCAATTATTAATTTCATTAACCTAAAGGAACAAGCATCTAAAGTCATATTCCATTGTTTGGAAAATTCATCGCTCCTAGACATAAAGGAGGCTTTTTTAATGATTCTTAGCCCTCTTGGGATCATGCCTTTCTCAATATACTTCGTCAATGTGGTACTTTCCCACCAATGTCTAATCTCCATACTTTCTAGTTTCTCCAATTTCGTATATAGGTCGCAGAAGGTCTCTTCTGATACCACAGTCTCTATAGAGTGATTCGTATTGGTCCTTATACCAAACAAATCCAGCTGTTTCAAGCGTTCCTCTCGGCTATACGCCATTGTTTACGGACAAGATACTGCTGCTACACCTTCAGTGGTGATCTTATATGTTATGCTAAGAAATAGTGGAATGAAGGTAGCGCTAGTACCTAGAAACTCAACACAGGTAGCTGCCCCAAAAAGAGGATAAAAATAGGGGCTCACCTTCCCTTGGAGTTTTATAGATTAAGGATATATGCTCTGGCGCTTCCTGTGGGTTCCGTATGTACTTTGAATGTAATTATAATAACAGAATAAAATTTGTAATAATAGTCAAAGTAATATCTAAAAAATAGCAATTTTATTGCAATAATAGTAAAAACTTGCACCTTTTTGGTAAATCAAAAACACATAAAACAAACTCACTCACAAACAAATAACATAAAACAAGACACTATGCAGATATGTTCCAGTGTAGAATGACAGACACGCTATATTAGCGTTTAGGAAAGAATCCAAGTCCAAAGAAAGCTGTTGCTTACCGCGTCTTCAGAGAGAAAAAATCAGTCAGGTTCGTTTGCCGGCAAACTAGGGGATAACTTACATGCTGCAGACATGAACAAGCTGCCCCTCCACTGTCATCAACGCGTTTCACCTAATGATAGGCTTCTTCAGGATGGTGGATATGCTCCTTCCTGATCCTCTCTTTATACCACCTCTGTCCATGTTCTCTGCCCAGGTCCGCCCCGTGCCACCCAGCCGCATGGAGTTCATTTCCGGCCGGCGGGTCACTTCCGGTCGGCGGGTCTATGTTATCCTTATCACTTCCGGTGGCTCGCGATCTCCGGGTGAATCTCGTCACTTCCGATGACTCCCGATTGCCGGATGTAGTAATAATGTGGTGCGCTGTGCACTTCCTTTCAATCCCCAGGCATCCTTACTGTTGGCATGCCAGGAGATACAATGGCTACCTTTGTTTGGGCCATTGTTATAGCTTAACCATATATTCACTTGGTGGTTAATTAGGATATCAGATTCTATTTCTCATAATTATTAAATAAATAAAAAATGCATATTTCGTAAAAAATTATTTTTGAGAAAAATAGAGCTGTACAAGATGATCCTTTTGATTCATATCAAATACAAACATCAATATTCATGCCATAGGGTTGAAGGGTGCCTAGCTCAAAAATTAGTTTAGTTTCTTCTTTCAAAAGGTGGTCATTAAGATTTCCACCTCTCCATGGTAAGGTTAGTTGTTTTAAACCTACAAAGAATAGTTTTGAGGGATCACTTTCATGCTTTTCTTGAAAGTGTTTAGATACACTATGATTTTCTGTCTTGTTTCTTATGTTATTCATATGTTCATTTATGCGTAGGGACAGTTTCCGTATCTATAAAAGAGCCCCTACTATAAAAAATACTTTAATCAAAAGCTATCTTCATAAAGAAAGAGGAAAAGAGCACACATGGCTACAGGAGACCCCGAGATTCTACAAATGTGGAGGATGTAGTGCGTGCAAGAAGACTAAAAGCCACACCACTAAACCTATTCGGAACATTATATCTCACACTACGAAGAGAAATTTTACGATTAAACAAAAAATATCATGTCATTCAAAAGGTGTAATTTATCTACTGTCTTGTCCATGTGGACATCAATATATAGGGAAAACAATAAGGAAATTGTCCCTACGCATAAATGAACATATGAATAACATAAAAAACAAGAAAGAAAATCACAGTGTATCTAAACACTTTCAAGAAAAGAAAGTGATCCCTCAAAACTATAGTGAGGGAAGTGATAAGGATAACATAGACCCGCCGACCGGAAGTGACCCGTCGGCCAGAAGTGATCCGCCGGCCGGAAATTAACTCTATGCGGCTGTGCGGCACGGGCCGACCTGGGCGGAGAACATGGACAGAGGTGGTATAAAGAGAGGATCAGGAAGGAGCATATCCACCATCCTGAAGAAGCCTATCATTAGGTGAAACGCGTTGATGACAGTGGAGGGGCAGCTTGTTCATGTGTGCAGCATGTAAGTTATCCCTTAGTTTGCCGGCAAACGAACATGACTGATTTTTTCTCTCTGAAGACGCGGTAAGCAACAGCTTTCTTTGGACTTGAATTCTTTCCTATACTGGAATTATCTCCAGGGGACAAACACATGACTATCATTTGTATGAAAATACCCATTTGGATTATAACACATAGGATGGCAGAGTAAAACGCTAATATAGCGTGTCTAGGCCAATCAGGTTGGAGCTTCTGGCATGTGACTCTCACCAGCCTATCATGCACTTTCCCATGGTACTTAAAGGTATTCAGCACACCCTCTAGTTGCCTGTGCAACTGTGTGAGAGTTCTCTGTGCTCCTTAGCTCAGTGTGATTATTGCAGTCCCAGCAGTGCTCCGTTTCCTGCTCTGTCTCCACCTCAGGCTGATCCTGGATACCTGCATCTACCCTGCTATACCCCATTACTCACCCCACGATTTGTGATCCCTCCAGCTCTCTGGACTCAGAGCCCACTCCAGTACTTCAGACCTCTGTTCCTCAGCCACATCTCCATTGGACTCTGTTTTCTCTGCCTAAACACTTGTTTCCTGCATCATTAATTGGACTTTGTTTCCCTGCCAGACACTTGTAATTCAGCCACACATCACTTGGATTTGTTTATTTTCTGCCAGTTTATATATTTGTCACCGTTTCATGAATCATAATACTCCTTTTAAACCTGCTGCATTTCAATACTGCAAACCCGTTCCAGTTTTCTCTCCTGCATCCACCCGGGTTCAATAAATAATCCAAACCTGACACAATATTTTTGACCGCGCCTTCATTTTTGTAGATATCTATGCCCCAAACCAAAATGTGCCCTCTTTCCTCAACCATCTCTTAGACCAAGTTGCCTCACTGAAAGCAGGCACTTTAGTGGTTGGAAGTGACTGCAACCAGTGCTGGACTCCTCCTCTAGGTCCTTACAAACAACATCGTAGAGTATGTTGCCCTGTTCGTGAATATCAATTAGTAGAAACGTGGAGATTGAAATAACCAAGGATCGACATTAAACGCTCTTCTTCCATCCCCGCAGGGTATACTCTAGAACAGATTATCTCTTTCTGGAGCATAATCACTTACACATGATACATGTTGTAGAGATTGGATGTCTCACTTGGTCAGATCATGCCACTCTTTTTTACGCTTACATTGGCCCAATCCTTGCCCTCTTTACGCTCCTGGAAACTCAACGAGCTTCTCCTACAGGACTCTTATTGTAGGGAATTCATCACTTTGAATGACAAACCAGATATATCCAAAATAACGGTTTGGGAGGCACATAAATGAGTAATCCAATGTAAAATGATTCAACTAGGTTCCTATTTGAAAAAATCAGTAAGAGGCTCAAAGGTTGGACTTGCTACAAAAGAATTCAAACTCTCAGTCTGAAGATGTTCTGGCTGAACTTTCGGCTACTAGCGCCTCCCTCAACAAGCTGAATATCAGATAAAATTAAATTAGAATTTCGTAAATGTATAAGTCGCTTTTTTTCAGAGTTGGAACAAACCTGTCAAGATGCTGGCAAGGGGTCCATGCACCCAACCAACTTCCATGCAAATACAGACTATAGTGGATGACCGGGGTTAGGACTGTACATTAACATCTGAGATCAATGCGATCTTTCACTCTTATTATTCTAAATTATATAACTTAGTGGAAGGTCCCCTACAATTGGAAGTTGAAGATGGGGCTAATGCTATAGCATCCTATTTAGATAAAGTTAATGTCCCCACATTATCAGAGAATGAAATACTTTCTCTGGACCAGCCTTTTACTTTAGAGGAGCTTGCAGAGGTGGTTAAATCCTCGCCTTCTGGCCCTAGTCCGGATGGTGCATAACCATCTGGTGCCTCTTTAGAGGTATCGTCGGTCGCATAATCAAAACTTGCACAAGCACTATGGCAGGTGCCATTTCTCTGTCTGTGTATGGTCTCAGGAACTCCCCTTACATTACTGATACCCTGCATCTGAATTTGATCTGTGACTATGTATGAACATAACTGGGATGCATGCACGGGGAGACTCAAATGCAAGCGCAGACAAAAAACATTAGCCCACTGTGTGCATTGTGGTGGCCTTGATGTGACATTTGCAGTGCACTTCATTATAGGTTTCTGCCTCTTTGCGCACTTCTAGTTTGCAGAAGCGTCTCCTGAGAACAGGAATTAGACATCCGCCTTAATTAGTGCTGGGCGTGATGTCAAAGCGGAGCTCGGCAAACCCAATACATTTTTGTGGTGGTGCACTTTGCAATTGGGTCTCATGGTGTCCACAGTCTGCAGATACCAGCTGTATGTTAAATAAACAAGTTTCATTGGCTTTCTAGCTCTGAAGATTGCTGTAACAAACGTCTCACTGCCGTGTTACACTGCTGTCACCCACAGCCTGATTCCCGCTGGATGGACACTATGAAGTTGTACTCTTCACACATCAGGCGACTTGTCCGGAAATGGTTACCAGGGCGAATCCACTGATGATGAGTAAATAAATAGAAAAAAACAGATTCATGTTCTCTGTTTGGGAGCAAGTAATTCCTGACCCAAATGTCAAGGAAATATCTAAATATAACAAGTAAACAAATAATAGGAAAATTTAACATTGAGCAGGGACCTATTTTCATGACTGATATTTATATGACCCTGTCAGTTCAGCTTTGAAAATAATATTTTACTACTAGCAACCAATGATTATAGCTAACACATACAATGTTACTACAGGCATGAGAACAGCTGTGTAACAGTAACAAACAAATGTGATTTGTAAGTATAAGATCAATTTACTGGCAAACATCACCATTCCACCCTTCATTTCTGTCGATATTAAGGGGACTATTTATCAGTTAATATTAGTGGTACCCGCAAATAATGAGAGTTATGGTAAAACTTACCTTTGTTAACTCTCTTTCTTTGAAGTCCACAGGGAGACATTGGGGTGTAGGTGGGACCTGGAGGACCGGACACCAACAGCAAAACTTTTCAATCCCAGGATGCTCCGGTCCTTCCCCCTATACCCCGCCCGCAGCCTAAGGGCACTTCAGTTTTGTTAACAAGCCCAAGGCAGGAGCAAGACAGACGAGAAGAAAGACTGGTACACTGATAAATCACACTCTCACACAGAGAAGGAAACAAGTGACCAATAGAAGAAACCCAGGTTCGTCAGGATGGGTGCCTATGAAGAAAAAGACAGTTAACAAAGGTAAGTTTTACCATAACACATTTTCTTCTTCAGGGCCCATAGGGCCCCACAGGGAGACATTAGGGATGTCCCAAAGCAGTTGTTCAAGGGCGGGAATGCTCCTGCGCTGATAGGAGAACCCTACACCCGGAAGCATCATGAGAGGCAAATGAATCAAAGGCATAAAACCTAAGAAAGGTGATCTTTAGAGCACAGATCACATCCAAAGAGGCCTCACCTGCCGAGGGGTCTAGTGAATTAAAGGCTGGAACCACAATTTCCGTATTCAGGTGGAAGTAAGAAACTAACTTAGGAAGGAAGCCTGGGCGAGTTCGAAGAACAGCCCTATCCTGATGAAATATCAAAAGGGGGAGCGGCATAAAAGCACCCCTAAATCTGATACCCTACGGGCATATGCTATACAAGCTGATTATCAGATAAAATTAAATTACAATTTCGTAAATGTAGAAGTCGCTTTTTTTCAGAGTTGGAACAAACCTGTCAAGATGCTGGCAAGGGGTCCATGCACCCAACCAACCTCCATGCAAACACAGACTATAGTGGATGACCGGGGTTAGGACTGTACATTAACATCTGAGATCAATGCGATCTTTCACTCTTATTATTCTAAATTATATAACTTAGTGGAAGTTTGACTGGGGCGGTACACCTGTCAAACCGTAATGCCGGTGTCCTAAGGCGAGCTCAGGGAGGACAGAAACCTCCCGTGGAGCATAAGGGCATAGCCCTTGGCAGTATAGCCAGAAGAAACACAGTCTTCGTAGTGAGCCATTTGATATCCACCAGTCCAGAGGTTCAAATAGAGGTTCCTGAAGTCCTTTGAGCATGGAGTCACAGGAGGGACAAAAGGGAGGTTGTATCCGTAGAACACTTGCATGAAGGTGTGGACATCTGGCATAGAGGCAATCTTGCGTTGAAACCAAACAGACAAAGCAGAAACTTGCACTTTAAAAGGCGGAGGCCAAGATACAGTCCAGCCTGAAGAAAGGCAAGAATTCGAGAAACTCTAAAGACCTGAGGGTCATAGTTTCGAGTAGCACACTATTGGAAATATGAATGCCAAATTCTGTGGTAAATCCTAGCTGAGGCCAGTTTACGTGCTCTAATCATGGTCTGGACCACAGAGCTAGAAAATCCCTTAGCCGTTAGGAGGGAAATCTCAAGAGCCAAAGACTGTTAAATCTCAAGAGCCCATCTGGAAAGTCCATGTCACCAACAAGGCGTCTATGAAGGCCGTGTTGGGGTCCTTTGTTCTTGCTCCATAAACTTGAATGTTTGTTGTTGTGTCTTGAAGCCATGAGATCCACTTCTGGAAGACCCCATTTGTACACTAGAAGCTGATAGACTTCTGGGTGTAGAGACCATTCTACTGCATGCACATCGTGACGACTGAGGATATCCGCTTTCCAATTGAGAATCCCCAGGAGATGTCTGAGAGATTGCATTCGGCCCATGTGAGAATGCAGGACATCTCCGTCATTGCTGATTGACTTTGAGTGCCCCCTTGATGACTGAGGTAGGCCACAGCCATGGCGTTGTTGGACTGTACTTGTACTGGCCTGTTTTTCAGAATATTCTGAGCCAGAGTGAGAGCTCTATATATGGCTCAAAGTTCCAGGATGTTGATCGGCAACATTGCCTCGATTGGGGACCATTGGCCCTGGAAGGAGTGTTGGCCGGTTACTACGCCCCACTCAGGGATGACCCTGGTTCAAATGAGGAGTCTGTAGCCACAAGGCTAGGGACAGGCGAACATCTGGGGGGAGGCTCATCATCTGGGATCTGAGCAGATGAGGTAGTCTCTTCCACCTGGAGAGGATCAGGTGTTGCAGGGGCCTGGAGTGAAACTGGCCGAACGCCATCATGTTGAAGGTGGATACCATTGATCCGAAGACCTGCATTGCAGAGTGAATCAACACTCTGCGACTGTGAAGCAGTCTGCTTAGTCTGTACTGTATCACTGAAATCTTGTCTGCCGTCAGGAAGATTCTCTGAACTCTAGAATAAATGTACCATCCTTTGAAAGGGTGTCAGGGAAGACTTCTTCCAGTTGATCAGCCAACCGTGCAATATGTAGAAATGTAATCGTTACCTGCAGATGGTGCTGAAGAGTCTCTGGGGAGCTTGCCAACAGCAAAAGATAGTCCAAGTATGGGAGCAGTCTGATCCCTTGACGAAGAAGTGAGGCCGCCATGACTGCCATGATCTTGGTAAAAACCAGATGGGACATTGAGAGGCCAAACGGTAGAGCCTGACATTGGTAATGTTGCTGTAGTATAGCAAACCGGAGAAATTGTTGATGAGAAAGTGCTATAGGTACATGTAGGTAAGCATCCTGAATATCCAGGGAAACCACAAAATCTCCAGGCTCCATAGCTAGGATAATAGAACAGAGAGTTTCCATACAAAATTTGGGCACCCTGATAAACTTGTTCAGAGATCTGAGATTGAGGATAGGCCAATGAGACCCATTGGGCTTCTGAACTAAGAATAGGGTAGAATAATAGCCTTTGTCCCGTTGTGAGGAGGGGACCCAAATTATTACTCCTGAATTCAGTAAGGACTGAATCGCTTTGTGGAGCTGCAGGGCCTTGGTTGAGGCCAATGGAGGTCCTGTGCAAAAAAAACTGTTAGGGGGGTCGCCTCTGGAAGGAGAGGGCGTATCCGTGGGAGACCACTTCCCTTACCCAGGCATCTGACATGGTCTGATGCCAAACCTGGGGGAATTGAAGAAGTCGGCCTCCCAACCTGGGAGAGGCCCGCCCCGTCAGGCTGCAGGCTTGTCCGTAGACTTGGCTGGTGGACGACTAGAAGCCCAGGCCTGTTTGGCCCTGGGTTGGAGGCCTTGGCTGATGCCTGGTGGCATGGAAAAGACTGATCCATGGCTTTTCCTTGAGAGCGAAAGGAGAAAGGATGACGTTCGAGGCTTCGTATTTTATGCAGGGGGCAGGAACGCCGTCTTGCTAGCCGCCAAGGTAGTCACAATTTTATCTAGCTCTGAACTGAATAGGATGTCCCCCGAATAGAGAAGTGACTCCAGAGCCTATTTTGAATCTGAATCTGCTTTCCAGGAACGGAGTCAAATGATATCACAGGCCACTACCAAAGTGGCAGATATCCTGGAGGCCAGGAGAGTCGTATCCATAGCTGCCTCACCTAACTAGGAAGCTGCATCCCTAATGTGAGATACATAGGAGAGTTGTTCCCATGAAGCATCAGAGGAAAGTGTTTCCTCTAGGGCTCCTGCTCAACTCTCAATGGCTTTCGCCACCCAGGCCGTAGCCCTAGCAAGACGAGTAATAGCTCCTGTAAGAGAGTAAATACATTCAGGACAAGCTTCTATGCGTCTATCTGTAGTCTCCTTCAAGGAATCTTTAACCAAAACGAGTTACATGAGAATGCATCGCTGGAGGAACTTCCCATTTAGTGCAATCGATAGCTGGAAGAAGGTAAAAGGAACTGAATCATTTTGCGATTGAAACCTTTTACCATTCATGATCCATACTTCACTAATCTGATCAAATAGCTGGTCTGATTGAGGGAACTCTGGTAAAACTACCTTTTGTCGTTTCAAAAGTGCATCTTTTTCTTAGGAGCGAGTTCATCCTCTTCAATTTGTAAAACGGATTGTACAGCTCTAACAAGAGCAGGTATATCTTGCTTACAGGGTGGCTCCTCTTCTCTGGAGATGGAGTCAGACAGTTCTGCATCTTCCGCCTCCCCAGATGATATGTCAGAATCAGATAACTGAGTGGACTGGGAGGAAAGCAGAGCCCGTTTAGAGGGTTTGGTAGGTAAAGGCTTTTCCTTGTGTAGCATTTGCTGCAAGGCTGTAGAAGTAGTAGCCTAACTCTGTACTGAGGTAGACAGCATGTCTACCCATGGGGAGGCGAAGGACTTGCAGGGAGTACATGCTGTGGCCATCCCACAGGGGGAGCCACTACGGGGACCGATCTCCATTCCGAAATTTTTGCTAGCATTTGTGAAGAGGCAGCCCAGGGAGGGTCCTGAGGGAGAGACACCGGGGCTGTGGCTGAGGGACCAGGGGCTGTATAGCAATTAGTGCAAAGCCCATCCTTAGTAAAGGCCCCTGGGGCCAAACCCACTGAGCAGGCTTTATAGGACAACAGAATAGGGGCAGGATCCTGAGGCTGTTTATTATTCTTTCCTCTGCCCGCCATAGTAATGATACAATGCAGTACACACGTTACAGTATGTGAAATATAGCACAATGTAGTGTGCAAACGCACTATATATGACCCAATGTCATATGAAACAGCGCTATATATGGCACAATGTAGTATACAACAGCATTAAAAATGACAGCATTTAGTATACAACAACGCTGTATATGGCACATGGTAATGAGCAACAGCGTAATATATGTATATAAAGGTAGCACAATATAGTGTGCAACTGCGCTGCTGGTATCCCGCCTGGAGTGACAGCGCTTTATAAGGCACAAGTTAGTTGCAAAAGCGCTACATCTGATACCAGGGAGCGTGCAACTGCATTAGCTATGGCACCATGTAGTGTGCAACGCGGTGTCACGTATGTGCTAGCCCTCACAAATGTGAGGTACCATGGCCCTCTATACCCAAGTATGACAGGTAACAGTAGAAGAAAGGGATATTTATAACTGACAGTATAGAAAAAAAGACGTTAGCCCTAGCACAAGTCACATACAAATCTGAAAGAAAAATCAAATTTTCTGCAATGGGCACTAATATTAACTACACAGACCACAGTGGCTGGTAGGAAATAGCGCTGTATGACCTGGCCCTTGGGAGAGGTATACAGGGAGACTGGACCCAGCGATTCCCGGAGACCTGCTTGCCTAAAATGGCTGCTGTGTGTCTCTGAGAGGGCGGAGGAGCAGCCCAGGGAACAACAGGACAGCAGTGGAACGGCGCCCTGAGCTGGGGGAGAGGCTGCAGGGAGAGCGCCCTTTTCCCTGGCTGGCGTTAACCACCGGGTCCCCTGGCCTTAATTATACCACTGCGCCAGTATGTTAATGCCCTGGTGGCCTAGTGGAGTAGTGGGCTGCCTCCCCAGTGTCCACATCAGCGCCTCCGGTCTCTCTGCGTAGACCGGAGGCAAAACTGCACTATTATGTGGGTCCCTGCGAACAGGGTTCCGCCATACCTGTCCCCTGGATTCCAGTCTGCAGTCTGGTGGTCCAGTGAGCTTGCAAGCTAGTCCCCCTCGGAGCCCCGTCAGGAATACCTAGCACAGGCTTGGAGTCACGGCGCCGCATAGGCGTGATGGGGTGGCAGAACAGAATTCTGCAGGGCAGTTTGGTACAAGCTGTGGGTGGGGTATAGGGGGAAGGACCGGAGCATCCTGGGATTGAGAAGCTTTGCTGTTGGTGTCCGGTCCTCCAGGTCCCACCTACACCCCAATGTCTCTCTGCGGAGCCGTATGGACCCTGAAGAAGAAATGAAGTATCCCTAGATGTAACATGGCATATTTGCAGTAGATATCTCCGATAACTGCTGCGGCCCTTTCATTTCCGACAGCAAATGCAGCCCCATATGGGGGCTGCTTTGCAGTAAGTTTTACCTTTGCATTCCGGAGCTTGGCCCATATATCGAATGGCATCTAAAGATGACGTTAGCCTGTGGGTTACTGTATTGTGGCCTGCATGCGCAGTACCCATAGAGGACCTGAACCAGGATAGCATGGTGGTAGTGTAAGTTATCAGTCTGCTTCCAGCTCTCTGCCAGGATGGGCTCTTGTATCAGCCCGTCTCCCGGCAGCAGCTTCTTAATAAATTTGTGTGAAAATTTACATTTTAATTCTGCAAATTTAGGAGTAAAATAACTATCACATCCACATTTAAAATGTGGATTGCGATGAATATGCCTGTAAATCACATTGCTATAGCTATATTGTACGCATAATATACTCAATGATATGATGGATGCAGTACGCAAGGTCAACATTCATACTGTCGAGATAGTAAAAATGGAATAATAGAATGTCGACAAACTGTCCCTTGTGGTCTAGCGGTGACTTACTTGGTCCCGGAAGCAGCTGCAGCTTCCAGGCCCTGGCTGTCTCGTGTGGAGCAGTTCTGGTGCAGGCATCTGACAAGCAGGGTTTCGGTGAATATTCTTCCCCTATCCCTATCCCCCCCCTAACCCTGACCCTCCTGTCCCGCAGCCCTACCCTAAGGAAGAGATTTTGAGAATGTTGAGATTTGACATGCCAACATGTCGACATTCTGAGGATGTTTACATGTTGCATGTCGACATTTCAACTATGTCGACATCATAACTACAATGTGAATGCCGACCTTATGACTGGATCCCAGTATGATACAGTATATATTAATTCTGCCTAGTGTTATCTATAAACAATAAAATATAAAAAGTATGACTGGAAGGCTGGAAGTATGACTGGAAGAGACGGACGTTAATGCGAACGCAACTGTATTTTCCTACGCAACGTAGTTTTCAAAATATGCAAATGTCAGCAAAGATCACCTGAGCATTAAGACGCCCACTGCTGCCTTATCACCTGCGTGCGGCTACGCATACCTACGTAAACACCAGTAACATTGAAGCACATCGGCGGCCATCTTACCCTTGCGGAAGCTCTGACCTGCCACAGCCTTGGGAGCTCTTCTGACACGCAGAGCTGCGTATGCACTCGCAGTGGCTAATTTATGCACATTCCCTGTAACGGCGTTTAAATGCACGCCTGCTTTTTGTGACCACTCCCCATTACCACCCCTAAACGCTGGCAGTCTGTCACTCACTTAGCGATGGATTCCTCTGTGCGTGACCGCAATGCAATTACAGTGCACACGCAGCACAGTGCATGCACAATGGCACAAAAACGCTCGATCTGCGTGAAAATTGCATTAGCGCCCATAATCTGAAAACTGTAAGTGAATTATTTACAGCAATGACCATATAATAGACAATTAGCTATAAACCCTCTAACACTGATAGTTATTCCATAAGCATAACCCATGTAAATGATAATATAGAGCTTGTATACTTTCTTCCCAAATCCAACTGTGACTATCCAAGTAGTAGTTAAACCATACCATCCGCCCCTATGTCTGTGTGGGAGTATCGATTTAAAGAGATTGTCCAGCAGGCAGCTTGTGGATCCTGACTTGTGGAACGATGGGAAACATGCTCACTGCTAAAGACACAGCCAGGACACATGTTCCCTATGTTGGAGGAAGTTGTGAGGTCATCTGCTGCCATAAAGGAGGCCCTATAGATCAACATGAAGGAACAGAGATGGCAACAGCAATGACAGTTGAACTCCCTTGGTCCAGTAGTTGTGCTTCACATTGAAGGGATCATTATTCAAATTACTATTATTAAACAGAGATGACAACAGCAATGACAGTAAATCTCTCTGGGTCCAGTAGTTGCACTACACATCAAGAGGAACATTATACAAATTGCTTTTCGTGAACAGAGGTGGCTACAGCCAGTGCTGGCCCCGTGGGTGTTATCACCCTGTGTAGGACCGGTCCGTATAAGGGTAGCAGTGCGACTTGCCATGTGCGGCACTGCCGCCTCTTCCCTCCCCCTCTCCCTTGAGCTGCACTGCACGAACGTCCCCCAAGCCGGCTCAGGCAACAGCAATGACAACAGAACACTTTGGGTTCTGCAGCTGACCGGAGATAGTATTCCTGTACAGGGGCAGAACTATGGGAGACAATGAAGGCGCCTGCCGCTGGGCTCCAGCTCTGAAGGGGCACCTCCTTCATTGTTCACAACATATTTACCTCACTTAGGGCTGTAACTATGTACCCGTAGTGTACTGTCACGGCCGCCCAATACATGGCACCCCTTCCCGGCACCTGATAAGCCACCATACACTAGTGGAGAGCTCCATGTCAGACCATCAGATGCTGCCTTTGTCTATCAATAGCCTGTCCGCATGTGAATTGCTACATTACAGTGTCAGCGGCTCTGATAGGGGGGGCACCAAATTATAACTTGCCCCCGGGCGTCTGAGATGAACTTACGCCACTGTTCCTGTAGATCTTGAAAACAACCCTATCTATGATGTTATGACTTCGCACATTAATACTCTGTTATTTCCCAGTACCTTCGAAAAAAAAAATGTAACTGCTTTATATTTGTGAGCAGAAGAGGCAGGAGGTAGTGCACAGAGCTGATCTAATGTGCAGTCATCAACAATTGCCGTCCACAAGCAACAAAAATAATAATAAAAGTAATTAATAAAAATAACAATAAATAAAATAAGTTTCAAGTGATTAAACAGCTCTTGTTTATTGTTATATATTTCAACTTTAGTCTACCCAAGTCACATGTCCCATGACTATTTATTTGGACACTTAAGTATTACAGCTAGTCATGTCAATAATAAAAACCTCAAACATATGCTTTACCAAATGTTTGAAACACACAGCAACTAAACAGCCAAGAGAGGTCAAAATTGCATGAAATTTCCCACGCCAAGTCATCCAACAACAACACAGTGGTGAATATGTGTTCTAAAACTATGAGCCATAATGTCCAAGTGACATGACTCACCAGCGCTCCATTTCCTGCCTGGACTTCCGCTGGCTCTGTAACCTAGATTTATAAGACCTCTAGTGATGTCGGTGAGATGATTGTCTGGTAAACTAAGCACGGTTTCCCTGTGTGTTTTAGGTCAAGTTTGCATCAAATATTTACAGCAGCAAAGTAATTGTTACCATATGGTGCTGTAAAACCAGCCTCTCAGAGGTACTCGCTTTCTTGTGTTGAAATCTATTTGTATAGCAACTTGCGTTGTTACATTATCAAAAGGAAGAACAAAAATGCTTCTATAAACAGGACTAGGATGACATCTGTCCACACATTTACATTACCTCTTCAATATTCCTATCAGGAGGAATATAAGAAATCTCAGCTGTCTTTGCCGAATTCACAGCCAGAATCTGAACGGATGTTATTGAAAAACAAATGATGTAAGAAGCGTTTGCAAAAGGTGACTGACTGACTTTAGCTTTCTTGAAAATATCAAGACAAGGATAAAAAATGGGATATACAGGGCGAGATGTAATAGGGTCCGAGTTTTTTGCGGGAGACAAACTCAGACCTTCTCGCACATTTAAGGTCCGAGTTTGTTTCACAACTTGCCAAATGTAATAGTCTGCGAACTTGTGAGTTCTAGACTATTACATTATGCGAGTGAGTTTTCCCGAATGTAAAGTCGGACCTTTTAATTATCATGTATGATATGTGTCAATGTGAGGCAAGCTGGCAGTCATCTGCGGCAATGAGAGAGTGTGGCAATGGGAATTTTGGGGCATAGTGTGATTCAGGAGATCAGTGTGTTAAGCAGGAGCATGTGAACTACATGCCATATGTAAATTATGCAGCGCAATACAGACAGGGGGATAAATTAATTCCACTAACTGAATTTTGTCCCATCTCAATATCTGTCAAGGTGGCAGTATCCAGGGGAGGGGGGGTGAAACATTTTGTATTTCCTGATAAAAGGAACGGGGCACACCGGAGGTTTTGATGTGCACCTAATTTTATGGCCCCCACATGTAAAAAATATATTGAATTAGTCTGTAAAAATTGCAGAAGTTGTAAAAAAGGATATATTCCATATTCCAGGTGAGGGACCTATGCCTATAATTGTCTTCTACTGCCGCTGTGTCCTTTAATATCAAATGGGTCGCGGTCAGGATATTGACCGCGTCCCGTATGAACATCGTGAATCATTGAGGGCTAAAATTTTACATATGAAAGTTACTTTGGTACCATCCTACCAAATTTCCTGAAAATCTGAGATGGTCGGGTTGAAAATGTACTTTTTATTTTTTTATGATGATTTGGCATGTAACAACCCCATTGTCCTTGCCTATAACCCCATTCCATTGATCCTGAAAAGGACCCCACTGTTTGCTAACATGGTTTTAGCCCTGAAAAGGACCTATCTATCCATTTATATGTGCTTGGAGGAAGTTAGTAACTGTCAGTGCAGGTTAAGTGTGACAGTAGGACCTCCAACTCACTGCTCTTCTGTTGGAGCTCTGCCTGCCCGCTATACTGAATGAAGGTAAGCCGGCCACTGGGCGCGGACAGCCGTGGGGGGGAGGGTTAGGTTTTAGGGCTTCCAGAAGGACTTAGGGTTAGGCACCCCCCCCCCGGGAGGGTTAGGTTTAGGCTAGGGGAAGGGGGGGTTAGGGTTAGGCACCCCCGGGGGGAGGTTAGGGTTAGGCACCACCGGGGGGAGGTTAGGGTTAGGCACCCCCCCGGGAGACTTAGGTTTAGGCTGCGGGGAAAGGGGAGTTAGGTTTAGGCACTTAGAGGGGGGTTAGGGATAGGCACTAGGGAGGGAGGTTAGGGTTAGGCACCCCTAAAGGAGGGTTAGGGGAGGAGTAGGGTTAGTAAATACTTAACTTAGGAGCTGTCAGGATCTTTGCTGCTGCCGGTCTTCCGGCGTCGGGATTTGAACCGCTGGACATAGGTCCTGCGGTATTTCAGACTACACCCCTCCAAGCACCAGGGGCAGCAGGCTTAAAACACATTCAACTCCAAGTACAAGCTGTGAACAAGCTTAATTATAAGTTTTATGTCATACAATTGACCTTCTCTGCAAATCTAAATCAGGCCCAAAATGTATTTTACTCCAATAGTAATTTCTACATACTGTAGCTCATTTAGAATTATTTTTACAGCTACAGTACCTCCAGTAGTTGTAATGTTTGACCTAATAACTCCCTCTATAAAACAGTGGAGACACAGATCTGTTCATTCAGCAAATACCAGAAGAGTTCAACTTCTCTGCAAGTTGCATACATGAAAGCCATGTTCGAGAAAATGAGCATAGAGAGGGACAGATTTAGAGAAGATATTATTTAACACTAGCTGGGATACCCGGCGTTGCCCGGTTTGAAGACTGGACCCGAAAAGTAAAATTGCAGCCTTTGTTTACACTGTCCTCGCCTATTACCCCATTCCTTTGATCCTGAAAAGGGCCCAGTTTGCTAACATGCATGCACACAATGGCGTAACTACCATGGGTGCAAAGGGTGCGGCTGCTATGGTGCCCGAGCTGCCTCTGTGACCTGCCACTCTTCCTGCACCCATTCACACACACACACACACAAAAGGTGGGCTGGTCCAGTCAGGGCCGCTGAGGGGGGCCCGGGTGCCAGCGGTGTTGATTTGGTGCCGGCCCGCCACCTGATTACAGCAGACATGGAGAGATAGCGCCGCCGTTCACAAGGCAATCCGAACTTGCATACTGGCAGCAATCAACAGTGGCGGCTCCTGATTAGTTGCCGGTCTGCAAGTGCCAATTGGCTCACGAGATTCAATGGCGCCGGCACTGTCTGTGCATGTCTGCCAGTACGCCAGCTGTAATTAGCTGGCAGACCGACATCAAATCCACACCTGCTGGCTGCTGATGGCACACAGGGGGAGGGGAGAGGCCCTGGAGGGACCCATGGAAGTGACTTGCTGGAGGGGCGTAATGTGTAAGGGACTTTACTGTGTGGCATGATGTTATGAGGGACATTACTGTGTGGCTATAATGTGTAAGGGGCATTACTATTGTGTGAAATAATCTGTAAAGGGCATTACTGTGTGGTATAATGTGTAAGGGACATTACTGTGTAGCATAATGTATAACGGGCACTACTACTGCGTGGCATAATGTGTATAAGGGGTACTACTGTGTGGAATAACATGAATGGGCTCTGTGAGGGGGCAAAAATATGTGTTTTTACTAGGGATGTGCAGGCTCGGATAGGTTCGAGTTTGCACGTGGAGTTCGGATTTTTCCCTCCAAAAAAACGGAACTCAGAAAGAGGCAAAACGTCATCTTGCACGGACGAACATCATCATTCCTGGACTTTTGTCGAGGAATGATGATGTTCGTCCATGCAAGATGACGTTTTGCCTCTTTCTGAGTTCCATTTTTTTGGAGGGAAAAATCCGAACTCCACGTGCAAACTCGAACATATCCGAGCCTGCACATCCCTAGTTTTTACCTCTGTGGGGCCCTTTCTAAGATCCTGCTATGTGGCTACCAAGGTTCTAGTTACGCCCTTGCATGCAAACACAGAGGGCTGACTAATATATATGGTCACTTCGGTTTTAATATGAGCTTCACAGTATCAATAATTAAAATGAAAAGTGCGCAATTCAAGAGAGGTGATAATGCTGCTAGGCATGCATAAATGGGGCGTTCATCCAACACTTAAAAAAATTAAACTATAAATAAAAGAAAATTTATGAAAAGCCCTGGCACACCCCTTTCTTAAAACATGTTCACTTCACCAATATGTATAATAATGTCCAATAGGTGTATATACTTCCACCAAATAAGTAAAAGAAGTAATCACACTTTATAATGGCCACAGAATGAAGCAATCCATTCTGGTCATTTCTCCAAATTGGTAAATCATTCCACAATGCATCACAAAATATATGAGGTAGCAATTCACTGTTCTCTTCTACTATTCTCCTGGAGATATATGCAGGGCTGCCATCAGAAATGGTGGGGCCCGGTACTGACAAATTAGGTAGGGCCCCCCGGGGTATGGGGCAGATGTGGGCGGAGCTGTGGATGAAGCTACTTTGGGGGTGAGAGACAGAGAAGGCTGGGCCTATTGGGGGCACAGATTAATCATTTGTAAGTTCTGTTATATTACTTGCTGTGCTGACATTTTTATTTGCATGTTCTTAATTTAATATATCTAAGCACAAGATGGTGTGTATGTATATATATATATATATATATATATATATACACACACACACATACACATATATATAACATACACAAACAAAAGCCTCTGGTGCTTAGCTATATTAAATTAAAAGCATGCAAGTGTCTGCACAGCAAGTGATATAACAGCACTTACCCACATGTATGTGTGTGATTATATATATATTATATATATATATAAACATATATATATATATATATATATATATATACACACACATACACACAGTGTATATATACTGTGTGTGTGTGTGTGTGTGTGTGTGTGTGTGTGTGTGTGTGTATGTATGTATATATATATATATATATATATATATTATATATATACACACACACTGTATATATATATATATATATATATATATACACACACTCTGTATATATACTGTGTATATATATATATATATATATATATATATATATATATATATATACTGTATATAATACATACATTAGGCACTCCCTCCCTACAAAAGAGCCCAAACTTACCTGGACACTTACCTGGACAGCCAGCGCAGAGTGATGTGAGGTACCGCGTGTCACCTGTGGAATACACTGGCAGCTGCCAGAGAAGAGAAGAGAAGAAGAGCCTCGGTGGCATTTAATACATGGAGCAGGTCGCAAGCCAATCACAGCTCGCTGAACGGCAGCCGGCCAATCAGCAGCGGCCGCTGCTGATTGGCTGGATGCTGTTCCACGAGCTGTGATTGGCTCGCGGAACTGCAGCCAATCAGCAGCGGCCGCTGCTGATTGGCTGACTGCCGTTCCGCGAGCTGCTGTGATTGGCTTGCTGCCAGCTCCATGTATTAAATGCCATCAAGTCTCTTTAGTTCTATGGCTGCCCCCGGTGCCTTCCAGCAGTGATGTGCGGTAGCGCACATCACTGCATTTCACACCTCCGCTACCCGGGCCCCCTCTCTCTCCGGGCCCGGTACTGGAGTCCCCACAGTCCCCCCCTGATGGCGGCCCTGGATATATGTACTCTTCTCTCGTATAAAACAACACCATAGAATCTATGGCATAGATAGAGGAAATACAAGAAGACAAAACAAGTAGTAGTGCAGAGATCTTTTGTAAATTAAAAGATTTAACAGTGCACTTTCAATATACCAGGGTGGATTGCTTCATTCTGTGGCAATTATAAAGGGTGATTACTCCTTTGACTTCTTTGCTGAAAGGATGTGCACCTATTGGACATTATTATATACATTGGTGAAGTGAACTTGGCTTAAGAAAGGGGTGTGCCATGGCTTTGTAGAAATTTATTTTATTTATAGTTTAATATTATAATATTATGAACTTGCATGAGTCAAAGTTTGCTCAGCCTGTGAGATATATACATTCAAATGTTATAACCAGTACCATTTCCCTGCATTGGTTATAAGGCACAAAGGCCCTGATTCATACCCACTCGCAAGCGGCTGTCCGCTCGCAAGTGGGTCGATGGTCTGCACTGAGCATGCGCACGACGGAGGGAGCTCCGTCGTGAGCATGCGCCAGACGCGACGAGCGAAGGAAAGTCCTTCGCTCGTTGTGTCTGATCAAAGGGGGCGTGCTGTCGATGTTGATTGACAGCACGCCCCCTTTGGTGGGCGTGCCGGGGGCGTGCCTCCCTGACGGGGGCGTTCCCAAGGGAACGCCTCCCGTCAGAAGCCGGCCCGCTGACATCACTAGTGATGTCAGTGGGAGTGATTTTGGCTCTGATAGAGCCAAAATCACTCCGGGCCTTGCAGTTGAAAACCTCAACCGCAGGCTCCGGCTCGCAGTTTCGATGATCGCGATGGTCACGACCATCGCGGCCATCAAACTGCACGCTCGTATAGGCTGTGGGTGGTGACCCACAGCTATTCGAGCGTCCAGGGGGACGCTCCATAGTTATGGAGGACGGCCCTCATTCAGAGCGTGCGCTCTGCTCAGAGCGTACGGCTCTGAATGAGGGCCAATGATCCCTATGGCTACATGCATTTTTATATAAGGTTTCTTTTGGACACTTATATGGAACCCCTTGTAAAACACAATACATGAGCTAGCCTTGAGAAGAATCAATGTGTTTTCATCAACAGATAGATCTTACTAACTGATTTGGGGCTAGTTTACATTTGGATGTAAAGCCGGGTACACACGGCAGATGGGACGACATATCATCCATATCGGGCAGTGTGTATCAGTTATGTCGCTGACAATGTGCGCTCCCGCATGCAGCATGGCCCCCACTGTCATTCCGTCACTGCAGGCATCTCCAAGTGTGTACGCACTTGCCGACGAAATCATGCTGGGTACACATCGTTAAGTGTGTACACAGCTTAAGTTAATTTCATGGCTAACCTCTCAAAAGTAGCAGTACACGCCCACTTTAACACGCGCTCATAGGTGTTTGCTTTAACAGACTCCCTGAAATGCTTTTTCAAAAGTAGGCATATCTGAACTACACCACCCGGCCAAATTTGGTGGAGCCAGGTCCAAAACTCTGGCCGTGCATAAAGTACAAACAGACAGTCACGCTTTCTCACTTATTATATAGATATAGTTTAGTGCTAGGAGGTAATTAGAAAATGAGTTAAAAGTAATTTGAAGATTGTTTATATGTAAAAGATTAAGTAAAAAAGGAAAACACAGCTTATACTGTATCTTGCCATACTACTGTGAATAATAATAATAAAATAATAAAGTAATATTTTACCAACTCTGCAGAACTTTCTGGTGAGATACCCAGGGGATTCGCACCTGCACTGATGGCGTCTTCAATATCTACATTCAGCTGCTCTAGCTTCATCATGAGGCAGGTCATGGATTTTGACCATTGTGACCTTTCCTCCTTTGAAAAAAAACAGAGAAATAGGTGTTAGCTGGGCTAGCCGACTGCCACCACTGAGCTATGGTTCAATAGATTGCTTCTCAGGAACCAGCAATGTGCCCAGGTGGTTACAAAAAACGTTTTTGGGCTGTAAACTGTAAAACTTTTCATGCGATTTACCAACAACTGAGGGGAAGCAGTCGGGAAGCCGAATGATGTAATCCCGACTGTCTAATCCCGACAAGGCACTAATGACAGGCGTCGAAATCCCGATGCCTGTCATTAGACCTACGCCGGGAGCCCGACATCCGGCTTACCGATCGAAGGTCAGCCGCGCGGTGTTTAGTTTAGGGGCTCCCGGGGGGGATTTAGGATTAGGCACCCCCTCTGGAAGGTTAGGTTAAAGCACCCCCTGGGGGGGGAGGTTAGGGTTAGGCACCCCCCTGGGGGACAGGTTTAGGCTGCGGGGAAGGCGGGGTTAGGTTTATGCACTCAATACTTACCCCTAGCAGCAAAGAAAAAGGAAAATTCTAGGCAAACAAGATATGTGGTTTTGTCCTTTCCTGCCCTTATAACTAGTGAGAAATAACCATCCAATTGTACAAACAACTAAAACAGAATGTGCATCTTTGTTGCAAGCAAATACAAAATGTGCTTTCGGCATAGCTCCTTCTTATGCTTTAACCAGGCAAAACTGATTACATGAAGATGCTGTTTATTATTAGTCTACAATGAAGATGTATACATATTTTATGTACAGAAAGCTTTATGTGTTTTTGGTCTGACCACTACTGTCCATTTCTGGTGATCCTGCTCAGTCACAGCCATTCACTGGAACTGTAACATCAGCTCTAATTACTTATTACACATGTAGATACACCAGTCCTAGAAACTTCTCAAAAAATATTTTAAATAAATGTCATAGAATGCTTTCCTAATAAGCGTAAGCCAGGGAGTACTGCTCCACTGGGACTGCTCCATGTGCTCTATCTCTTGATGTACACTACTCTGCTTTCGGGCAAATATATGCATGCATTTGTGTCTGTGCACTAGGACCTGTGCCGCTGCAGCGTTGAGGGGATAAGGGATAATAGAGGAATAGTGGCAGGGGCAGGAGAAGATGATGGGTGCTAGGGACGGAAGAAGGTGAAGGGGGCATAGGAAGCTGATAGGGGCTGGGGACAGAGGAAAGTGATGGGGACTGGGGGCAGGGGAAGGTGATGGGGGCTGGGGGTAGAAGGTGACATGGGCTGGGCACAGAGGAAGGTGATTGGGCTGGGGACAGAGGAAGATGAAGGGGCAGAGGAAGGTGATGGGGGCTGGGGGTAGATGGTGACATGGGCTGGGGATAGAGGAAGGTGATGGGGGCTGGGGATAGAGAAAGATGAAGGGGCAGAGGAAGGTGATGGGGCTGGGGGTAGAAGGTGACATGGGCTGGGGACAGAGGAAGATGAAGGGGGCTGGGGGTAGATGGTGACATGGGCTGGGGATAGAGGAAGATGAAGGGGCAGAGGAAGGTGATGGGGGCTGGGGGTAGAAGGTGACATGGGCTGGGGACAGAGGAAGGTGATGGGGGCTGGGGACAGAGGAAGATGAAGGGGCAGAGGAAAGTGATGGGGGCTGTGGGTAGAAGGTGACATGGGCTGGGGATGGAGAAAGGTGAAGGGGCAGAGGAAGGTGATGGGGCTGGGGGTAGAAGGTGACATGGGCTGGGGACAGAGGAAGGTGATGGGGGATGGGGACAGAGGAAGATGAAGGGGCAGAGGAAGGTGATGGGGGCTGGGGGTAGAAGGTGACATGGGCTGGGGATGGAGAAAGGTGAAGGGGAAGAGGAAGGTGATGGGGTGACATGGGCTGGGGATGGAGAAAGGTGAAGGGGCAGAGGAAGGTGATGGGGGCTGGGGGTAGATGGTGACATGGGCTGGGGATAGAGGAAGATGAAGGGGCAGAGGAAGGTGATGGGGGCTGGGGGTAGAAGGTGACATGGGCTGGGGACAGAGGAAGGTGATGGGGGCTGGGGACAGAGGAAGATGAAGGGGCAGAGGAAGGTAATGGGGGCTGGGGGTAGAAGGTGACATGGGCTGGGGATGGAGAAAGGTGAAGGGACAGAGGAAGGTGATGGGGGCTGGGGGTAGATGGTGACATGGGCTGGGGATAGAGGAAGGTGATGGGGGATGGGGACAGAGGAAGATGAAGGGGCAGAGGAAGGTGATGGGGGCTGGGGGTAGAAGGTGACATGGGCTGGGGATGGAGAAAGGTGAAGGGGCAGAGGAAGGTGATGGGGTGACATGGGCTGGGGATGGAGAAAGGTGAAGGGGCAGAGGAAGGTGATGGGGGCTGGGGGTAGATGGTGACATGGGCTGGGGATAGAGGAAGATGAAGGGGCAGAGGAAGGTGATGGGGGCTAGGGGTAGAACGTGACATGGGCTGGGGACAGAGGAAGGTGATGGGGGCTGGGGACAGAGAAAGGTGAAGGGGCAGAGGAAGGTAATGGGGGCTGGGGGTAGAAGGTGACATGGGCTGGGGATGGAGAAGGTGAAGGGGCAGAGGAAGGTGATGGGGGCTGGGGGTAGATGGTGACATGGGCTGGGGATAGAGGAAGATGAAGGGGCAGAGGAAGGTGATGGGGGCTGGGGGTTGAAGGTGACATGGGCTGGGGACAGAGGAAGGTAATGGGGCTGGGGACAGAGGAAGATGAAGGGGCAGGGGAAGGTGATGGGGGCTGGGGGTAGATGGTGACATGGGCTGGGGATAGAGTAAGGTGATGGGGGCTGGGGATAGAGGAAGATGAAGGGGCAGAGGAAGGTGATGGGGCTGGGGGTAGAAGGCGACATGGGCTGGGGATGGAGAAAGGTGAAGGGGCAGAGGAAGATTATGGGGGCTAGGGACGGAGTGTGTAGCATTGTCAAATAAATGTTTGTGTTCTGTTAGTATAGACCCTGTTTTACCACCCCTATAATTTAGACACTTGCAAGAAATTAAAAGGTACCTGTTAATGTTATGAGATGTCGGTTTGCCATCTAAAGTCTTCTCGATAACTCACAGGATTAAAGTACTAGGATTATAGCAATGAATAGAGTTGTTTGTAAAAATAAATAAATAAATAGTTTGGAGATATAATAATCAGAAGTTTCCAGAATGCACAAAATGTACACTGGGTGTAACATCTGATTTATATCAAATAAATGGTGTAAAACGATTATTTATATAGTTGCAGCATACTTCATAGTGCTTTACAGTTGTTATGGGTTTACTGTACATAACACAAAAAAACACCCATTTACTATTTTACTTTAAATGAACCATTCAACTGAAAAGCTACATTATTCTCTCAAAATGATATGAAATAAAATGTGTGCCAGCATTCCAATGCTCCTGGGTGTGCCTGAAGACAAAATATATTTAGAATTTCTCCATAAAAATGTCTTATTGTCTTCAATACTACTATTCAGCTGAAACTACTGCAATAAGCAGTGGGTCTGTCTGATTTAGATGACTGAATTGCAGAATGTGATTAGCCCTGTGACTCCCAACACATCTTGACCTAACATGCTGAAATGAAATAAAATGAAAAGTCATCTTAGTAAAGAAGTTCATGTTGAAAACTGAGGTCAGAAAGTTACTTGTTCACTGAGTCCATGAAAAAATGTAATTGGGCTAGTAGCAGAGTCACAGATACATAAGGGTTATGAGAAACTTTCTAAGATATCGCTTCAGTCAGCGAAACAATCTAAGCATGAAAGAAACACTGTTTTCTTCCATCTCCATTCATGTGTATAACACTCAGCAGTTTCCTATTTACATTTTAGGTTTGTCTGTATTACTTTTACTATGTGTTCTTCTGTGGGATCTTTATGCATTGTTGGACAATGTCAAATATTTTGCAGTTATTTAGGAAAATGAATTAGCTGTGTATGCATAAGTACATACATAGGCTCTAGTTCATTAATAATGTTGTCTGAATCAAACACATAGATGTACAAGCATGTACAGTATAAACATGAGACAACTCACTATATACAAGGAGAGGAGATGGTGGTTTGGTTGTCTGTTTTCCCCAATTCATTTTATAAACATGACTATTTAAAACTGAATAATAATGAATGTTTGATATTTTGGACTAGTGTATCCTGTGTATGGACTATGTATTATACAATCTGCTGCTGGGTCCGTCTAGAGAGCAAACCATTGAGAGCTGGACTGAGTCCCTGCTCCCTTCTCAGCTCTCACTGGTTGTCTGATGCCTGGACACAGCCTCTCTTCTCCCCCACTACTGTATGGATGTATAGGACTGTTCCCTCCTGTCAGCGCCCGGAGTCGGTGTTTATGAGGGAGAGGTAATAAAGATTAGAAAGAGATGGGAGGGAGAAATAGGGCAATGAGGGGGACAGAGAAAGAGCGAGAGAGAGAGAGAGAGGCAGGAGGGTAGAAAGGGAAAGAAATGAGACAGACGGAGGAGGTGGAACAGAAATTAAAAAGAGACGGAGAGGGAGGGCAGAGATGAGAGAGAGCGAGAGAAGGAGAGAAGGAATAGAAATAAGAGAGAGGGGGACAGAAATGAGAGAGATAGGGCAGAGATGAAAGAGAGACAGACGGAGACAGAGAAATGAGAGAGAAAGGTAGATGGGCTAGAGGGTACTGAGATGAGAGAAAGACAGGCTCGGGGAGTGGTGGTCAGAGAGTAAAGATAGACACAGAGGGTGGGTGGACAGGGATGAGAGAGAGTGACAGATGGGGAGAGGGGACAGGAGGGCCAGAGATGAATGTGTGATGGTTAGGAGCAGGGAGGGCAAAGATGGGAAGGTTGGGAAAAATAGAGGAACGCTCTGAACCAGCAAATGATTGGTCCAAAATAATTGTATAACATAAGCTTGAATATATCGGTGATTTGTAAGCTAATTTTTTACCACATATACTTTACCATACTGTGTACGTGTGTGTATATACATATATATATTCCATAGACAAAAAACCTTACGGTTTCACATGTCCCATTAGGCTTCTTAGACATGATCTGAAATTTCACAAAATCTATTGAATTTCTGCCACTCAAACTTAAAAAAGCAATGAAGTTCCGATTATTAAGGCTTAATGGACATGTTTCTTGTGCAATACAGATATGGTATGCCATCACACCCTGTGGTTAACTGCAGATTCAGCACTCTCGCAGAGTGCTGAATCTGCAGTATGTGTATTGCTGTCACTCACAAAATGGTGGAGCTGCTAATTCACAGAATTGTGTGCTCATTGGAATACACACATGCAGTCTCTGCAACTGAGGTCTGAGCAAAAGACAGAGCTGCACAGATGGGACAAGAGTGCTGTGGATGGGGGGAGGAGACATATGCACCAGACGCTGTTTAATCTAAGTACTATATCATAACAAGGGTACGTAAATCAGCTGAATTGCTGTTAGCACTGACATGTAGATCAAGCGCTGTTAATTTTAAATAGCACTACAGCATAACAAGAATAGATATTAGCAGTTAAATAGTAGTGTATTTATGTTTGGGAAACACATCGGAGTTGTAAAAATATGCCCAAGGCCAGATGTGCACCAAGCGCTGATTAAACAGTGGTATATCACAGTGAAAGTAGATAAATCAGTTAAATTACTGCTAGCATATATACTGCATATTAGGTGCTGCTGACATGTGCACAGCATGTTGTGTTAACATATGCACCAAACGCTGTTTGCTCTAAGCAGTACTATATCATAACAAGGGTAGGTAAATCAGTTGGATTACTGTTAGCATGCATACTACAGAGTGCACTGACATGTAGATCGAGCGTTATTTATTCTGAATAGCGCTACAGCATAACGAGAATAGGTTGAGCAATTAAATAGTAGTGTTTTTATATTTGGGAGACACACATCGGAGTAGTGAAAACTACTCCCATCGCCGACGTACGTTTCACTTTTACAAGTTTTCTCAAGTGTATATGTTAACAGTACCGTCAGTTTGGAACACTTATTTTGAGCTGATATACTGCTCAGTGTTTGAAATTATCCAATACAGCCATTTAGCTTCTGTGTATCTAAATTTTCATGGATAATTGTTGGTCTCATGAATTAATAAACAGTGCTTGATTCACATGTTAATTTAGTCTGTAGCACTGCCTGACAGGAATACGAATCCTGTGTGGAGATATAACTCAGTGTCCTTGACTACTCAACCATTAAGATTATTTATATCTGAATCTTCAAGGGTTTTGTCAGTTAAATAATTAATTCTAATGGTTTATTTCATGATTAAACTGACACTTCTTGGACTAAGAGGGATTTAAGACCTGAGCTGACGGAATGTCCTGGAGTTTTGAACAATTAATACAGCCCTCAAATCGATTTCCATTTAAACTATACAGCTATTAAGCACATATACCCTGAATGAAACACAACGTCTGGATTGTATTACATTTAACTATATAAATATAATATATTTATCGATCTATTATTATTTTTATTACTATATTAATTACCTTGGAATCAATGTGCAATGCACATAGATCTTCTGAGCTCATGCAATTGCGGGCTGAATTGTTGAGATTCAGATTGGGTTTCACTACAGTCACACAATTGCACACTGAGCTTTGCTTATTCAGTATACCTTACCAGGCAATTATATTCAAGAGAAATATTACCACCAATTGTTGCACTATTTAATTTCATATAGACACCAATATTTTCAGAAGGTGCAATTAACTATCCAGCATTGTGTTACGTGCATTTAATGTTACAACTCAACTGGACATTAGAGGACAAAAACCATAAGCACACCACTATCAAGAAATTTTATTATAACACTGTATGAAGGGTGAATATATATACTGTTGTGTCCTTACCGACATTCCAGAAACTCTGAGTGATTTACATTATTAAGAGACCACGGGCAAAATTTACTAAGCAGCGTTTTGACGGCGCTTAGTAAACCCCAGCGGTTTGGTGGCGGGTTCTATTCATTTCTAAACTCTGGGGGTTTGGTGGCGGTTTTGCAGCGGTTTCTGAATGACAGCCTTGTTATATTCTATTCTAAAATGTGTTTTGTTGGCAGTTTTGCAGCAGTTTTGGTCTTTGTACATCTGCAGATAGCAAAACCGCCGCCAAACCGCAGTCAAAACACATTTTAGAATAGAATAGAACAGGGCTGTCATTTAGAAACCAACGCAAAACCGCCACCAAACCCCTGGGGTTTAGAACAGAACAGAAACCGCCACCAAACTCCCGGGGTTTAGAACAGAATGGAAACAGCCACTTAGTGAATTTTGCCCCACGAGTACCATTCCAGTACATGATCCTTTAGTTAATAGTGACATCTAGTGGCCAAGGATATGTTCTTACCAATTTCATCTGTGGTTACTGGAATTGCAACATTGTTTAGCAATTAGAGATTTGTTACTTAATAGACGTTTTTTGGATTCTAAGTATCATAATTCACTTTCTGGCAACATTACTAAACACCAGCTGAATTATTTGATTTTTCTTTTCATCAGGACATCAGTTTAATTGTAAAGCATTACTACAACTAAGAATGAGGATGAGTTATCAATTGATTTAATTAACAATATTGATTGGGACACAAGATGCCATCATTTATTTAATGTTTTTATTATTCTTAATATAGAACACCTTCTTTATATTTTACATTAGGAGTTTATGTATATTTTAGCATAATGAATAAAAGTAAAATATTAAATTAATTCTTAGTGTGCCAACAAAAGAGGACATTTCTTTTTCTTCTTGTGTTGTGACAGTAATTCTATATTGTCCTCGGCAGCACCCCCATTACTCTTACAAATAATAACATTTGCAAATTGTTAAGTTGGGGTATTTCTGATATCTGACCAATACATACCTACTAGTGCAAAAGTTTTCCCACATACCCTTCCCTTTTATACTTAAGCTCAACCAGCACTGGGCTCTGAGCTGGTCCTGGTTCTGGAAACGCAGGGTAAAAAAATGTGTAGGTTCCCCCTGTATTAACCAGCACCAGCACCTGACTTTTTCTAGTGGGAAGTAATGCCACAGCCAGGGGAGACCATTCACCGGGTCCAGCAGCTGAAGCATCACCCCTGACCGCTAGTCAGCCCAGGCCAGGGATCCCTGGGGTGTTGGATAGTGTGGTGCATTTGTTGACAGTAAAAATATTGTCTTTTGCTGTGGAATTGCAGGACCCAGCAAGCCTCCCCTGCATGATGGTACTTGGAGAACCACAAGTACCAGCATGCAGGGCATTATGGGCCTGCTGGTACCTGTAGTTCCATAGCAAAATAAATATTAAAATAAACACAAAACACGCACAACATTGAAAGTAAAATGTTATTAAAACATACATGCACACACACATGAGTCTGCAAAGCCCGATGCTGGTTGTTAATTTTTTTTCTTTTTTTTGGGGGGGGGGGGGGGGCACGCCATTTATTTTTTTCATTTTACCACTTTAATTTGTTTTAAACACAGCAGAACAGATGGATCTCTTTGATCCCGTCCGTGCATCTCCCAGATCCGTGCATGCTGCATCTGTCTGCCACCACCGCCGGGTCCCGCAGCCCTCACCGCTGCCGCTAACACCTGCTGCCCCCACCCTGGTTCCGTCTGCAGCTAACGACCGCTTCTTTCCCCTGGGTCCCTCTGCCGCTGCCACCCACAATGGCCAGCCATCTTGGTGCACCCAAGTGAAGCAGCAGTGAGTACACTTGCTGAAGGCACCTACTGAGGCTGCACAACAAGTTGAAGCTTCCCATCTCTATAATGGCGCAATTGTGAGGTAATAGTTTAAAAACTGTAACTTTCTCAATTACCTAAAGCAAAAGCACCTACCCTGGAACAATAGCTACCTTATAAAACAAACCCCCGAGTCTAAATTCGCCCTGTACCCTGACTTATACCTTCCCAAAAATCTCCCATAGAGAACAGCAGAAAAGTGGTCCTAATTGAGAGTGTCAGAAAAAACTGACAGTTGGAACTTTAGATTACTCCCATGTCCTCATTTTTTTTAAGCCCTGAAATTTGGCATGCAGCACCGAGAGACATTTTTACCCATTCATGCCAAATTTCAGCTCAGTACCTCCAATAGCTTTTGAGGAGTAGCCCCTTAAACACCATGCTCCGACCCCCCCCCCCCCCTCCTCCGGAATTCTCTATGGAGAATATCGTTTTTTTTTTATCCAGCCTTAATATAAGGGCAAGACTGTGCCCTTATAATTAGGATGTTTTTTGTATAGCACATTTGTCACTAGATTTCAGAATTTGTATGTGTCACTAAAATGCACCCTATTGTATATTGGATATTTATTACCTAAATGTTCTATATGAGTTCAACTCTAGAATGCTCACTGCTTTGTAAAACGGTCAGTAGAATGCTGACCACATTGTATACTGGTCTGTAAAATGATCACTCTATTTTATATCTGTCAGGAGAATATTTCTCCTTTGTAAATTGGTCACTATATTGTTCTCTCACAACAAAGCAAATAGAAGCACCTTAGATGGTTTATATTTATTATCATTTGGATGGTGAACAATTAGCAATATTAGGGATATATTTAATAAAGTGAGAGATTTTAGAAACTGAGATATTGCAGGGGCGGATTGGCTGTTATATTCAGCGGGATAAATCCCGGTGGGCCGATTGGTCTGTGGGGCCGCTTGTAATCTGTGGCCCCACCCCCTGAATCACGTCACAGCCTGTCCTTGCTTTATGTTTGAATGACAGGCAGCCTTTCGGCTGCCTGTTACATCTAGTGAAGCAGCCCGCCTCTCTCATGCTCCTCCTCTCATGCCAGGCACCACGGAGGAGGAACAGGTCTGCGGCTGGCGGTGGCGCAAGTAAGTCATAGAGGAGGGTGGGGGGATGCCATACCTGCCAGCCAGCCCGCCTGCCCGCCCGCCCGATTGTCTCCTCTCCACTCTTTCCCCTCCCCAGGCTGTGAAGTTAAACTGTAACTTCACAGCCTCGGAAGGGGACAGAGTGAAGAGGAAACAATCGGGACTGGCTGCCTGGGAGACTCAGGCAGGGTAAGCCAGGAGTGGAGTCAAACAGGGCTGGGGGATTCTTTTTTTTGCTCCCAGCCCATCCTGCTGCTCCCAGCCCAGCAGTGGCCTGCGTTCTCCATCACTGCATTGCGGGCTGCTGCTGCTGCGAGCAGGTGAGCCAACAGACAGAACAGCGCGAGCAAGACACAAAGGCTGGAGCAGCTGCAGGAGGAGGTACTTGAGTTAGGGTCCCCAGGGATAAGAAGTGCCTTGTGTGTGTTGGCAAAAGGCACAGGCCCCTGGGATATGGACAGGTGGTTACCCCCAAATTTGTACTTGGATTAGCCATAAATCACTTACCTGATACACAATTTAGTGTATGGTGTATAGGTGTGGAGGTGCATCACACCTTCCCGCTGTGTCTCTCACCTCTCCTAAAGCTTTGTTAAGGAAGGGAGGGGGGCAGGGGTTAAATGACTAAAGCCTGTTAGTATTGGGGGGAGGTGCACCTTCTGCATGGTTTAGGGTGGCCCCTGTATGGAGTTTCCTGGGACCATAATGCCCCTTCATGGGCCTTAACCCATTCAGTGCCACCTTGTGGTGGGGAAATGTATCATCCTTCAGGGAAAGGGTTCCCTTGCCTAACTTCTTCACTTCTAGGTGTGTGGGGACTGAGGGTGGGGAATGTCCTTGCTTAGGTAATTTTTCAAAAGATCTATAGATGTATGATCTGGTTGATACCCTCCTTTCTCTGCCAGTGTACGTGAGGCTATGGGGGCAGTGTGTGTGAGGCTATGTGGCAGTGAATGCATGAGATATGGGCACAGTATGCGTGCAAGGCTATGGGGTATTGTATGTGTGAGGCTGTGGGGGTAGTGTGTGTGTGTGTGTGAGGCTATGGGGCAGTGTATGTGTGTGAGGCTATGGGGGCAGTGTTTGCGTGTGAGGCTATGGGGGCAGTGTGTGTGAGGCTATTGGGCAGTGTGTATGCGAGGCTATGTGGCAGCAAGGGGCGGATTGGCCTGTGGGGCCGCTTGTAATCTGTGGGAGGAGGGATCTGCTGCTCTAGTGGGGGAAGATCTGTCTGTGAAGGAGAGGGGATCTGCTGTACTAGGGGGATATGATCTGTCTTTGGGGCAGGGGGGATCTGCTGCACTAGGGGAGATGATCTGTCTGTGAGGGAGGGGGATCTGCTGTACTACGGGGAGATGATCTGTCTGTGGGAAAGGGTGATTTTGTTTGCTAAGGGAAGATGATAATGATCTGTGGGGAGGTGGGATAGTCTGTGCTAAGGGAAGATGACGTGTGTGTGGGGGAGATGGGCTATTCTGTGCTAAGGGGAGATGATCTGTGTGTTAGAAAGGGGGGCTATTCTGTGCTAGGGCAGGAGATGCCACTGGGGAGATGCAGAATAATTGTATTTGGGAGGCGTAGGATGATGGTGCTGGGGAGACACAGATGGTACCAAATGAGCAAATATATTTTATTAATAAAAAAATTTTGATATGGGAAATCTCCACTTTGTCCTGCCCCAAAACTTCTGTTACTATGTATTATCTGGTTGAACCTCTGTTGCATGTTGATGACATTGGCTTTATTACTACGCTAACAGGCGGCTTCTGGACCATGTGATCTCCTGCATGAATAGTGAATACTGACTCAAGACACTGCCTGTCCAGGGAGGATCAATTTCTTCAGAGGTACCTCATTGCAGAGAATCATACAGGTAAGAAAATGCTCATTCACATGCTCGCTGTGCTTATACACTGGAGAGAGGGACTGGGGGGCATGGCTATCAGCTCCTGGAGCGGTGGGCATGCCCCCATCTTGAGAAAATGGGGGGAGTGGCTTGCGGGCATGGCATTTAACATTAGACCACACCCCTTGCAACTAGGCCCCACCCACTTTTCTGGGTCGCGCCGTTGGCGCGCGCACATAGGGCCTCTTTCGCAGTTTTTTCCAGGGCCGCTTTAAATTCCAAATCCGCCCCCTGGATATTGCCCATAGCAACCAATCAGATTCTAGCTATTATCTTCTAGAAGGTGCTAGTTAAATGTTAAGTAAAATCTGATTGGTTGCTATGGGCAACATCTCCATGTCTAAAAACCCGCACTTTAGTAAATATTTATTTATTACCAGTTATTTATATAGTCCACACATATTCCTACCACTCAGACTCTATTTTGTTTGCTCTCTATATTGAATTTCAGCTAATTACTGTATATTATTATTATTTATATGTTATTTGTTTTGTAAGAAAAGAACCACATTAGATAAATCACGATCACAGATTTTTAGCATCAACTATTATTCATTACCACAGATTGACGTCTCTTCTGTACCAATACAGTATACTGGGGGAGATGTATTTAAAGCTTCCTGCTTCACCTCTTTACTGAGGCGAAGCAGGAAGCACTAACGATGAGATGTATTAACATCTCATCGGCCGGAGAAGTGGAGCGTTAACTCCCCCTTTTTGTGATCCCTGCTTAAGGACATAGCGCGTCAGCCTAGTGCTGATGCGCTG